>JARYHS010012519.1:18474237-18730058 GCA_031002005.1 Vandiemenella viatica
CGTACAGATGGTCGTGAAGGTGAGGGTGTCGGGGTCTTGTGGCTGAAGTTTGGTGAGCAAGACATACATCTTTGATTGGTTCCAGGAAAGGAAATATGCACGCTGGTCTTCCTCTTTGGATATGTGATGAATTGCGAAGTGTTGTTTTATGCGCTTCTCGTAGGTCTCCCATTCTTCGACGTCGTCGTTGAATGCTGGGAACGGAGGCGGGGCCGTGGGTTGGCGGAGATTCCTGACTTCCGCAATCAGTTGTCTCTGAGATTCGAAGAACTGATGTAGAAGTCCTTGGAGGAACTGTTGCCATTCCGTAGGTGCTGCTGGCGTAGCCATGATGGTCGAGAGTTCTTATCCCAACCTTGTCGCCACTGCAGTGAACTACACTTAATGGTTCCTTGAGGTTTATTACTATGTACACAAAACACTGGTAAACAATAACAAATGTAGTACAGTTAGCGGATGACCGCCGAGAAATTTAGCCTGGTCCTGATCCGGGGTAGAGAGAGACGGCTTCTACTTCTCGCGAACTTCCGGTGGTCTTCTGTAGTTGAAGCTGGTTCCGCGGTCAGGCCGGAACTGGCGGTGGAGCGGCCGGCTACGCTTATATAGGCGGCCTGGCGCAGGAATTCCGTTGTGTGGTAGTACGGCGACCTCTGTAAGAAATAGTCCCACTTAGCTTCTAGATGATTCTATTTGTTTTCCTGGTTTGTTTTGATGTCTCTGCGCCTGTTTGGAGTCGTATATGTATCCCGGCGTGCAGGCGCGTTGTGTGTGAGGTCTGCCTGGCAGGGGACTTTACTGGCAGACTGAACATTATTAAATCAGAGTGAATCCTTTTGTTATGTCCGTATAATTTTAGCCTGCCTTTTCTGATGTCACTGCGAATCTCTGTATATATTAAGATTTATAATTACTTCTGAGACAGTGTTGGTCTCATGTGAGTTTTGGAGCCAAAATTTTCCTTATGACTATTCGTTCTTTTTACTAATGTTTTCTATTTCTGTTCACCTGTCCAAAACGAGTGTTTCCGATCCATAGTGGCATTCTAGTTTCATAACGCTCTCGTAATGTCTCAGTTTTGTGTGTTTGGACATGCGTCTTTTGCTGTAGATGTTTAGTGTTAAGCGTTAAGCTGTCTCCATCTTTTGGCATATAATTCCATTCGATTTTGTTTCACTGTTATACTTGAAGTATAGAACTCGTCAGATTTTTTAAATTTTGATTCAATGTATTTTATATGTATATATATTGCATGTCGTAAATTCTTTTATGTTTTGGGCTAATGCAATGTCACGGGTTAAGATTGCTATGTCGTCTTCAAACGCTAGGAAATCTATCGTTAATTTTCCTCTGCCTAATGTGGTTGCTTGGTTAATTATAAGGATTGATTTTTGTTTCTGCCATCGTTGTATTACTTTTTGAGGATGCGGTTGAATTATAACGGTGAGAGTTCGCCTAGTTGTCCTTCTCCTGTTTTAAAGGTTCTAATATTTCCCCCAAGAATTTTATGTGTGGCTTTTTATCTGTTAGTATTTGTTTTATAAAAGCAAGAGTTTGTGGTCTAATCATTGTTCTTTCGAAATTTGGAATAGTGACTCATGATCAACTGAGTCATACGATTTTTTTTAAAATCGATAAAAGTGCAGACTAAACTGTTGCTACGAATTCTTTGATGTTTGAGGATTCCCTATTATTATTTATTCATTGATATTAATTTAATAATGGGTTTACGTTTCTCAACACTCGCAGGCTTACTTAATGTTGGCTAGACTGGCGCCGTCCTATTACATTCTCCAGCAAACATGCTCGAGGGCCGATAGGCAGAAATTAAAGTAATTTCCAGCTTTACCTTCGGCTTGTTTTCTAGTTAATTTTGTTTCTCTCCACTCAGCATTCTGATACACCCATTCTTTGCTGCTGCTCCCATCTTGTTATTATTATTATTTTGCTTATGGCTTTACGCTTCGTCGACGTCGAGGTCTTTGGAGGCGGGATGGGACTGAGGACAAGGAACAGGAAGGAATTCACCATGGTCTTTTTGAAGGAAGCATCCCGGCATTCGCCGGGAGTGATTTGGGGAAACCATGGAAAACCCAAATCTGGATGCCCGCACGTAGATTCGAACCGTCGTCCTCCTGAATGTGAGGCGAGAACGTTAACCACTCACTCACAACGCTCAGTCTGCTCCGATCTTCCCAACTTACATCACTGTCTTTCCAAACCACTGCAAAAGCCCTGTGTCATTGGAAAATGACAGTAAATTGTATTTAGTGCCTCTATTATCTTGCCTTTCATTCAAAACCTGCCTTGGCGTTTCACAAGCTGAGAGCAGCTCACTTGTTTCCCGTCTAGTCTCGCAGGACTCTTGGGTTTCGTTGTCCGGCAGACCTCTATGCTTGCGGGCCACCTGCGTGTTCATAGTCTCTGTAAGTGTGACAACACTCATATATTTATCATGGATTGTTCTTATCACGTGTAACAACACGTGACGAAGGATCATTGAAGATGGAACTTGACTGGGGATAGTTTCACATGTATAGATTAGCACACTGTGAAGTAGTTAGCTGCTGAGATCGCAAGTCAGAAGGCGACCTGTTGCGCTGGAGACGTCTTCAGGCTGAAGTGCACCATTTCAAGTGGGCGTGATAACTTCTTGACCATACGACTATGGACTGTAAAAACATATAAACATATTATCAATCATAATTCACAAGCGACTCACATGTAATATTTCTGCACTTACAAGGGGAGGGCACGACCTTGGGATTTTATTTTGGGATGAGACTTTGCGTAATAATTGTAGCCCTTTAGGATGTTTACCTCCTGCAATTGTAAGACACAACGCTCAATAGATTCGGAGAAAACGGCCTCTAAAAATTCAAGCGCAGCTTATATACTAGTGAAATTCCGGTCAGGCTAGCAGCGCAACAGCCCAGTCAGTAACGAGCCTGCGCCATGCCTGGGCGATCTGGGTTCGAATCTCGATTACGTCTATTTTTATTTTTTTTCATTTTTCTTTTTTTACAGTTAAATAAGTTTTTATTCAGTTTTATTGATTATTTAATTTGAATTTCAAATTTTAAATCGTAATATGAGTATATTAACTACCCTATAACCTCCTTAAAAAACTTTAAAACTATAATGGTCATAATATTCTTTAAACATAATTAAATTTTAAGTTATTTTATTTTATTAACAGTGTTATAAGTTTTATTTTGGATATTATTGTTGTTCTAGCAAAAATTCCGCTTTCATTAATTGTGCTTTCATTTATTGTTTTAAATGTTTTATGATGATTATCATCCCACCTCACATTTGAAATAAAAATTTTAAAAAATCAATAATAAAAAAACACAATGAAAGTTTTTTACTTTTGAATAAATATTATTATTATAACCATTCGTAATAGTGTATTTTAAACAATAAAATATTGTAACTATTATAGCTTTATAGTATTTTAAATTAAATGGTAGTAGATATAAAAAAAAAAATTTAAAAATTGAAAAAGAAAATAATAGACCAAATCTAGATTCGAACCCAGAGCGCTCACGCATGACGCAGGCTCGTAACTGACTGGGCTGTTCCGCTGTTGGTATGACCAGAATTTTATATATATATGTATATATATTTGCCTACGAGGCCATACAGCCAGCACTATGTAATCTTGTAGTTTGCAAGTATGTATTGGATCACTCGATGTATTATTGATTCTACCTGGTATAGACGACACAAGACAAACACAACACTTAATTGAAACCACCCATGCCCTGGGCCGGACTTGAACCGGCGACCCCTGTAACGCGAGGCTAGCACGCTATCCCCTACGCTGCCGGGGTCGGCCTGATCAGAATTTCACTAGTATATAAGCTGGGCTTGAATTTTTAAAGGCCGTTTTCTCCGAATCTATTGAGCGTTGCGTCTTGCGATTGCAGGAGGTAAACATCCTTAAGGAGTACAATTATTACGCAGAGTCTCATCCCAAAATAAAATCCCAAGGTCGTGCCCTCCCTTTGTTAGTTGGATTAGTGAATCTGTGTTCTCAAATAATTGATTTATTAATAACGAATTTAAGACGGTTACCATTTTGTTGACGGCTGGTGCAGCGTTGCCTGGAGCTGCTGACTGCTCAGTGGAACACACCTCCTGAGGCGACGAGACAGAGCTGAGTCTCCCCGTGGCCGCTGACCTGCTCATGTCCAGCCCTGTGGCACCGCCAGCGTACCTGAGACCAGTCTCGCGCAATCGCTGGTCTAACACAGAAAGGTAAACACAAATGTTAATAAAATATTCCGTCTACTTTTGCCGGACTCGCGTTGCTTTCAACGATGTTTTATTTCCAACGTTTCGGTGCCAAACCTGGAGTCTTCATCAGGGTTGTTTAGAGTTGATGCATCCCTGCACCACTCCGTCTTTTGCCTTTACGTTCAGAGAAGCGTTGGAAATAAAACATACTTGAAAGCAGCGCGAATCCCGCAAAAGTAAGTGGAATATTTTATTAGCATGATGCCAGCTAAAACCGTAAAATATTATAAACACAAATGTTAACAAATGAAACTTAGCACACTTATCCTTTGAAACAAGGAGGAAAATACTGTCTACAATTGGTTGAAAAATTATCTGTATAAATAATACATGTTGTCTCATAATTTTGAAATACTACTGAATGGCGATTTTTTTTTTTTAATGGCTTTCGTCATCTTAGGCCACACAGCCAGCCTGATGAATTTTTCCAGATAATTAGACACACCACAGGACGGACATGACAACCACAGATACAACAGTTAAACACCCATGCCCGCGGCCGGACTCGAACCGGCGACCTTCGGCACGCGGAGCTAACACTCTAGCCCCTACGCTACCGAGGCCGGCGCTGAATGGCGATAGACAGACGCGTTGGATATGGACGTCTGTATACTGCTTTTTCCGTGTATCGGTCAGACAGCACTGTGTTTAAACGCTTGCTTACTAATGTTTGGGTCGTGGTCTCCGGTTCAAATCTCTGTGGAGGCTAAGATTTTTAAATATTTTTTTTGATCGTAAGAGTCACGCCTGGGCCGTAGGTTATTCGGATTGAAAGTTAAACTGTAGATATCACAAAGTTAGGAGTGCAATTCGAGGCAAATCGTAGGTAGTCTTGCAATGTTGTAGGTGTACACTTTTTTACGTTATAATGATTCCTCAGGGGTTGTTCCCAGTCTGTGTGTGTGTGTGTGTGAACTGCAGTAATAATACTATAAATACGGAAGTAAGTCTCTGTCTTTTTGTTACGTTTTGACGACCAAATGGCTATATCGATGTTGATGGAATTTGACAATAAAATCTGTATCAGGACATTTTCTCCGGTATGTTTAATAGTTGTAGTCACGAAATTAAGAGACCTTATCGAAAGGTGACAGAAATACGTTGGAAACTGATTATCTTCAAGATTGGTTCGACGGTAGAATGATATAGTGTTGTTTGGGTCCAATCCTTCGTTACCAACAACTTTCTATATTCAATTATAGCAAAACATTCTTAATCCATGCGTACGAAGTCGCGGGTACGAGCTAGTAATAATATAATAAATTAAAAAAAAAGTAATAATAAAATAAAGATAAAGAAAACCCTCAATATGCTTCGTG
This sequence comes from Vandiemenella viatica, assembly GCA_031002005.1. Classification (NCBI taxonomy): domain Eukaryota; kingdom Metazoa; phylum Arthropoda; class Insecta; order Orthoptera; family Morabidae; genus Vandiemenella; species Vandiemenella viatica. The sequence continues at coordinate 18,479,856 of JARYHS010012519.1, forward strand.
TGGCAAAGCAAAAATTCTGCGGTATGCTTCACTATGTCCCTAAAGTATTTCTGAATACGTGGGAGGCTTTCTAAACCATTTTCATACTGATTATTGGACCATAAATCGATCTCTCTACGAGCCAGGTTGGCCAGGCAAGTCACTCCCCGCCGGTATTGTTGGGTCGCTTAGGCATGTCCTCTGATATATCGGCGCCGTGCACAAGTTTCTAATAACCTTACACTGACACTCTGTACATGAAGGTTCATTACAACTCAAACTGCGTCGGTGTGGAGTTTGGCACGATCTGGTCTGAGGGCAAATTGTTGCTATCAGCGATACAATCCACTAACTATTCCATTAATAATGCCAGCATTCCTCTTGACGTCATTCAGTTGTGAGGTGGGGACAATTTTTAGCCAATCGCTAATTGATGAGATGATTCGAAGAAGGTTACAAATGAGGGTCATTTCAGCAAGTTCCTTGAAGGGACTTGTCTCCAGAAAAGTGCCCACAAGTGTGTTTCACTACTTGAGCAACAAAGTGACACCATTGTTAAAGAAAGGAACAATTGTTCCGTGTATTCGGTTAACGAGTTGGAACGGAAACCATGCATATGGTGTGTCGTCACTCATAGTAATTTGGCGACAGTGTTTTCTGAATTTAGTGATTTCAACTTAACGTCTATGCCAACTCTCATTTATATAAGAATTTGTTGCTTCCTGTTGACAGTGGCAGATTTTCTCGCACCGCATATTGTGTTGGCTTGGTAGGTGCTATCAATGACATGTTTCAACTGGTTGAAAGCAATTCAAACTTGGTGGATGGGACTGGGGACAAGGAACGGGAAGGAATTCGTATATGGCCTTTTTTAAGGAATTATCCCGGCATTCGCCTGGGGTGATTTGGGGAAACCATGCAAAACCCAAATCTGGATGCCCGGACGGGGATTCGAACCCGCGTCCTCCCGAATGCGAGGCCAGAGCGTTAACCGTTGGTTTCTCGAAATCACTCCAGTCGAATGCCGCAATGATTCTTTCAAATGGCCGTTGACGAATTCCTTCCCGTCCCTTGACCTCTAATACTCCCCCACCTCTACTGAGCTCGACGGCAAAAGAAACGAAAAGGCCAAAGAAAACAAAACTGGTTGGAAGCAGTTAAGGTTTAACAACACGCGTCAAAGAAAAGTTTATCAAATGGGCTACAGAAAGTACAATAGAGCCATTAAAATGAAACACACCGGTCACCACTAAAATTTGTTGCAGGATTTATTTCAATTGATGTGTGTGAGCTTTATTTTCCACTTCCCAGTTCATTCTCAGATGAATGAAAAGCATCGTAAAATGAAAGTATTCTGTGTAGTATATCGTAAACAGAATTAACCGTTATAGGAATTGCTAGAATTATGGAATAACGGAACTGCATAAAGTTTTATTGTTTTGTGTACATGGAGTGTCGTCCATTCAAGTAGAACAATTTTGCTATTTGCTAGTCGGTTTTTTCGAGTCCAACGATAGGAAAGCTTTCAGTGGTTTGCATGTGTCCGTGTCGCTGTCTTTTCAGAACCAGAGGCTGGCGCTGCTTAGAGAGCGCTCCAGCGCGTCTTGGCTCTGCGCGCTCATTACGTTCTGGACAGCTGCCGTCACCGGAGAAGTGGTTTCCGCCCCATTTCCGGTCCACTTCTTCTTCTTCTTCCCCTCGTGTCGATGACGGCATCAAATACGAGGTAGCTTTTCCGCCAATGCGATGGCTTTGTCAGTAACTGATTGGAGGTCAAATTGGAATACATTCATTCTTCAGCTTCTTCCGGTGCACTGAACTTAATTAGACCTAATCTGGCATACTCTTAGGAGCTTTCAATCGAAGTTTTAAACCAGGGGTCCCCAAAGTGGTAGATTTCGACCGCAAGGGGTCGATATATACCGCAAAGGGGTCGATAATATTCTCAATGGGTCGAATAATAATAGTGGGGATCAATTAAATTTACCTTAAATTTTCAAATATATTTTACGTTTTATGACACGTGTGGTTTAGCAACTGCAGGCCAATTTCTATCTACCCATAATGTTGTTATTATTTTTTAAGATTATAATAACACTGTAAAACATCTCTTTTTTTCTGTTAATGTTATTAGGTGAATTTTATAAGGTATGGGAACTATAAATTCTTTCGTTGGGTTGTTGTACACGCCTTCTTATCGTATAAGATCAGAAATTCCAAAAAGGATTTAATGTTTTTTTAAATTAAATACTTAATCTGGGAATCGACAAGGAGGAGGATATTCCATGAAGGTGTCGACCGGATATAAAGTTTGCGGCCACCTGTTTTAAACAATGAGGAGACTGTGTATTCAACAACAGGAGAGCATTCGGTGGAATCCCTGTAAGTGAACGTAATGCTGCAAGTCATGACACTTGGATGCTGCTTCGCTCGCCAGCAGCTAACTATTTTGTATCTTTTATTTAACAGTCACATTTTTTGAGCTTACTGATATATTATATCGGAGGAATAAGATGCCGTACCGCGTGCTTATGTCTGTTTTTCCTTCTCTGATGTTAGTAGACCTGGAATGCATAGAGGTAAGAAGAGCTTGGTGCAAAGCACTCTCTGTTACGCACTTTAGTTTGCCCTGCAGGGTACATGAATAGACGAATTATACCACTGTGCACACAGGTTGTAGTTCTTTCGTTAAATCCTTATTTCTAACATAATTCCATGCCTTCTGTTTACAATACACATTAGTTCTACTAGGAAAAATAAACATACTGTCCTAAATACTTCTCCTTAAAAATGAATAATTTAACCAAAATCTTAATTGATATATCTGGCTTTATTTACATTTCTTCCTAATTTATAAAGACTGTTTGTGATTACAAACTACATCGACAAATTATTTCCCCGCTAGACAAGGGACACACAATGAATATTCGCTGCCCGTTTAAACAAAATAAACGAAATGTTTTATGCGGTTTCATATTTTCTATCATGATTTGGCTAAATTACACCAACGCAGCAAATTCGTTTGTTAGTCACACTTCATCAGCTAGTTAATGTACTGCTTTTACCAAAAAGATTTTGTTTTCATTTTTAAATTTTCATATTATGTTGCCAATCGGTCCTCCAAGACTTGCTTGGCTGGGTGTGGATATGCTTTCCCTCCTCCTCAGGGACTTGCCATAATTCCTTCTTTTGCTGGAGTCTGAATGGTGGATTGTTCTACTATTCTGTGTTTTCGCTGTATCCAAAGTTTAGTTGTAGTGGTGGCTGTTGTGATGAACGCTGTAGAAATTTGTCTTACAGTTGTAGATATCTCACGTACGTTTTGTGTCTCCATATTCTAGAATTTATAGTAGTGTTGAGTACTCTATATTCTGTTAACTGTACGTTAGTTCAGTACTGTCCTTATTGTCTTCCCGAGTTGAAACTAGGTGTTTGAGATTCTCTATTTACATTAATGATATATGAGACCAAGGTGACAGGAAATGTCATGGCAGAAGGAAATGTGTAGTTAGTAGAAAATGTCAAGCAGGTTGGAAATGTCACTGGACGTTTTAATTACGATGCTGTTTGGAACGTCAATAAATAAACATGATACGTCAGTAACGCCGTTCATTCCGCCTCAGTAGTGGCTGAGTCTAGTCAGGTGACCCTACAGCATAGCTGTCAAACTCAATTTTGCAGAGGGCCTGTAACATAACAAAGATCTGTGCCCTGCAATAGTATCTGTGGCAGACGTCGTGTGTTAATGCTATGTTGTCTTGGTATAGTAGTGAGTCTTTGACCTTCGTCAGGTGAAGGTCTGACGCGGGAATATTTTTCGGTCGAATGGTAGAAATTGTGAAAACTTCGGTGAAGAGGATGATGGAGACTTGTATAATGTGAAACTCACTGTTTTAAAGTGAATGCTGTGTTTTCAAGTGACTGTATAGCGTTAAGAGGACGATAGTGAATGTGGGAGACTATTTTGTAAGTCAACCTCTCTTATCCCACGAATCTGTGGTTTTCGAAGAAGAAGTCCGATTCCTTGTTGATATATTGTTTGGTGGTGGTACTTTCCGTCGGTGTAGTGGTAGAGGTTAATGAACTAGAATAAAGATTTTTTGAGTACATGTTCACCCTAAACTGTGTGACTCTCTCATTTAATTATCCCGATGGAGAACAGCACCTAAACCTAGCGACCGCGGCTTAAAGAACCTTTTATTTAATTAACAATTGTTTGTGTTTAGATAAGTGACTTTTAATTAAAATCATTAATCACGCCAGTAGGCTTTCAGGCCGTATATTAAATTTAGAATGTGTAGGCGGGCCAGATTCAAATAAAATAAATGTACTGAATTATTATAACATTTTATTTATTTAATTGTATAGTATATAATATCTTATTTCTGCGTCACATTGCGATCGCGGGCCGTATTGATAGGGCAGTATCTTTGACATCACTGCCCTAGAGCCTGCACAAGATCAACAGATGGATGTGGAGTGCAAACCACGTAGTGTCATTGCGTACATCACGCGATTAAAGTAGAACTAAACGAAGTGCAGTTGAAAGTCACTTCACTTAAGAAGATTCAAACAGATACTTAACAATTCGGTTCTGACGTTGACAAGATAGCATATGAGGCTGAAAGGCCACAGAATTTAAATTTCCTCATCGTTGGTACCGGATGCGGCAGTGACCACGTCCTTTTACATCCACGTTTGCATTGTTAGGACACGCGGTTTACGCAGGACTAGCAATTTGAGCGAGATCAGAAATCACGTTTATCGCTGTACCATGTTAATTTTGGTTCGGACGTGGAGGCTTCTCTGATTGCCATGATTGGTGGTTGCGTAGGAGGATACTGGCAGCGACACAATTAGATTGATTACCCTGTAAGCAGATCTGGAGAGTTAACCAAATAATTTCGTCAGCTGCGAGAGGTCCTCTTTCTCCATCATTAGTGAAGAGGTGGAGCACCGATTTATATTTGATCGCGTGTGCTAAGTATCTTATATCATTGCAGGAAGATACAATTGAAAAGGAAAATTTGTCATAAAAAGTAAACGATTAAAAAACAGACTGACATTATAATCGAATTTTCAAACAAAGTTGTTTGCTGTATTAAAAAGAATTTACGAAAAAATAATAATGATAAAAACAGACCAAAAACACAAAAAGTAATAAAAAACAGACCAAAACGAGTTTTGTTTCAGTTGCACAACATTCTTCATGAAAGTAATATTTTAATATGTTACCTTCAAAAAGAATGATACAGTTATCAATATTTTGTGTATTAAATATAAGCAGTGTCTCTATAATTACTTTCTTCTGTTACACTCTCCGTATTAAATCCTAGCGAATGAAAACCGGAAGACATTTCGCTCTTATCAAGAAATTATGTGGAATAATTTTTTCGTCGGCTAGGAGTGAATACTGAAAGGAATGCGCAGGAAAAGTGAAAATCAGTTTGATCACTGTAAAAGGCTTAAAACGCAACTATGACTGTCTCATGCCAGCAGGACTGAGGAAAGCCATCTTGAAACCTCAATTTAAATGATTGTAAATGAAAGCACCGTCTATTAGCAACTGGTTTTATTGATATAGGCTCAGTCGCGTTTCGCCCTTGTGGAATGGGGCATCGTCAGTGAGACTTATGGTTGAGGCAGTTACTACATATGTCTCACTGACGATGCCCCATTCCACAAGGGCGAAACGCGTCTGAGCCTATATCAATAAAACCATTTGCTAATAGACTGTGTTTTCATTTACAATTGTGTAACATGCCTGCGGAAGGATGGCCAATATACTCAATTTAGATGGTTGTTTCCGCTTATCCATTTTCGTCTCGCCGTATCGAGTAAGGAGCGGTTTTAACGTAATCCAAACGCAGGGGCGTAGCTATTATGGGGCTAGGCGGTGCAGTGCACCGGGGCCCCTACGCTCAGGGGCCCCCAAGCATACCTCTGGGGGCTCCCAACCGCAGTTCAGAGGCCCACGAGCCTTCGTGGCAAACTGGCGACTTTTTTTTTTTCTTTAGCTCTACAGTCGTCTAAGGGGGCCCCTGAGACACAGGAAGCCCCTCACTAAGGGCCCTCTCACTGCTCAGGGGAGCCCCCAAACACTGCTCAGGGGGGCTTACAGCAACACAAAGCAAAAATAAAGATCGCTCATCTGACCTGAGGGCCCAAAATAATTTTTTTGCACGAGGGCTCTTGTTGACCTAGCTACGCCATTATCCAAACGTTACAATATTATATCTTTCCTCTCCTCGCAAAAGTTAATTTGAAGAAATCTTACGATCAGCTGGTGATACCCTATACCAGTGTTTCTTACACTTTTAACTCCACGTACCCCTATAAAATTTCCCAGGCAATAGCGAACCCCCTTAACAAAAAACCGCCACTCTTTTTTAGCTCCGCTACTGGCAACAATTGTGCGTGTTAGTCGCTTGAGTCCGTTAATACGTAAATTTTGTCGCGAATCCCTTACGATCAACTGACGAACCCGTAGAGGTTCGCTTACCCCACTTTGAGAAACACTGGGCTGCACCAATGCGTCGTCTCCACAAATTATTTCGTCTACAATAATCTTGATACGCTCAAAATTCTAAAATGTCATGCTTCAAGCAATTCACATTATCGATGAAATTTTCAATTTTTTATATTTTTTGTACAAGAATTTCTTTTGATTTTGGTCATTGTAGAAACTTTAAAGGAACCACTGCACGAGATTCATAAGCGCGACCTGGATTTTCGCTGACCAGTTTAAAGTAATGGTATATCACTCTACACATGTGTGAGCTTCCTTAAGAAGTACATGGTATGGACTCTGCCATTCGGCGAAAGTTCCCAGCAGCAGTTCTGTCTGAATAGTCGACCCTAATATAAAGTGACCATGTTTTAACATTGGTAAAGCGGGACACTATTGACGGGGAGGGGGGGGGGGATGTTAGTGAATAAAAAGTTGGTCTATATGGAGCAACAAATTTTTTATAGAACTCAAAAATAGTATTAATATATTTTTTTATTTTCAACATAAGTACAATTCACAAATATAATACATTAAAAAATTATGTATAGTATTTTATTCTTTGACATATTTCTCATTTGAGTGAATTTTTTTCAGTAGATTGCTGTCATTGTTTAAAAGCTCATGAAATTTTTCACAAGACTTAGTTAAATTATATTTCACACATAATATGGGTTTCGAAGGTTCAGCACTTAATTGTGACTTTTCTGATGTCAACACTTTATTTACCGTAGAAAAAACGCGGTCAGTCGCAGCATTAGTTCCTGGTAAGGACAGCGCGTATGCTACCATTTTTAGTGCATTATTGTATGTAACATGGTTTGTTTGGAAATGATTCAATATTTCTAACCATTTACTCCCTGAAGACCAGGGTTTAACCCTTTCCCTGTCAGTATATTTTTAAAATAATGATACTTCATTAAAAAGATCATTTTCGGAAATATTACGGAAAATTTTGATTAATATGACCAAATGATTTTTGCACATCATTCCAATTAAGTTCTTTTTTTAATGTAACCCAATGAAAATGTTCAATATCATTATAATGCACCGTCCACTCTTCTAAATAATCTAAGTAGTTACTGTAGAACTTCTTAACGTTATTCACAATATCTGCACGATTTATTACACCTTGTTCTTCTAGCTGGCTTATACTATTACGGACAGTTAAAGGAAGAAAATTATTTTCTAACCACTCTTCACACTGAAATCTTAAGTTATTTACTTCACTTCCTACTTCGATTGCAAATATTTTGTCATCTTCAATAAGTTTTATATCGTTTTGAAAAAGACCTGCTTGGTTGTGTACAAACTCTAGCCAAATTTTTTAAGATTCTTTTTAAAAAAACTCTTCTAAAATTCTAAGACATTTATCCTATGATTGAAAGTAGGATTTGAATGGATCGTACATTTTCAAAATTCTTTCGACAGTTGGAAAAAGAGCTAACCAGCGCGTTTTACTGTATCCAAGTATTTTCTGGTATTCGACTACCACAGTTTCACAAAATTCTTTAAGCATTTGAACGCGCACAGTGTATACATAGAAATAAGAATATATTTTAATAACAATATTTTCCACATCTACAGGCAACAAGTCAACGGCTGTTTGAATGGCGTTCTGTAATGTGTGCGCTGCACAACCAACGCCAATAATGCTTTGATTAAGGTTTTTGTTTAATTTATAAAAAAATATTATTTGTCAGACAAAATGTAGAATGAGAAACAGCCTTCAGTCACTAGAATACAACTTTTATTGTATTACACATTGCATTTCGGACCCTGTGGATCCATCTTCAGGTTACAAGGAAAATTTAAAACCAAATGTAAATACCATAGTAACTTGAAGATGGATTCACAGGTTCCGAAATGCATTGTGTAATACAATAAAAGTTGTATTCTAGTGACTGAAGGCTGTTTCTCATTCTACCTTTTGTCTGATTAATACAGTCACGTCAATATAGCGAATTATGGATAAAATTAAAGTAAAATATTATTTGCACCTCTTCTCCCTTTTCCGCCAAAATTTGTGTTCGTGTTGTCTGCACATTATGCAATTCATTTTATGCTTTAAATTATTTGTCTCCAAAATTTTAATAATGGAACTGAAAATTATTTCAGAAGCTTGTCATGCATTCTTTAAAAAAATCGGGATTTTTTTAAAACGCGGCGGGACGCGGGACAAATTGTTAAAAATCGGGACTGTCCCGCCGAAAGCGGGACGTCTGGTCACACCAAGCGGGGCGGTGTAACGGTTAGCGTTCTCGCCTCGCATTCGGGAGGACGGCGGTTCGAATCCCCGTCCGGGCATCCAGATTTGGGTTTTCCATGGTTTCCCCCAATCACTCCAGGCAAATGCCGGGATGCTTCCTTCAAAAAGGCCATGGCCGAATTCCTTCCCATTCCTTGCCCCCATCCTTGCTCCCCATCCTTTCCCGTCTCTAAAGACCTCAATGTTAAAAAGAGACTTAAAGCAGTTACAAAAAAAAAAAAAGTCTGGTCACCTTACCCTAATAGCATGGCTGAAGTACCTGCTGTGTCTCGAGTGCGTACGACTCCGTCCATGATTTACAAATTTCGTTTCAGAGTGGTCGTGTCTGCGATCTGAGTGGCTTGTCGCACCTGAAACCATTACCAGATGATTAGATGCATCACCATCTCCTAACAACCCCGGCGCCGTGCTTCCCTCTCCTGGTGGGCGTACGTCTAGTCGACGCTAATGACCTCGCTATCGACGCGCCCTAAAGCCACACCACGCCTAATCGCTGACGATGTCATTGGAGGTGGAAGAGAAGTGCTGGGGTGGCGGCACGAACTAGGGAGGGATTCGGCTGTTGTGCTTTCAGGAAACAACGCCGTAATTGTCCTTGAGTGATTTCGGGAGACTATTGCCGAATGGGGAGTGGAACCCGCGTCCTGCCGAATGCCAATCCCAAGATTTATCGCTCACACACCGAGGTCGGTACCATGCTATCAATACTCTTTTTGCTTTCAGCATCCGTGGGGTCTACTGAAGAAGAAGAATTTCCTGCGTTCAGGTTTAGGAAGCTCTTGGAGGTGATTAGATAATAATACATTCTTAGAGAATAATTATATTTAGATAAAAGCAATCTTTGTGAATCGTATTGTATCGTGAGCAGACACTGAATCTTCACACAGGTACGTAAGAATCACACAAATTTTTCGACGAGGTGTTGCTATCGGGGATCTTCACACTTGTGCCAGATTTGGGCACTCAGTCATCATTAACATAGGACTCAGAAGGCGGCTGAAAGCATCCAATAGAGGTTTCGTACTGTGTAGAAGGGAAGTCATACCATCTTTTGAGTAAGATCGACACAAAACCACGAAATTGCAGAAACAGATGATAAATCAACTTGTATGAGTAATCAACGTCACGTCAATGCAACTGAATTGTTTATTTCTTATTTATTTTTTCCTAAACTATTTCCACTTCATACTCTGAAGTGGTTCTGTATTTTCATTGCTTTCTCCTTCCTAGTATTTATACACTGTTCTCGGCGTCAGTAGTTTTATAGCTGCAGTAGTTTTTCTACTTTAGGTCATTTTCAAGTTGACTGCCATGGAACTGCAATATATTGCTCCGAGACTAAAAAAGTCCATTGCAGTCTGCATCATAGTGAGTGGTGTTCCTTCGAGAATTAAGTTAATTACAGATTTAAGAGGGCCTCGTTGAAGGTGTAGTACTTACTGGATCACAGGTAAAAATTTATTGGGTTGGTTAATAATACATTAGGCCCATGTAACTTTCTTTTTAGCGTTTAGCATTCATATCACAACAGAAATCTCCCGGACGGAAGCAAAAGACCGGAAGATACATCTCCATCATCAAGTTGAGTCGAACAAACAACATTGAAGTCCCGGCGCTAATAGCACTACTCTAAAAAATAACTGACCTGTGATAATCCGAGAAAGGCTTGGAGTCACCTTATGACCAAAAACCCTTCACATTCCGTTGGTTGTGTCACTGATTGTGAATTCCAGTATCTTCAATTTCGAATACCCTCAGAGGATCAGCTTTATTCGTGCAGCGAGTTGTATTGATAATTTCAGTTTGTGTATCTTGACCGAATCGTTTTATTTAAACCATTATTTCTTACATCTACTTTAATTTTGCTGTGAAACGTCCGAGCGATTGAATGCTACAAGACTTTGAGTTCGTCTCTGACAAAATACTCCTGGTTAGTTTTAGCGGAGATATGTGATCAAAGAAATTACAGCCCTGCTGTTACTTATAACTAGTAATGAGCAAGGATTCAGTGATAACAATTGAAATAGTAGTGAAAAAATTAAGCAACTTTAACAAATTCACAGAACTGAAGTACATTGACAAGCATGCGAAATTCAGGGAAATAATGCATGGAATTAACTCTAATGAAATTCAATGACATCACTAGTAAAAATCTAGTCACTTGGAGTATCTTCCCTAAGCCAGCAGAGGGATGCATTAGCCTGTACCTGAGAATTCTACATGGAGTCTGATGTCCATGTCAGGACTCTCTTAGAGCGGCAGTACAGACTGCGCTCTCGGGCTGTATACCTGGAGTGGGGGAATCACGTGCCCGCCCATAATTGGTGCATTGGGCCTTAGTAAGTGCTTTAGGGCTGGTAGAGTGGGAGACTGGTTTCTCACGTTACGCACCTCTGCTAGCCTTCAAACTTTGCTGCATCTAAAAGAATTAAGTTACCTGCATCCAAAGGCATGAGAAAAAATACTGCCAATAAACTTACTATGATTTTGAACCTTGAAACCCTACAAAGTTTATACAGCTTTTAGAATTCATATTCCTTCCAGGAATCTGTTTTTCGTGTTCCACTCGGCCTCAAACATATTGTTAGTGATTGATTTTACTATAACAACGTTCAGTAATCAGCTCAGAGGGTCTATCTAAAAATAGGATTAACCTAAGAACATTTAAATTTTACCACAGATATGTATTTTACCTCATAAAAGTTCCATCGTGGTAACTGATTCCTTCTCGAGATAGCATAACAAGTCGAGCTACGTAGCTAAGGCAACAAGTGTTTGCAGGGACACCCCTCAGTCGGCAAAGGATTCCGTTAATTAACAGACGACGAACGCGTGATGTGTTGTGCCCGGCTGACTCTGCAGCAACACGTGTACTAGACTGCAGCTCCTAGTACATTCGTCCTGACTAGCATTATGTAACACCATCAAAACACCCTCAGATCATTTATATTACTACAACTAGCCCCAAAGCCCGTCAAAAATGACGGGTTTAACGGAGTGTTATGGTAATTTATTTCTGTGCAGTTGCTTAACTAAATAGAATTTTTATAAAATAAAGCTTATTGTAATTTCTCGTCCCTTGTGCTGTAGCAAAAAGCTTCAGTTGTCAACTTGGTCAAGGTTGCATTTCATCCTAACCACAATTTCCACTAACATTGCTGCTAGAAAAGCAAAGCTTCAATCACACGCGAATTAATACATTCCCTGTATCGCACGTCAGTGCCATCATGCATCGCGATATAGTAGTGTGTAAACATATGTTTGCTGACAGTTTTTCCCCATGTATTTCTTATGGGCATATGTTTGCGGACAGTTTTTCCCTTATGGGCATATGTTTGCGGACAGTTTTTCCCTTATGGACATATGTGTGAGCCCACTTTTCTTCCTTATGGACATATGTTTGCGGACAGTTTTTTCCCCATGTATTTCTTATGGGCATATGTTTGCGGACAGTTTTTCCCTTATGGGCATATGTTTGCGGACAGTTTTTCCCTTATGGACATATGTGTGAGCCCACTTTTCTTCCTTATGGACATATGTTTGCGGACAGTTTTCCCCCCTCCCCCCCCCTCCCCGTCGCGCACGTGCCGGTAACTAATTGAATTAAGTTAGGGGAGCCGTAATTGAATGCGCTTCTTCCTTATGGACATATGTTTGCGGACAGTTTTTCCCTTATGGACATATGTGTCAGCCCACTTTTCTCCCTTATGGACATATGTTTGCGGACAGTTTTTCCCCCTCCCCCCCTCCCCGCCGCGCACGTGCCGGTAACTAATTGAATTAAGTTAGGGGAGCCGTAATAGAATGCGCACAGCTGCGCCACACCCGGAAGCCATTAATTATCGCTCCCCTCGCAGCTGCTGGATGCGGGTTCGTAATTGAAATGCGGGTTCGTAATTGAATGCGCACAGCTGCGCCACACACGAATTATCGCTCCCCTCGCAGCTGCTGGATGCGGGTTCGTAATTGAATGCACACAGCTGCGCCACACTCGAATTATCTCGTAATTGAATGCGCACAGCTGCGCCACACCCGGAAGCCATCAATTATCGCTCCCTCGCAGCTGCTGGATGCGGGTTCGTAATTGAATGCACACAGCTGCGCCACACCCGGAAGCCATCAATTATCGCTCCCCTCGCAGGATGCGGGTTCGTTTCACAGCTGCACCACATTTATCATCGTGGGCGCAGTCTTCCCACGCCAATTCTCCATGGATCCAGACGCGTGTATAAATAGGGCTGAGACCCCCCTTCTGCCATCCAGTCTTCTCTGAGTCGTCGAGCTGAACACTTCAATCATCACAATGTCTTCTGAGGGTCTTAGCTTATTCACCGATATTGGTAAATAAAATATTGTTATTTAACTTGTTTCTTCTGGCTGTTTTAAATTCTTTCACATATACTGATGAGCTTTTTTTTTCTGCTTCAGACATTGATGAAATTCTCGCTGAGGGTGATTTCGGTAATGATAATATTTTTTTAACGTAACTAGATTTATGAAAATGTATAGTGCTGAAGCAGTAGTCTATATTATTAATTTATTTGTTCGCAGGTGATTTGGATATTTCCTGCAGCGACCTTTTTTATTTCAGTACGTATTTATCTATAGATTATTTTTCCCCCATGTCTTTATAACTATTGCTAATACATTATTTTTTTTTCTTTTTCAGATGAACCATCACGCCCAGAGAAGCGTAAGGGTAATTCTTCTCAGGAATTAAGTAGCCCAAAAAGAGCTTGTGATTGCTCACAATGGAGCATGCTCCCAAATATTGACGTGGATGTGCCGCAGAGCATGTCACCACCACATAGCATGCCGCCAACTCCGCCACCACAATGGGTTCTTCCACAACCACCAGCACACTGGAATATCGGTAAGTCCAGTACATCAGTAATTTGCCTATATTATTTTATGCTTACAAAATTATGTTTTTCGTGATACTAAAATATTTTTTTTTATGTTTCAGATGGAGCGGTCGGACACCCAGCCAACGAGGCAGTTCCGCCACCAATATGGAGACCATGGGAGACGTCGGAACCTAGCCGACCGCCCGCCACAGCAGCAGCACCTCGCCTGCCCAGCCGCCCATCGCCGGGCCCAAGTCGACCATCGCCGGGACCCAGCCACCACTTCAACAACCCACCGCCGGGACCTAGCCGGCACTTCAACAACCCACCGCCGGGACCCAGCCGACAGTATGCCGGTCCATCGCCCGGGTCAAGCCGCCACTTCAACACCCCATCGCCCGGCTCCAGCCGGCACTTCAACAACCCACCGCCGGGGCCCAGCCGACAGTACGCCGGTCCATCGGCCGGGTCAAGCCGACAGTATGCAGGTCCTTCGCCCGGCTCCAGCCGGCAGTATGCCGGTGCAGGGGCAGCCTTATGCAGTCATGATCTTGCAGCAACGATGGGTGAGTCAGCAGTATCGCGATTAGTCCTTGAAGACAGGCTTAGTGCATTTAAAAATAGAATTTATTCCGGGACAATTTCAAATTCTCAAAATTTCATTGATCCAATGAATTTCATTGATGCTTGCTTTAAACTTGTTGCCGGTAAAGTTCGCGAAATTGTGGATAATCGGTCCTCCCCATCTGTAAAGGTGCAGGTTGGACTGATTAACACATATAAAATACAGAAGGAAATGATTTTAGAAACCGCTCGTATGTGCTTTTTAACTAAAATGCGTGAGGTCACAACCAGCACTTGCCTGTCGGATTGGTATGAAAAATATGTGAAGTCGGAGCTCAGAGTAAAATTGTGTGAATTTCAAGAAAGGACAAGTGGCAAAACTCTCGATAGAATAGAATCCCTCGACATTAGCATTTCTAATTTTCAACCTTTCTATCGCGGGTCTTCCTATGTTGCTCTGCCACTTGATATCTGTAGAAAGAAGGCCGTCATCAATGTTGAAAACAAGAATGACGAGTTGTGCTTTCTATGGACAATTCTTGCATATCACGTAAAGGCGCTAAACAAAAACCTAAAAGGGTTAGCATATATAAGAAAGTGCGTTCACTCTACCCCCTCGATTTTTCAGGTATTGAGTTTCCGGTAAACTCTCTGACATTTCTAAATTTGAGAGGCAAAATCCAGACTATTCTGTAAATGTTTTCGGTCTGGATGAAGTTAAAGGTAAACATGTAGTTTCCGGGGCCCTCCATCACACTGCAGACAAACGCGTTCACCACATTAACATGTTGTTGATTACCGACGGCAGTGGGAAAAAAATTCCATTACTGTTGGATTCACAACTTGTCAGCGTTAGTTAGATCTTCTTTAAGTAGATATACACGTGCAATGCACATTTGTGACAGATGTCTGCAACATTTTGGACGCAAAGATCTCCTGGACCGCCACGAGATTGACTGTGCAAGGGTTGATCCTGTAAGAGTGGATTTACCCGGCGACGACGATAAAACCTTAAAGTTTAAGGATTTTGTGCACCAACAGCGTGTACCCGTCGTCGTTTACGCGGACTTCGAAAGTTTATTGCAACCATATGATTCTTGCAGTCCCCCACCCAACGCCTCTCACACTACTTTAGTCCAGAAACATGTCCCTTTCGCTGCCGCATACCAGGTCGTTTGTCCACGCGCTCCTAGTCTGTCGCGTTTCAACTCCTTCAGGGGAAAAAATCCTGAAAAATGGCTTGTTGATGAACTCGTCAAACTTGCCAAGAAAGTTGATAAAATTTACAAGAAGTGCATTCCTCTTGTAATGACAGATGAGCAAGAAGCAAAGTTTGCTGATGCTACGGTATGCCACATCTGCGAGAAAGACATTTAAACCGGGGACTGTCAAGGTCCGCGATCATTGTCATGTCACAGGTGAATTTAGGGGGGCTGCACATAATGATTGCAATTTGCAGTATAAGACTAAAAAGTACATACCCATTTTCTTTCACAATCTTTCTGGGTATGATGCTCATTTCATTGTAATGGCATTATCAAAACTCGATTCCGAAGGAATGGACGTGCTTCCCATCAACACAGAACGTTATATTTCTTTTTCGAAAAAGATTGAATACACTTCAATCACATTAAGGTTTCTGGACTCATACCGGTTCATGCAGCTCCCATTAGATAAACTGGTTGGAACCCTTGAGGACGACGACATGGACATTACTAGTGCTCATTTCACCGACCCCGAGAAGTTCCAATTAGTTAAACGGAAAGGTGTCCTTCCCTTACGAATACATGGATTCGTGGGATAAGCTCACCGAGGCCACGCTTCCTCCAAAATCAAAATTCTACAGTTCGTTGTCGGAGTCACACATTTCTGATGAAGATTACGAACACGCGACAAAGGTGTGGCGGACTTTCCAGATCAAGACTTTGGGCGAATATGCAAGTCTGTACATGGATACAGATGTGCGGTTACTTGCAGATCTGTTTGAAAATTTAGGAGTGTATGTTTGGGGAAGTACACCCTGGACCCCGCCCACTATTTCACATCCCCAGGCCTTTCGTGGCAGGCTATGTTAAGGAGCACGCGTGTCGAACTGGACCTTCTCATATATGCTAACCCTTTTAGGTTTTTTGTTTAGCGCCTTTACGTGATATGCAAGAATTGTCCATAGAAAGCACAACTCGTCATTCTTGTTTTCAACATTGATGACGGCCTTCTTTCTACAGATATCAAGTGGCAGAGCAACATAGGAAGACCCGCGATAGAAAGGTTGAAAATTAGAAATGCTAATGTCGAGGGATTCTATTCTATCGAGAGTTTTGCCACTTGTCCTTTCTTGAAATTCACACAATTTTACTCTGAGCTCCGACTTCACATATTTTCATACCAATCCGACAGGCAAGTGCTGGTTGTGACCTCACGCATTTTAGTTAAAAAGCACATACGAGCGGTTTCTAAAATCATTTCCTTCTGTATTTTATATGTGTTAATCAGTCCAACCTGCACCTTTACAGATGGGGAGGACCGATTATCCACAATTTCGCGAACTTTACCGGCAACAAGTTTAAAGCAAGCATCAATGAAATTCATTGGATCAATGAAATTTTGAGAATTTGAAATTGTCCCGGAATAAATTCTATTTTTAAATGCACTAAGCCTGTCTTCAAGGACTAATCGCGATACTGCTGACTCACCCATCGTTGCTGCAAGATCATGACTGCATAAGGCTGCCCCTGCACCGGCATACTGCCGGCTGGAGCCGGGCGAAGGACCTGCATACTGTCGGCTTGACCCGGCCGATGGACCGGCGTACTGTCGGCTGGGCCCCGGCGGTGGGTTGTTGAAGTGCCGGCTGGAGCCGGGCGATGGGGTGTTGAAGTGGCGGCTTGACCCGGGCGATGGACCGGCATACTGTCGGCTGGGTCCCGGCGGTGGGTTTGTTGAAGTGCCGGCTAGGTCCCGGCGGTGGGTTGTTGAAGTGGTGGCTGGGTCCCGGCGATGGTCGACTTGGGCCCGGCGATGGGCGGCTGGGCAGGCGAGGTGCTGCTGCTGTGGCGGGCGGTCGGCTAGGTTCCGACGTCTCCCATGGTCTCCATATTGGTGGCGGAACTGCCTCGTTGGCTGGGTGTCCGACCGCTCCATCTGAAACATAAAAAAAAGAAAAATATTTTAGTATCACGAAAAACATAATTTTGTAAGCATAAAATAATATAGGCAAATTACTGATGTACTGGACTTACCGATATTCCAGTGTGCTGGTGGTTGTGGAAGAACCCATTGTGGTGGCGGAGTTGGCGGCATGCTATGTGGTGGTGACATGCTCTGCGGCACATCCACGTCAATATTTGGGAGCATGCTCCATTGTGAGCAATCACAAGCTCTTTTTGGGCTACTTAATTCCTGAGAAGAATTACCCTTACGCTTCTCTGGGCGTGATGGTTCATCTGAAAAAGAAAAGAAAAAAAATAATGTATTAGCAATAGTTATAAAGACATGGGGGAAAAATAATCTATAGATAAATACGTACTGAAATAAAAAAGGTCGCTGCAGGAAATATCCAAATCACCTGCGAACAAATAAATTAATAATATAGACTACTGCTTCAGCACTATACATTTTCATAAATCTAGTTACGTTAAAAAAATATTATCATTACCGAAATCACCCTCAGCGAGAATTTCATCAATGTCTGAAGCAGAAAAAAAAAGCTCATCAGTATATGTGAAAGAATTTAAAACAGCCAGAAGAAACAAGTTAAATAACAATATTTTATTTACCAATATCGGTGAATAAGCTAAGACCCTCAGAAGACATTGTGATGATTGAAGTGTTCAGCTCGACGACTCAGAGAAGACTGGATGGCAGAAGGGGGGTCTCAGCCCTATTTATACACGCGTCTGGATCCATGGAGAATTGGCGTGGGAAGACTGCGCCCACGATGATAAATGTGGTGCAGCTGTGAAACGAACCCGCATCCTGCGAGGGGAGCGATAATTGATGGCTTCCGGGTGTGGCGCAGCTGTGTGCATTCAATTACGAACCCGCATCCAGCAGCTGCGAGGGGAGCGATAATTGATGGCTTCCGGGTGTGGCGCAGCTGTGCGCATTCAATTACGAGATAATTCGAGTGTGGCGCAGCTGTGTGCATTCAATTACGAACCCGCATCCAGCAGCTGCGAGGGGAGCGATAATTCGTGTGTGGCGCAGCTGTGCGCATTCAATTACGAACCCGCATTCAATTACGAACCCGCATCCAGCAGCTGCGAGGGGAGCGATAATTAATGGCTTCCGGGGTGTGGCGCAGCTGTGCGCATTCTATTACGGCTCCCCTAACTTAATTCAATTAGTTACCGGCACGTGCGCGGCGGGGAGGGGGGAGGGGGAAAAACTGTCCGCAAACATATGTCCATAAGGGAGAAAAGTGGGCTGACACATATGTCCATAAGGGAAAAACTGTCCGCAAACATATGTCCATAAGGAAGAAGCGCATTCAATTACGGCTCCCCTAACTTAATTCAATTAGTTACCGGCACGTGCGCGACGGGGAGGGGGGGGGAGGGGGAAAACTGTCCGCAAACATATGTCCATAAGGAAGAAAAGTGGGCTCACACATATGTCCATAAGGGAAAAACTGTCCGCAAACATATGCCCATAAGGGAAAAACTGTCCGCAAACATATGCCCATAAGAAATACATGGGGAAAAACTGTCCGCAAACATATGTCCATAAGGAAGAAAAGTGGGCTCACACATATGTCCATAAGGGAAAAAACTGTCCGCAAACATATGCCCATCAGGGAAAAACTGTCCGCAAACATATGCCCATAAGAATACATGGGGAAAAACTGTCCGCAAACATATGCTTACACACTACTCGATATAAACTTGATCCTAAATTTTCACAGGTTCTTACACCTTTCTTTCTTATTACCTGCGATGAAGATCGATGTTTTAACGGCTAACACAGCTTACATCGGCTGAAATAATGACCCCAGTGAAATCGAAGTATGCTAAAAATAAATCTTAATAACTTACGCTATGCCACGTAATATTTATTTGTGGTTTAGGCCATATATATCGCGATCAATTCGGAACTTCTTTCATTCAAAACAATTAATTAATTACAGTAAAAAAATAACTGATAATTAATATGCCAATTTAAACGAAATACATACTTTTCTTTCAGTGTTCTAATCCATTTATTAGCTATTGCTTAACTAAATAGAAATGTCATAAAATAAAATTTAATGTAATTCCTCGTGACTTGCGCTTTAGCGAGAGGTTTCGGTTTTCATCCGGGTCCAGGTTGCATTTCAACCTAACCACTTACTACGCTAAACTTGCTGCCAGAAAAACAATACTTCGAGATTAATACATGTACTGTATAGCATTTTAGTGGGATCGGTATATAAATTTGATCAAAAATCTTCAAAGGTTTTTACAGCTTTCTTTTTTGTTATCCATTGATATTACGTTTGAACTACTGACACAGTTACATTATGCAGAAATAATAGCCTCAATAATATTGCTCAGTGAAAGCAAAGGAAATTAAAATAAATCTTATAAACTTACATTATGCCACGTAATATTTGTTGTAATTGTAGTGTAAGCTGCAGATCAGTGTGCACCTGTTTCCGTTCAAACGATTTAACAATTTCAATAATAGGACACAGTTAAAATTATTTTGAAAACGAAAAATTATTCATGCCCTCTGCCGTAACGTCAAATACCAGCTGTAATTCTGACCCATTATAAGCAACGATCTAATCAAAACTATCACAAACATTGATGCTAGAAACATAAAGCATTTAACTTACATATCTATGGACAGAGAATTTAAGGAATACTTCTATATACCAAAAGAATATTACGTAAATATAAGCATCTAATGATTGATACGTCGATTTAAACGCACAAAAGGTCTTTTTTTCAGTGTTCTGACAGTTAATTTATTCACAGATGCTTAGAAATGTTATTAAATAAGGTGCATAACATAAGAACAATGGCGTAAACGGTAACCTCATAGTGCGACGTCATAGTGACGTTAGGGCGTGACAAGACGTCATAGATGACATACAGCTACTTATTATAATATTAATTTTTACTATTATGCTATTATTTAATTTTTATTAATTATAGGTGTTCTAAATATTTGTATAAATGTCTGTAACGTGTTGTATATAATTTCAGGTTTTCCACAGATTAGTAGTTTGTAATATGGGTAGTTTTAGTTTATAGTATTTAAGAATTTTGTATTGTAGTATCTTTGGCCCACAACAGCTGGGCACACTATTAAGTGTCGTTGGCCAAGCCAGCGAGGCGGGTTGTTACACCACGTAGATAACGTCACGTGACACGAGTTTATGCTTCACTATTTTTTTTTTTTTTATTTTTTTTTATGGCTTTCGGCATCTTAGGCCACACAGCCAGTTTGGTGAATTTTCCAGATAATTAGACACACCACAGGACGGACATGACATTCACAGACACAACATTAAATACCCATGCCCGCGGCCGGACTCGAACCGGCAACCTTCGGCACGCGGAGTTAGCACTCTAGCCCCTACGCTACCGAGGCCGGCTTATGCTTCACTATAGAGCTCTGTAATTTACTAGTTTATTTTTTCGTCACCTACAGCGCCACCACGCAAAGTGTGGTATTGTCAACTTCCGGTTGACCATTGTGCATTTGCTTTCGTTTGCGATGCAGTCTGTGTACAATAATTTAAGAGGTAAAAAGGCGAAGTAATTGCTTTCTAAAGTTGGAACACGTAATCTGTAGAAGTATACTAACAAAGAATTGACTAACAGCAAGAATTAACACCATCAAAGCCAATTAAGCTTTGAATTTACTTTTTAATTTTTGCCTCTTCCCGTCGTTTCATTCATCGTTTTGAACCGCTCGACATCATTTTAAAATTATAAATGTCTTATATTAGGCCAAAGTGTTTTTAGAATAGCTTTTGCGTTTAGTTTACAGGTAACATAGGGGAGAGGAACTTCTGAACATCAGCCAAACATTGCTTGAAATTGAACTTGTTCTTCTGTATGCTAATTTTCCAAAGATTGGTTTAAAAGAGTTTCGTGCCAACCCTGAAAATAAATCTTTTAATCTTTCACGAAGATACGTAATATTAGCCATTAGTTTTTTTTATTCCTTTTGTTGAGTTTAAAATATAGGTCAATGTTGCTGGTCGTCCGCAAACTGTGCGTCGAATGACGGGAGACTTAGTCTTGAGGCCGCTTAATTTTTTAACTACTGAATTTTTTTTACCTTCCTATAAAATGCTATTCACATTATGGATTGCTCAGCTACCGAGAAAATCTTAAGTGCAACATATTTTTATCTTCAGCTACATATATATATCTATATATTTTTAAAATCGCGTGAAAACGATTTCCCTGACCAAGCTATTTAATACACTTTTTGTCAGTCAGATAGATTTTCAGTCGATCTAAATTACTTTTAAGTTAATTTTCTCACAGAATGTAGCAGAAAAAGGTAAGCAATACACAACAAATCTAGGTTATGTTGCCGTAATTATAAACACCACTACAACACGAATAATTGATTCCCAGCAGAGGCGCGTACGAGTCATACATTCACTTCATACTCTTAATTCGAAGCATGAAAATCAAGCAACCATTTACCACTTGTCAAGCGATGAATTAAAATCCGATTTCAGAAAATGACAACTACGCACTCGATGGAGTTTTTCCATACCGCAGTTAATAACTCATCGCTTTCGCCGGTCTTAATCTCTGGAAAAAACATGATAACTGAGAGCATTACTTTTCACCGAAATCGCCAATCATCCGTAGATGCAACGATTAACCGGCCTAATTCCGTTTTTAATAAGCCTTGTAGCGACGATAGCACATGTAAACAAAGTGCTAGAGCGTAATCGGGGTCAGTACACCACATATCGGTGTCCACACACTCCATAAGGAAGCTGTAATAGTTCAATAAATGTGTCAACTAGTTTGGCTGGATGTAAATAAGTGATACAAGTGACAGAGATTATTAAATACACTGGTATTTGCCCAGAATAGTGCATTTTCATTTACCACATCGTAACAATTACTCCCATTTGTTGTTGATTTCATTAGTAACTATATTAACCAAATTTGTCTAAGCTGAAGGCTCGCACATGTTGACTGATGATCAGTGGGCCTAAGTCATCCAGAAACACGCCGTCATCAGCGATTAGTGTGGCAACACTCATAATCAACGTAGATCCTCGATGGCTGTGTTGGATAATGCCGAAGCTTACAACTGGCTTACCACTGCCATAGTAATAATGCTTATAATAACCGTCTCAAATGTTTTCTAAATGTATCGGTTTGAGTAACACTCAGACGCACAAGAGGATATCAAGTGACGTTACTTGCCTAGTTCTACGATCAGACTTATACGCTACAACACAATGAACTTTATTACAAATGTTTGATTATGGATGCTTGAAAATTATGTTCTTATGATGGCGAAATAATGTGTTATAAATGTTTGTAATGTGTTTGATGGAAAAAAGGAGGGGTTAAAAATATGGGCCTATGTATGCTAATATCTTAAAAATGTTTGAAAGTGATTGCTACAAAAATATGTTTTTAATGATGGCTCAATAATATATTAAAAATTTATATATGGCTTCAACTAAATAATGTTTAATTTTAATGATAAATATTATAATGATATAATGAAGTACAAGTGCTCAAATGCTTTTGTTGCTAAATATTGTATCACAAGTGTCTGAATTTTTGATGCGAAGTAATTTTCTTCTGTTAGCTGGTCAAAGTGGAGAAAGGCAAAGACCATAAAATAAATAAAATAAATTAAAAATAAATACTTGTTCCAGAGGCATAATATAACACAAATCATTATACTTTGGATTATATTAAATAATTTCATTTTCGTACTCAACCCTAATGATGTATGTATAATGTAATATAAGTACTATATGTATATATATGTTTTTCGCTAAATATTTGGTAATAATGTACTATAAATGGTCATGCCATGATCGATAGCAAACAATTTGGCAGCGCATAAATATATAAGTGGTAGTATGTGCCAAATATCTTGTAAGTTACTGAAAGTTACTGCTGCCAAATATGTTTCTAAGGAGAACTAGTAATATAATATAAATGACTATGTTGTCTCTAGTACTAAATTATAATTGTACCTTTGTTTAAATTTAAAAACGGTTTGTAATATAGAAGAAGTACTTAAATTGTTCTTATTGCTAAAATACATCATAACGATGGCCAATGATAAATACTATATTACAAGTGTTTGTATTTTTGTGTAAACAAATGTATCTCTGGTAGTTGGTCAAATTGGCGAAAGCCAAAGACCATTTAATACAAATAAAAAAAAAGAAAAAAAAGTGACGTTACTTCCTCTACAGCAGGTGTCCCTTATGTTTGTTCCAATTATTCATTAAACCTTTTCTTTCTGTAAACCCATATCACTAAGCAACACCTCATCTTTGTATTTCCTCAGAGTGTAATTTCGTTCGTGACCAATGTACCGATTTCCCGCTGTCAGCTAATACCATGTTCAACCTCTGAAGTTGAGAAGAACACCAACAGTCAAGCTCCTCAAGAAACTAAGCGACCTCGGTCATGTAGGCCCGACTAGTGTAACCACTCTTCTGGCCACCGAGGACATAAGAACGTATAAGTTAATATTTGCATTTTTTTATATATAACGATGTGTATTACAATATAGAGGTGATTTCCGATTCATCCTGTATATTGTTCCTTTATTTATTAATGCTTATATGGAACATGGAAAAGGATTGTGGAATCGATGTATGTAAAAATTTATAGTTATATGCAATTTTATATGTGTATGTCCAAGACAGTATGTTATGGTAGAAACATCGTAGATATTAACCGGATAGGTAGGAAATATTGAAAGCCGGTAATAGTATATGCTATGATGTAAACCTAAGCCATGTAGTATTTACGTTACATCTGAAAAGTAGGAATCTCTTACAAGATGGGTGTTACAAGATAGAGTGATTTCTGACATTGCAATTTCTCCTTTTACTAGCCTTAAAATGGAAACTGGATTGTAGAATTAATGTACTCGTATATAAATTGTATATCTATAAGCAGATTCATATGTGAGTCTTGTCTAAGGCAGTATGGTATGGCAGAAGAATCATAGACACAAACTTGTCATGTAATATGTATTAAAGTCTGTAATTGTATATGCTCGTTTGTAAAGACAACTCTGTATAGTATTAGAGCCACATGTGTAAGTCCAAAATGTAAAAGTATACATGGTCGGCTGTATGGTCAAAAAACCCAAAGCCAATTAAAAAAAAAAAAAAAAAAAAAAAAAAAAAAACACTCCTAAGCTTCTTTCTTGTGTCTGTCTCAGAAACCGTCGATATTTTTATCACTTTACTGATTATTTATTTCCTCGCCCTTTCTGTCCTAATCTCTGCTATTAACTATCTCAAAATTCGCATTTGTGAGTGCAGTGGCTGATATAAATTCGTTTATAGACTAACCAGCATAAAAAACAACTGGCTCCACAATTTACTGGTTGGGTAGAGAAGTGCAGGATTAGATGGAAATCTGGAAGAGTGTAGTTGTGTCGTATAGCATGAAGTGAAGGAAACGTGAAGCGGTAAGTACAACAAGAAAGAAGAGCAGGACAGACATAGGCATATCACTCAGGGGAGGGCAGATGAATAATGTAGAATCTATCAAACATTTGGGAAGCTGCATTGAAGAAAAAGGAGGAAACTGGATACAGATAAGTGAAAATAAAGATGTTCAGATGGTTTTTTAATGAGTATTAGAGGCCTACTGTTTCGCTAAAGATTAAGGAGGCAATCCATAAAACATACTTTTTAGGACTTTGTATGGACCGAACACCTGGGTGATGAAGGAGAGGGACAAAAGGAGAGTGCGAGCTATGGAAATGAAATTTGAGAGGAGTAGAGGAGGACCAATGACAAGGGACAGAATAAGGAATGAGAAAACCAGGAGATGATCAAAGAGGAACCATTACAACAAAGAACAGAGCAACTAAGATTATAGTGGGACGGTCATGTGAAAAGAATTGGAGAGGAAATGATACCAAAGAAGATGCTGGACGTGGAGCTGAAATTAAAGTGGAAGACCGAGGGACTGATGGGCGAAATGTTAAAAAGTGTGTTGAGGAGGAAATTGGCTGATAGTGGAAGAAAGAAGAGGGTAGATAGACAAGAGAGGATTTTGTTCCAAGCAGATCCGTCCAATGGTTGGAAGCAGTTCTAGATGACGGGTGATGATTCACACAGGTTTGTAACATCTCTGTGCTTTCCAAAATATAACATTAGCCATTTTACTAGCATTAAAACTTGTAAAGCTTGTAAAAGATGTGAAGGAAATGTTAAATATATTTATGTCGTTTGTTCTCGCAGATTTATATCCGTGGTTGCCGTTATCCCTATAGGAGTATAGGTGGTTGTCATCTGCGGTGAATTAAATATGAGTATTTTCTCACTGTCCAATAACATCATTTGATGCCCAATAGCTCGACATACACCGAAATAAAAAAAATAATTAAAAAAAAAAAAAACATAGAGAGCTTCCTTAGTAATGTTTAGGACCCGCCTTATTTCAGAGTAACCTGGACTAACCTAATCGTTGGAAATTCCAAGGACGTATTTGGAGTCTCAATAGTCAACCATAACCGGATGATTGTGGTAGCTACTAAACGTCGCGCAGAGCCCAGATATTCTCCATGTGGTTCAAGTCTGGCAATACAGCAGGTCAAATGATGTGCTAGAACTGTACAAAATGATAGTAAAATCAGTAGTTCCAATCTTTTGCCAGTGATAACGTGCCATCGTTTGGGGGTACGTGAAGTTCATAAACTGCAAATGGCAATCAGGGGGCTGAGGATAATTATTTACTATCAGCTAGCAGTTCAGTTTGACCATAAAGACACAGTCCATTTCAAGTAAACATGCTACATATCATTACGAAACTAAATTATTTTTACGGGCACTCATGCTCAACTTTTTCTCTGTGGGTCCACAGCCGGAATTTATTGATTGGATAAACCTTTCGGACTTACTTACGACTATTAAAACGTGATTTTGAAGGGGGCAGACTGTTCCCTAGATCGGAATACCCTGACATAATATAATTACTCTCCATTCCGTGTTGACAACTGAAGGTCTCACTTGTAAACACTGGAGAAAGTAAGGAAGTTGTTTCCTGGACACTAGCTAGCCTTTAAACCACTCCTACTGGAATTTTTTTTTTTTTTTTACTGCTTAACGTCTCTTAATAGCCAGGTCTTTAGAGACGGGAGGGATGGGGGGCAAGGAATGGGAAGGAATTCGGCTATGGCCTTTTGAAGGAAGCATACCGGCATTTGCCTGGAGTGACTTGGGAAACCATGGAAAACCCAAATCTGGATGCCCTGACAGGGATTCGAACCGCTGTCCTCCCGAATGCCAGGCCAGAACGGTAACCGTTACACCACCACGATCGGTCCCTACTGGAAAACCGAAATGTCCTACGCAATTTCAGATCTCTCTCCTTCCGTAGGTTTATTTAATCAATACCATCCGCACATATAAAGATTACTGAGAAAGGTTATACACAATTTTAAAAACATCGTTCCACTATTCATACAAACGATAGTCGTGGTTAGAGCAGGAATCGGCTAGATTATCTGTGCATGTGCTGCTGAACACTCTCCGCAGTTCACACTACGACGCGGCACCGAGGTGTGATTAAACACTTGCACCACAGTGTGAAGGTGAGAACTACTGAGCACGCCGTTCACGTCTCGACGCGTCTGGAGTCACTAATTAACTTGTATCTCGTCTCGTTACACGTGCAGTAATTAAACACGCACGGCTCTCCAATTATTAAACAGTCGTTAAGCATTCAAAACGACACACGTCTCGAGACTCAGATATCCCCCTTTCTCTCACCACTCCTGTGCTGTATCGAAAAACCAAGAGGCGTTTCGTGATTCAAATTACAAACTGCATCCGCATGAAGAGCAAAAAGGATAGAAGACTTTTTTTTATTTATTTTTGATCAAGTGGTGATAAAAACATGGTGGTGGGGGTGGGTGGGAAATTCAATCCCAAGCTTTGCTTTTTCTCTTAGTTAAACAGCTATCAGAGGTAGTAAAATTAATTTTCTGCCACTTGAATATGGATAGATAAGAAGCTTGTTATTGATTCACGGAATATTAACTAACTGTTTTACTTTTGTGCCAGTATCAAAGAATCAATTAGCCTGCTATCTAAAGGAAACTCTGGAGGAAGGCACCCCCGTCACCTCTTTTCTAGTACCTGAAGGTTTCTACGAGAGTGCATAGCACTACATCCGCTATTCCCGAAGGAAGCGGCAGGAGCCGTAGGAAACACGTGACCGTTGCCCTAACCATTCCAGGATAAAATCAATTGTTTGGTTTATGTACGTATATTAATAATGATTAGTACCAGAATTTTTTTTTTTTTTGTTTTTTTTTTTTGAATGAGATACATATTGTATTTATCAGTGTCATATCTTTCAGTTACCTTCTTGATAGTAATTTCGTAAAAAGTTATTTCCATTTCTGAATGAAGTAGTTGAGCACTAACAATTTGCCTAGGAAACAAAGCAACGGTCTGTATTGTGAAATTAATATTTAAGGGTTAATCAAGAATTTTATAAATCGATGGGAATGCCAAAAAAAAAGAGTTTGTTTCCCATAACTGCACATATTTTACCATCGCACCTGACTCCTTTTCAAATATTATTCAGCAATCCTGCCGGATGCGGTAATGTATTTTTCATTAAACTTTTAATTGGAATTGATAATCTCTATAGAGATAATGACGGATACTCTATTGCATAACTTGTGCTTTGGTGAAGCTACTGTGTATGGAAGTTTCACTTCTGCGCGTTATCACGGTAAACTCGCCCTGTCTAATTAAAGACTAAGAATAATATATTACACAAAAGAAAAATATTTAAATGTCAGTATGTTTACAGTGTATAGCTTTCTACAGTCAATTTAATTATAATACTTTCAATTTGATTAAATTGCAATGGAGCAAACGCTCCGGTGGCAATTTCCCTAAACACCATACTTCCCCTTTTCCTACTCCCACCTTCATTTGCCCTCTACAAATTTTAACATTAAATTCTTACAACGTTTTGGTAAATTATTCATCATTTCCCTTGGTAACTTATTCCAGTCCCTAAGACCCTTACCTAAAAAAGAGAATATTCCCAACCCTTGTGCATGAAATCCAGTGCCAGCTTGTGGTCATGGTCATCTTTTCCCTTCCATGCACTACTTTTCATACCTACACCAATATCTTTCCGTGCCTCATCGCCAGCATACGTCTTGTACACTCCTACGACCCTCCTTATCCTCCTTCTGTCTAGCCATGAATTCCATTCCAGCTCTTTTATCATATCCGTCACTGATTGCTTTCTGCGGTAATTTCCAGAAACAAACCTAGCAGCCCTTTTCTGCATCCAATCCAATGCCTGTCTTTGATACTCAAAATGGGAGAGAAATTGTCTGACCAAAATGTTGTAACCCAATTCCTTTACTTCCAACGTACATCCTCTCATCACTCTCTCCAACAAGTGCAGAATTTTGAAATTTTTTCCTACAACCTGTCCAATGTGTCCAGCCCAGTTAAGCTTGTATTCAAATGTAATGCCAAGATATTTACATTTGAAATCTTCAGCAAGCAATTTTTCCCCACCTTATAATCATAATCAACCTTTTGTTTTTTGTGTATGTAGTAATCTGTGTCTTCTTTGCATTTATCTTCATCCAATGTTTACCAACCCAACTAGATATCATGTCCAGATTATCCTGCATTGTTTACAGTCCTCTACCGTTTTGATCCTTTTATGTAGCATTATTTCATCTGCAAACAATCTAATGTCAGATAGTAAACAATCAACTCAAGTATTCATTAGAATATTATTAATAGCAATGGTCCCAATACGCTACCCTGCGGCACTCCCATTTTTACTTCCACTTGCACCATAACGCGTTCGCCTGCTAGTTCGCGCTTCCACATTTCACTTAATCCACAGCCCTCGTCTTTGCTGAAGTTTTTAGAATTTTATAAGTTTCTACGGACTCTCTAATATTACGTGCTAGTAAAATCCTTTGTTTTTCTCGGACTGAATTTCATTTCCTCCTTCCACATGATGCTCCGCCACTGTAGATTTGGTAGTTTGTTGGTCTCGCGTCCTTTCAGTCTTTGGATGTCTCACCAATGTGCACTTGACCGCAGCCACAGCGAGTCTTGCTGATCTCATAGTAATGCTCAATTTTTCCTTACCGCTAAAGATGGGTTAACACTGGCTTTGGCCAGCGCTTTACGTATTCTCTTAGCGACTCCCTTTATTGAAGGTAGAAAGACCTTGTATTTCTTTTCCCTGGTCATCGTTTTGTTGAACTTTTTTCTGCTTAAAGCACGGGCTATTATCTTTCTTCCGTAGGTCCAAACTGAGATGTTTTTTCTCTTCCTTTATAACGTCATATTCCGCTTCCCTGATCGGCGTTCTTTATTGAGCCGGGTGATTATGAGAAGCAGCATTTAGATAGCGATCTGTATCTGTATATTTTCAGACGCTGGATTAGTTAATTTGTTGGTGGAACGAACAGCCGAAGGTAAGAATTGTAGAGGAAGACAGAGATTTAAAATATATGAAGCAGTTAATTGAGGACGTCGGTTGTAAAGGATATGTAGAAATGAAGAGGCTAGCTCAAGATAGGAAAAGATGAAGGATTGCATCAAACCAGTCGAAAGATTGATGAAAAAAAAATGTGTAGTTTTGTAGCGTACGTGTATCAACTGCCTCTGGAAAGCCAAAACAATTACGATCGTCATGTTTTTCCTAGCTTTCGCCCCTCTGTAGCAGCTTTCGCTTTTACTTTCTAATGCAGCACTTCTGTTAACAGCCAGCTATTCTCGCGCGGCGGTGTAAATGTCGTCATCCCTTCGTACTGTAATATTTTAACCTAATACATATTATAAAACTCAGCGTCCCTTCTGTGCCTGCGTACACGTAGCCCTTATATCTCAGAAAATATTGATCCAGCTCCACTACACTTTTTCATTTATTTGAAGCTTTAATATCGTTTGTGATTTTATTTGTACATATTATTACTCAGGAAATAATAACCAATTACGATTTTGTTGAAGTAAGTCAATAAAAACTGGTTTAGCAATGTCTTTGGAGGTATCAGTTGGCCAAGCCATCTAGCAATCCCGGCTACCATATACTTGAAATTATAATCCTTTGTCCCTCTGGAAAGGTTGTTCAACCTATCGCCCTAACCATGAGCTCTGTTGACGATGCCAGCCACTTCCAGGTATTCACGCTGGCTTTCAAGATTTAATTTGTGAATATTATACGGGTTGTTCCGAAACCAATAAAACTCAAATCGTTGCTTTTCCCGAATGGAAGTTCCGGTGGCTTTATCGCATGAGCACTGTCCTGTGCCACGGTAGCAATTTTAACTATGGTTGTATGAAGCAGGCAAACCAAGTTATTTGTCATGTTGGTGTTTTTTTCGGACCAAGTCCTTAGTTGCTATGATAACAGTTTTGTGGGTTGTTTCTGACTTGCAACTAAACAAATGCTTTTGATGACATACGCGTTTCGCCTTTATTCAAGGCATCATCAGTGCCCTAGATGAACATATATACATATTGTAATGGTCAAAATTACATTTTTTATGTTTATGTTTTGTTTTCCATCTTTTGTACATGTTCATGTATTTTATTTTGGGTATGACTGGCTGAACTAGCACGACCTGGCTATTTTGGTTCCTGGCTATCTTGGTGTGAAGTCTTATGGTAACAGGCTACTGAACACTCTGAGTCATTGTGAGAGATGGCGTGATATGTAAATAACAGTCCGGACACCCCTGCTGGAATGCATGCAGGGTGGGGTGGGTCAGGTGCTGGCGGACGGGAGGACGGTCGCGAAAAGACAGTGCGGGAGAGAAGGTTGTATAGACTGGGGTGTTGAAAAGGTCTAAGTGAACGTCGCACGTGAGAGTGATTAGTGTTTGGTCACGGCCAGTACACCAACGGGACTCCTGCCACATAATGGATATCACTGTGCTACGACAACTGATTATTGGAAGCAAAACCTTTTCCACATAGTGAAACAACGAGACGCCCCACAATTATTGCTGAGGTCAGTTATCCTCAGCGCAAGTACACTCCAATTCAAGTAATCGGCAAATGGGCTGATCAGCATTTGGATGACCTATAAGCGCCCTGAGTTTAAGAACAATTTCACGCTCTACAAATAGCCAGGACATATTTAGTTCAAGAGATTAAATTTTGCTAGTCGAATATCAAATTATTTTATTTCATATTTTTATTAGTTCATTTTGGTAATTGTTTCAAAATGTTAGTAACTACCATTAATGATTTGATTAACAGGTGTTATTTATATAAAATAAATTAAATGTATATGAAAGATCTTTCATTTCTAGAGGTACCTTGAAATATTTGATTAAAGTAAAGTTAAAAGTTTAAAAAGATAAGATGACTATTACAACTGGCGCACCAACTACGGGCTATTAATTGTTGCTAATTAATTAATTAATGCATAAAATCAAAATTGTTTAGGTGAACAACTCAACTCGGTATTGCGGGGTTTTCTTTTCTGTGACATTTCAGAGATCATAGTTTGAGTGATGCATGAAAATGTTCTATAAATGTATATTAACATGATTTATTTTCAGTCACAGATTTTCAAATCTGCAGCAAGATTTAACGGCGTTGATGGTTGTAAGTGATTTGAAATTTGTTGTTTTGATGTCGAGCTGATGTTTGAATGGTTGAGTATTATAATTAATTTGATGTAACTGGGATAAAGTTCAAAATTTAATGATTCTGTGTTACCCGGATGTTTTTGCAATGCGTAATGTAGAGTGTGTTAAAAGGTAAATTTACAGTGTAAATTTTCTTCTTCACTTAGGAGAAGAATAGCATAATTTTGGAAAGTTTTATGTTTCTTCGATCGGGTAAGGTTAAGACAAACAAAATGGAAAAGTTAGAGGGTTTAGCAGCCGGAAGTTCTAATGAAAATTTGCTCTCCAGGGTAGAAGATTCTGAGAAAATTTTGCCACCGGGAAACGATCAGGTAGATAACTCTGTCATTAGCGGGCCGGAATTAAGCGAAACGGTTGACGAAAGAATGCAAAGTTTATTTCCACAACAATTACTATCACAATTGATGGAAATGATCAAAAATGGGAATGAAGAAATGAAAAGGGGGCATGAAGAAATGAAAAGGGGGCATGAAGAAATGAAAAGGGGGCAGGAATCATTTCAAAAATCATTGGAAGAGAAAATTGAAAATGTTCACAAATCAGTCCAAAATGAATTAAAATGTGTGCGGGAAGAAATAAATGTCAAATTTGACGAGTTTCAAAATGCTATACAGGGTGACGTCAAAATTTTGAACAATAAAACAGCTGACTTAAAGTCCAGATGCGATGGGTTTGATGAATTTAAAGAGAAGGCGGCCAAAGACATAGACAGAACCAGTGGGCAGTTAAATCAAATCCGCGAGGAGATCAAAATGAAAGAAAAAAGAAGGGAACTGGCAGAAACTGCAATTGCGGATCGGTGCCAGCAAATTGAAATGGGCTTACAGAATGTTGCAGAAACTTTTGAAACAGCTCGCGGAGAACGTGAAAATCTGATAAAATCTCATGACGAATTTAAGAGTTCAATCGCGGGAAAATTTAGTAAAGTAGAAGACGAACTGGTCAATATACGACAAGACGTCATGAATCAGATACCAGCTGAATTTACCTCACAAAATCGGAGCAATGTGTACAGTTCTGTGGAACTTAATCTTCCGAAGTTCGGAATTAAAAGAAAAATTAATCCGAAGGAATTCCTAAGGGAAATCGAGAATTATTTTCGAATTAAAAATATTCCTGAATCTCTAAAGATGATGTTGATCATGCAGGCGTTAGATAATGATGAGAAATCCTGGTTTCGTGTATCTAATTTAGCGGATGTTTCCTACAATGAGTTTAAAGAGAAATTTTTGGCCACTTACTGGGATTTAAATGCACAAGGAGAATTGATGCTAAGAATTTACAAAGGCCGTTTCAATCCAAAAGGTGAAGATTCAATGTATAGATATGCTTCTAGATTAACTATACTGTCAAGAGAACTAGACAATCCGCCTAAAGATGCAGAATTGATATTTGCTTTGACTTCTCATTTCTCCCCACACATAAGATGTCAATTGAATCCAGTGTTTCTGCATAGTATGGACCAATTCCTAAATACTTTAAAAAATATTGATTCAGCATACAAGCCTAGTGTGGACACTACTGAAAAAGGCAAAGATTCTCCTCAGAAGAATCATCCGAAGAATCAAAATTTTCGAAACCAGCAAGGAAATGGTCGCAGTAACAATCAACAGGCAAGAAATCAAGGGCAAGGAAGCTGGAATAATGGACAAGAAAGGAAACATTTCTTCCAACCAAGGAATGAAAATTTCCAACCTAGAAAACAGGCGGGGGGAAATCAGGAACACAATCGTCAGGGAATAAATGCAGTCGTAGTAAGCAGAGAGAGTAACGAACCGCACGAGGTCCCTCAAGCAAAGAAATGTTGTAAGGAAAATGATACCATAAGTGAAATGCCATTGGTACCACAAAAGGCATGACTGTCGCCTTATCAGGAGGATACTTTGAAACCCAAACGGAGAGAGGTAGATAAAATTTTGGAATACTGGATATCGGGATGACGGGAATTCGATTAGAAAGTAATAATAAATTGTATAATAGAGGGTACGCAAAATTGTTACTAAAATAATGATAAGAATTTTGAGAATATTTAATAGGGTAAATAATGTAATGAAAATGATATTATGGTGCCTCACTTATGATAAACAAAATTTTGTTGAACTTCCGATAAATCTGAATGGTAAGAGGTATTATGCTGTAGAATTAAATAGGAATTGGAATACAGAATTTCATTTTATGGGATGAAGGAATATGCTCCAAAGTCATTGCTGGCAAGAGACGATAAATTTATCTAGCTGGTGTTTTAAAATCACGTGGTCGGAAGAATTACATAATGATATAAATTCTTTGTGCAAGTGCTTAGTAAACCGAGATGAAATAATTAACATGTAGAGAATTGTAAGACGAAAGTACCGTAGTAGGTTGTATTTAAAAATGAGGTGAAAACAAGCGTCAGAATACAGTATCCTGTAAGTGGTTTATTTATGCCTTGATATCAATAGTGGTACGTTATGAAATATTAATATAAGCTAATGAGCTATAAAGATGGGTGTTGACAGCATTTTGTCGTGGCAACAGGGGTAAGACCACAAAAATTTAAGACTGATCACTTGTGTTGTAGAAAGGTGACGAGACAGAAATTTGTCGAGTCAAGTAGAAAATAAATTACCAGATGAAGGCAAAGTAAATTTTACAGGGGTACCGTGTTTGTAACGTTTCGTAAATCAAAGTAGTTATTCTAACAACTACACGAAATAGAAAGAAGAGAAAGTAACGAGATTTAAAGCACTAGGCCAAAATCTTCCACCAGATCGAATATTTAACACTCTTTCAAACGAAAATTTTCGCAACCACCAATAATGATTAATATCATAACACGTGAGAGTATAAGGCTTTAGAAGCAAATTTCAGTTAAAGTTATGGGTATGGCAGACTATTGATTAATAAGGTATAGAGGTGATCAATCTGTAAGTAAAATAAATTTTAGTAAAATTACATGTTCAAAAGAAGGGGGCACCTAGAATCAATCATTGTAGATGAAAATATTATTCAAATAGCTAATGTATGAATATGAACAAAAAAAAAATTATTTTCAAAAAAAAAATAAAAAAAAATAAAAAATAAAAAAAATTTCAAGTCTCTAAAAACTACGTTGCCGCGTACTTCTAAAATGTAATATGTATGCATGTTTCGAACGAATATAGCATGTTCGAAGTGATCTCTGACATGTGGCATGGGAAGGGAGATTTTGCATATTTTGAGGTGTGTTGCCTGCAATATAGATTACTTTAATTCATATTAGAAATAATTAAATATCTAGAAATGAAAGATTTTGACATAATCTGAATGTTGAAATATGTATCTTTTAAGTGAAGCACTGTAAAAAAAAAAAAAAAAAAAAAAAAAGGATATTGAAATTGTAAGAGAAAATCAAAATCCTTTCCTAAGTATTTTGATTTCTTGAAAGGGGGAAGTTAATGTAATGGTCAAAATTACATTTTTTATGTTTATGTTTTGTTTTCCATCTTTTGTACATGTTCATGTATTTTATTTTGGGTATGACTGGCTGAACTAGCACGACCTGGCTATTTTGGTTCCTGGCTATCTTGGTGTGAAGTCTTATGGTAACAGGCTACTGAACACTCTGAGTCATTGTGAGAGATGGCGTGATATGT
Organism: Vandiemenella viatica; assembly: GCA_031002005.1. Taxonomy (NCBI): domain Eukaryota; kingdom Metazoa; phylum Arthropoda; class Insecta; order Orthoptera; family Morabidae; genus Vandiemenella; species Vandiemenella viatica. Next base: position 18,515,478 of record JARYHS010012519.1, read on the forward strand.
AAATAACAGTCCGGACACCCCTGCTGGAATGCATGCAGGGTGGGGTGGGTCAGGTGCTGGCGGACGGGAGGACGGTCGCGAAAAGACAGTGCGGGAGAGAAGGTTGTATAGACTGGGGTGTTGAAAAGGTCTAAGTGAACGTCGCACGTGAGAGTGATTAGTGTTTGGTCACGGCCAGTACACCAACGGGACTCCTGCCACATAATGGATATCACTGTGCTACGACAACTGATTATTGGAAGCAAAACCTTTTCCACATAGTGAAACAACGAGACGCCCCACAATTATTGCTGAGGTCAGTTATCCTCAGCGCAAGTACACTCCAATTCAAGTAATCGGCAAATGGGCTGATCAGCATTTGGATGACCTATAAGCGCCCTGAGTTTAAGAACAATTTCACGCTCTACAAATAGCCAGGACATATTTAGTTCAAGAGATTAAATTTTGCTGGTCGAATATCAAATTATTTTATTTCATATTTTTATTAGTTCATTTTGGTAATTGTTTCAAAATGTTAGTAACTACCATTAATGATTTGATTAACAGGTGTTATTTATATAAAATAAATTAAATGTATATGAAAGATCTTTCATTTCTAGAGGTACCTTGAAATATTTGATTAAAGTATAGTTTAAAAAAAGATAAGATGACTATTACAATATGTGTATATATACACACATATATACATACTAGCTGACCCGGTCACCGTTGCTGTGACTTACTAATTATAGTACGTTGGATGAATGTTATTCTAAACTTCCTCAAGTAGTCAAATTAATATTCACTAATAAAGACAAAAACATTGTAGTCGATTTGGAAATTCAAATGCAATTGGTAAAGAGTTACGGAGAGTTGAAATTAAGGACAAACAATCATAAAAAAATTTAATTTACATTTCATTACAAATTACTTAATTGAAATTATATAAAATTGATATTTATATAAAAAATATTTTTTATTTATTTTTATAAACTGAAATTTCAGTTATATCTTCAGTCATTCTGTTTTTATATTTTTCCCATAAACTCGAAGATTGTGTTGGATAACATGTTGTCAAATAATTGCAAACAGTTTGACGAATACTATTCGGCGTGGCTGTCAAACGCTGCATCAGCAAGTATCAGGTCAAAATAATTGTCGTCTACCAGCTGCTGCAAACTCGTGACATGCATCTTGACATGTATTAAACACTCGACATGTATTGAACACTCGACCATTAACTGTTCGTAAACATTCGAAAGAAGCTGGTCCATTATTCACCAATAATAAACGCTGAAAGAAACATTCACGTTATTTTGAATGCAAAGTCTTTGCTTGAATATGCCTGCGATCGAAGGATGTGGTTCTCCTTGTTTACGTGGCTACCATTTTTTACCTAATTTGTTCCATGAAAAATAGCTTGGAACCTCGGTATATAATAATGTTTTTTGCGAATTGGCGGAACACATCAGATTTTTGACATAATGTGAAAAATTCAGTTTGTGGTTTGTCGTTTTTGGTGGCTCAAGTATTCTTTGGAGAATATTTTCTTCGGTGATATATACACGTTGATCGTTTCAAGATGTATTGCAAGATGCTGGATGGAAGGGTCTCTTTCATGGACGCGAAAACTAAAAATATGCCAGATAGCTTCGTAGCTGCTGATGTATCTACCTATTTGGTATCGTGTTATTTCGTCATTTTTATTTATTTTTGAACTTCAAATACGGCCAAATCACTGCCTTTATTAACATATTTACAAACGTACTTAATGGATTTTACAGAACTGCAAAACTCGACGTTAATATGAGCCTTATACGTTTTTGAAAGCAATGGTGAGTATGGTACCACCCACTGATTGTCAATATCAACTTGGTTTCTAGAATTTGACATCCGCATTGTAAATGTTTGGCCACCATTCTCAGCGTTTCTGCGGCGAAACAACGGATAACCATCGATATCCGTAATAGTATCATTCGTATATTCCTTGGAAAAACGTTTCTTACATTTTCCACCTTCCATGCATGGCGATGTCATGTTAAAAGCACCGCACGGTCCGTGGATCGAGTGACTGGGTAACAATATCAAACAATTATTGATCAATTAATGGGTCCGGAATTTCGGCTGAAATTATTGATTAATTTCTTCTGGACGGCTTTTAACTTCAAGTTCAAATCAAAATGTGAGAATGAGGCAAACAACACTTTTTCCACTCAGTCAAATACAGATAGCAACGTATGTTACCGAAAACTGAATGTTTTACGATTAAATCAATCAATGATTTTAATTTTTGTTTGAAGACACGTGCCGTGAAATCATGACGATGCATTGAGTTGATGGCCTGGTAATAGCAAAGTTTGTATTTCCTCCCAATTCGGATTCCATGTAAATGTAATAAACAAATCTGGACGACCATAATGAAGTACGTAAGTCATCGCATCTTGTATATATTCCTGCATGTTCCGTGAACTGTCGATGTAGCTTGAAGGTAAAATAAATGCATTACCGATATCATTGGCGTTAAAATTTTCATAAATATTGGCGATAACAATATCTCGTAAGAAGATGTATTCCCCCGATCGTAATTTAACCTGGTTGTATCGAATAAATCGGAAATGCTAGTTTTCAACCTTGGCGTACATATCCACGACGTATTGAAGGCACAGTTGACGATATCGAAGGATATAGTTATCCAAATTACGTCTAATCATCAATCGGGGGGCGTAGTACATCACTGAAGTAACTTTTCGCCGGCCTCGGTAGCGTAGGGGCTAGAGTGCTAGCTCCACGTGCCGGAAGCCGCCAGTTCGAATCCGGCCACGGGCATGGATGTTTAAGTGTTGTGTGAATGTCCTGTCCGTCCTGTGGCGTCCATACATTGGAAAATACAATATATACTGGATGATGACTTATACACTGAAAAATTACATTGAGCTGGCTGTATGGCCTTCGTTGCAAAATGTCATTAAAAAAAAAAGAAGAAGTAACTTTTTATTTGTTTTATTACCTGAAAAAATAATAAATTAAATAGTAAAAAAAAATGAATAAGAAATCAATATAGTGGGCCCACTATAATCCGGCCCCTGGTCGGAATACTGTGGGTCTACTGTACTAATAAAATAACGAATTAAATAGTTGAATATTAAATTTACCATCAACTGGATCACGCTGTTTGATGTTGATGTGATATTCATTCTGCCCTTGCCAGAATATCAGTGGATCCTGGAGTGCGTCATACGAACGTTGTAGATCCGAAATTATACTAACAGTTCTATCTTGACCTGTGACTTTAATCAACTGAGTCACCAACCATAAAAACTGCAACTTCATCTACGGTTGGCGCGTTGAATCTGCCAGCGTATTCTCCTGATGGTAATTTGTCAGCTTTGATGACAATTTCAAAGTTGTCATTTTTTAATTGTGGCGACACAATTGAATAAGTTGATTATTATTTTCAAACAATTTTCCAACAATACCACAATTGCTCTCTCTTCAGCTTGTTCGATGAAATTATACTGGCACCTAGTTTTCAAGCGTTCCTCACAATTTCCAAAAGATTTGGAGAAACTTCGGGTCATCGTTTGGTATCGGTATCAACGACCCAATCTTATGGTACACCTGGCCTTGTATTTGAATTTAGTTTCAAAATGACGTCCATCAGATGTAAGATCGCAAATTTTTGTTGCCCCAAAAGACGTCATCTGGAAGCAAGAATTGAATTTGCGTGTCTTGCGCAGAAACAATTTCGAATCGTTTGATTCGCCAGCAAGAAGGATTGTAAATGTTCTGGTGGATTGGGTGGTGGTAATAATACATCTTCTCCTGATGCACAACACATGCCGGCTGCTTCATTGCGGAATTTCAACGCCTGATAATACTGGCATATTTTGCTCATTGCACCGATTGCAGTTTTTGAATGTGCAGAGTAATCAATGGCTGGTGCATATTGGAACGCAAGACGAACAAATGATACACGTGTTAAAGCAAGGCTGATTAACTGTCTCTCTCGTTCTCTTTCTCTAAACGTAGCTATGTGCTGTTCTCGTGCCGCTCTTGTTCTCGATATATTCTGTCACAGACGTTCATCACGCTGTTCTTGAGATTCTTGCATACGATGCTCAGCTGTCCTGATTCTTTGAACTTCCTTACTTGCCGCGATTTGTGTTGCTGATTGATGAGCTCTCTCGTCGTGCGTCTTGCCTCTCTGCTACACGCATTGTCGAGGTTAGATTCTTTGGCGACATTTCACTGAAAAATATTTGAATTACAACAAAACGTGCCTTTCTGAAAGCCTTAAAATAAGACACTATAATACAGTGGTGAAACCAGAATTTTTGGGTCCATTGAAAAATACAGTTAAATGGAAGTTAAAAACTTAATGAGCAAATATAAAACAACATTGAAAAAAATAACAGAAAAAGTAGAATGATATATTTTGATACATTTATAGCATGGATGACACCAGGCTTTCAAGAGGTATGGAAAGAAAATTTTTTCGATAGCAGACTTTGAATACGGCAGGATTCAAGGGTAGCGAGGAGTGCAAAAATGAAGGAGTACTGGGGAGGAAGAAAGAAAACCCAACAGGAGAGGAATTGAAATTGACACGTGGAGTCTAGCTGACCATAACAAAAAGAAGAAGAAAAATGATAAGTTAGCGAGAAATGCTTACACTATTCGAATTTATCGTAACGTTTTCTTCAATGTTATATTCATGTGTGTAATTACTTTGTCGTTAGGTATAAAGACACACAAACGATGAACAACAATACAGTATAATTATAACACAATTCACAGCACAATTAAAATTGAAGAAACTCGTACATATGGCGTGGAATAGACCGTAGGATAAATAAATCGAAATACAACGCCATCTACTGGATGGTTCGATAAATTAACACACCGCCATCTGTTAGGAATAAACTGTAGCATAAATAAATTGAAACAGAACGTGATCTACTGATGATTATCCAACCTATCTAACCAAGTGTTGTATAGATAAGTTAACACATCGCAATCTGTTAGAAACTAATGGAACTATAATAATAATTACGTGTGGTCGTAATGACCTGGTGATATGGTTTCTACTGGCTGGGCATTCGGCCCCTGTCGTAGCCGCCTTTACCTAGCCCGCCCATCCTGCCTGGTACAGGGGACCTACATTTTAACGTCGAATCCGAACCACAGTACCGTCCTGGCGTATTTCACCTCATACAGCATGCTGCGCCGTGGGTTGATGCCGGGTTAAGTGTCTATAAAAATCCTCGCCGAGACAGGGACTCGAACCGGGGACCCTTCCATCTCCAGTCAGACGGGCTAACCACTTAGCCAGCAGACCGCTTAGCCTTGATCGCTTACAAATAATAACAAACCATTGTCCTATGACAAACATTTAATGAACATTTATTTCGCAAATAATAAATATTGAGGTCTATAATCCAGATAAAAACTATCATATCTTTTAAGTTGGACTAAATCACACATATTAAGCCAAATTTCATCTAAATCGGTTATCTAGTTTCGGAGTTCATCCCGGACGAACATCGTGACACGAGATTTTTATATATATAAAGATGTGTGTAATATGTTTATCTAGGGCACTGATGATGCCTTGAATAAAGGCGAAACGCGTATGTCATCAAAAGCATTTGTTTAGTTGCAAGTCAGAAAACAACCCACAAAACAGTCAAGTTATTTATATTCCGATCCGTCAAACTGAAATCGACTGGATTCTTGATCCTCGAGATACAGGGAAATGTGGCACACTATAAAAGGTTTAGAGATGGGAGAAGTTACGACTCTGAGAGTTGCTGAAAAAAATAATAGGTTTAAAACTAGTGGTATGTGAGATTCAAAGCAGAACTTACCTCATTATTCTCCATTTTGTTGAGAGGCTTAGTACTGAGTTTGTAACCCTTAGAGTTTACACTGCTATATGTATTGTATTTCTTGGTTTACGTATACATTAAAACAGTTCTGAAGATGTATGAGTGAAGACTTTCCCGTCGTATCATTGCAATTTAGTTTTCGCGGGTATACCGCCCGATTGTGCTGTGGGTTGTGCTGAGGAAGACGATGGAGTAGTCGTCGAAATATGTTGTTTCAGGTGGTACATACGTGAAGACTACATCGCACCTCTCAAGATATACAACAGTTTTAATTTCGATATTATGCCTCGCTAGACTCGAATCTGTATATATTGTAGTGGGGGATCCTGCTGATTATCGAATATTAAGATGTTTATGAATTTCGATAGCAAGAATTTTGATTGCTATAGGATTACCGGCAAACAAAGTTTAAGTTTTATTCGGTCTTCTGGTATTTATATTGCTGGGTACATTTAACGTTACTTCTAACACAAGATAATGCACCATTGCAAGAAAGCAATACCCAGACCTTACAATTTGCACAAAATTATTGAACTCTAACTTTTGAGTTGTAAAAGTGATTAATGAAACATATTGACGACACAGGCCAACAGTTAGATGTTATTCACATTTTTTTATTTTTTTTTAATGGCATTTGGCCATGGTAGCCTTACAACGTGTGTGTTTCTGTTACAATGTAGACATTTCATTTCAGTGTGATTATATTCTATATTCTGTAAGGACAACACAAGACTAACACAACATTTAATTAAAACCACCCATGCCCTCGGCCGGACTCGAACCGGCAACCCCTGCAACGCGAAGCAAGCATGCTACCCCTACGCTGCCGGGGTCGGCATGTTATTCACATACACATATTAAAAACAAAATGAACATTATCTGAATAATGTTAAAACAAGGAGCTTTCAGAATTTAATGTTGGGTGAAAAAAGTTGCCAGCTAGATCAGAGGATCCTACACAATTAGAGGTGTAATTCCAGTCTCATGTTGTGTTTACGGGTCACTAAATCCTCGTTATACCGTGAACATTGGCCTGGAGTAAGAGCACATTACTATATGTAAACATCTCTGCAATGAACGTAACACGGCGTGTTACTGTGAGATATCGATCTCAAAGGTGCGGCCATTGCTGCGTCGCTCGTCGCGTCAAAGTGTCTTGGATCACTGCACCAGGGCACATCCGGCCAAGAAGTATCTCGTAGCTTCCGTTAGCCACCAAGAACACGAGTGTCACATGGAAAAAAAGAAGCTGTGGATTAATTTTTGTAACCCCTGACGCTATACAACATTGGTGGAATAGCGTTCGCCAAAATCACTTGATGTCCAGAGCACTCGCTATTAGCTTTTCCCTTAGCGCCAACTAGAGGCAGCGTGGGTAGGCCGGTTACACACTGGGCGGTTTCGTCCGCAGCGGAAACTTAACCGTCGCCGCCTATGGAATTTGAGGTGTTTACACATTGAGCGGTCGAACTACCGCTGCTATTTCAGTAGTGAAACTTCCACTGCTAAGAAGAGCAGGAAAAAGGTGACGTGGTCGGGCGTCAGTACCTTGCTTTTGGTGACTTGAGTTTAATTTAGTGAAATTAGAAGTTAATTTACTTGATTTGGTGTTTATTATTTCGTATTTAGGTTTTAAAATTGTTATTTTGACGGTTCCGTCGCAATAGAAATAGGAAAAGAAAAAACCAAAAGATAACAGAATATATGAGGAATAATACCAGCAAGTTTTTCAATTAATTTGGGATTTTTATATCGACAGTTGCTAGCGAAACTAATGTACGGCATTCAAACGAGAAATACCCAGTTGATGAATGGGATTTAAGGTGTGGAAATGCTGGCAATCACCTTCAAGTAAGCAGATTTCTCATTGAACTACTATAGATAAACATTTAATTTTATATAATTCCAATCCCCTATATTTGTTTTATATTAATTAGGGTGAAAACCCCTTTAGGTGAATAGGAATAGGTGTACAAGGAAAGTTTGAAATACTCTATGCCATATAATGGCTAATACTTACATTTATTTGTAACTAACACATATACTTCACTGTGTAATCGACTCATCACTGTTGAGTTTACTCTACATTGCTTTTATTCTTACAAGCACAATCGACTAGTTAAACATTTTTGCTTAAGTTGTAATATATTAAGTGTTTTAAAAATTATCACCTTACAAAAAAAAAAAAAAAAAAAAAAAAAAAAAAAAAAAAAAAATCGAAAGTAAATGGTGAAGATGATGCCGAATTTACTAAACAAAACATCAAAATCTTTCTATAAAATGTGATTCAATATTTTTCAAGTTATAGTTGAAACGATAAAAATTTATGTAAATACGCGATCAATAGTTTACTATCCAAAGGCATTTTTCCTAATTTTCCATTTCGTCAAAATCATTCCACCTTCAAGGCACACTTCTTTCCAAGCGTTCCTGGTAGCGTCCCGATCTTTAAAAGAAACCACTGTTTTGTCTCTTAAAACTGGTCTAGCTTCCACTAACGAAATGAGAAGATCATTATCTACTACCACTTAACTCATATTACGATTATTAAATTCAAAAAATGATAACTTTACACAGACTGAAAACGTTCAAGTGGTTGAAAATCCGCCGAGTGTGAAAGCGCCCATCTGGCCACATGGGCCACTGTCTGGAACGGGCGGTCAAACAACCGTCGAATGTAGTGGCACCACGCGGCCTTATACCTGCCGTCGACGACAGCGCTGCCACGGGTTTTCCCCTCCACCCAGTGTGTAAGCTCCCATTTGATCCCTTGCGCCACTACCTGAATGACGGCGACGGAGAAATTTCCGGTGCGGACGAAACCGCCCAGTGTGTAAACGGCGGTAGGCTTCACCACCCTAGCGTCCGAGTGCAACGTCGTGACCTTGGGTTAACGGCACTCGCGCGTCACATCCTGCACCCCTATTGTCCTCAAGGCGACTCCTTGTCGCCAGCCAGCGATTTTCTCTGGCTACGCAGACGTTCAGATTTTGCACTGACCATCAGCATATTTCATTATTTCACATTTTATTTGCTGCTATAAATAAGCAACCTTGCATTACCAAAAGTTATTTACAAATGTTTGACCGCCAGGGTTTAATTTGAATAAATTAACTTAGGACTTGAATAACAAAATAATTTGTACTGAATAAATAATCTGAATGTAGTAATTCAAAGACTATATATATTCATGGAATGTAGCATGAACGTCACAATACAATATGAATGCACAAGTTATTATTTCCGCCTTATCAAGAATGCTGCATTGCCACTCAACGCTTTCGATATAGCTAGCGCGGTCAACAAGAGAAGACGCGATAAACAACAGAAGACGAGACCGTCACGAAGCGAATACCTTCTCTACGGGGGAGATGCTTTACAGCCACTTGAGGATTATCCACGCAATGTGACCAGGCTCACCACACTACAACCAAAATCTTTAAATGACGGAGATATGTATCTTACATTATGGTGAATGAAAGCAGTACACCAACTTCAAGCTGACTACATATTGAACGTGGTAACGCTCTGGTCTACCATTCTGGAGAACACGGGTTCGAAATCGCGTGACCATCTAGATTTTTATCTTCCTTGGTTTTTTCCCACAGTCCCTTCCTGCCTCTAATGACCTAGGCATCAACGAATTGGAAAGCACTAAGCAAAAATGAAACATACATTTAAATGATATAATATTTGGGCAAAACGTACAGCACCACAAGCAAAATTATTAGTACCATATTCCAATCATTCTTGTAAAGCATGTAAATACTGTCTTTTTAACTAGAATGCAAAACTAGTAAATGCTTAGTAAATACTATAATAATGTTATTCGAAGAAATAATAGCCCTCATCCAAAATACTACACCGAATCGTCAAATTGACATATTGGAAAGAATGCCACTGTGGCCTTTGCTGGGCAATAGATGAAAGTTGTCACAATTTATTTAAAACATGCTCTTAACAGGGCTGTAATATATTAGCGCTGGTATTTTTGATCGACCCAGTACTTCTCTGGTGTACCGGATGAGAGGAACATCGCTGGACGGAACCAGATTGTTAGAAAGTCGCAGAATGGGCGGGCGGCCATATATTTTCAGAAAAATTATTACCGTTTTTACTGGCAACAATTTTAAATACATTGAATTACATATGACGTATAAAATGTATATTCGAACAGCATAATAGCATTAATCATTTAGTAAGAATAAAAAAGGAAACTATATTTTGAACTACACCTCAATAATAAAGTCGTCTTGAAATTAGTGAGAAAATAGTAACAAGATTTTTTTAAGAAAATAAATGTTTTAGTAAAGGTTATTTCTGTTACAGAGAGCAAAGTTTTCTTCTTTTTCTGTTGTTCTTTATTGCCCTTTCTATAATATGTTTTACAGGCAGAATCACATCAAATACAAAACAAAAATAACAAATCACAAAACTATTATTTGAAAAAATGGAGGTTTGAGTCACGCACAACGAAGCAGAAATACCTGACGTGAGTGACAGAATGTAAAATAGTGAAAGAACATAAAGAAATAAAAGGATTTTATAAGTTTCTTTAAGGTGCAACTTTAGAAATCTTCAATGATCATAATATATTCTATACCGAATTACCAAGTGGATTTCGCTCTCATATATCATTGGTCGTAGTATAAAAAATTGCGAAAAGCAAACTTAAATAAAAATATCCGGAACAAAAATTGATTGTATTTTGAATACTAAGAAAATTAATATTTATTTTTATTAGGATTGAAAGTATCCATTCTTTTATTATTATTTATCTAAAGGTCTGTTTGTCAATTAGTAAATTGGCGTAAGGCGGTGGAATTACTTGTCTGTGACATAAGGACGTAGTAACATGTCGAAATTATTATGTGTTTTTTAAGCTGTCATCGGTTTTTAAACTGGTTTGATACAATCCTCCATCTCTTCCTATCCTATGCTAATCTCCTCATCTCCACATACCCCTTACAACCCACGTCCTCAATTATCTGCTTCATACAATCTAATCTGTGTCTTCCTCATCAGTTCTTATCTTCGACTGTTTCCTCCAATAACAAATTAACCAATCCAGCATGTCTCAAAATATGACCTACCAGCCGGTCTCATCTTTCTGTAAGCTTCTTCCACTAAATTCTTTCCTCACCCATGATTTCCAAAACTCGTTCATTTCGTAATTTGTCTGTCTCCTTAATTTTCAACATTCTTCTGTAGCACGTCATTTCAAACGCTTCAATTTTCTTTCTTTCTCGTATTCCTAAAGTCCATGATTCGTTACCGTAAAGTGCTGTACTCCATACATAGATTTTTAAAAAGTCCTTTTAAGTCCTAGATCAATTTATGAAACTAAAAGATTTCTCTTTTTCACGGAGGCTGTTTTTGCTAGTACTATCTTGCTTTTAACAAACTGACTTGGTGGGTGAGTGGTTAACGTTCTGGCATCGCATTCGGGAGGACGCGGGTTCGAATCTCCGTCTGGGCATCCAGATTTGGGTTTTGCATGGTTTCCCCAAATCACTCCAGGCGAATGCCCGGAAGCTTCCTTCAAAAAGGTATTGGCCGAATTCCTTCCCGTTTCTTGTCTCCAATCCCATCCCGACTCTAATGACCTCGACGTCGACGATGCGTAAAGCAATAAGTAACAACTTTCAACATAATTCCTCCTTCGGCCATCAGTTGTAATTTTGCCACCCAAGTAGCAGAATACACTTACTTCTCCGATGCTATTTTTGTATTTAATTTACTGTGATTGGTATCATCTCTGGTACATTTCATCACTTTTGTCTTGCTTTGATTTATATTCAGCCCACAATCTTCGTTCAGTATTTTGTTCATGCCACTCAGTAATAGAGGTGGGCAAAGTGACTCACTAAAAAGAACGGTGTTCGTTTGATCACACTACGAAAAGAACTAGTTCTTTTGAACGATTCACTAGCTCACTTAAATCGACTTTAATGCAATTAGTAGACCCTGTTTTTTTTTTTTAGCTCAACAGTCCACAAAGCCCAAGTGAACAGGCTCTTCTTGATCTTCAAAATTAGCCGCCTTATGACCGACTCACCCAGAATAACTACCGTTCACTTTTAAGTGAGCGTCTGCTCACTTGCTCTTTTAAAAGAATTGCTCAAAAGAACTGATTCACTCATGAACGACCCATCTCTATTCAGTAACTTATCAATTTCCTCAGCCTGTTCTGTTAACAAGACAATGCCGTCTGCATACATAGCATACTGATTTTTTCTCCTTAAACATTTATACCACATGGAAAGTTTTCTTCTCTTCCTTTATTGCTTCCTCTTATTACGGTTAGGTTTTTGCTATTACGGCTTTTCTATAAATCAGGTTAAAATTTATAAAATGAAAACGTAACGCTTATGAAAAATACTGATGTTTTAATTAGAATGCAAAATTAGAAATATAATGTAGGCGGTAAAGTACACGTGAGCGTGCGACGTATGTATTGTTTGGAGCATCGTGCGTGTCGTATGGATGGTGGTGAGGGGCGATTGAGTGTGGCGAATCAGTTCATTAGCCGGGTCGGCGCGGCGCGGCGGGCGCGGCTCTTTCTGGTTTGGACGCCTCAGGTGTGTGCCCTGGGAGCCGCTCATTAGCCGGCGGGTCCTAATGAAGTGGCGCCGGGCGATCCGCAAGTAACGAGCAGAGGGGATTACACCACACCGCACCACGCGCCCGGTCTTTTGATCACAAACAACGGCAAACAGTTGTTTCGCCGTACGTGACATCATTGGCTCTAGCTGGTCGTGACCTTACGTGTATCTCCAAACCGTTATCAAAGAGAGTGCATCAGCTGATACAGTTACTGAGTATCAGCTCGGCCATCCCCTTGAATTCTGAACAAGGATTTGTTTTTTTCTCACATATGATCGACAAAGACGACGTGCAAACCCATTCAGCCTACTGTCAAATAACCACAGGGACAAATGCTCTTCGTAAAGTAAACAATTGGAGCGAGGTGCAGACGACACCTTGTTTGTATCCCTGAAGTCGTGCTTGTGGAAAGGAGTCTGTACTTCTGCAAACCCCATTCAGATGGTTTCGTAGATTCTACAGCGACTCTCATTTTATTTCAGTCTGCTGCAGAATATAGACATGCCGCAGAATATGCCTGTCCTGTTTGCTACAATTCATCTCTTATAATCCTGTCAAACAGGTGGATGTAGTACTCAACAAATTCTGTAGCTTGAAAAAAGTTTATTGCAGCTGAAAGAATTAATAAATTTGTAGAAATTCCACCCCGTGTGTTTTAAGACTGCACGCAAGGAAAGTACTATTCAAATGTACGGCAGGTCTATTGACAGTTACTTCTACTAACAAAAAGTTCATTACGCACATCTCAGAAACTAACGATTAAAAATGAATGGGAAAACTTACAGCTATTATTTACCTTGTTGATAGGGTGACAGGATCCCAAATCTTGTAACGACCGCGTCTCGTGACTACGAGTTACATTCATGAACTTTAGTTTTATTAAAAAATTTGGGATATTTTATTGCACTTGTGAGGTTTGAGAGACACGGCTCGTGTCTGGAATACAACCCGCCGCGCTGGACGAGGGGAGAGGTATTTTTTTTTTTTGTGATGATGCGACTCCGGGCCAGAAGCAGAGTGTCCCTGATGGTGGGGGAGTTAAATACTGGAGGTTTCCGGGTTTTTTTATGTGCTACGGCGAACGAGAGAGTCATTCTGTGCCGGCCGACGAGTGAATTCCGGTTGATTTGGCTTGTGGTCGACTGTCTGTTCGATAGAGGGCCTGCTGTTTGCTTGAATCTGGACGCCAGCTGTTTTGCGAGCACGTCATTCAGTGTGTGGTGGTAGACGTCTAAAAATGGTAATTATACATCGCCTGCTAAGGACTCTGTGTTAGTCGGATTTCAAGTTCATAGCATTGCCCAGCTACGACCCTACAAGACTCTCGCAAGGGAACTGCCCATTGCCAGGAGCGAAAATTTCATTCATAAGTAAACATTCAGAATGTTGAATCTTTAATTCTTTAATTTTGAGTATTTTTATAAAATACCCTGCCTCTCACAAAAGAACAGTTCATTAATTTTAATTAATTAATTTTTTACTATAAAGACAAGCTTCTATAATTTCAAGTCAGTAATTTAAATAAAACATTGATGATTTGTCGTGTAAACCGTTCACGCAATTTATTACTATTCTACATATATCTACATATATACTCTGCAATTCACAAAATTGTGGGTGGCAGAGGGTGCTCAGCACCAAAGCTAATCTCTTTGCTGTGCATTCCAATCCCTAATGGTACGAGGGAAAAAAGAATTCATATAAGAATCAGTCCGGCACCTTATTTCTCTAATTTTATCTTTCCTGTCCTTCCGACTCAAATAGGTTGGTGGAAGAAGTATTTCACTACACTCAAAAGTGAAAGTGGGAGTACGCATGTTTACCAATAAGTTTAAACGAAACGTGTGTCGTCTATCTACCAGAGACTCCCAACCTAGTCTACTAATCAGTTCCGTGACGCTTTCATAAGGACTGTAGCAAGCGGTCACGAATCGAGCGGCTCTTCTCTGTACTTTCTCTATACTTTCGATCAACCCCTTACGAAACGGGTCCCAAATGGCACAACAATAATCCAAATGTGGACGCACAAGAGATTTTTACGCTATCTCCTTTGTTTGTTCATTACAATTTTTCAAGATTCGACCTATGAATCGCAGCCTAGAATTTGCTCTACCTACTAACGAATTAATGTGTATGTCCCATTTCATGTTCCTTTGTACTGTTACTCCCAAATATTTCATAGAATCGACCATATCAATAACTGTATTGTTTAACTCGTATTTCTGAACAATTGGATTCTTTTTGTTAGTTATGCTCATTGTCTTGCACTTTTTACAATTTAGAGTAAGTTGCCACTCAGCACACCAAGCCAAAATAACATCCAGATCGCGGTGAATTTCTAAGCAATCGGCCAAATTTCTTACTTCCCTATAAATAACCGCATCATCAGCAAACAATCTAGAAAGGCTTTTCACTTTGCCCCGAGATCGTTTATAAAAATTGAGAAAAGAAGTGGTCCTATTACACTTCCTTGAAGTACACCCGATGTAACATCTTGATTAGAAGTACTTTCTCCTTCAACGACAACATACTGCGACCGATCAGTTAGAAAATCCTTTATCTATTCACAAAGCTGATCCGATATACCGTACGCTCGAAGCTTCTATTATTCATGGTAAAATTCAATCACAATAATAATACTGATTATATTTTCAAATTAGGAAATAACGCCTGAACGAACAGGCTTATGACCTGTATATAACTAGACGCGTTTAACAACGGAGACAGTGAACCGGCTTAGATCAGCTTGGCGATACGGGGCAACGTCAACGATGACTTAACCAAATGCGAGTGTGTAGATCACACCGTCAAGAAAACGTCTAGTTGATACCAACTGAAAATATTGCAGAGCAGCACTGGTCAAGAGAATCAACGCGACATATGTCACGGTCTATAACATTGTGAACCAGTTTTGTTAACACAATACCTGAATGCTGCTGCAGTATCAACCAGAACGGCCATGACTGTGAGTAGAAGCTGGGGCATTTAAGGGACCGCGCTGTACTGATCACATACTTATCTCTCTTGTCACGAGATTCACTGCCTGCGACACGTTCAGACCAGAGCAGACCGCTCCATGACGTTCATGATGCTACAATGCAACGCACTTTGAATTCAGAGTATTTTAAATAAAATTATGATAGTTTACGGCAAAATAACATTAAAATAATTTATTTTTACTTACTTTGCTCACGACTTGCAAAGTATTATTAGTGTATGTCATTTAGATATATGCCGCATTCGATTTGAAATAACCCGGTAACAAAAATAGACCAAAATTGACGTCTCTTGTCCTTACTTTCCAGCACAAAAAAAATAATGTGTTAGTCCTCTATGCGAAGAGCTGTAAAGAGCCACACCCTACCCGCAGGTGCGTACTTTTTATTTTTTGGGTTTAATTTGTTTTTGTGTAAGTGACTACAACATAATTTTACAAAATTTTAAATGAGGTATTCGATTCTCGGTCAACGAAATACATCATATGTGAAATACATCATATGTGATGTATTTCGTTTAAGTACTAGAGGCCTCTGGGGGATGGACAGTTCAACAGTCAGCGGAGTGTCAGCAATTGGTCTTATTCTTCCGCTGGGTGCGGCACCCTAAAATGGATAGACCTACCACGCTTACCACAGGGGCTAAATGTATTTTTTTTAAAATACCGGAAAATTGTAGCAAAGATACAATAACCTCCAGGACATGTGAAAAAAGCATCTGTATTGTTAAAAGCTGGAAGCCAGGTAAAAAAAAAAAAACACACACACACACATTTCCAACATTTTTCTTGAACACAGATAAGCTAGGCTAGTTCACTTTTAAAACAGTTCAAGACGCTTAAATAATAATGAAAAATAATACCAAGACCTGCTATACATGGACCAAGTGCCACTGTTTCTTTGGCGCTAGCGGAGGAGAAGTCCTCGCAGGAACCTCGTGGTATCTGAATTAAGCGCAGAGCACATGGAGAAGGGGAACAACTGAAGCGACGGGCAAGGGGCTTCGCTGCTGCGCCAAACAACTTAGCCACGTAGTTTAAACTCCTTAAGAAGTCACTAGCGAGTAATAAAGAAATTAGCGAGTAATATAACAATAACGACGGAAAACACTTAAAAGACCAATTAAAACCACGAAAGAAGATTCTTAAAGTGGATAGTGGCCAAGAAGCTCGAAATACTGATACTCAGAAAGGATCATACAAAATCAAAAAATTACAGGACAATATATGAAGTCAGTTTCCCAGCGAATGTGATGTACAGAAACATACTATATATATATCCAAGAACTTGCAGCAGAAAAACACCATAAGAATGGGAGAGCTCAGCTCAGTAGACGCGATTCGTGGAAGAAGCAGCAGAAGCATTCAACACAGAAAAATAGCGAGCTGCGGATCTTTTAGATGTAAACTAAACAAAACATACGACAAGGTATGGAGGAAAAACTTGTTTGTGAAAACAGAACCGAAGAAAAGCTTGCTTCGCTGCTACAAGAAACAGAGTCATACACGTGCTGTAGCCCTATCTCATTATGAGGCTATGCTTCATTCAGTAGTATGCTGCAATATTACGAATCTAAAATCATCTTGTTTGCGAGACCCCTTGCCTTTCGATTAAGCTTCGTTCTAGACACGAATGCTCCATGGGACAGCGTAACTGGTAGTAGGTACACTGAATTCATGTTAAAATAGACCTCTCATACCCAACATCTTACAAAAGACAATAAAAAAAATGAATTTGCTCGCAAGAAACTCGCAGACGCTCAGAGGCAAAGTTCGGAGTTCTATTATTAAAATAGCCACAAGTATCACCATTTTAGGCATAATAATTATTGAAACAACGAAATCGATTGGCTAAACAGCATGTGGAGAGTGTTAAGTTTTGTTTAAGTCGCTCCTGCATATGAAAGAAAGTCGGGGCCAAAAGTATATCGTATGCTGCGATTCCCTCAGCTGCATTCAGGTCTAGGAAGCATGTACCCAGCAGATCGTCTTATCCAGGATATAATACAGGACACCCTCCGGTCCCTCCAATCTTTTGGAAAGGAGTTTGTGTTCTGCTGAGTACCTGCTCATGTGGGAACCAGGGGGAACGAAGCAGCTGATGAAGCTGCGAAGTTAGCCTGCAACAAGGTCAGAACAGATTTTGAACCGGTCCCAAAGTCTGACCTTGCCTCGGCGGGGAAAAGAATTGTTTCTGAAATTTGGCAGAGGCAGTGGCTGGAGGTAGAACATAATAAGGTTCGGCTGGTCAAACCAACCGTTCAGTCTTGTAGCAGCTCCTTCAAGCGGGCTAGGAGGGATGAGGTTCTCCTCACTCGCCTCCGTATAGGGCACTGTCCTCTCACGCACAGCTTTCTTCTCCGCCGGGAGGACCCACCCGAATGTGATGCTTGTGGCGTACCTCTGACGGTGCGCCACATTTTAATTAACTGTGTACTGTTTTTAGACTTAAGGGCAGACGTTGGCCTGGCCAACGATCTGTCCCGTATTATTTTAAACAATGAGATCAGCAGCGTGGCGAATGTTTTAAAATTTTGTGTGCCGGCCGATCTAGCGCCTAAAATTTTAGGCAGATTGGCCTAGTTTTATGATTGCCTCTTAACAGCCACCCATCCGTGTGTATTGTTTTTATTTTTTATATGGGGGATCCATGAAACAAGATTGATAAATAAATAAATAAATGGTTATAATTTCTGTCTCGCTGGCAGTATAATGACAGCGAGACATGTAGTGTTTTTAATCCTCTTGTGAACCTGTTTGACCCCTTTACAGCCATCCAGGAGTTCTACGGCCCTTAGGTCCGGGTGGTCCCTTTAAAGCCACGTTTTAGTTTTGTGAACTATTTTATTTGCTGTATGTATGGCCGACCCTTTTACAGCCGACCATGCGGACAGTATTTTGGTATATTTTTTGGCCACAGTAATAGCTGGTAATTGTTAGGGCGCTAATGACCTCCATGTCGACCAGCCCTAAAGCAACAACAACAACGAAATCGATTGATTATAGAGGAACGAAACTCCTTTATTCATAATTTTCATAACCATTGTGCAATTTTTTTTTTAATAAACAATTCGCCAGCAAACCCAATCACATGACGAACACTGAAAAGTATGGGTTAATTAGGCACTGATAAAAAAATGTAAAACCACTAAGGCAGTTTAATTCAACTTAGTCACATTTGTCAACAGAAAAAAAAATACACAATGGCAATCAAAATTATTCGAAAGGGGTTTTATTCCTCTACAATCAATCGATTTCATTATTTCAATAATTATTATGCCTAAAATGGTGTTACTCCCGATTATTTGAACGAAAAAAAAACTTCTAACTTTGCCTCTGTGCGTCTGCGAGTCTTTTGCGCTCGGGGTAATTTTTTTAGTCTTGGGTAAAATGCTGGGCATGAGTGGTCTATTTTATTAAGAATTTAGTGTACCTCCCACCAGTTATGCTGTTCCATGAGGTACTTATGTCTAGACGAAGGATAATCGAAAGGCAAGGGGTCTCGCGAATTCTGTCCCACACTGTACATAAGTTAACGGATGTTCGAGGTCTACAGAGAAACATAGGGTGCGGTGATTACGTGTGTACTAGAAGGGGCTATCGCAAAAAGTTGACCCTTGACTGATCAAGGTGGACACGCTCAGTGGATGGTACTATCAGTGTAGGGTGTTCCTCCGTTGGTGACAGACACAACGTCAACACAGATGTGATGACCACGCGAAGGAATACAGCGGCTCTCCATACAGGTCAGCATACCACTGATGGCAAACGCTCGTTAAAGGAACACTAGCTGTACCCGCGACCTCGTCCACGCGGAACTTGTGATGCTAATTCACAAATAAACTGTCAAAGAAATTTTAAATATTGGAAGCAGCTTAATTCAAGCTGGTGTTAAAGTACGGAACTCTCTCTTACACCGACAATTAACACAATCAACACAACGCCAGTGGAACAAAGCAACTAATACGACGAGTGAACCGCGTTCTACAAATATGTTTACTGATTTGGCGTTTATCTTTAATTTCTCAGCTTTCCAACTTCACGTCAAAATGAGACATACCCTACTTTTCCTTCCGATTGCTAAACACAGTAAAGCAATTTCTTGTAGACCAACAAAAAATGCGCTAATTTTGCTGACACTTGCAGGAATCTATTTTCGCCTGTGACTTCTTCACGACAGATTTAAAGTTTGTGCTATTAATTCACGGATAAACTATTAAAGAAATTTTGGCTGGATAGGCAAATGCAGCAGAACAGCACTATTCCTTCCATTTCTTCCATCTTCTCATTTTGATTTTGTATTGTACGAAACGCTTTAAACGCGACTGAACGCATTATTTGTTTCTACCTCTTCTTCAAAGCACAACTTACTGGAAAAAGTTATGACCCGCAGGCACATATATCTATTATCCATATGGTTTCTCTCCAGTAGCATTTTTATTTACTAAGGACTGGGGGCAAGGAATTCAGTTATGTCCTTTCGAAGGAAGCATCCCGGCATTCGCCAGGAACGATTTGGGGAAACTATGGAAAACCCAAATCTGGATGCCTAGATGTGGATTCGAACCCGCGTCCTCAAGAATGCGAGGCAAAAACGATAACCGTTCACCCACCTAGCTCGGTGAAACTGCTGTAGGTGAGAATGGGAGATAGAGGAAGTGCATTTATGGATAACGAAGGTACCTTGATGGTGTAAAGTAGTTATTTACAGGGTTAGTTTGTGGTAGAAGCGTTCTGAGGCTTTGGTGATGTAAAAAAGAAATTTTAACAAATTTGAGGATACGGAGATGAAGTTTCAGATCATTGGCATAACAGCGACTATACTAGACATGTTGAGTAACGAGGATGAGAAGAAAGCTGTAGAAATATGAAAACTCCAATGGCATGGACATAGAATGCTTAAAGAAGTAATGACAAAAAAAAAATAAAAAAAAATCGTAAAATATGAAAGTGGAAGTAAGATGGCTCGAAGACGTCCTACAGACAAATAAATGGTGATGAACTGAACAACGGAGGAAGTGGATGATGAATCGCGAAAGAATACGCTGTGACGGACTGTGTTGTAAGGCAGGATGGGAACCGTTCGAGATGAAAATGAAATACGCGGTTCGACAAACTGTATTACTCTTCAATTTTTTCTCTCATTACAGTTCTTCTATTAACGCTGTTGATTAGATTTTTCATCCTTTCTGACCTGAAATTAGCTCATCGGACCTCTACCGGACTTGTTAGATACAACTAAAGTGTGATATTAACTTCAACTCTGGAATGAAAACTCTCACAAAAATAGATCATCGCAGGCAATACAGGAACTGCAACGTTCGCTGGCACAACTTAAAACGAAATCTTACAATACAAATTAAACTCAACTATCCTGAGGCAACTAACGTAGACGTTAATACTCGCATAATGAGAGTAACAAATCTTTTACTTAATTGTTCTCGATATAAATGGTAATTGAATACTGATGCCGCAGCTAAATCGTTGGAAACATGACATCTGATTTCACCAGTCAATGAGAGTGTTCCTAAATGTATACTAACCTACTTCAATTTACCAATGATGACTATGAACTAATGACTGGAGTAATTAATAACGATTCTATATTTTAAATATACCAAAAAATGTGGACATAAACTTAATAACTAGAAGCTGAAATCATTGTAATGAGGTATAAGGATTTAATTGCAGTCCGGATTTAAGAGTTCCGTCGTTTCGCTTATAGTGGCTGGACACTTACATGCTACAGGTCAGGACAGATTCCAATCCCATCCGTCATAACAGCGCACTAAACCCCTGATCCTCATTTAATCACTCGATGTCAACAGTCCGTAATTGGTTCCCCCCTGAGATCCGTGGAAGCTTCGACCCTGCACGAGACGGCATTAACTGATGAACGAGCGCCGAGGAAGATGATACCTGACTTCCGAAACGTAATTAAAATGGAATATTTTCACTCCAAAATGTGTTTCCGTTTCGCCTGATTACTGTAAATATGAATGCCGAGTAGCGTCTAAATCAGAGGAACACTTCGAAAGATCACAGTTTCATGTTAAAATGTTTCTGCACAATCTTCACTGTTTTTATCTGGCTTAAACACACTGTAACAGCCCTCATACCTGAACTTTAAGTAGAATTGTATTTATTGAAGTATTTGTAGAAGCCAAAGTTTGCTTTAATATGATCTGGTATAGTTGTTTTGCAATTTCTTGTAAATCAGTGTATAAAGACTTTGTTTTATGAAAAGAAATTGTTTAAAGGCCATTTAATATGTTTAAGAACCGAATTGTGCAAAAGAATTTCTTAAATGCTTGTAATTCCAAGTATTAATGCAAGTTACGATGTCTACAGGACAATTTTCTACAGTTTAAAATGATTTATGTAAATAATTTTGTGTTTAAGTATCTTTAATTTCCATTACTGACCATTTTGTAGTGATGTTAAGTAATTATGTATTATTTCTGATTGTTTTTAATATGTTTAATTGTTTGAGTAATTGTTAATGTTCGAGAAATATCTGGCGGACGCTTTTGAAGAATTTCAGAATTTTCCATAGAGCCTATATAAAGAAATCGGCAGAAGGACAGAGATTAGTTTTATAGTTCGTTAACAGTCAGTTTATACAGATTCTCTTTGAAACTGCGTCAGTGGTATCTCTGGATTGTATCTATGAATGTGAAAAATATCGCTGACTTGTTGTTTTGAAAAATAAACAAAAATCTTAAACTGAGTCTTATGGTGGACTATACTTCTTAATTACAATATTAATTAAACCACCGAAGAACCTGATAACACACTAATATGTTTGGGTTCTTTGAGACTTTATTGTTGTTATTATTATTACTTCTGATGTTATAGAACCTTTTTTTAAGAGCAACAGTTAGCTGGATTCTAGCTACAGAAATAAACATCAGCATATCTAACCGGCAGTGCATTGCTTTGACTTACGACTTTGACTTACATTTGCTTGGAGTTGCACCACTAATCTTCATCCTAGTTTTACGGGGATTTTCTTGGTAGCTCAATACTCCTGATTTCACACCCACCCAACTAAACAAATCACCAAATGCTATTTATGGCACATGCCAACCACACTATGTAAATACAGTGTAGCAACTGTTACCATCCCAGCGTGTAAGAACTGGCTTCACATGATGCAAAACAACTTATCGTTACTGGATGGCTCCAGACCGTACCCTGAACGATGGTGTATAAAGGTATGAAGGAAACCGGTAAAACATGTCAGATGACATCTTGTAGACGTCAGGGAGCGTCCATAAACCACGTAGCTCCATTTTGGCCCCCAGTGAACCGACGTGGCTTTTGCCTCTACCCCCCCCCCTCCTACTCCCCCTCTCGTAGCACGTAGCTTTTTTCCCTATTTATTCCAGAAGATATTTTGCACTGTTTTCTCTTGTCAGACTATCGTAAATTATATACGGAGATAACTAAATGACGGATATAAATATTCACATGCTGTTGTGTGTTCTGTACCTCATTTTAACTGTGAGAAATAATATAAATGGATGCTACGTAGCTTGGCTTGGAAACCGCCCCCTTCCCCACATGCATAGTTCAACGTAGCTTCCCAGACAAACCCCCGCCCCCTCCCCCCTAGACGGAGCCACGTGGTTTACGGACACTCCCTCATGGGCTTACATTATCCCCCACAGCGGTCTGATCATGGTAAGATGTTTACGAACTTAAGGAATGACCTTGTTATGAGAGGCATTCCTTCACCACGTAGAGATCGAAATAAATCAGTCACTCAGTCAATCTATATGGCACAACTTCTACAGATTGGCCCTTTTTAAAAACATGTTTTCGTAATTTAATATTGAACTGCATCTCTAAACATTCAATGTACGTAACGACTTTCGGCGTACTTCACAGGGGCATGAACTTAGTTTGCGTAAACAGAGCCGTCACCTTGTTTACAAGGTAGAAGGGAATCGTACATTGTTATATTTTTTAGAGTAAACGTCTGTTAAAAAAGGCAATTTAGAAAGTATCAAAAATCGGTAAAGAAATCGGTTACCAGTAGGTTTGCTGTCCCACAACAATCCAATGAAATACTGAAGTGATTTCGAATGCGGATACAAGTTACTATTAAACACAAAAAAGATATAGGCAGCATCACTGAATAATTTCAGAAACGGTGTCATTTCCACTTCTTTAATCAGTAACTGCATGTTTTAAGAAATTACATTGGGTAACCGTAGCTTATTGTTTAGCACAACCAATTTCAAAACCTCGAAATCGGTATCATTGCACAATCTACTATACTAAATACATCAAAGACTCATGAGTATTTGTTACAAACGCTTCTCCCTAAACATTAATTTAATAGATGTGACAAATTATGAACTCCAATAGAGGCTAAGCATGTTAAACGGTCAATGAAAATACAAAATTTGGCGGTGGGTATTACAGGTTGACAACCGTTCCCTTGAATGCTCTACTAAACTAAGAAGCAAAGGAAACATGATGGATCATACAGTTGCGGCACTCGTTCCAACTAGTATACAAAGGAAAAGTACCTAATTCCTTTCCTCGATTATTTAACTGCAATTGTCCGTACGCATATAACTGGGATGCGTAATGTATACTGTAGTGAGTTGTAGTGAGTAAATGACAAATGGAAGAGGCTGGAACTTAAAGGCAACACTTTCGGAAGTTATCAAGGAGCCCCTCAGGATTATCGTACCCAACAGATGGACGAAGATCAGTGAACATTGTCTAGCAGCACAGCTCCTTCCCTACAGCCTCAGCTCAGAGAGGCTAGGGACTTAGCCCAGGTCTGCGAGCCGACACTGTGAACAAACAACATTACGTCACCACATTTCCTGCCTTTCATCTTCTAGGCTCTGCTACCTCGGTCGGGAGTAGGGATTGCAATCCAGCAAAGCGGGATCCCGCAATCCGCATCATTAGACAGTCTGGCGGATCCCGCACAAAATTATGCGGATCCGCAATCCGCAAAATCCGGCGGAAACGCGTGTCAGTCTGCGTGACTCGATGCCACACTCGGTCTCTATCGGATGCATTGCACTGTTTGCCTGTACCCTTGCAGTTGGCATTTGACTCATGTGAACAAGCGTTTGTTTTTGTCAACCTTCGTCATTCGTAAGTAAATAAATACACTTTTACGTATTCATCAAAACTTACGTTTGTTTCGAGTACACATTCCTATAATTTCAGTTATGGTGCGTATTTAGTACGATTTTTAACTATATAATTATTTTTTAAGTATCGCACACGTTATCTGAACTACACGGTTACAGCTTTTATTCACGGTTTCATTATTCCCATTTTCTGTATTTGCAGATAAAGTAATTGTGACAATTTCCTAATTTGCGGCTGAAAATTTGATTATTTGTTGATATGAAACTAATGTTATCATAATTTTAACGATCGCGTACCTATTTATTTAACAGCTATCAGAAGGAAATTGTATATCCTTTGACTTATTGTTGTTTTGGCCGCTGCCTCAATGCGTTTCTTTGACGAAAGCCACCTGCTTACATGTGCCGCTCAGGCTTTCGATTAATCCCTCTTCTCCTTGTTATTATTTCGACTAAAGGTAAAAAAAGTTATAATGAAATTTCCACGGGTGTATCGACGAATTGTGTTGAAGGAACACCATACTTCGAAGGCTGCCTCCGCCGTCTTCCTCACGTGGGTAATTTTGTGTGTTTGCAATGAAATCCGGAGATACAACCTATGGGGACTTCACTGCAATCATCTCATTTCTTACTAAAAATAATAATTTCCACTCTAAAAACGTCGTTACGCCCCATAAGTAAATATGAAATACTTGACAGGTTACGTGTTAGTGAGTAGTTTCTTTTAATAACATTGAATCAACTGGAATATCAATCAAGGAATCAGGAGACATAATAATGAATCACGCAAAAAAAATGCCAAGTCTCATGCTTGTACAGTGACAAAAAGTTATGAGATCTTGTTCTGAGCCAAGTCTACACTTCACAGAGTATATTCACTTCATTTTGTGAAATGGAATGCTTTTCTCGGTGTTATGTAACGTTTAATTAGAATTAAAAAAATCTGGTATTTTGGCCATTAAGCAAACCATATTTTTAAACTTATGTGATTATTGTAAGGCACATAATATGACCTAAGACTCAATATTTTCATTTTTATTATTTATTTAAAAATTGGTTTCGATTAAAAAACAGAAATGTAAAACCTGGAAATACACTTAAGACACGCTAAAAAGTTTTAATGTCATTTTTCCAATCAAAATATTGTTAACTGTTAATTTTTATAATTTAACATTAAAAATTATTTATTAAATTACTTATTATTCAATTCATTAACGTTTTAAGTATCTATGTTTTAAATATATGCGGTAAAAAACTGTTTGTACCAATCCCGCACGGATCCCGCGGGATCCCGCGGGATTGAAAACACTGCGGGATTGCAATCCTTAGTCGGGAACGATACTCATCCATAGTTCGCTCCTGAAAATGCTCAACTTGGAACGAATAACCTAAGGAACTACACATATTACCAAGTGCGGTTAGAATTACGAATTACGAGGTTTTCTTTTGAATGTTGGAGACAACAAAAAAATGAGTTGTGAGATATTTCATCGTTGCTTAAAAGTTTTATCGAAAACTGTCAGAAGAATTCGACTGCGGAATGAGGGTCGCTCCACTAAACGAGCATTTCGCGTGATGTTATTCGACCGGATTAGCAGCAGATAACGGCACTCGGGTGCCACAACCAGTCTCGCATTCAGCTACCACTACTCCATAATCTCTCCGGACAAGGCTCTACAACGAAAAATAAAATCTCGAATCTGTTTTACAGAGATAAGCAACACTGAAAACAAGTGGCAGTGCTTCGGAAAGGTGTAAAATTGTTACGCGCGTGGTGGGTGTGTGATAAAACTCTGGCCTCGCATTCGGGAAGACGCGGTTTCGAATCGCCGTTTCCCAAAATCACTCTAGGCTAATGCTGGAATGGTTCGCTCGAAATGTCATGGCCGAATTCCTTACCATTCCTTGCCCCCATTTTCCGTCTCTACTAACATCGACATCGACTAGACGTAAAGCCATAAGCAAATAATAAATATTATTTAAGTTAGATTATTACCATTGATTCACTCTAAAACTTTCTGCTGACCATAGGGTTTGAAACGACGACCGCAAAAGTAAGCGCCTTAACCAATGAGTTACAAGACCCCCTTGTTTCGTAGTGTGTGTCAACTACTATCAAAATAGGATTAAAAACTGTTTGTATAAACAATGTTGATAGAAATTAAGGAGAGGGTTTAGGTTTTTGTGGATCAAACGTAACCTTTATTTTTTCTACTTGTTTTAAAGTATACGTATGCATAGTTCCATTAAATCGAATAAAAACTGTATGTTTGTATGTAAAACATTGAAAAAAAAAGCCGCAACATGTCGTACTTTTAGCTACAGATACAAGATTTGTGAGAAAAGTAACGAGATTGATAACACTGCGAGCCATCTGGGAACGCTGTGTCTACCGGTCTGTGATAGACAAGTTAGTTCATTCCTTCCACATGCGCAGTCCGAGTTTCAACTCCGTTCAGCCAACACATTATTTTTGACAGCGCCGTCAGTGAAGTTGTGTTTTTGTTGTGTGTTACAAAAATGGAGCATCGTAATTTAGAGCATCGTTGTGCAATGTCTGCCGCTGGCACAAATCATTTTTGGATGGCCAAGAACACGTTGAAGATCAGCCTCGGTCAGCGACACCTTCAACTTCAAAAATGGACGAAAACGTTGAGAGTGTAAGGGTTCTTGTGTGATCAGACCATCGTTTAGCAATAAGGATGATGAGCGACCAGTTAAATTTAAACATAAATGAATGCAATTTTTCTCGGCGTTGTTTATTTATAAACGTTTCTCGGGAAACAAATCGAGTAATATCATTATTAAAACACAATATTTCGGCGACTTTATTCTCCGTCGCCATCTTCAGGTGCAGTTGAAAGTCTTGAAGTCAGCCTTGAGCGTGTCGTTTGTAAACTGGCATGGCAACGACGGCCGTTGTTATGTTGCCTAGCAGCATCTCAGATGTCATTAGACGCCCGCGGAACACAAAGGCAGACTTCAAGACTTACAACTGCAGCTGAAGATGGCGACGGAGATATAAGGCGCCGAAATTTTGTGTATTAATAATAATATTACTCGATTTGTTTCCCGAGAAACGTTTATAAATAAATTTAAACACTTTCACCGTAAATGAAACTTTGAAGGGGATAATATTGTTGTTTGAAAAAAATTAAAAAAATTGGTAAATAGAAAATCAGTCTCATTAGTTTTCTCACACACCTTGTATATTGTTAACATTAGCATGTTGGCGACGCGAACTCATAAGATTTTAAACCATCCATAAAGCGTCCAACTCGCATATTATACGCGCAACACAGCATAGGGTGACGGTGACGTCACGCCATAGCATGTCGGTGACGGAAACTTGCTACTCATACATTTACTCCCGTCAGAACATCGCCTAAGGCGCCAATAGAAGTTTTTATTTCAAAAAAATATTTGATACCATATTAAAACGTTTCTAAATTTTTAGCGTTTCTGTTGTTCAGAGACTGTGCAACAAACTGTTACGAGATAGTCTTCAAGTTTTGAAACTCTTTGGGTCAACATAGAGTCTTGCTATTTTATCACACAGGTAAGATGACAGCGTGTTTTATATTGAGTGTTCTGTGGAAGAACCTTTTAATGGCCGACAAGTGCAAGAGCGTGCAGATATGGCGGGCAGGGCAGGTTAGCCAGTAACCGCGTGGGAGGGCACTCCAAGTTGGGCCTCGCGGCGGCTTGCGGCCACTTTAGACACTCCAACTACTGTGCCCCGGCGGAGTTGGTCGACGCTTCGCGCCTGGGATTAGTGACACCACTTGAGGTTTCGCCCTCCTCAGGAGGATACATACCGCTCGCCTCAGCCCCCACAATATTACTCGCTCCTCTGGAAAGTTCCCCGCCCCGAGGATGACACGAACACAGAAGCTTAAGTACGATTTCTTTACAGCATTCTGTCATTGTTTAAGGTACTCAGTCCTTATTGAAAATTATCGTTTGTGTTGAAAGTATATTTGAAATGTAGTGAACTAATAGAGTATATATTTTATCTTTGTACTTTAGTTTAAAGGTCAAAGACGCCAGTAAAGATCGGTCGCAGTATGTCGTCGTTGAAGGAGAAAGTTCTTCTAATTTAGATGTTACGTCGGGGGTACCTCAAGAAAGTGTAATAGGACCACTTCTATTCTTAATTTTTATAAACGATCTCGGAGACAAAGTGAAAAGCCTTTTCAGATTGTTTGCTAATGATGCGGTTATTTATAGGGAAGTAAGGAATTTGGCCGATTGCTTAGAAATACAGCGCGATCTGGATGTTATTTTCGCTTGGTGCGCTGAGTGGCAACTTACGCTAAATTGTAAAAAGTGCAAGACAATGAGCATAACTAACAAAAAGAATCCAATTGTTCAGAAATACGAGTTAAACAATTCAGTTATTGATATGGTCGATTCTATGAAATATTTGGGAGTAACAGTACAAAGGAACATGAAATGGGACATACACATTAATTCGTTAGTAGGTAGAGCTAATTCTAGGCTGCGATTCATAGGGCGAATATTGAAATATTGTAATGAACAAACAAAGGAGATAGCGTACAAATCTTTTGTGCGTCCAAATTTGGACTATTGTTGTGCCATTTGGGATCTGTTTCGTAAGGGGTTGATCGAAAGTATAGAGAAAGTACAGAGAACAGCCGCTCGATTCGTGACCGCTTGCTACAGTCCTTATGAAAGCGTCACAGAACTGATTAGTAGACTAGGCTGGGAGTCTCTGGTAGATAGACGACACACGTTTCGTTTAAACTTATTTGTAAACATGTGTACTCCCACTTTCACTCACGAGTGTAGTGAAATACTTCGTCCACCAACCTATTTGAGCCGTAATGACAGGAAAGATAAGATTAGAGAAATAAGGTGCCGCAATGATTCTTATATGAATTCTTTTTTCCCTCGTACCATTAGGGATTGGAATGCACAACAAAGAGATTAGCTTTGGTGCTGAGCACCCTCTGCCACCCACAGTTTTGTGAATTGCAGAGTATATATGTAGATGTAGAAAGATGGTGCGGATCATCTTTGAAAAACAGAAGAAGAGAAGACACGAAAGAATAATGGTTTCTTTGACGAAAGCGTG
Source organism: Vandiemenella viatica (assembly GCA_031002005.1). Lineage (NCBI taxonomy): Eukaryota > Metazoa > Arthropoda > Insecta > Orthoptera > Morabidae > Vandiemenella > Vandiemenella viatica. Next base: position 18,545,169 of record JARYHS010012519.1, read on the forward strand.
AACGCACAAAGAACTAAATAAAAGACGAAGTTGTATTTGACAAATAGTGTGTAAATGTTAAATGTAATGTGTACAGTCCCAGGGAGCAATGAAAAGGAATTAATGTATGGTTTATAACATATTGTGTGATAATAACAATGATCTTATCATGAAAATAAATTATGATAAGTATTAATTGTGTATTATCTAGTTAATATGGATTCCAGTAATAAATTGTATTTTAATGATAGTACGAACTTGAGTGATTTATTCCAAAAACTAAATTAATGAAAACTTCAGTGGTATTAAAGTGAAGATTTTTCAGATGTTAAGGTGTCGGATTGAAATACATATTTAAAGCCAGTAAGAAGGTATTCGAATATTGGTAAATATCTGGTAAGTATATACCAGGAAGAAAGGAAAACAAAATTAATAAAAAAGATACGTGAGGCTGCATATGGACATACTGTCACGTACAGTACTTCGAAAGGAAGGGAGTAGAGAAAATAGTGCGACGCACGGCAACCACGGCTCACAAGTATGAATTACAACTTTGGCAGGGAGACTCCCAAAGAGTTGTTTGGATTCGAAGTGGGAGGATATGAGTTGTGTCGTGGCTTACCTAACCTAGTAATAGAACAATGTTCCGGGAAGTTGAAACATTCAGCAGGTAGTCTGATAATTAACTCGTGAAATCATCGTAGAGAAAATCGTACCTACGGGTTGCGTGTAAATATTTACTCTACCGATACGTGTTGTTTCAACCCCTCTGTCTTCCACGCTGGGAGGGTTATATTTGAATTCGGAACGAGTTTCTTTGTATCCAGAGTCGCTAATCGCATGCAATGTGACTTGGGTTTACCAGCCGCAAGTACAGAGAATGTAAGATATTTTCCACACTAAGTAATCCATAGCCAAATGTTTTTTGCTAATTGAGCTTTCCATATGACTTCATACTGAAATCAAAAAGCTTACACTATAGGAGACACATCCGTTCACAGCGTCGTTCTGAAGTTCGATGGGCGCACCGAATCGACCATTTTTTTTTTTTTATTTCACCTACCTATCTCATGTGGGATTTTATGGATATTACTGCATTACTCATCAGTCACTATGTCTAACCGTTTATGAGTCTTGTATTTCTTTACAAGTAAAGGCCCGCCAATGTTTTGACATAAGTTTATTTCCAACTTCACTCGTAAACAACTTCGGAGTGATCACTCTCCAGTAGCATATATCTTATGTACGGTAACGATGCGTTTTGACTAAAATTTCAGATAGTGACATCCGTAAGTATTAATTATTGATACTTTATACTGCTCCGAATTTTTCATACATGGCGAAAGTAATGAACAAAGTCGTTGCCGGCTCCTCCAGATAGAGCCAAATTTCGCGATTCATACACGCCGTTACACATTCTTTACATATCGAGCTGCGCAGCTAGATTTCAGATGTAGGAACGTGACACAGGGCTCCAATGCCAAACTATATCATCGAGATTTCTGAAGTGCCTTCACACTATGATGGTAATTTGAAAGACGCATTCCTTGAGTGCTAAATGCTTTTGCGGTTGTCTTCCATGTACATCTATGACGCTATCAACATTACGAAGACTTATATCGAATTGTACAGTCAGGGCTGCCAATAGAGGCTTACAACTTACGCCTCGTGTAATAAGTGGCACTGTCACCTATGATCGAGAAGTAGAACCTACAGCCTACTTCTGCCCGATCCCAAATAATAATAAAAAAAAAATTACCTATAAAGACAAATGTCATAAGAATTTGTGTTTAGACTTTAGTCTTCTTCAATTCTGACTAGATCATCTGAGTGAATTGAAAGTTAAGGTCAAGTCTTTCTGTGAAGCGTCTCCAGAGTTCACGAGTTTGCCGTAGCAAACGCTGTGCGCAGCTGAGACTCTGCGCATTCGTGACTTTACATTGCATACAACTGTATCAGTGTGATAGAGGGTTTACCGCAAGAAGCACAATGATGTTTACCTGTTAAGTCTCACTTAACGCTTTGGTGACCTACTACGTTCTTTCGAACTTCGGCATCACTTCACTCTGTGAAAAAAAAATCTTTTACTGAAAGTAAAACGATAACATCAGGAACGTCTTATTTTCTTTTACGGCGTGGATTCCTATACGTAGATAGATTGAACCATGGTAATTACAGAATATCTGTCGATAATCGGTCCATAACTGCTCATACAGGGTGTCCAGAAAAGGACTCCCTGATTTCAAAATTAAATATCTCGAAAACAAAGATCGATAGAGGAATGCAGTAAACAGTATGTTTATCGTGACAGCTGTAAGAAGTGTATACAGCAGTTTGAAATAATAGTTACAAAAGCTGCTAACAGATGGTGCTGTAATCGCCATACGTAATGCCTAAATAGTGATCCGTGGCTCAGGAGGATCAGTTCCTCCATTCTGTAGTGCCAATGGTGAACATTTTGAAAACATTGTGATGTGATTGTTTGCAAAGATTGTTTTCATACGATCAGTGGCGTAGCTAGGTCAACAAGGGCCCCGGTGCAAAAATTTATTTTGGGCCCTCAGGCCAGATGGGCGACCTTTTTTTTTGCTTTGTGTTGCTGGTAGGGGCCCCCTGAGCTGAGGATGGGGGCCTTTGAGTTGTTGTTAGGGGCCCCTGAGCAATGGTTGGGGGCCCCACTCAGCAGTGACGGCCCTTAGTGAGGGGCTTCCTGGGGCCCTTTAGACGACTGTAGAGCTAAAAAAAAGGTCGCCAGTTTGCCATGAAGGCTCATAGGCCCTCTCAACCGCGCTTGGGGGCCCACAGAGGTGCGCTTTGGGGCCCCCAGAGGTATGTTTGGTATGCTTGAGGGCCCCCTGAGCGTAGGGGCCCCGGTGCACTGCACCGTCTAGCCCCATAGTAGCTACGCCCCTGCATACGATTATTTCACTTATGTATGCTGATCTGTGCTGTACAGCGCCATCTGTTAGCAGCTTTTGTAACTATTATTTCACACTGCTGTATACACTTCTTACAGCTGTCACAATAAACATACCGTTTACTGCATTCCTCTATCGATCTTTGTTTTCGAGATATTTAATTTTGAAATAAGGGAGTCCTTTTCTGGACACCCTGTATGTTTGCAGCAGGTTTTCGATCTGGGATTTCAGTAATATCCTCTGTTCACTGACTGATGCATTCAACTACGAACTGAAGAACCTAGCTAATCAGCTGAGGTAGGGAAACATTAGTCGGTCCTTAATCCTGCCAGTAAGCATTCCACTTCCGTCGTTTAGCTGCGAATCATTGGGGACTTGGGGACAAGGAACGGGAAGGAATTTGGCTATGGCCTTTTTGAAGGAAGCATCCCGGCATTCGCCTTGAGTGATTTGGGGAAACCATGGTAAATCCAAATCTGGATGCCCGGATGGAGATTCGAACCGGCGTCCTCCCGAATCATCGGAGGCACTGTTTGAGGGGTACCGGGGCAGCGCGGCACCTGGCGGTGTTCTATTTGTGTGGTACTGCGCCAGGCAGGTCGAGCCGCCGCAGTCGCTGCGATCAATACGAGCGCCCCTAGCGGCGGAGCATAGCGGAGGGCGCGCTGACACACCCCGTCAGCATCTCCGCGCTGACCACACACAGCACTCAGTACTGCACACCAGAGATCTATCCCTTCCTCTGTGGATCACAGTTCGTAATGTCCACCTGCTTATTAGTGTGATGGTCCATCTTTAGAGCGCAACAGAGCTGCGATTCGGAGTGGCATTGATTAGAAAAGTCCTTGTTAGGTTGCCGGAGTTGTCTGGCACCAGATGTGTACGTACAGGTCACTCAATTCCCTTAAATTACGGGCGGGTGTTTTGTGGGCGCGGCTCCTGGGAACGAGCATCTATTGTAGTGAGCAACTATGCAGAGTGGTTGAAGGACGGTGAAACGCCGACTTGGCGACAAGGTGGTCCACGCATCATCACAGAACGGGGAGGTTGGAGGCTTGCCCCCTCTGTAAAGCGGGATAGGCGGTGATCTGTGGCAGATCTGACAGCAGAGTACAGTGCCGGAGCACACTCTGCTGTCAGCTCTGCCACAGATCACCGCCTATCCCGCTTTACAGAGCGGGCAAGCCTGCGACCTCCACGTTCTGTACTGATGGGTGGACGCCCACCACCTAGTCGCCAAGTCGTGGTTTCACCGTCCTTCAGCCACTCTGCGTAGCTGACCAGTACAGTAGCACGTAAACAACCGACCAGCCTCGCCGTTTCCGAGATGCTCGTTATCAGATGCCCCGCCGACAAACCACCAGCCCATAATTTAAGGGAACTGCGTGGCCTGTGCGTAGACATCTGGTGCCAGACAACTCCGGAAACCTAACAAGGACTTTTCGAATCCATGCCACGCCGAATCGCTGCTGTATTGCGTTCCAAAGATGGACCAACACACTAATAAGCAGGCGGTCATAATGTTTTGGCTGATCAATGTATATGGTCATCATTAGTTTCATATTTTTTCTACCTAGTTTTTGAGTTGTAATGCTGATTTAAAAACTGATTCAACGTTTCTGATTGTATTTGAATGTATTTTATATAGCATATAAATGCATATTTAGGCCATTTTCTTAGTTTTTGTCATATTACGATAATATTTATGGTCGTGTTTTGAGGAAAAAATCTGGTAAATTTGAATAGTACCGGGAATTCACTAGATATAGATGAGACGAAATTAAGATAAATATTCATGAACTGTACTTCTCTTGTAAATTCGAAGAAATACCAAACTAATTGTGACTGAATTGGTCAGAATTCACCAGTCACGAATTATAGTTATATGTTATTGTCATTTTGTAAACGTTAATGTTCCGCCCGCCTTTTAATCTCGACAGTGCAGCAGCAGCATGCGTGTGTCGATCCACGTCAATCAATGTCAGAATGAAATACTTTTGAAAATAATCCTCAGTCAGTGTTAAATCTGCAGTGGTTCAGTAAGTACCAACACGCCGAAAACAAAATTTACTGAAAGTGCTAAGTTACGGAGCTACGTAAGGGAATTTGGAGAGGAGTATTTTAGTACAGATGAAAGAGATATTTTCTGTAAACTATGCGAAATTAATGTCACTTCAACAAATGGTTTAAAATTTAATTTCCCAATGGTGCCGTGAGTGCACGGAAGCAAATTATGTTGTCTAAGTGAAAGTGACACTACTAGATAAAATAAATGATGAGTGAGTATGTTTTTATTTACAGTAAAATTAAATGTGTCGTCATATTTTATAATTTTTAGGTCATATTTACTCGTTTTTAAGGTCATATTTGCCTGAATATTTCTCTATTTTTTGCCATAAAGATCCGAACCCTAGACATCGTAATGCCAACTTGGTTCTCTCATCTATTGCTGTAACATGTATTCCATGTAGAGTGACAGATCTAGTTGAAGTCGTAGTTGTAACTGCTTTACCACATTACAACAACGTCACCTATCCACCAGAAAACCCCAGCTCTATTCTGAGCACCAGATACTTTCGTATGCAATGTCTTAAGCACTAAGTATCGTCACAACTCTATACTTCCCCGATAGTTTTCATTACCGCCGTATCCTACGTGCCCACATGTCGCATGAGAGATTTATGCCCAACTTTCTCTGTTTACAGGTAGCAGTTATTCTGAATTTTAGATACGGAATGAGATCTAGATTCAGCTTTCCCTATAAGAGAATTGAAGTGTAAATCAATTTCATGTTACATCAGGAAATTATTCGAGGCTTAAACAACTGATGTTTCTCTCATCAGGACATGTCATTTTGTGCCAGTCATGTTGCACTTTTAGCCATATCCTATGCTTTCTGTCTAGTCGTACAGGAGATGCTATTAAATACAGGAGATTACTAGGGCGAATGAATGGAAAGAATTCGGTGAAGGCGTTATCGTTGCACTGCTTATTGCTAATGCGGGAAACTGAACGCCTGAACCATTCAACAAACGCTGAACCCCGTACGCAAGTCAACCACTCCCGCAGCTGGCCCCAGAGACTGAGGTAGGGGGGGAGGGGGGAAGGGGCAGTGTCCACTTGATGCCCCGGTCCGCCTGGTGACGGAGTTTTTGTATTTGTATTTATTGCTCCCTCAGCATGAGAGGTAGTACAAAGAACAAATGATATGGATCTGTACGCATATAAAACACACACACACACTTTATCCAGTCTGTGACTACCCACGAGATAACTGTACAAGTTTGATGAATACAAAAGTGTGTTATCATTACAAATAACACCTTACTTACATTATATTTCACTATAAACATTTATGATAAGTATTGTGATGCCGGCCTCGGTAGCGTATGGGTGCCGAATGTCGCCGGTTCGACTCCGGCCATGGGCATGAGTGTTTAAGTATTGTGTGTCTGTGTGAATGTCCTTTCCGTCCTGTGGTGTCCATACTTAGCAGCTACAATATATAAACTGGATGACTGATTCAGTGGAAGCTACGATAATCACATATGGCCTGAGTTTCCGAATGATAAAAAAAAATGTATTGTGGTTTAAAATTAATATTTGGTTTGCAACTACTCATCAATACAAATAACGCATTGCTTATACTATTTTTCACTATAAACATTTATGATAAGTATTGTGATTTAAGACTAATATTTGGTTTAGAAGTACTCATCGATACTGTAGAAGCAGTGGTCGAACAAGTACTCCTTCAGTCCTGTAATGAATTTACTATTTTCTCTTACAGACTTCGCGGTTTGTGGTAGATTATTAAACAATCTGTTTCCCGCATGAAGTGTTGCTTTCTGACGGTTTAGTTTCTAGTATATATACACGGAGCTTTGGTAGAATTTGCATCTTATTGAGTAAAATTCTACACGAGGTGCTACTTTGTACCAATTTTATTATTCTGATTATTTTTTTCTGCATTTTGAAACAACTGATTGTTGATGGGGAGTTTCCACAGAATATAATACGATTCCTCAATAATATGCATATACGTAAAATAAATATTACTAACTGTTTTATTGGATATTCAAGCAACTAATATTCTCATCGTGTAGCAGATGGTGTTTAATTTTTACAAACGAGTTCAAAGCCTGTGTTCCATTTTAAATGATGTTGTATCCATATACCTAGAAATTATATAAATTTTCTTACATAAACGCGACAGCCGTCTCGGTCGGTCTGATACTACCTCTATAGGGGAACCTAATAGCCGAAAATCGGACTGCACGATTTCTGCGTCCATCTGTTATTTGATTGAAATGCAAATCTTATGCATAATTCTTACTCGCAGAATACGATTGTGTCGGGCTGCCTTTGGAAATATGGCCGCAAATATTTTTAATTAAATTTTCAAAAAAATATATTAAAAATTCGTTCACTTGTTTTTTAAATAAATTATAATTCATTTCGAGGAGAGACATCTAAAGAACATAAAAGATTGGGTTGCCTATGTAGAAGTGGCTTCAAGTAGGGACTGGCAGCTGTTGAGAGCGGGAGGTAGAGTTAGCGCTCGGCACTGTCTAACCTGTCAGACAACATCTACTGGCAACATCTACTTGAGGACAGTTCTACATAGGCTACACAAACATTTTATGTTCTTTACACGTCTCTCTTTCAAATGAAGTGAATTATAATTTACTTAAGAAACAAATGAACAAATCTTTTTGAAAAAAAAAAAAAAAAATTTATGAAAATTTAATTAAAACTACTTGCGGCCATGTTTTGAAAGGCGACCAGGCAGAATCGTATTCTGCTAGTAATAATTATACTTGAAAATTGCTTTTGAATCAAATAACAGATGGACGTAGAAATGATGCAGCCGGATCTAGTGCTATAGTAAACTGTGTTCTGTTTGGTAATTGTTGATTTGTTTGTGTAGTATTTGAGGTAAACTTGTGGAGTGCGGGATGGTCTGCAGGGATTTAAGCCCTGGTGTATTGTGTGAGGCACTCCGTCGCGCTGTTCACCTGAGAACACAGTTCCGACTTCACCTCCGGTCTCTCTCTGTAGTGGAGACACCTGTGGTAGAGCGTAGAACCTGAACCCCTCAGTCTCCTAGTCTATCAAAGTCTGTAAAGGTTTCTGCCCGCACTGGTATTTTATTGCCATAGGATTTATGGATTCGTGCTGAAACGACGAAAGGTCATTTTCATCCGATAATTAGGTAATTCCGCCGTTCAAATGTCACCTTCTCTGAATTAGAAATCTCGAGGGATCGCGATAAAACATTTTTAATGTTGAAAATAATTGTTTAAAAAACACAAAAACCACCTTCAAAAAAAGCACTAAAAATTTAAAATAACTTTATACCTTGCTTAGGAAAAAGTAAATCTAAATGGACATGGGCGCCGGCAGGATTGCTTCTAGGGGGGTGCACCAGGGCTGCATTGGTGCCCCCCCCCCCATCGGCCCAAAAATTTCCGGGCTGGGCGACCTTTTTTTTTAGCTCTACTACTGCCCACACGGCAACCCGGGATGTAGGGGGGTGCACCAGGGCTGTAATTGGTGCTCCCCACCCCCTATCCGCCCAAATTTCCGGGCGACCCGGGATGTCAGGGGGGTGCAAGTGCACCCCCTTGCACCCCCCTCCCGGCGCCCATGTAAATGGACATTATTTTACATTACTGTTTTGATGGCTTGATATTCTGAGCATGTTTTCGTGCGGTAACGAGCGTTAGAGGTCGAAGGTGTCCCTTGTAAGTGTTGCGAGCCGCTGTGTCCACCAAATTTCCTTTCTGTTTACTCATACTGGAGCTACAGACAACGATCAACCTTCCCTCCCAGTCTTTCGGAGTAAAGACAATCCATATTCAGTCAGAGCCAAAAGATAATTCGTTGTAGTCTGGACAATTGCAGATACGAACTAGGAACGTAAATGCACAGCTTGACTTATTACCATGTCATCTCTCACACAGATTTATGACTTTCTTCAAATTCCATCTCGACATAGCACTTACAAGGGACACCTTTGACCTGGAACGCTTGGGACCGCACGGAAACATGCTTAGAATAACAAGCGATCATGAACAAAACAGTAGTGTGTGTCATTTCCATGCAAAACGTTGCATTCTACCTCAAGTGACATATTGATTTTGTAAGGCTACGATGTGCCAAAGCACAAGTGAAGATACATGGTTGTTATTTCATCATGAAACTTCACTCTGTGATTGACAATCAATTTGCTGCACCTACGTATAAGCCTAGGTTGCAATATGCTTGGCGAAAGCACTCCAGACGAATGCCGGGATGCTTGCTTGAAAAGGCCATGGACGAATTCAACCCGTTCCTTGTTCCCAGTCCTATCTCTTCTCTGATGACCTCGACGTCTACGATACGTAAAGCCATAAGTATGAAGTCCATTCTTAACGGCGTTGATTAGATTAATCACATCTGTTTGTGATGTCCCAGTCTACCATATTGCTCGGGACACATAATTTCACCGACATTTTAATGAAAGATCAGACGTGCCTAGATGTGGAGATTTTTAGGTGCGATATTTTAAAAGGAGTCGGGTCCAGATGTTCCTACATCCATGGTCCGCGTGTCCCGTGGTGGGCGGAGCGTAATGTGGACCAAACAGGACTGCTGTATCAGTTATATCGTGTTCAGCCATTAATATATGAAATGAAACAATGTTAGCTGTGACAATACTATGTTTTGTTATTATGTGAATATCACCAACAATGGTAATGTAAAATCACATTCCAATCTGCGTTTATAATGATAAAATCACAAATTCTGTGGGTTTACGTAAGAAGAGAACTGAATTAAATCAAATTTAAATAGTTTTATAATTATTGCTGAAATCGAAATTGGAGGTAATATAATAAAATAATATAATATAATAAAAATGAAACCGTCAAAGAATCAAAGTTCGAAATGATTGTTATTTATTGATGAACCTACCACCTTAATAATCAACTTCTTATAAACGAACAATATATATATATTTATATGACTAGATTATTTCAAATTATGAAAGAGATATATTATTTTGGATTATTTTTCAGGTTTCGATCTGTTTCGTGGATCGTTAATTATTTGACCTATCTTTGGAAGAAATTCTCACAAGGCGCAGAAAGAGCAGAGATACACAGCCGCTTTGGTATCACTTTATAGACACTCAGATAAACATCCTTTAGTTGTCTCCACGAGATAACAGGATCTTCAGTCCCGTCAGAAAACACTTCGCTCAGGTAATGTTTTCATTTGGTGGAGTGCTGAATCGCTTATCTTTTCGGTCAAATGTTCCGCAATGCAATGACATATTTATGTTGATCCGAGCGACTCTTCACAATTTGTATTTACGTCTCGATAGTTTTCCCAAGTATCTAACTTATTTCTTCAGGTCAGGTATTGCTTTTTCTGCATTTTTTGGTGACAGCTTTTGGACTTGACTCTTGTGGAGGTGCATAAACTACGTTTCTCCATTTTGGCCTCATGTGAACCCCCTCCCCCCACGTAACCCGAGGTGGATTTTGCTTCAACCCCCCCCCTTTTCCCCCCGCTGCCCAATTGCGTGGCACGTAGCTTTTCCCCCTATTGATTCCAGAAGACATTTCGCACCGTTTTCTCTTGTAAGACTATCGTAAATTACATACGGTGATAATTAAATGATGGAAATAAATATTCCCATGCTTTTCTGTACCTAATTTTAACTATGTGGCTTGGCTTGGAACCCCTTCCCTCCACGTAGCCCAGCGTAGCTTTCCAGCAAACCCCTCGCTCCCTAGACCAACTGACACAGTTTATGGACGCTCCCTTCGATGTAGCAGCGTGACTTAAGAAATTAATCCTGTTTAAACGTCACGAAGTCTGACAGCTATCGAATTTAAACGTGTTTTTGATACTTTTGAAAATGTTTATTTTACTGAGTGCAATGTTAAAAGCTTAAAACTCTTGGCTATTTAATTTAAGAATATATCAATTTATTAACAATTTTTAACTGTTTGCGATATTAACCGGTTCTTGGAACCATTCTTAGACGTTCTAAAGAGGATGGCGGCGCTCTTTTTCTCACGTCAAGAATTTTATATTTGGCTGATAAAATATTGCTTTAAGAGAGCCGCAATAATACCACCACGAATCTACTTTATTTTATATATGCATCAGGGAAACTTTCAGAAAAGATTTTGATGTCCATTTTTAATATGTTTCTGCAATAATACCTTAGAGATGTTAAATGTATCGTCTGCATTCTCATTTAAATCTACCGTTCATCACAATAATTGTGAAAGTTAAGTACAACAGACGGCAGTAATTTCCACTTAGCGACCGGCTCAAGTTCAATAAGTCCATTATTATTTAACACGAAAAACTCCCCACACTTTAAAAGCTTACAAGAAAATACAACATAACAAGTCCAATAAAACAATACTACCATACACTTTTAATCATTATTGTCATAATCTACTTATAGTTAGTGACTAAGAAATAATTTTTCAGTAATAATCTTACGTTTAAATGGAACAGTACTGCAAAAGAGTAGTACTGTAAATGATATTAAACCTTCAAAACTTAGATTTCAGGTCAAAGCTTTAACTAACGTTTCAATGAAACAAAACAATTATTATTATTATTATTTTATTTTATGGCTTTCGCCAAAGCTAATACAGCCAATAACCTTATACAATATATTTGAATGAATTTTAAATTTAGTACATTTAACACACAGGGAAATTATCTTGACCGATTTCTTGCTCGGTACTGAGAGAGATTGCATCAGAGAAGTTATATCAGTTATATTCAGACCATCTTCTAGCAGTTGTTTTGATGTTGCTTGCAGCTCAGCATGAACTGATAAATATCCTCTACAGAATCACACGATAGGCACATCGGTGAATCCACCAACCGCATGACGTATTTTTGTCACGTAATAAAGCGTGACCTGTCCTAAGTCTGTTCATTAAAGTAATTTCTCTCCAGTTCAGTTCTAGCTGAGCGTACCATGGCTTGCTTACTATGTTGTTGCAGATGGCTCGATACCAAAGTCCCTTTCCCTGGCAGTCGGCAAACCATCTCTTCTCTCACTCAGTCTTAACAATGTTGGTAACAATGGCCTTGTGAGATATTGTGAGCAGTTCCATGTCTGGCCGCACGCGACAGTGGCGCACGCTTTACGCCGCGGATCCGAAAGCACTCGTATTAATATCCGTCACTAGCGCAGCAGATACGGGTCTGGACCTAATCATCTCTACCTTGATACCTGTCGGTAAGAAACAGGGAACCACTAACCAGGTATCCAGGAACACTTGCGACTCGTCCAAACATACACGGAAACAGCGGCTTTAAGACGGCAAACCGAGTGTGGTGGTGTAACGGCTAGCGTTCTGGCCTCGCATTCAGGAGGACGGCGGTTCGAATCCCCGTCCGGGCATCCAGATTAGGGTTTTCCATGGTTTCCAAAATCACTTCAGGCAAATGCTTCCTTCAAAAGGCCATGGCCGAATTCCTTCCCATTCCTTGCCCCCCATCCTTTCCCGTCTCTAAAGACCTAGAGACGTTAAGCAGTTAAAAAAAAGACTGCAAACTGAGTGATATGTCATAAAAAGGCTGTACGGTGTGCATTTCGTACAACGGCCTCCGCCATCAACGAGTCTACAATCATTTGGAGCTGCAGTTCAAACAAATGTGAAGTATCTCCCACAAAATAACACTAGACGCTACTCTAACAAGGGACAACTTTGACCTTGAATTCCCGGATCCGCACGAAAACATGTTTAGAATAAAAAGCAATCATAAGAAAACAGTGGTGTGTGTCATTTCCATGTAGAACTCCGCACAAGTCTGCCATTAGTTCAACATCTGTTTTCAAGAGACACAAGGCACTTTCAGTCCAAATATTTCAAAGAAACCTGAAACAACCCGTCCACGAAATATTCATGTGGAGGCAAGCAGAAGTGGAAAAATGACTAAAGAAAACATGAAACGTTATCTATATTCAGTCCTTGGCGAAGATGTAACAAATGGAAAGAGCCTCTTGTTGTGTGATTCCTGACCAGGTCATACAGATCGTACACTTCTAGATGCAACTTTTCCAAACAAAGATGTTATGCTAAAGGTATTACCACCGACAACAACAAAATATTACCTGCCCGTTGATGTTTAATTCTTTAGGCAATATAAGATCAATATCAGAAGGATTACTGGTTTTCTAGGACTACTATCTGCCAAAACACAAGTGATGGTACATGTTCGTTATTTCATCATGAAACTTCACTCTGTGATTTACAATCAATTTGCTGCACCTACGTATGAGCCTATGTTGAAATATGCTTGGTGATAGCTAGGTTATGACATTGACATACCAACATCATCATTTAAAAATGTAACTAGTGTGGCTTTTGATATTGAACTGAGTGAGTGGGAAAGTGATTTGGAATGTGTTAACGTGGCTTCAGTGACGTTTGCACATTGTTTTCTTCCACTTTGTTTCATCCACTTCATCGAAATCCCGCATCTGCACTTTGAGGACTAATATAAGCACTATCAGGTGTGTGGTACTGCTGTATATGTGTGTTTTGCGCTGTATTAAATACTTTAAGCAGAGAGTTTTTGGCACTGTTGATTGAAAATGTAATGATACATTGACGTCATTGAATTATGTGTAATTTTGTTCAAATGGTATTGATATCTTGTTACTTTGTTTTCCTCTATTAAAATGTTACTTGAGGTGGAATGCAACGTTTTACATGGAAATGACACACACCACTGTTTTGTGTATGATCGCTCGTTACTCTGAGCATGTTTTCGTGCTGTTCAGAGCGTTCAAGGTCAAAGGTGTCCCTTGTAAGTGTCAGACCGAATCTCGGCTTGTAATGATGCTACGAAATGATAGCAATAATAGCAGGTTGAATACAGTATATAAAAATACTATCGGATGTAATAGGAGAAGTGAGTGAATTCTGTTACTTAGGAAGTAACATTACAACTGATGAAGCAAGAATGATCAAAAGCAAAATTAACAATAATGAAAAGAGCCTTCTTAAATAAGAGAAATTTTTTAGATTCAAATATTGTCTCAGAAAAAAAAAACTATACAAAACTCTGTGTTTGGAACACAGCATTTTACGGTAGGGAACCATGGATCTTAGGTATACCAGAAAGAAAGAAAATCGATGAAGTTGAAATGAGGCGCAATAGAAAGATATTGAAAATTAAGTCCACAGATAAAGTACGAAATGAACGTGCGTTGGAGAGTTTGCTGTGGTAGAGCCTCTAACAGAGAGGATGGTGGTTCAAATTTAAGACACGGGTTATTGGTTAACGTATTAGGGAATAGTCGAAGGAAAGAACTGTAGGGGTAGACCAAGATTAGAATATATGAAGCTGATAACTGAAGGCGTATGTGGTAGTGAGTATGTTGAGATGAATAGATTGGCGCACCACAGGAAGAGATGGAGGATTGCATCAAGCCAGTCGAGAGACTGATGACTTGCTGTTATCTGCTCCGAGTTCCACTACGATGTCTCCATTTTAATGCGTCTGCCACTGTACAAAGAAATACCTATTCTGTGTTCATGACACAATTATTAGTATATAATAACATCTAAATAACCAAAGTCAATAGTAGTAAGCATTACATTGATAACAAGCTTAACTGGGCTGGACATATTGGACATGTGGTAAGAAAAGGTTTCAAAATCCTGCACTTGTTAGAGAGAGTGATGAGGGGATGCACTAGAGAAGTAAAGGAATTGGGTTACAAAACTTTGGTCAGACCATTGCTCGAATATGGTAGTGTAGCATGGGACCCACATTTTGAGTATCAAATAAAGGAGTTTGAGAGGGTGCAAAGAAGGGCTGCTAGATCTGTTTCTGGAAATTATCGCAGAATGCAATCAGTGACAGATATGATAAAGGAGCTGGAATGGGATTCATTGCAAGACAGGAGGAGGATGAGGAGGGTCATGGGAGTGAGCAGGGCGTATACTGGCGATGAGGCATTGAAAGATATTGCAGTAGGTATGAAAAGTAGTTCATGGAAGGGAAAAGATGACCATGACCACAAGCTGGCACTCGATTTCAGGCACAAGGGGGTGGGAAGATTCTCTTTTTTAGGTAAGGGTGTCAGGGATTGGAATGAGGTACCAAGAGAAATTATGAATAACTTACCGAAAACTTTGAAGGAATTTAAAGATAAAATTTGTAGAGGGCAAATGTAGGTGGGTGCAGGATAGGGGGAAGTTGGGTGTAGGGAAATTGCCACCAGAGCCTGTGCTCCATTGCAATTAAATTAAATTAAATTAAAGAGATCATGGGATTAAACAGCGCTTGGTTGAATGAATGTTTATATTTCAGGTTACGTTTCAGATTCCATTGCTTGGAGTCTTTCGGTAAGTGGCCCATCGATTGACAATTCTGCTAATATAACAGTCACAAGAAATTCCGTAATGATACATTAATAACAGACGGGTATTATAATGGCACCTTCAACAATCATCCAATCAAATATTGAGCTTGATATCATCGGCTAATGTAAACTAATGATAATTTCTTTTCAGCGCAGTACATTGCATTGTAAACATATGATTTGCATGAAATTTCATGCGATGTCAAATTATTAATCGATTTAGCTTTCTGTGTCGTTTGCATTAAGTCAATGATTATTAACAGAATTTATTGGTTACGCCAGAGTATATCCATCGCAGTTTAATAACACATTTGGAATTTCGCGTTCACCCGTGTTATACCAATGAATAATTCATTTTTATCCTTTATGGGAGTTGGAAGATATACTAACTTACCAATCATCCTTAATACATATGTCTTTATTTGTTGAAAGAACTTGTTACGGAAGTTATTTGTAATTCTTTTTAAAAATGCTGTAGGATAACTTATCTCTTGTAACGAAGACGATAGTGGAAAACCGCAACAATAGTATTGTCTATGAATTTCGCTTAGTCGGTTTATTGAGCTATAAATTTGTCACAGTCGATGTTATCTACATCTATATATATACTCTGCAATTCACAAAATTGTGGGTGGCAGAGGATGCTCAGCACCAAAGCTAATCTCTTTGCTGTGCATTCCAATCCCTAATGGTACGAGGGAAAAAAGAATTCATATACGAATCAGTCCGGCACCTTATTTCTCTAATTTTATCTTTCCTGTCCTTCCGACTCAAATAGGTTGGTGGAAGAAGTATTTCACTACACTCAAAAGTGAAAGTGGGAGTACGCATGTTTACCAATAAGTTTAAACGAAACGTGTTTCGTCTATCTACCAGAGACTCCCAACCTAATCTACTAATCAGTTCTGTGACGCTTTCATACGGACTGTAGCAAGCGGTAACGAAATGTGGACGCACAAGAGATTTGTACGCTATCTCCTTTGTTTGTTGATTAGAATTTTTCAAGATTCGACCTATGAATCGCAGCCTAGAACTTGCTCTACCTACTAACGAATTAATGTGTATGTCCCATTTCATGTTCCTTTGTACTGTTACTCCCAAATATTTCATAGAATCGACCATATCAATAATTGTATTGTTTAACTCGTATTTCTGAACAATTGGATTCTTTTTGTTAGTTATTCTCATTGTCTTGCACTTTTTACAATTTAGAGTAAGTTGCCACTCAGCGCACCAAGCCAAAATAACATCCAGATCGCGCTGAATTTCTAAGCAATCTGCCAAATTTCTTACTTCCCTATAAATAACCACATCATCAGCAAACAATCTAAAAAGGTTTTTCACTTTGTCTCCGAGATCGTTTATAAAAATTAAGAAATGATGTGGTCCTATTACACTTGGGGTACACCCGATGTAACATCTATATTAGAAGAACTTTCTCCTTCAACGACAACATACTGTGACGGACCAGTTAGAAAATCCTGTATCCATTCACAAAGCTGATCCGATATACCGTACGCTCGAAGCTTCGCTAAAAGGCGGTTGTGTGGCACAGAGTCAAAGGCTTTCTGAAAATCTAAAAAAATTGCATCTACTTGTGAACCTGCATCGATAACTTTCATTACGTCGTGTGTAAATAGGGCCAGCTGTGTTTCACATGATCTTTTCTTCCGAAATCCATGTTGATTTGTTGTAAGCAAATTATTATCATCTAGAAAATTCATAATGTTCGAGCATATAATATGCTCCATAACTCTACTACAAACAGATGTTATAGATATGGGACGATAGTTTCCAGGATCACTTCGATCACCTTTTTTGAAAATCGGAGTTACTTGCGTGATTTTCCAGTCTGAAGGTACTTTTCGCTCTTCTAATGATTTACTGAATATATCAGACAGAAATGGCCCGATTTCCGCCGCATACTCTGAAAATACTCTTACTGGAATTCCATCCGGGCCCGGTGCTTTCCCCCACTTCAGGAGCTCTAATTGCTTAACGATACCTGCAGTATCTATTCGTAATGATTCCATCACCGACTCACCACGACTTGGGAAAACGGGAATACTATCCTTATGTTCATTTGTAAATGAATTTTTAAATACGGTATTTAGTATGTTATCTTTATCGCGGCTTTCATTAACGTCGGAACCTTCACGAATTAGTGCTGGAATATTGCTGTTGGTACAATTAATTTTTCGTACATACGACCAAAATTTCTTTGGGTTTTCTGTGAGACTCTTAGAGAGAGAGTTGGAGTGAAAATTGTTAAAGGCCTCGCGCATTACATTCTTAATACGTCCTCTTAAATCAGCTAAGGTTTATAAATCGCTGCGACACCCCTTCCTTCTTGAGCGTGCATGTATTTTCCTTTGTTTTTTGAGTAATCTTTTGACATCGCATGTGTACCACGGTGGATCATTCTCCCCCTTTATTGTCCGCTTTGGTATATGTATTTCCATGCCTTCCCTGACTATATGTATAAAACGATGCCACATCTCTTCAACGGTGTCCTTTGTTGACATGAAGTTATGGTAATTATTCCTCAGGTAGGTTCTAAAACACTCCTTTGAGGCCTTACTGAATCTGTATACAATCAGCCCTTTTTTCCTTTTTCGCTTGGTCATTAATTTGATAGTCGCAATTACCGCTTTGTGATAGCTTATTCCTGTGGTCGTTGAAATGTCGGTGAATAATTCTGGCCTGTTGGTAACCAGCAAGTCTAAAATGTTTTCGCTACCGCATTAACTAGCTGCTCGAGATGATTATCTGACAGCAACTCGAGAATTACTTCAGAAGCTGCCTTATACCTGCTACCTGTCATGTGAACGTAATTACGCCAGTCAATATAAGGCAGATTGAAGTCGCCTCCTAGAATCAGAGCATGATTCTTAAAACGGCTATACTATACACTATACACATAGACAGAAGAATATGTGTACAACGCAGACTTTTCGGCCATCCAATTAAGAACGCCTGCAGCAAGACTGAAAATGCTTTTAAAAACAACCGCTTGGTGAGTGAAGCTATACGACATAAAGTATCCGGACAGATGTGTGCGAGTCAATACTCAGGAAGAAACGAATTAAAATTCCGTCTGCAGTGACTGAACTGTCGGTGTACAGCTCTTTAAATAATTCGCGAGGCACTCCGAAAGTTTAATTATTCATTATTACTCTGAACTTTCATCTTTATCCCATATTTCTTTACTTTCCACCACTTCGTTCAGTGCTTCATTAGTCTTTCTTTACATCCGAACGACGAAACAGTAATGGAATTACGTAAAGTATAAATATCTATATTTCTGTTACGGGTTTTTGATGATTGAAATAGGTACAGTATTATTTTTTTTTAAATTACATTAATAACGGAACTCAGCACAGTTGAAATCATATTTTAAGTTTTGCTATACAAAAAAAGTTTTGAAATTAACTTACTATTTAATTTTGCCACCAAGGTCATTTCTATTTCCTTGTTGTGAGTGACGGTGAGGTTAATGCAAGGTTTGTTGTCATCACTTGCAGTAAAACGAGGCAGTGATGCATAAGGACTCAAGGAGACCACATAAAGAAAACAGCTGTGAAAAATTGAAGATGAATTCGAGCATCCAACGGTAGTCCGCAACGTTAATGGTTTCCAACTCGAGTAAAATTAAAATTCTGTGATTTGCTTCTAAAATTACGTTACGAGCATTGAATACTGGTACGCCAAATAAATATTTATGCTTAGTATCAATAAGCAAGAGGTTTCCTCGGTTTAATTGTCCCACGTCAGTGTATTTAAAAAAAAACAAAAAAAAAAAACCGGCGAACCAGGTTGATCTGTCATTGGCCAAATTCACAATGGCAACCTTTTTCTGTCAGTTAGTTAATATTTTAGATTTCAGTGGAGGTACAGTCTCTTTTCGAGATAGGGTGAAAATTCAAATAATCTGTATCATCCCTGTATGGCCTCATTCTGTTTTTTTAATTGGTTTGTAAATTGATAGGTGAACTTTTTTAACTGTCCAACCAGGTACAACGTTGTCTTCTTCCTCTCTTTTTAGCAAGCCACCGCTTTATTTTATGTCTCGATAACCTTACTGTTTTTCATGCATTAACTTAACTTTTGTTTGATTCAGATCCATTGGCAAGAACTGCCCACGTATTTTTTCCTGCTGTTTGCATGCCCCATTCTATTCAATGTTCCCCTACGTGTGGGAGCTCTGATAGTGTTCTGGATGAAGCGGTGATACCAACTTATGGACTCATATTTACAGATCCAAATCTTTCACTGCTTGAAGGGGATATGAGAAAAGCTGGCTACCCTCACTGGGGTGCATCATTGCTTAAACACTTAACAAAATAAATTACAACAACGGAAAAATGTGAACAATACAGTCCAGAGCTACGCCCAAAAGCGGGACAGTGTTCAATGAGAAAGGTACAGGCGCTGCATTGAATCTTCAAGACTGCAAAATCCTAACCAGCGATTCGATTCTGCAAGATTTTTCGCCATTTCTACCCGACTTTATTAAACTTAGTTTCATCCTATTGCTTCGGTCGGTCCCGTGGAATATGAATCCTCTCTTCTTCAATTGGTAAACCCGAATATTAATAAGTTTGGTAGGTTCACAACATACCTTCGGAATTTAGCTGGTTCTTTTGCACAGCCAAAAACAAATATGATGTTCATGACATAGAGCTGCAGAAAATTCCACTCAAGAAGTGTATTACTTACAAGGAATACCTCTGACCTCGAATGCTCTGAACTGCACGAAAACATGCTTAGAATAACTTTTTTTTTTTTTTTTTTTGCCTTTGGCGACGGATGCCATACAGCCAGCTCAATGTAATTATTATAGCTTTCAGTCGTAATCCAGTATATATATTGTATTTTTCTAATGTATGGACGCCATAGGACGGACAAGACATTCACACAGACACACACAACACTTAACATTCATGCCCGCGGACGGATTCGAACCGGCGGCCTTCGGCAAGCGGAGCTAGCACTCTAGCCCCTACGCTACCGAGGCCGGCTGCTTAGAATAACAAGCGATCATCAACAAAACACTAGTGTGTGTCATTTCCAAGCAAAACCTTGCATTCTACCTCAAGTAACATTTTAATAGAGGAAAACAAAGTAACAAGATATCAATACCATTTGAACGAAATTACACATAATTCAATGACGTCAATGTATCATTACATTTTCAATCAACAGTGCCAAAAACTCTCTGCTTGAAGTACTTAATATAGCGCAAAACACGCATATACAGCAGTACCACACACCTGATAGTGCTTATATTATTCCTCAAAGTGGAGATGCAGGATTTCAATGAAGTGGTTAAAATAAAATGGAAGAAAACAATGTGCACACCTCACTGAAGCCACGTTATCACCTTCCAAATCACTTTCGCATTGACGCAGTCCAATAGCAAAAGCCACACTAATTACATTTTCAAATGATGATATTCACATGTAAATGTCATAACCTGGCTTTCGCCAAGCATATTGCAACAAAGGCTTATACGTAGCCACAAAGTGAAGTTTCATGATGAAATAAGGATCATGTGTCTTGTGGTTTGATACATTGTAGTCTTACAAAATTAGTAATTCTTCTGATATATAACTTATATTGCCGAAAGAAGTAATCACCAAGGGGTTGGCAATATTTCTTTGTTTTCGTTGGCAATATATTCAGAATAATAGCTTTGTTTGGAAAAGTTATATCTTGAAGTTTACCATCTTTATGACCTGACCAGGAATCACACAACAATAGGCTCTTTTCATGGCTCTTTAATGGGGCTAGGAGATAAGTGCGGAGTTCTGCTTGGAAATGACACACGCCGCTATATTTTTTATGGTCGCTTGTTTTTCTAAACATGTTTTCAAGCGGGTACGAGCGTTCGAGGTCAAAGGTGTCCCTTGTTAGCATTATTGGCCCCACAATATTCAACGTAATATTGCCGCAACAAGCCGTGTTTAATGCGACCTGGGCAGCCCACGGTGTTTGTCTTGGTGCGGGGCGGACTGTTACCAGGCACCGCTGTGTTTAATCGCCTGTGTTTGTGTTGCGATAGTGATGAACACGTTGCCGATGAGCCACCAACAACAGCAACAGTCGTAGAACTTCTGTTCGGTCAAGTCAGCAGTGTTTAGAACTTATTAGGAGGTAGAAATGGTGATGGAATTTACACAATACTGTATTAGTAGAGTATATTATCATGTGAGAATGATGATTCTATATTTGATATTTGGAACATTGAGAAGTCAATATAATTCGCTAGCCGAGAGCAGTTTGCACATTAGAAAACGGAATTAGTTACGTTCATACTGTTGCGTTTGTTCATGTATTTTCTTTGACTAAAAATTAAGGATAATTTTTAAAAGCATGAAACGCGACGGACAAAGAATTGGAGAAGAAGTAGCTCATTTAAAAATTTATCAACTGAGTTTTTATTTACACGCCATGGTTCACCAGAAATTAGTGAACTTTAAATAATACATGATAACGGCAATCTTATTTTCACGTTCGGTTCGTATAGACTGCTTCTTTCTGGTAGCAGAAGACGAAATCCCAAAAAAAGATGACCTTGAAAATTTGATCATTTCAGTGATAACAGAGTTACAGTGGAAGACGCGGACAGAACCTGACAGTGACTGAGCTTAAACAAATGGCAAACACTCCATTCAAAAAGTGCATGAGAATCGTTGAAAATAGAGATTTGTGGGCTAACATGACTGGTGCCACAACTTCATAATACTTGTATTGGCAAATCAAAAAAAAAAGTCAAAATTATATATTTTCTTTTTATCTGCTTAACGTGTCTCTAACAGCGAGGTATTTAGAGACGGGAAAGGATGGGGGGCAAGGAATGCGGCCATGGCCTTTTGAAGGAATCATCCCGGCATTTGCCTGGAGTGATTTGGGAAACCATGGAAAACCCAAATTTGGATGCCTGGACGGGGATTCGAACCGCCGTCCTCCCGAATGCGAGGGCAGAACGCTAGCCGTTACACCACCACGCTGGGTTTAAAATTATAAGTACCATCAACATTTATACTATGCTCAATTTTTTAAAATTCCCTCACAGTGTTACCAACTTCGGTGACTCAGAATATATAAATGCGGTATAAGAAACATATTCATGCCATGAATTTGCAGTAGATGTATTAGCCCTAAACTTTTTATTACTATTTTCTGATGTTTCAGCTTAGAAAAAAAATCATGCTCAGTGAGGTTAAAACAACTCATCATGGCAATAGAGGTTATTGAAGTCAACAACCAGTTTATTGTCTCATAAAGACAGATCCTTTGATTTTCTAGACTTCTGTTACGTTTGAATTTAACTTGACGCCTAATTTGCTCATAGATATCGCATACCAAATTACACCCGGTATATCGGATAGAAATATTGCACATGTGGAAATAAAAATAAGTATTAAGTGACTGTTATTTATACATTGAAAAACCATTGATAGCGATGAAGGATCCCGCTTGCGACAGCTATCAGTGTATCGACCTCTCGCTCCGTTCGACCAGAGGTGAGACACGCTCGCCTCGCGGGAAGTGGCGGTCCTGCCAGCCTCCCCCTGGACATCTCCAACTTCACTTTCGCCTCCCAGCGCGTCGTACTACACTCTGCCATTCAGAGAAGTCTGCAATCGAGTTAGCAACTTGTTCGGATGTGCCGCACGCAAGAACTTAGTTCCATAACGCGGTAAGAAGAAGTGTGCCACCAACTTTCGTAACAACCAATAGTCACCTCGGAGAAGTGCTGCGGGCGATGCGAGTACGTAACGCATCGCAGCGCTCGATTTGTCTCTCAGGGACGGAACTCCGAATATTTATGCGCGCAGTTAAGATTTAAACAAGGAACACCGATAATACTCCGCAATTTATGGGTTAATCGCTGGGTTGGGACTACAACTCACATGGTCAAAGCTGACGTGAGTTCTGCATCTACATCTACATCTATACTCTGAATTCACAAACAATGTGGGTGGCAGAGGGTGCTAAGCACCAATCCTAATTCAGTGCATTCCAATCCTGAATAGAACGAGGAACGAAAGAATACATAAAAGCATCAGTACGGTATCTTATTTCTCTAATCCAGCGGTTCCCAACCTTTACTAGTACGCGACCTACTTTTAAGTAAATAAAATTTTCGCGGCCCACCTAATATGAGAGTGTATCTAATATCAGAATGGGAGCCGCTGCATGACCTCGATACACTATCAACTATCTTATACTACGAAAGGGTGAATTTTCGTACAAAGTTTATAATATCAACAAAATCAAGAATTCGCCGCGAGGTGGCTGCACAGTCCATGACCTCATTAAGTTGACTGATGAAATTCCACGCTTAATCACATTAAATCTACTCTCAATCAAAACAAAACGCACACAATAACTCACTCTCAGGAAGCAGATAAAGACTGTTTCGATCAAAGACTTTGGTTTCGATTCAAGAATAAACAAGAAAATGACAATGAGAGAAGTAAAATTGCAGGTGGTATGCACGCGCATCTCTGCTCTAGAGTGGGGCGGGAGAGGGGGTGTTCAGGGGTTGTCATAACGATTGCGTGATTGCTGCCGCTGCTATATCTCACAACGAGGTAATATTGCATACTACCAGCTGACTGTTTAAGAAAACTTACTTTTTCTGAGAAAGTTTTAATTTAAGCTAATAGCTTTCATGATTATTGAACTTGTAAAATATTGTGTTATATTTTTTAAATAGATGAAGTAAAACATATATTTTTGTGATAAAAACCTCGATTACTCCGCGACCCACCAAAACATACGCCGCGACCCACTAGTGGGTCGCGACCCATAGGTTGGGAACCGCTGCTCTAATCTTTTCCCTCCTGTCATTGCGACCTAAATAGGTTGGCGGAAGAAGTAGTTCACTGCACTCGTAAGTTAGAGATTTTCGCATATTCTCCAATAAATTCAAATGAAAACTACGTCGTCTGTCTGCCAAACAATCCCAGCCCAGCCTATGTATGAATTCTGTGACACTTTCGTAAGGACTGTAACTAGCAGTCACGAATCGAGCGGCTCTCCTCTGTACTTTCTCTAACGTGTCAATCAATCCCAATCAATCCCAGTATTCCAAATGCAGACACACTAGTGTTTCTTACGCTATTTCCTTTGTATGAACTTTACGTCTCAAAATACGACCAATGCATCGTAATCTAGAATTAGCTTTGGCTACGATGGAAGTTATGTGTAAGTCCCATTTCATGTTGCTTTGTACTGTTACGCCTAGATACTTCAGGGAGTCTACCGTGTCAACAACTGAATTGTTAACTTTGTACTCGTGAGCAAACGGGGTCTTTTTGTTATTTATTTTTATTGCCTTGCACATTTTGCAGTTAAGTGTAAGCTGCCATTTATGGCACCATTTCAAAATAAAATCCAGATCGCGCTGAATTTCTAAGGAATCTTCAGAGCACCTCACTTCCCTATAAATAAGAGCATCACCAGCAAAAAATCGCATCCTGCAATTAACGTTGTCACCGAGATCGTTTATAAAAATTAAGAAAAGAAGTGGTCCTATTACCCTTCCTTGATGAACGCCCTAAGTAACATCTAGCTTAGAAGAGGCTTTCTCATCAACAACGACATACTGTGACCGACCAGTTACAAAATCGCGTATCCATTCGCAAATCTGATTAGTTATACTGTACGCTCGAATCTTCGCTAAAAGTCGGTTGTGTGGTACAGAGTCAAAAGCTTTTTTGAAAATCCAAGAAAATAGCATCAACATGTGATCCTGCATCGATAGTTTTCTATACATCATGCGAAAATAGAGCCAGTTGCGTTTCACACGATCGTTTCTTCCGAAATCCGTGTTGGTTTGCTGCAAGTAACTCGTTTTCATCTAGAAAGTTCATTACGTTAGAGAATATGATGAGGAGATGTACGAGAGAAGGAATTGGGTTATAAACTTTGGTCAGACCATTTCTTGAATATGATTGAGTGGTTGAGTATCAAATACAGGAATTGGAGATGATGCAAAAAAATAAAAAAAAAATAAAAAAAAATGGCTGCTAGATTTGTTTCTGGAAATTACCGTAGAACGCAATCAGTTAGAGATATGATAAAAGAGCTGGAATGGGATTCATTGGAAGAGAGGAGTTCGTGGGGGTGTACAACACGTATATTGGTGATGAGGCGTGGAAAGATGTTGGTGTAAGAATTAAAAGTAATGCATGGAAGGGAAAAGATGACCATGACCAGCTGACATTTGATTTCAGGCACATGGGTGTAAGACGATTCTTTTTCTTGGGTAAAAGTGTCAGGGATTGGAATAGGTACAGTCCACATCAATTCACCGATATCCATGAAAGTTGGCATTTACATGTATTTTTTCATGGAGAAGGTTTCCTGACCAAAAAATAAAATACCACCCCCTCTATCCCTTTACACCATTTAATTTTTATACACACCCACTTTTTTATCTGATTTCGATAAAAATTTGCACTTGTATACTTTAAAACAAAGAAAAGAGAGACATACTGTCCACATTAGTTTTACAAAAATTCTATCCTGTTCCCCTATCCACCTCCTTAATTATTTTCATTGTTCTTTGTACAAAGTTACAGTTTCTATCCGGTTCTGAAGGAACATTTTATATATATAGTTCGAAACATGCAGAACGATTGGTTTGCAAAATCCCAACCCTGTCTTTCTAAAGTTTGACACCCACAGTTGAATAGTTTTTCTATCCGGGACACAACCATGTAGGTCAAGTTCGAATCGTCTCCGAAAATCTGAGAACAACTGTTACGAATAAATTCGTCCACAACAAACGCACGATGCTCACCAAGCCATGACATGGCGCACACTGAAAATGGCAGGTACACCTCTTTAAAACAAAACACATTCCACATCAGTATCCTCAGTATAATTTTCTTGGTGGTTTGTGTTTTTTTATTGCCAAATGTAACACGAGGAAGTGCTTTGTATTTGATTTGGAAGTCCTTGTATTCATATTAAATACCACTCCGTCTGTAAGCCATAAGGAGTACCCAATAAATAGTTACACGGGGCAATTTTTAAATGTTAAACATAATTATAAAATTTTCACCCTCCCCAACCCACTACAGTGTATAGTGTATAGTATAAATACATTTCAACTGTGCACAGGCTTGCGCTAGACGATAGTAGTTGAGTTGATTCTATTAGCGAACAACTAAATCATCTGATATTTTTACAATTTTTCCGCGTGTCTGTGTCACGACGAAGCATTTAACAAGTTTTCAATCACGTCACATAAGCTGCGCAGTTTCGTCGATCGGTACTTACAGATACAAAAACTCCAAATTTAACGTTTTGGCGTACGAAGCATGGATTGTGTGGTTCTAAGCAGGATAAAGAGTATGCTGCATGTTAAGTAGTGAATTAAGCTGTCATTACGTGCAGTTCAGCTGAAAACCGTCCCTCAGTTTCTGCACGATACGCGCACTAACAGACAGACAGACAGACACACACAAACACACACACACAGACACAAAATAATAATTAGACGGCTTTTTCAGTTGTATTATCATTAGTGCAATCACTGCTTGTGAAATAAATTTCGTGTGGGGACACAACATTCCTACACTTTTATTACGTAGGATCGATATACATTCAATATATCGCCTTCAGCTATTTCAAGTGGTGTTTTTACTTTCCACTTCCCTATTCAAATTTATGATTGCGTGTAGCATTGTTCCGCTATTATGGTCATTTGACAATATCGGTGCGAATTATTTTATTGTATCGTATCGCACTGTCATAGCTACATCAGCGGGTGCCCAAACGCGTCGCTACATTTTCATCTTGCCAGGACGACCAGTAATCGAAAACCGATACAACGACAATACAAAATTCAGTTTATTGAATTTCTGAATAAGCCAAACGCGTTATAAGCGATTACGAACTGGTCACGCCATTAATATTGAATTGTGGCAGAATTTCAATGGTCGTAATATGTGATACCTGTCGCACATTGTAATATAAATATATTCCTGAAAATTGTATGAGTCATGCGATCGAGAAGTTTTTGGCTCAATGAAAACAAATAGAAAGAAAATCGTGTTTCTTCAACCCGCCAGGAAAAAGCATGAGAGCACATATCACTTGGTAGAAATCAGAAAGGAGTGTTGTTAATTTCTTTTAATAATGTGAACTTTGTTGTAGACACTGTCGCTATTGCTAATTATTTGATTAGCCTAGCCGTTATTTCTACATAAGTCTTATTAGTGTCTCAGCTGCTTGCGAAGTAAGGCGCATAACATGACGTTGGTAAACATGGGATGAAGATAATTGCATAGAAGAGTCAGCTAATTAGATACACAAATAAAAAACAAAAGATTAATTATGAATATAATGTGGGGAAAGAATTGCTTGCTGAAGACTTGAAATGTAAATATCTTGGCATTACATTTGATAACAAGCTTAACTGGGCAGGACACATTGGACAGGTGGTAGTGAAAGGTTTCAAAATTCTGCACTTGTTCGAGAGAGTGATGAGGGGATGTACGAGAGAAGTAAAGGAATTGGGTTACAAAACTTTGGTCAGAGCATTGCTCGAATATGGTAGTGTAGTATGGGACCGACATTTTGAGTATCAAATACAGGAGTTGGAGAAGGTGCAAAGAAGGGCCGCTAGATTTGTTTCTGGAAATTATCGCAGAATGCAATCAGTGACAGATATGATAAAGGAGCAGGAATGGGATTCATTGAAAGACAGGAGGAGGATGAGGAGGGTCATGGGAGTGTACAATTCGTATACTGGCGATGAGGCATGGAAAGATATTGCAGTAGGTATGAAAAGTAGTGCATGGAAGGGAAAAGATGACCATGACCACAAGCTGGCACTCGATTTCAGGCACAAGGGTGTGCGAAGAGTTTCTATTTTAGTTAAGGGTGTCGGGGATTGGAATCAGTTACCAAGGGGAATGATGAATAACTTACCGAAAACGTTAAAAGAATTTAAAGATAAAATTTGTAGTGGGCAAATGTAGATGGGTGCAGGATAGGGGGAAGATGGGGTGTAGGGAAATTGCCACCGGAGTGTGTGCTCCATTGCAATTAAATTAAATTAAATTAAAAACAACGCTTCTAGCGAGCACAAAGTACGTTGGTAAGTGCTCGGGGAGGCTGATTCTTTCAAGCACTCAGCTGTAACAGTGAAAAGCAATATAAAGTGGGTCCAGCGCATAAGATCGGTCGCAGAGAAAGGTAATTCTGTATTTGTATTATTAAGCCCTGTTTTGCAGTATTGCAACGCATCTGTAAAGGACTTTTTTTTTATAGCTTTACGCCTCGTCAAGGTCATTGGATTATTAAGCCCTGTTTTGCAGTATTGCAACGCATCTGTAAAGGACTTTTTTTTTTATAGCTTTACGCCTCGTCAAGGTCATTGGATTATTAAGCCCTGTTTTGCAGTATTGCAACGCATCTGTAAAGGACTTTTTTTTATATAGCTTTACGCATCGTCAAGGTCATTGGAGGCGGGATGGGATTGGCGACAAGGAACGGGAAGGGATTTGGACATGACCTTTTGAATGAAGCATTCACATGGAGTGATTTGGGGAAACCCAAATCTGGATGTCCGTACGGGAATTCGAGCCGGCGTCCTCCCGAATGCGAGGACTGAACGTTAACCGTTCACCCATCACGCTCAATGCGTAAAGGAAACAGCGCGTAAAACACTTGAGCTGTTCCATATAAAGCACTGTTATGACGAATGTGATCCGTAAGGCAGAAGATCGATAGACTGATGTATAGTATCGGAAATATGCGGGAAGAATCGCGTTTCCGATTCAGCCTCTTCCCACAGACGTTTCGTGTGTGTTGCAGATTTGACGTAGTGGAGGGGCCGACATTCGCTAGCATACAGATGACCGATTTTTCACATGAATTTATTGAGTAATATGCGGGCAGCTACTTCCATTTAAGGATTGAGCGAATTCCGAACGACATATCTCGGTTTTGTGATAGGATAGATAAGATTATGGAAATAAGGTGCCATGCTGATGGCAACATGAATCTTCTTCATGCCATTAGAGATTGGAATGCTCAGTAAGTTTAGTTTTTGTGAAAAGACCTTCTCCATTCGCTGTTTTTTCGAGTATAGTTGTAAATCGCACCGATGAATTCCTATTTATGAAATGCGTTCTCATGTCTTTGTAGTGTTATTCATTCATAGTAACCCGACAAAACTGTGTAGAAATAACCAACAGATATTCTGAAGTTGGAGAGAATAGCGCTACTGCTTTACATTTATTAGTTGCAAAATAAAATATAAAAAATAGAATCCAACTTTTAAAATAGTACGAATTATTCGTAATGATGCCGAACATAAAATACTAACTAGCAATTTCTGAGTGGGTAAGACATTACGCTCACAGTCTATCGGATGTGTTCCTTTAAGCTTTAAAGGTGTTTGACCGCGTAAGGTTTGCAACTGAATCTGCTTGACTATGATTTTCTGTTCTGCTTCAGATCGCAATAAAATGAATCTATTTTTGCTCACGCTGTAAAATTTTGATTATTAACCAGCAATATATGCGGATATTGATTAAACTGAAATGCTGCCTGATGAATGACAACCTATATTCCGTTGAAAATGATAAAGCACTGTTAATTTACTATGTATTTCTTATTTGCGTCGATTTCATGTATTTTCTTGACGTCACTACTTAATGTGGACTAAAGTAGTTCTACGTGTGTCACTATTTGTGCGTCCTGAACCAGGATTATAATAAACATTACGAGTCACAGCATAAGATATCATGAGTTCTGTATTTGACTTTAATTTACGTTACATTAACTGGAACCATACAACTGATGTGGTTAGTTGAAAATTTAAGTAACTTAATGGCAATATAAACTACCAGATTTTCATTTACTATGTTTACTAGTAATTTCTCTTTAGGGAAAATATAATGTAACTGCTTTTTATATCTGTTTAGTGTAATGATTATAACATAAGAGTCAAACCAAACCGAAGTTTTAAGGAATTCGGTCGTGATCGTTTGAAAGAACCATCCCAGCATTCGCCCGGATTCATTTGGGTAAACCGTAATAAAACTAACTCTGGATTCGAGGCTGGAACCTTACCACTCTCCCACCACGCTTTCTACCAGACTGAACAGGAAAGCATTTGCCTAGATGCAAATGTTATGTGACCTATAATCATGATCAATCAACCATTTTATTGCAGTATTCTAAAGTAATAGACAATGAATACAACAAGCAAACTGAAAAAACGAATGGTTTAATCAGAATATCCACAGCATTCGACCGAGAGTGGTGGGTGAACGGTTAACATTCTGACCTCGCATTCGGGAGAACGCGGGTTCGAATCCCCGTCCGGGCATCCACATTTGGGTTTTCCATGGTTTCCCCCAAATCACTCCAGGCGAATGGCGGGATGCGTCCTTCAAAAATTCCATTGCTCAATTCCTTTCCATTCCTTGTCCTCAGTCACATCCCGCCTCTAATGACCTTAGCCGTCGACAAGGCGTTAAAAAAAAAAAAATGGAGGCTGTTTTATTCTGTATGAATCAGTTTTCAACAAATATACGCAAAACGATAATTTTGTCCAAAACTTTTTTTTTTAATCATTTTGGTGATACGAAATGTATATATGAGGTAGCGAACATAATGGTTGCTCATGATTGGCATTCGAGTTGATGCGGATTTTACCCACGGTCCATCTATCGTGGGTTGCTTGTTTACAATCCTCTCTCGCATGCAGTAACCACGTCATCAACGAGAAATTAAGACTTAATGAAATAAAAAAATTAAGTAGCTTGAAGCTGTTTTGACGTTGCCGATACTCAACTGTATCAGCATGAAGGATATGTACCCCGGAGAGTATCTATCCACGTAACTCTTGTCCACTGTTCACAATTCCTTCAAAATGGTTAAAATAGTAATTTGGAGAACAGGAAGGATTATGTAGTTATCTCAACACAACATTTATTTTTCTCAAGAGGGAACATATGACAGTCCAGTCGATCATGTGAAACAAATTTCTGTTTCGATGATAGAACCAGAATCTAATAAATTATGGTGAGTGATTTACTTTTCCTGACATATGATTTGTATTTTGGTTCGAATTTTAGCTAACCACCCAATGAAGAGATTAAAGTGTACTTAACCATTCTCCATCGCCTATCAAGTAATGAACCTCATCTCACAAATAAGACAATTTTGACAAAATTATTCAAGAATTTTTTCAGCAGATATTTCGGTAAACATACACAAAATATTGAAAGATTATCGTGAAAATGTTTTTTGTCATCAAAGGAAATGGCAACTTTAATTTTATTTGTAAAAGCTATTAAAAAAATATTTCCAGTATATTACTACGAGACATGTGGGTCAGGTTTCTGACGGCCTGGCTGCAAGGTGGTGTAATACAAGATTCATTTCAGAGTAACGAGTTTAGACTAAGAATAAAATTCAGTGACATTCTGAATGCAGTCCGGGATTGTTACGATGAGCTCTGTGCACAAATAAGATTAGCACATTACACTGAGATTTTTTTTTCCCTTAAAGACGCGAGCCTCGATATTAAACTGTTGTCTTATATCTTTTGCCGTCCTCGCAGGTACACTGTCTGCTTAGGAAATGGTTTTCATTTTTAACATGGTAAAATCCTATATCAAAATGGCTATCATCAAAAGACGAACCTAGTTTTACATGGTTAACATCATCACATCGAATCTTTTTAATGAATTACGGTCTGCTGTTTAGTGTTTTTAAACAAAATGGAAAGATTTATTTTGTGTATGAAAACGTGACTACATCAAGCGGATCATTCATGACGTAGTTGGTAGTTGTTACGTGGAGATCAGTAAACTACCTACGCTAAGGAAACCAGGGGAGGTCGCATCAAAACAAGTTGATAAGTTTATTTTTCTACCTTTGGGATCATCCATAAACTATGTGGCTTGTCTAGGGGGGTGCGGTTGGTTAGAAGGCTACACTGCGTTACGTGGGGGGGGGGGGGTCCAAGCCAGGCCGGATAGCTTTCCATTCATATTATTTTTCACAGTTAAAATGATGTTCAGAACACACAACAGCATGTTAATATTCATTTCCTTCATTTAACTATCGCCGTATGTAATTTACAATTGTCTGACAAGAGAAAACAGTAAAAAATGTCCCCTGGAATAAAAAATAAAATTAAATAAATACGTCGTTCGTGAGGGGTGGGGGAGAGCCAAAAGCCACGTCAGGCTACCAGGGGGGGGGGGGGAGGGAGGGCGGAATTCACAGGAGGCCAAAATGGAGCTACGTGGTTTATGGACGCTCCCTTTAAGAAAAGAAAAGGCAGTGTAGGTGTGGAAATGAAAATTTGGTCTGTGTGATTGTTACAAAAGTCTAAATGTTACTGATTTGGAAATATTATGTTACTTAATTTTGCAGAAGTACATGTTATTTTCTTCACTCATAAATGCGTTTGTTGCTGCGGTAGATTTCAAGGGATACGTACATTAAGATAAGCTCCATCTAACGTGTCATCGTTTTATCACATTCGCTGTCTGTTATACGACTGTTTCTCTTCAGTTCACACTATCTATTTACGAATGATACATTTCGTCTGTTCCTTATACAACCTGATGCGTGACACGTGACTTGCATTGCAGAGCAGCCGCACTATGTATGCGCAAGAAGAGTGGAAAATCTTCATTTTCCAGTGACAGAACTCTAGAATTTTTGGCTACTACACTCATTGAGTACATAAACTTTTCCTGAAAGTTGAATGGTTGAAACGACTTCCAAGCTGACGCAATCTCTTCTCGAATGAGAACCTCTGAAAGCACGGTGTCAAGCGTTGTATTGGTATGGCTGACCGAATACAAAACATCTTCGGCCTGTTGTCCCATATAAAGCTCGTTAATTGCCTATAGATGATAAGATTTGACTTAACATTCACAGAACGCAATTGAAATGAAAATACGTAACAAATTTTTAATATTGTAGAAATCTTCTCGGGTTTCAATCTGCGTCAAAGTTTAATCATCTGGCGTCGTTTCTGAAGCTAGCACCGCTTCCATTGCTTGAAACCCGTGATGTGCTTCTACAGTATTGCTTCCGCGAAAATGTACACAGTAATCAAAAATTTGAATACTTTGTATTTATAAACTACGCCGATTTTTCCTGGAGTCCTTTGGGCATCATTACGTCATCAAGGGCAGCATAACTGTGATCGGGTAGCGTTAAAACTGCGCGAATGATATTTTAGCGATTACACAGAAATCTCCTTGGAATGGCCATCAAATTACCGTAAGTTAAAAACTCGCCCATTCGTTCGAATTAGGAAGAAGCGGTTCCCGTTTTCTCACTATCACAATACCTATCAAATGAACACTTGCTCCTGATAGTCGCTCTACCAAACCAACTCCGCAGCCCGCCAGGCAGCATGTATTGTCGGCGGTGATTCACGCTCTGCGCGCGCTATTCCTTCCGGTCAACTTGCGTCCACTTGAGGCGCGTTAACGAGCTGGGCTGCGCGGTGGGTCAATATTTGCGTTAGCCGCTCGCTCGCCGCAGCCACCAGTCACCGCAGACAGGCGGGTGCTGCCACACTCCACGGCTTTCCGGCCCTGTTCGATAGGACCGGCTTTGTGTCGCTCCCAGCTTCAGTCTCCACCTGCAAATGAGTTTTGTTTCAGCCGCGATGCAACAAAAGCATCCACGACTAATGACATTGGGTCTGGCAAACGAGAAAAATGCGATCCCCTGGGACATAAGCGTGATCAACGTCCCATTATATGTACTACTATTGTAATCTTTCTATGCTATTATAGGACTTAATATTGATATCCATGTACTCTGAAGATTTTTTTTAACCTGATGGATCGTCTATTTTCAGATACGTGAAATCTTTTGTGTCTTTTTTCTGTTTGCAAATACTACTGAACACGTGTTGGTTTGACTCTAATTCTAACGCATGCACCGTTTCGCAACGTCACTTGAAGGAGCCTATTAAAGTTTGAACATTAACATGAAGATCATTGATAAAATAATGAACGGATTTAATTAGTTTTTTCACGTCCAGGAAAGCGTTTGATCTGACTCAATACCTGAGATTCCTGTTACCAAGCTGCCTGACCTGAGACCTGAGGAGAAAATTAAAATCCAGTCAAAACTTTAATCTTATATATATATATATAAAATAGACGTGTGTTTTCCTATATTTCACTTTTCAGCCACCACTACCTAGCACAGATCACTGGTCTTTGTGTGTGGAAGTAGCATGCAGTTTTCTGTCGTGCACAACGTTGGCCGAATGTCGATAGCTGTGGGGATGTGGGAGATATGATGGTTAAAAGTGGTCGATGCAGGGTATTTTCGTATTTCGAACAAAGACATGTGTCTCCGTATATGTCACTCTGCTGCCACAACTACATAGCATAGACCAATGGTGTTTGTGTGTAGTAGTGATATCGTGTCTCCTATCGTGTACTATGGTGGTTAGAAGTCGGTAGCTATGGGGGTATGGGAGATATGGTGGTTGAAAGTGGTCGAGATGCGGCACTTTCGTATTTCTACCAAAAACGAATGTGTCATGGTGTAACACTTTTCAGCCAAAACTATCCAGATAACTGGTGTTTATGTGTGGTAGTAGCACAGAGTCACCCGTCGATAACAACGTTGGCCGAATTTCGGTAATTGTGGTAGTGTGGTTGATATGGTGGTTGATATTGGCCGATCAATGATATTTTCGTATTTCGTCCAAAGACATGTGTGTCCGTATATTTTACTTAGTCGGCTGAACTACATAGCGCAGTTGACTGGCGTTTGGGTGTGGTAATAGCATCGAGTCTCCAATTGTGCACTATTGTGGTTAGATGTCGGTAGCTGTCAATCCAAATTCTTTACACACACAAATGAAGTCGTGGACACCAGCTATTGAAGATATACAGGCTGAATGTGGCTCTGTAAGTATCGCGTACTGAGTCTTTCAAGCCCGTTGATAGCCTTGGGAAAGCAGACGCTGAATAAGTAAGAAAAATACACGAAGAAAGGAATCATTAAGAAGTAGAGATAAAATTAATCACCAATAGAATAACAGACCACGGAGATACCATACCATCGAGAGCCAAAAACTTTTCGTAACCTAACTTCATTTCTTCCGGCATCCACAAGTAATGTAAATGCGAGATATTCAACAAATTACGTATGTACTGGCTCCTATGCCCTTCAAAAATGGCGAGTGAACGCAGCTTTCTGATTGGCAGTTCATTTATTACACTTCTCGAAATCTCTGTGCCGCATCAAGTGCTCCGCTGGTGTGGTGCGTCCATGCATATGTGCAGTATGACGCAATGGACAAACATGTTGACGTGTAAATGTGGCGTATCTCCTTTCTCTTCAGGTCCCATTCGAGTGGAGCTCCCGATGCTGCTACCTTTAATGTGTCTAACAAATGTCCGGGTACTATATAGTCTAAGATATTTTAACTGCCTTAGAAATTTAATATTGGATTCGGTTAATTTTACTTATGTGATCTATGTGCATGCAGTTTTCCATACAGAAACATTGAGAGAGTCTTAGCCTCCAATGTTTCCATTTGATGTTTTTCTTCAAGACCTTCGTTCTCAGTTCCTCAAGTCTTCTTCGGTTTCCAGTACTGGATACTATCATCCGTATACTCTATAACAGTCCACGTTTCCCTAGCTCACGCTCAATGAATTCGTCCAGGACGATATTTCAATAGAATGGGCCGCATATTGAACCTTGTAGGCACCCTTTATTTGCCCTTTTCGTGTAGAACGTCAGTTAGACGAGACAACGCCAGCCGTATCTGAAACGTAGCTGCGCGCTGTATTGTAGTGATTACAATCACAATTCGCTAATGTGACGCATAGGAGAATAGTGTAATTAGTCATCAGGGGTGATCAAAACTCCCGCAACGTTAACGAACACACATCAACGGCTTCAGTGCCTCGCTATTTGTAGAGGATGTTGCAGGGGGGGCCTCTTATTCAGCTGAATTACTGCTGCCTGCTCAGCAGCGAAGGTGGTGTCATCCTCGTTGGGTACCAACTGGGAGAGTATTTTTGTACATACCTAGTCTTCCCAGAGTGCAGTATGTTCTCCACTCGGTTTTAGACTGTCCTAACGTAGATTCCTTCCTGAGATTTTCCGTGACAATCTCACTGGCCGTCCCCCACGGCTCAGCATTCCCGATCCCCCTCGGGACTGCTGACATGCCGCTGCTTTCTTACTGTTGAAGTCCTCTTTGTATACGTTGGCAGTGCTACTTATTCTCGCCTTATTCGGGCTGTGGTTATGACGACCTCCTAGGGTATTTTTTTATTCATTTTTGTAGTGAAAACTTGTATAGACGCACGCGATGTTTGGGTGGAGTAAATCTATGAGTTCGCATGAAGCCACCTGTTGCACGCGTCAGATCACACCCAGCTGTTGCGCATATGATGGCGCACAGGACACTTTTTGAAAAATCTTTATACAAACACACAGTTTATGGAATTTGTGCATATGTATACATTTAAAGAAATAGAAAAACAGTGTTGGCGTTTGATTTACAGAACTCTCTCCTCCTTTCCCTCCCCCCCCCCCACCCCCCTCCCTCACCTTAATTTCTGTCACCGTTGTTCATACAAACCCACAGTTTCTATCTGATTTTGATAGTAGTTAGCACACATATACTTCGAAACAAGCCGGTATAGCTCAATGGTTAGGGCGCTTACTTCCGAAAGTTCTCATTCCGGTCGCAGGTTCAAATGCCACTATGAGTTGGTATTCGATTATATGATGGTTTTTGAAGTGAACATTTTTTTAGGCGCTTTGGGTAATTTTTGAATGGGTAAAATCTTACCGTCATGCTAATCTTAATATTATATCTGTTGTGCTCTGGTAGCTCAGTGGTTTGAATGTCAGATTGGAGAAACGAAAGGTCTCCCGCTCGAATCTCTGTCTTGGCGGGTAATTTCATAGACCATTAATACGACCTTAACATGTAGCATAGCTTCTTGTATAATGCTTCCGTTGTTTCGATTCCTCGCTAAGCTATAGGTATCTTGTACCTGGTAGTACTACCGGGTTAGGTGAAGGCGGCTAAGACAGGGGCGGAAAGCGCAGCCAGTTAAAAGCCTTTCAGTACGTCATTACGACCACACGGAATTAATGCTATTTACAGTAGTATATCTGTAGCTATAAGTATGAAGTGTTGCGCGTATCATATTCATTGTTTCAAGTTTTCACTTCTGTCAGCAGCTCCAAATTACAGTCAATCAGTTGTTTCTTTTTCAATTTTATTTCTCCCTGGTTTGCTGGAATCGCCTCCTCATTAGTCCTGTCTATTCCTGCGCTTCCTGTTAAAGTTCTCATCTAAGCAGGGTACGACTCATGTCTGTCGACTAATTTTCCACATAGATCCCTCAGATATATAATATCAAATGTGTGTTGATGTCATTTATTCCGCTCTGAGTTGCTGGTAAGCGTCAAGACTGCACAGTTTTTCTTCAGAAAGGGCACCAAATGTTCTTCAAAGTGCCGTTTGCTGGCTGTGTCTTTCCGCAACGACATACTATCTGGTTGGAGTAGTGCGCAGCTGGTACATGAGGCATAAGTGCTCACTATTCGTCCGTCTGTAACTGATGTCCCAGTCCTGGCTCTACCCGCTGGCGTGCTGGGTTCAGAGGATCACGTCAACATTCGTCGCACCAAGGACTGATGTATGCGCACTTAAACCCGTGTTGCTGGTTAACAACAGGCCGTACTGTATAACAGCTCTCGACCTTCAATGAAACTGTATTTTAAGAATTATTTGTAGCAACCTTTGATTTGAGTAAATATGGTTTTGTATAGTTTCCTTGCGATTAATAGTGAATTTGTGAAAATGGACTTTTTTTTATTGAAGGAAACTGTGTAAATACTGATGCAAGAACGGAGACTATGTAATATGTTGAAGGACCATGCATGAAACATTGGTTAAACGTTTGTAGTTCTATGTATTGAAGTGAGTTACGATTTTTAAAGGACAATTTGCGACTTTGGATTAAGTTATGTAGGTAACGTTGTGTGTAAATATTTTTAATTTTTGTTTCTGTGCGTTTCATAATGATTGTGAATGATGTTGTATTAATTTTGGTCGTCTTAACATGATTTTAATTGTTTAAACATTGTTAGACTTCCAGGAACGTGGGTCGGAAGTCTTCTAGACTTCCGACCGACGTTTCTGGAAATCTTTGAAATATTCTGGAATTTTTTCTGAAACCTATATAAGCGATCGACCAAGACGAGTTTTAGTTTTGTTTGATAGTTGAGTTTGGTGTTGAAAGGTATAATACAGGGCGTTCGCCGGGAAACGCAACCCACTGTTAGCGCTACAAGGAAGAAACTGCTCGCGGCGAGCGAGCGGTCAGCTCCCGGCATTGTTCGACCGTCGGCCGCGGACTATTTCATAAACTTGTATGTGCTAAGCATTTAAATGTGACGTAATTCATTAGCTTACCTTAAAAAAGATGCTGGAAGTGTTGACACTCTTGTGTAATGCACATTTCACATCTTCTGAACATATTTCGAGACACACGCTGCCCTAACTGACTTAATGATTTTTTGGGTGACTGTTCTAGTCGAAAAGCGATATCGTCAATTTTCTCCTCTGTGAGAATACGGTTGACCGACAGTCTCTTTTTGTTAAAAAATGAACCCGTTTCTCTTACTTTTTTAACCAGACGCAGAATTGTTGATTTAGCTGGCAATAAAGCGCCAGGATATTCGCGACGAAATTTACTGCGACACTTTTTAAACGACTTCTTCTTCACATATGTATCGTAGAGAAATATTCTTTGTTGCAAACTGTAACGTACCATAATTTTACTCACACTCAAACACGGTACAGATTAGTAAGAGTATGAAGCCCCAAACCAGCCAAACCGCAAAGAAACGTTTATTCACAACACTGATTAATAAGAGACTGAAGTCACAAACTAGCTACAATGCAAAGAAACCGTTCTTAACAATGTAAGGGTCACTGCACTGCACTGTTGGGGCAGCGGAGGTGTTAAACAGTGCGGTGATTCACGGTGGCGTGTGGCGTAAACTGCTGGCTCCGCTGTCCGAGCAAGTTGCCGACGGCAACAGACTAGGAGGGTTGCGTTTTCCGGCGAACGCCCTGTAGCTGGAGCATGTGTTTACGTCTGCACCTACTATCTTTGGAGACTAATGTCTAAAAGAAAATAAACAAAGTTAACAGTGAATTATATTGGATTAATTATTTCATTTATAATCAGAGATACCTGTTATGGCGAACGAGACAGTACTGAACAACAAGAAAGAGTAAAATTAGCGAGATACCTACCAACTGGGTGATAAATTCTTCCATATCTTTACCTGTATCATTGGTTTCCTCCCCATGGTCAAATATATACTATCCGCCTTAATTTTCAATGATTTTTTTTTGTACAATTCTTTCCAATTCCTAATATGAGAATATTATTCAATGGGACGACCAGACTGAAAATACACATTAAAGGCCTACATATCATCAAATACCCTGTACACAGAGGCGCAGACTACATGGCCATCTGAATATTGGCTTAGGGGCAGAACATCTGGTGAACGGTTGGGAAATATGATTACAGACTTGGCTGCTTCGCCTATCTTCACATTCGTGATATTCCTGAAGTTTTGTCCATAGCCCAGTACGTTACCGTACGCTAAGTAAGATACCCTCAAGAGGAGCAGATCAACAATTTCTTCTAACACTTTCTGCAGTAGCTGCGGGCACACTGTTTTACTCATACCTGTAGTACTTTCAGGCAATTTCAGTTTTGTTCAATAATAATGGAAAATACAGTTCTATTACTACTTTGGGTGCTTCATACCTTCATCAAGATTTCTAATGTTGAGGCTGGAGTAGCTCAACATGAAGGGTTTGCTACGAATGTCCACTCAGAGTTATTCATTATCCGTCGCTGCACAGTCTGCGGGGGATCCCAGTTCCAACTGTTGGTGATTCCTGGTTGTAGGGGCCCAGGAGTGGGGGTTCCACCATGGTGGTTATTGGTGCCATCCCTTTTTCACCATCCAAATTTGGAATGAGATATTCAACTTTACAGATGTCCCCTTGCATTCCTTTAGTACCCGGGTGAACCCA
Source organism: Vandiemenella viatica (assembly GCA_031002005.1). Lineage (NCBI taxonomy): Eukaryota > Metazoa > Arthropoda > Insecta > Orthoptera > Morabidae > Vandiemenella > Vandiemenella viatica. Next base: position 18,585,604 of record JARYHS010012519.1, read on the forward strand.
TTAAATCTCGTATATCGCTCCTATCTTCCTAGAGAACCAACACGACGTCTCCAAAGGAGTAGGATTGAACCTAGTATTAAACAGTCATATACACATTTTACAATGTACAATAATTATATAACTAAGAGTTCCAATAAAGAATTTTTGCTTCATTAGTTAAGAACTCTATAGGGGGCTGAAATAGCTATTACGATGTAAGATTCATGTGGTTGGTCAAATAATGTTGTAGCATAGATGTCTGCTCCCAACAAATACCGCTAGAGCACCGCCACCGGTAAGGCTCCCGCATTCCATAGATACATCCACGCAACTACCATCCTGAAGTAACAAGACACGTCATCGCGATACTTCAAGTGCTGCACAAACACGGACAATAGGAAAACAGCTGGTGGCACACAGTCGAAAGGCGGGGACAGTGGCTCTAGTTCTGCAGGAACGAGGCCCAGCGGTCAGGTACCACACAGTTTTACAGCCACGTTACTCGTTAAATAACATCATCCCATGCATTACTAGAAGTTACTGGCTGGAGCTCTATAACCGGTAAATGAAATATGTGTAATTATAAAGTGTCATAACTGGGGTTAGGATCTATATGACAACTCATATTTTTTTCGTGATTACTTATTGAGAGTTAATGCTGAATTAAATCAGTGATTAAACTTTTCTGATTGTATTTAGATGTATTTTGTATTAGCATGTAAATGTATATTTAGACCATTTTCATTGTGTTGGTCATATTACGATAATATTTATGATTATATTTTTTAGGAAAAATCTGGTAACTTTATTAAATATTGTCCGGAATTAACTACAAATTGGTGGTGAAAAGAAATGAAGAAAATTGTTCACAGAACTGTGCTTCTATTATACGTTAGAGTGGAAAACAAAACTAATTGCCATGGAGTTGTTCAGAATTTACCAGTCAAGAATTAAAGTTATACATTATTGTCACTCTCTAAACGTTAATGTTCCACACTCCTTTTGATCTCGACAACGCATCAATGTACTGTCGCCAGTACTTTTGAAAATAATCCTCAGTCAGTGTTAAATCTGCAGTGGATCAGTGAGTATCGACATGCCGAAAAACAAAATTTTCTGAAAGTGTGAAGTTACGGAATTACGTAAGGAATTTGGAAAGGAGTATTTCAGGACAGACTAAAGAGTAGATTTTGTAAATTTCATGACATTTCAGTGACTCGGACAAAACTAATTAAAATTTAACTTCCGAATAGTGCAGTGAGTGCAGGGAAGCAATCTATGCTGTCTACTTGAAAGCGAAGCTACTATATAAAATAAATTATGTATAATGGAGTATGTATTGATGTATAGTTAATTTAAATGTTTGGTTATATTTTGTTATTTTTAGGTCATATTTCCCCTTTTTAAGGTCATAAATATTTCCATGCGTATTTCTCTATTTTTTTTTTGTCATATCTCTCCCACAACCACCATCCACCAACCACCAGTTAGCATTCGGGGGGTGAATCACGGCTCAGACCTCCCCCCCCTCCGCCCCCGCCCCCCCTCAAACACACACACACTGAAACGGGTCCGCCCTCAGTGGCCCACCACACAGGACAACGCCGTGTCGCCGTTCCAACAACAAGGCCGCAGGTGCCGACAGCATTTCAGATTCACACCTGAAGAACCTGGCGAGGAAAGGGATCGTGCTCCTTACCAGGATATGCAACGCCTGACTTCGCGGAAGATACTTTCCGGACGCACTGAAAACCACCAAGATCACGGCCATCCCCAAACGGGGGGAAAGAGCAGTGACTTCTATTGAACTACAGGCCAATCAGCCTACTCCCCTCCGCCACGAAAGTGCTGGAGAGAGCATTGCTCAACACTCTGGACGCGGAAAGAACAATGCGCAAGGAACTATTTGGCTTGCAGAGTAGGGTAGGAAGCACAAGCCAGCTCATCCAATTGACTGAAGGTATTTCCGGGGATTTAACTACAGAGTGCGGTTGTGTTTTTAGACATACAGAATGCATATGACAAGGTATGGCATGCCAGCCTCATCACCAAACTAAGAACACAGACGTCCGTTCGGTACTGCTACATTTATTTGAAAAGAAGGTTCTTCGTATCAGTTGAGAGCCAAAACTCATCAACCTACCCCATTCCGACCGGAATACCGCAGGACACTGTCCTGGTCGCAGTACTCCTAAAAATAGTCGTTAACGATATATCTACACGCCACACGTTAACATAAAGCAATTCACCGACTGCACAAAAGTATATACATCAGGCAGGAACCACGAACTCAACATCAACCATCTGCAGCACGGTCTAGATAAGCTAGAAAATTGGTTTCGCTTGAACAAGGTGAAGATAAACTCGATAAAATGTGCAGCAATATACTTTACCCTTAAAAGGTCAATATTAAATAGAAAGCTAACAATCATGGGACAAGAATTAGAATGGTCGGAAGATACTACATACCTCGGAGTTACAATGGATAAGAAATGCTACTCCAGAAACAGTACTGGACACGAGAAGACACTGTAATACCATTCTAGCCAATTTATTTCCAGTACTATACATTTGTGAACTCACTATGAAGACAAAACCCCGTATATACAAATCAATCATCCTCCTCTTCATCCTATATGGATGCCAGTGTGGGAAACAGCATCAAAAAGTAATAATGACCACCTTGAAAGACTGCAGAACCGGTGCCTACGGGTAACACTGCGAGCACCAAGGAATGCACCCAGCGACGTCATACATGAAGAGGTGAATGTAAGCCCGATATACGTCGAAATATACAAGCAAACCGAAAAATTCTACGAAAGAGTGGAAAAATTCAGAGGAACTGACTTTAGTGTGTGATTTGAATTGTGCTAGTTTTTGTTGTTATATTTGAATATTTCCTGTTAGGTAGTGATCTGCCGTTAGCCGCAGTCACCGACTTTTTTGTTTGATTTAAAGTGTGCAAGTTAGCTTTTGTATTTTTTTTTAATTTTCTGTGTAGGTACTGAATCAGCAGCCGTTAGCAGCAATCTCCGTTTTTTGTCTTTTGATATATTTATTCCGTTTTTTGCTGTTTCAAGGGATATATCTTGTGCAATGTGTTCTAGTAGGCGTCTGGCTCTAGAGGAAATCCTTACTACTATGGCATCTCTTCAAGCACAGGTATGGAGCATCATAGACGAGGAGCGGCAGTGCTTTGAAGAAATTCGACAGCCAACCGTAGCAGAAACGGCAAGTCGTGATTTTCAAGAACCTGTTGCTGAAACCGTTTGGCACCGTGTGGATCGCAGAAAGGCGTCGAAATTCCCAGTTAGCCAACGGGAAAATGATATCTTGCCATTAAGGAATGCGTTTTCCGTGTTGCAGGAGGCCGAAGATTCAAGTGTGGATGGCCCAGAAGAGCAGCAGAGAAGATTTGTTCGCAGACCCCGAGCGATGCCAGGAAAAGGTTTACTGGGCATTGGCCGCTCCAACGTCCGACGTTTGGAGAAACCGCTTCGAGAACTAGCCACGAAGAACGGTGCAGACCCTCATTCCAACGTGCATTCTGTTTTGTCTTCCAGGAGCAATAGTACCACGTGTCATGGAGGCCATTCCTAAAGTAATCAGAGAATCAAACTACCGTCAGTGAAGAGTAGCTGCGCACGTCGGTACTAATGACTCGTGTCATGGTTCTGTTGCAAATATAGTGAAATCTATGGACAAACTGGGCAAGAAGGCGAATGAAGCCGCGCGGGATAATTCGGTATCGTTGCAGTTCTCCATTTGTAGTGTCGTGCCGCGCATCGATTGTGGGAGGCCGTATGGTGAAATATTTTTAATTTGAATTGTAGTTTGCAGGAGCTGTGGCGCAGAAACAACTGGGGCTTCGTTGACCTTCGAACGATGATAGCTGCCAGCTGGGACGCATTTGACAGGTCGGGCGTCCACTACACACCGAGAATGGCGACCATGGTGGCTGCTAAAATATGGAACCGGCTAGATGTGAATTATTTTTTACGAACACCGTGAGGCCCGAGGATCCTTCAGTTCATCGAAGAGGAGGTGCCGATAAACTTAGACCTTGGTTCTGGTAGCGGTGGTGCGAATAAATTGAATGTCGCAGCCCCAAATACTTTACCCATTTCCCGTCAGAATGCGAATATGAAAAATACGAATTTAGACTTCACAAATAATAAAATCAGTTAAGGATAATAGTCCTAAATTGTCGGAGTATTAGAGGGAAAGTAGCCGATTTTCATGCCGCAGTGGCGACTAATGATGTCGATATAATACTAGGAACTGAGAGCTTGTTGACGCCAGAGGTAGAATCTAGCGAAGTATTTGGCCCTTATTTCAATATTTTTCGGAAATACAGAGCTATCTCAATGGGCGGCGGTGTGTTTGTGGCCGTTAACAAAACCGTTAATTGTTCTGTCGTAACCGAAACTGAAAATTTTTGCTTGTTGTTATAGGTCAAAGTAAAAATTGGTAAAAATTTAAAGTTCATAATCAGGTCATTTTATTTACCTCCGGATTCTGATTTGGCTAATGCGGAATACTTCAGAGAGTCACTTTATAAAATTTATAAGATACTTCAGGGAAATATATTCATCGTGGGTGGTGATTTTAACCAACCGTCGGTTAATTGGGACACATGCACTTTCAGGTTGCGCGGAAGAGATAGGTTAATAACCGAAACTTTCCTAGAAGTATTTGCAGAAAGATCTCTTGAACAGATGGTTCAAGAGCCAACGTGGTGCGATAAAGGTTCCTCGTCCATTTTGGATCTTTTTCTTATAAGCAATCCTGATATTGAAGATACAGTTTGTATTGAAGACGGTATAAGTGATCACAAGGCGGTTGTGGTAACTTTAAAATCTAGTAAGAATTTGAAGCATGACAAAGACAAACTCCAGTCCAGTCTAGTCGCAACCTTCGGAGAGCGAACTTCCTTGTGCTCGCGGAACGACTACGTACAGTTGTTGTTGTGTGGACGGACCAGGAAAAAATACATATCGAGTCAAAGTGTACAGTGAAGTTACAGTACTCAGTGACAGGCGAAATACAAGACATTATCTACATATAAATTAAATACTCCTCTCAGCGAGAGAGTAGAAGAATCATCGCTCAACGCCGCCTCTAGAGTGACCAGCATCGACCATGTTTGGGGGCCTATATGGCGAGGGAGGAACTCACAGCATAGAAGAATCATCTACTAGTGACAAATTTCAGACACAACCCAACAAGTATGGTATTACCAACTACACTGAATACAACCACCAGCCCATTAACAGAAGAGGATAACCCAACTAGCATTACACCTACCCTACTTGGTCTGCAGTCGGACGATCCCATGGGAGACTTCCAGCTTTCGAACCTCAAGACGACGAAACGGCAGATACCTGAAGAAGAGGAAGGAAGGAGATCCACGCAGCAAGCAGAGAAACTAGCAAGACTATCAACAGACGTCGCAACACCACATCGTCCAGCAGCCTTCTACAGCACGGAGCCGACACCAACAAACGGCATCAATTTGCAGAACCAACAGCAGAACTCAATGGCCAACAGGTACGAGGCAAGTGATTGTGGTCCATACATAGTAATAGTAGAAGGAAAGGACAAGAATATTGGGCGTATTCACCCAATGGCAATAGGAAAACTCATGAGGGAGCAAGGTATCATGATTTCTCACAACTTAGTAAACATTTCCAGTGTCGGGCGCAATAGAATTAAAATAGAAACCAACAGCAAAGATTCTGCAAATAACCTGGTAACCTCGGAAATATTCGCTAGACATAACTTGGAGGCCTACATCCCAGATCAATGATACAAAAACAAGGAGTTGTGAGAAATGTAGATACCCTGCTTAGTGAAGCAGAAATTCTTTCGGTAATAGAAAGTGAATTCCAAGTATTGAATATCAGGCGGTTCACGAAAAAAATCGATAAATTAGGGAAACAAGAAACTATACCATTACCGGTATGCGTTTTAACATTTAGAGCGCAAGTCCTTCCCCAATTTGTTTACATTCACGGCGTTAGATGTAGGGTAGAACCTTACATACCCGCCGTCATCCAATGTTACAAATGTTTACGTTTCGGACACGGCAGTAATCAGTGCCGTAGTCAGGTCCGATGCAGCTTTTGCTCAGCGGACCACAACATTGATGCATGCCCTAAGACCGCTCCACCATGTTGTGCCAACTGCACAGGACAACACCTAGCAACTGATCGGATATGCCCCAACTACCAGAAAGCTAAAATAATTAAACAACACATGATATACAACAACGTCAGTTTTAGAGAAGCATCAGCTGCACTGGAAAATAGAGCTACGCCCAGACAGCAGCAAACCCCAGCCCTAGATTCAAGAGCAATACTGAATTCCCGCCCTTACCAACTATCTCTCACGCCCCAATTATCCAGAACTCCACCAGTTACCGGGAAGGAACCTATCTAGCGCTTCAACCTAATCACAACAACCCGCAACAAACGGAAAAAACATTGTACAGTCGAACAAAAGAATCGCAGCCATATGCCAACACAGCAAATTTAAGCACTAAGGGAAACGAAGTGAGAATTCCCCAAAAATTGTTCTGGAGAAGTAACGGACCATACCAACCTATAACCCACAACCCGTACCCACCTCTCCCACATAGTACCTTAGAAGCACCATAACTATCACCAAACAGGGAGACACCAACTCCCAAATACTGAAATCCCACTGATAGAAAAACTGATGACTTTCATAATATCCATCACTGAGCTAGTCAGAACCAACGGCACGGTGGACCCTGTACAAGTAATCAACTCACTCCAGCAAATTATTAATTCCTCCACTCCATGAACCCTACAGCTAATTCAAGGCACCACAATCTCCCCCCTTACACAACTCAACTTAACCTCCTTCAATGGAACGGAAGGTCCGTGTACTCAAATAGGGAAAGCTTGATCATCGAGCTACGTAATAGTAAAATCGATATTGCACTATTATCTGAAACTTGGTTCCAACCACAGAAAGAAATCAACTTTAAGCATTACCAGACATATCGAAACGACCGCCCAGACGGAAAAGGAGGAGTCGCAATCTTGATTAGACATCACATACCACACGAACCGGTAAAGTTAGTTCCCACCAACTGCCCATTCCAAGCTATTTCTATTCGATTACGCCTTAAAAACCTCGAATGCACAATTATATCTTTATACTGCCCCCGCGAACTAGAATAAGTCGAAACGACTGGGACCATCTCTTTAAACAAATACACCCCCCATATATTATAGCGGGCGATTTCAACGACCACAGCAGAAGCCGGGGCTGCCAACAGGACGACCCCTTTGGCTTGGACATAGTACATAGAATAGAAGACCAAAATCTCGTCATAATGAACAATGATCCCCTACGCTAATCCCAAGAGTAGGACGGAACCCATCAGCTCGTGGACTTAACACTCTGCTCTCCATCTGTTGCATCCGTAACTAACGTGGCAAACTTTAACCGACAGTTTAGGATCGGACCACCTACCTATCAAAATCACGATAGGTTGCACCACCAACTTCGATTGGAAGGGACACCCCACGAAACACTGGAACACCAGCCAAGCAAATTGGGCACTAAAAAATACTTAGAGGAAGAAGTTAGGAACTCCCCACGGATATCTCGCCAGGGAGGCATACAAACAGTTGATGCAAGCATCACAACAGCTGCAGACAAATCAATACCGCTAAAAAACGACGTAAACACACAAGTAATCCTCCAGCATTTGGTGGAATATGGAGTGCTCTAAAGCAGTGGCCAAAAGGAGGTTAGCACTCCAGAAATTATCGCAAGGAACCAACAGTAAAAGATTCTTAACCTACAAAGAACATGTGCATACACCAAACGAATACTGCGAACTCAGAACAGACTCAGTTGGATGCAATACTGTAAGAACTGGGGAAAGATACAAACACTAGCACCATTTGGCAACAAATAAGAAACTTGAAGAACAGGAAAACGTTCAACTTCAAGCAGTAAGTTAGACAGCTCATGTATAGAAGCCATAGCGGAAAGAATTGCCCCGATAGTGTTAACCATAAAAACTTTAGATATTCTCCGAACGCAGAACAACATTCGGAACACGAACTGTGCTCTCCATTCACAATTAAAGAAGTGGAACGAAATATTAAACAGTCACCTGACACAACACCAGCCAAAGATAGAATACATTACTCGATGTTCATAATCTGCCTGCCAATGCCCTACAGCTCCTACCTAAATCTCCAACGAAATATGGATGAAGCAACCGAGTCCCATAGAGTGGAGAACTCAGATAATTATACCAATACTAAAACCCAACAAAGATCCCAAGCAACCAGGAATCGTATAGACCTATTTCCCTGATGTCATGTGTATCCAAAACATTAGAACGCATCGTAAAAAACAGATTAGAATATTGGATGGAAAAAAACAACTTAACTAGCAACATCTCAAATTTGGATTCAGGAAAGGAAAAAGTACACTCGACAACATATTATTAATTATACAGATATCAATATTGCACTTCGCACGGAAATTTACTTAGGGGCAATATTCTTAGATATCACTTCAGCTTATGACAACGTTGTTAATCAACATTCTGATGCAAAAGCTCTCCATCTTGGGAATGCCCACATGAGTTTGTAGCAGGGAATACACTCGCTCATATCGAAAGAGTTATATACATCTCAAACTCAGGGGAACTGGTAGGCCCCCGTTGGGTCTACAATGGACTCCCACAAGGAGGCGGATATTAAGTCCTCTCCTTTATCTGATATTACACTCACGACTTAGAAAAAAATCCTTTTCCCCAAGTATTCTAATCCTCCAATTTGCGGACGACATCGTTATATACACTATGAGCTCATTAATAGAAGATTGTCTTCGAACAGTTGTATGAAGCGATATAGACATTCATCAGTGGGCCCACAGAACGGACTAGACATATCTACTGAGAAATCATCCGTAGTCATATTCTCCAAACGCAACATTCCCGATATGGCCAGGATACAACTAGGTCCCTTTTCATTCCCAGTACATAAACAGAGCCGATTCCTAGGAATGATATTGGATTCCCGTCTAACTTGGAGAGACCATATTCAACATATAATAGCCAAATCAGACCAACGACTTAATATCCTAAGAGCAGTGGCCGGAGCGAGATGGGGATCCCACCCCAACGCACTTCTGCTCCTATATAAATCAATGATTAGATCTATCATAGACTATGGCAGCGTCTTTTACGCCAACGCCACAAAAGACGCATTGCGGAAATTAGATTCCCTGCAGTATCGCTGCCTCAGAACATGTTTAGGAGCATTCAAATCTACACCAACCAACGCCTTACTAGTGGAAGCAGGCGAAATGCCACTCAACATAAGAAGACAACTACTTACAGAGAAGTTTATAATCGAAAAACTGAGTAGCACCACACACCCACTAAAGGAACGGTTAGACAACCTCAAACACTGTAAAAAAGGAAATAAACAGACTGGCGCGCTAAGCAACATTCTTCTACTTAACATGTACAAAACGTGGGAAGAAAGGAGCGTTAACAGAAACGAAAAGTTGGTCCTACTACAACCCGATATTTCCAAGATCCTGACCCAGCTCATCCGATGTCTGGACACGACAAACAAGGAAGTGTAAGTGTGGAACACAAGGCCCGGGAAACCAACGTCAACTACGGGCCCTGAAAGCGCCCTGCTTCGCCAGCCGAATAACCCAAAATTCAAACAGTTCCATATAGACAGCAGATGGGTCAAAAAAATAACTCAGGAGAACGAGTCGGCAGCGCACTATATTGCCCCAAAACGCAGTACAAAAGCCCTATACTCCTTACCACCAGCAAACTACAATATATGTGGCAGAAGCGGACGCGATATTAGAAGCTGTAAGATACGGCCTCGACCAGAAGACCTAAGAAGGTGGTCATAATAGCCGACTCCTGAGCGTCATCAGGAGCATAGCAGAACCAAAGTGGAATTATAGGATGGCACCACTACTGATAGAAATACTAAATTAAATACACACAAGCAACAACATAGGCATCACAACAAGCTTAGTATGGGTTCCCTCGCATAACGGGATTAAGTTCAATGAAACTGCGGACAGACTAGCCAAGGAAGCTATCGCATACGGACAAAGAAAAGAACTACTACTACCCCCATCAGCATATGTACAAGATATTAAACAGCGAGCAAGAAATAGATGGCAAAACAGATTGGAACAATACGATGCACCAAAAAGGATCCTTTTACGGACATATCCAACCACATATTCCTTCCAAACCCTGGTTCTACAGCTGGAAAATCAACAGACGCCACATAATTAATATAATCAGAAGCAGATTCCACCACGGAAACTTTCCCAGCCACTTGAAACGGATAGGACTAAGAGATACCCCCAGATGTGACTGTGCCGACCGAGCAATAGGGGACATCAACCACCTACTATTCTCCTGCACAAAAAAATACACCAACATCCAAAACAAAATGCTGAAGGAACTCACAAGGTGCAAGATCCCTTCCCAACTAATTTAGCCATCCTGCTCTCTTCCAACAACCACTCAATATACAGAACCATAATGTCCTTTTTTAAAGAAGGAAATATTCAAATATAAGACAAAGCTGATAAGCAAATCCTAGACCAACAGCCATAAACTAAGTAGATACACTAACCCTTCACAAATAATCCACATTATCTAGAACATACACACTAAAGCAACACCCAATGAGAATAGTTACAAATACAAGTACGCAACATTATTCTCACCAAAGGATCCAAATAGATCAGGCAACCACAGAAACTATTTCATGAACATTCAATTGTGGTGGAAATATACAAAAAGCTGCCCCTGTCTTTTGGCTTTTGGCGACGACTCACACTGTGCAACTGAAAAGGTAATAACGTGAAATATTTTATAAAGAAATTGTAACCCATTTCTCATGGGACTTATGAACCATTGTAAAATAAAGGATAAGAATTGTAACTTAACTAAACATTAAACATAAACCATTGTAAAATTTATGTAAGAACCTGGCAGTATGGCCGACCAGGCCGAAAGCCAACACAAATAAATAAATAAAAAAAAGACAAACTCGTATATTGCTCGATAAGTCAAAACGATGTGAGTATGGTTGATCACTTGACGCAAAATTTTGAAACGTAAACGCTAAATACAAATGTTGAGGAACTTTGGTTTAGTTTAAAAGAAATAATATGGAACGGTTTAAATAAATTTGTTCCTAAGAAGCTTATTAAGGTTAGTAAGAACCTTCCGTGGTTCAATAGGGAAGTGAATCGATTCCTCAGGAACCAAAGGCGAATACATGCCATAGTAAAGAAATCGGGGGACTCATCTGATCGCGCTAAATTAGTCCAGTGACGAGCGGAAGTGCGTAAAGCAACGCGTGATGCGGTTAAAGAATTCCAAGCTAGGAATTTGTGCGAAGGTCTGATTACTGATCCAAAAAAGTTCTGGTCGTATGTCAAATTACTAAGAGGCTCTCGTAAGGGTATGCCTTCATTGATTAAGGAAAATGGGGAATTATCCGAATCCAACGTAGAGAAAGCAGAAATCTTGAATAATATATTTAAAAAAGCTTTCACGACAGAAAACTCAGAGTAGATTCCGACATTTGTCAATCATACCAACAAAATTATGAATGATCTCGTTCTTGATGTGGAGGGAATAACTAAACTGCTTATGAATGTAAAAACCAATAAGGCTCCCGGACCAGACGGTATTCCTACAAGATTCTACTCTAGGTACGCAAAGGAAATTGCACCGTATTTGATGAAATTATATACCGCCTCCTTGGATCAAGGAAAAATACCAGCCGAATGGAAGACCGTCTTCCTAAGTCCAGTGTTTAAAAATGGGAATGTTAATGATGCTCAAAATTATAGACCGATCTGGTTGACATCAATATTTTATAGGATTTTAGAACAGATCATCTATTCAAATGTAATGCGATTTTTGGATGAAGATGAGCTTTTGAACCCAAATCAACATGGATTCAGAACAGGCCGATGCTAAGAAACACAACTTGCCCTTTTATTTTTATTTTATTTTATTATTATAAATTTTTTTGCTTAACGTCTCTCTAACAGCGAGGTGTTTAGAGACGGGAAAGGGTGGGGGGCAAGGAATGGGAAGGAATTCGGCCATGGCCTTTTGAAGGAAGCATTCCGGCATTTGCCTGGAGTGATTTGGGAAACCATGGAAAACCAAAACTGGATACCCGAACGGGGATTCGAACCGCCATCCTTCAGAATGCGAGGCCAGTACGCTAGCCGTTAAGCCACCACGCTCGGATTGCACTTTTAATTCACGACTTGTGCCGTATTATAGATGGGCAATACCAGGTTGATATAGTTCTATTAGATTTTTTTTAAAAAAACTTTCGACACTTTGCCTCACACTAGGTTACTTAGGAAACTTCGTGGCTACGGCATATCTAGACAAATATGCGACTGAGTTGCAGACTTTCTGAAGGGCAGAACACAGTGTGTAGTTCTCGACGGTGAGAGTTCATCATTTACCGAGGTGAGGTCCGGGGTTCCCCAAGGAAGCGTGATAGGGCCTCTGTTATTTCTCATATACATTAATGATTTGTGTGACGTAATAAGGGGGATGAAAAGATTATTTGCCGTTGATGCTATTATTTATCGTGAAAATCACAACCCAGGAAGGCAGCGCTTTGTTACAAGACGATATTATGAAAATAATTGCTTGGTGTAAAGACTGGCAGTTGGAGTTAAACGCTAAAAAGTTCCAAGTCATGCGTATAAGTAAAAAGGTGACAGCATTTAGCTCTGAATATACAATTAATGGTACTGTCCTTAGAACTGTAGATTCCGCTAAATACCTAGGGGTAACAATTCGTAATGCTTTTCGTGGAATGAACATATCGAAAATGTAATTGGGAAAGCAAATCGTATGCTCCGATTTCTAGGTCGTAATTTAAAACAATGCACTCCGGGAGTTAAATCGATTGAATATAAGTCACTAGTGCGTCCTCACTTGGAATATTGTTGTTCTGTATGGGGTCCCCATCAAAAGGGGTTAATGGAGGCATTAGAGAGGGTCCAGAGAAGGCCGCCCGATTTGTGACAGGTATATATAGTTGGAAGGAAAGCGTAAGTGCGATGTTGAAGGAGTTAGGTTGGGAAGACCTGGAGCACCGAAGGCGTTGCTCTCGACGGAAGCTAATTGAAAAATTCTCGACTGACGTATTCCGGAATGACAGCAAACAAATATTGCTACCAGCAACATTCGTATCTCGGAATGACCGTGAAAATAAGATAAGAGAAATCAGTGCCAGAACCGATTCTTTCCTGTATTCATTTTTTCCGCGAGCGATTAGGGATTGGAATAGAAAGGATTTACCGGGCGAGTAAACTTAAAATCCGACAGGAGTAGCATTCTATAAAGCTCTCCGGCCATCCTGATCTGGGTTTTCCATGGTTTTCCCAGATCACTCCACGCGAATGCTGGGATGGTTCCTCACAATAGCCCACAGGCGCCTCCTGCCATATCCCGTATATTCCTTCCGAATAGGTGCAAATGCACCCTCTGCCACACACTTTTAGTGAATCGCTGAATAATGATAATAATAATAAGAAAAAAACTGTAGTTGTTTTTCACATAAGCTGGTTTTCGAAGAACCCCAGTCATGTTTTCCCCTCAAAGAGAAATAAATGGAGTTCCCAAAACTAACCCATCCCGAACACAGACACGAATGTAGAGCTACTTAGGTAGCGAGACATCCACAAACACGCTGTTGATACATACACACACACACACACACACACACACACACACCGCATCTCGTGAACTCCATCCTGCTTGACACTCATGCGTGATTCCATGAATTTGCCTGAAGCAGAGGGAGTGAGTAGTAAAGGCACCCTAAGACCACCATCATCCCCCACCCGACCCCAACGCGGACAAACCTAGCGCTGAGGAACAGGCGAAAGCACAGGCCCAATCAATCCACCCGAAACTTACATATTCATTGCTGATCCAGTATTGCAGTACCTTACTGAGAAGAGTAGTTACTATTATCACCAACTCATTTTCCTCCCTATTCCTGTCATCAGCATTTAATCGCATAGAGTAGAGAAAAAATATTTCTCCGACTGATGACTAGAATTTACAAGCAGCTTGCTAAATCACATTGCGACGTCAGCTTCCCCTTTCTATGTTTAAAGGCGCTTTTGGGCGGGGAAATGATTTTTGCCGTGTTGGACTATCACTTGCCATCAAACCACTATCACCACACACTATATAGCTATCAGCACACTGTAGAAGATCGCTCCAGATCCATCTCGGCACGTATCCAGTGAGGTGTCCGTTGTTCGTGGTAAGTGCTTACCCATGCAATTACTTCGAGTTCTGCCTGGAAGTGCGCCCAACCCCTCCGTCACTTCTGCGAAGTCTATGATCGCGCTTCCTTCCGGAACACACCCACTTCGGGTATAAAGGCTAGGTCAAGAAGTAAATAGAAATTTCTCAAAATTTCCTATGAACCGCTGTTATCGATACCTAGTTTCTGTACTCGATTCACTTCTCTGAATCTGTCCTTGAGCCGTCTGCGTTTCCAATTGCGCTATCCCATACGGAAGAGTTGCCTTCTTGTCTTTTGATTTATGCCGACACACTCCTGCCCCACGCCCCATAGTCCCCGTAGGGTGAACATCCTCTTAAAGAGCCCAAAGGTGGGCTTACTGCGCCCCCTAAGGTCGCTATCCGCGTCGTTTCTAGACCATATACCCCCTAAAGTCGACATTCCCGTCATTTGTAGACTTTTCTAACCTCACGTAATTAATGGACCCCCCTCTTATAAAATAAACAAAAATGAACAACTACCAACCGAAATCTTGAACCATTAACAAGGGGGTTACGCACATGCTGATGGGTTTTCTGCGAGACCCTCATTCAGGGAATATTTAACAGCCGTGCAGGTGTAGGCTTAACACCCAGGCAAGGCAGTCACGTTGCAGAACTCATTATAGCTACTTTCTAATTGTATTATATTAAAAATATGTACATATATTATCAAAATTCTTACTCGTATTTATATGAATTCATAATATTAATTTTATGTATTGTTTATTAATTTATGTCATGCAATAAAATAATTATAAAAGCTATTAATTCTAAGTTTAATATATGTACAGATGAAGATGAGACAGATGAGTGAATGAAAGAATATTTTTGTGAATGTGCCTATAAACGACAGAGTTCTATCTAAGCAAAGTGAGAGTTCTATTTGAAGTATACTTCATGTCTAACCAAAAATTGAGTCTGTATGCTGATACAACAGTTACTTCTTTATGGAAATAAAAAATGTTACGAACCGTATGAACTGTCAGAATATTTTACATTTTGCTATATATGTTAGAATCAGTAATACAATTCAACTATTAACCAAGTGGTATATTGCAATCACACTACGCGGAGTAGCTTTTATTTTTTGAAAGCTTCTGTAGTAGTAAATATGTAGCAACAAGTGTCGCGAAGGTAATAAACAATATTAATAAAGTTTTTAGATTGTATTCCACTTTATTACCTGATCTGTCAGCGAATTTCACAATTTTTTTTCTAAACATGGTTCTTCACAGACTGGTCTTGTGAAGTGGTGAAGAAACATGATATATACAAGGTAATTTTCACCGTAATTCCTCCATTTCTTCATCCTCGCCCGCCCGCACTAGATAGCACCTTTCCGTCTGACATATTTCCACTATTCCGCTAGAGGCTGAGTACCGGTAGGCCGGTTACACACTGGGCGGTTTCGTCCGCTCCGGAAATTTCTCCGTCGCCGCCGTTCAGGTAGTGGCGCAAGGGATCAAATGGGAGCTTACACACTGGGCGGAGGGGAAAACCCGCGGTAGCGCTGCCGTCGACGGCAGGTATACGACCGCGCGCTGCCACTACATTCGACGGTTGTTTGACCGCCCCAGTCCAGACAGTGGCCCATGTGGCCAGATGGGCGCTTGCACACTAGGCGGATTCTAACCGCTTGTGCGTTTTCAGTCTGTGTAAATTTATCATTTTTTGAATTTGAAAATTGTAATATGATGTAAGTTGTGATAGATGATCTTCTCATTTCGGTAGTGGAAGCTAGACCAGTTTTAAGAGGTAAAACAGTGGTTTGTTTTAAAGATCGGGGCGCTAGCAGGAACGCTTGGAAAGAAGTGTGTCTTGAAAGTGGAATGCTTTTGACGAAATGGAAAATTAGGAAAAATGCCTTGGATAGTAGACTATTGATCACGTATTTACATAAATTTTTACACTTCAACTAGGACTTGAAAAATATTGAATACTGTCGCGCGGCTGAAGCGGCCGTTTCCGAGAACGCAGGTCACAGGAAGCGCTCCCGTTGCTTTCCACTGTAGCAGTCATCCGCGGGTGGTACAGTACGTGAGCGGCCAGCAAACCTCGGCCGGCCTCGGGTTTTGAGACCACATAACACTCCCCGAACTTTCCATTCCATTGTCTAGGTAACTATAAATATTTTTCTTGTTACATTGCCATTCGCTCCCGGTTCTTAAAATTGAGATACAGTACTCTCAGCAATGTCCAGCTTATATAATGAGACAAGTTTATGTAATGACTCTAAATCATGATCACTACAAACTCCTGTACTTGTTACCGATAATGTAGTTCCCACTACACCGCACCACACTGAAACAGTGGTGTGAGCAACTTTTTACACGCATCGCCCAAGTAGTGTAGCAAACGTGCTCCATAAGTGCCTGTTTAGTGTTCAGGAAACAGTGGTGTATTGATTCCTATAAAATATAAAAAATAAAAATACTTTGAAATTCCCGCTCCTTTAAACATTATTTTGCCGTTCCCATTGACAGCGCATAAAGTTTCAATTTGCCGTCCCTTTAAAAATTATATTGCATCCCCCATTGTTATTGCCCGCTGCAGCAGTGAAGCTAAAAAAACTGGCCACCGTCACGTAAATTTGCCATTTTTTGCCCCCATGAAGTTACCGCTCGGGACTCATGTCCTGGTTTGCCTCTCCCCCACTCCTCCTCTAGATACGACGCTGGTGTGGCTGTTCAGATTTCTGATTTGCATGGTGCTCTAAATCATGCAGATAAATGTCAGGATAGTTCTGTGGATTATCACTGTAGAATCGTTTTGAGTCTCTTTGGCCTCTCCATTGCCTGTACCCAAATTCTGTCCAGACTATAATAGTATAGACCCTGATGAGACATATACTAGCCCTTAAACTAAAACAATAATAACAAACAGGTCTGCTGCATATATTCAATGGGAAAAAAATTGTTATGGATCAAATGAAATCTGTAATTGACCTTCGTCATAGAACGAAAAAAAAATCTAAACTTGCATTGTCTGAGATTTGTTTGTGATATTTTAACTACATCTGTTGTTTTGCATTTATGAAGGCTGAATATGAGAAGAATACAATTCTTTAGTCGTTGTGAAACAAACTGAAACACGGGGGACTGTTAACTCGCACTGTGAACGTGGCATCACTTTAAAACCAGCTGGCAGAAGTAATGGCAAAGGAAGTTACTGAGCGACGCAGTATCACTGTCACAGAGGCCTCTATTAGTGATCACACTGACCGTGAGACGCCAGCGTGTGAGAAGACCACAGAAACTCTCGCGTCTTGCGATACCTCCAGCAGACAACCGAGAGAAATCCCGTATCTCGCGAGAAGCTGCCTGGGAGCTTATTCCGAGTCGCTTCGTCTGTCTGCTTCCTCCACGGCAGGCGCCAGAATAGATTTATCCGTGCTCCTCTCAAGATATTCGAAATCTGTGGCGCCTCTTACAGGGGTGACGCAGGATGTGATACCTGTTCTCTAATGGTCTTGAAGGGTCACGCACTACCATTTTAAATCTACACAATGGATGACAAATTAGTTACATATCGAATAACAGTGCAGTAAAATAAACGTTATGTGGTAGTAACGTTTATCTGGCAGAGTTCAGATTTGTCCCGCACTTCTCTTTTGTCATGAAATTATCCAACCTATTAAATTCACGGCTTAAACCGGAATCCGAACCACTGATCATATTAACGTATCTCTCGCCAACAAAGCAAGGCGTGCGAGAGGGAAAAGTCACCTCGTAGTTCAAGATACGAAACAGGGGCCCTTCATCTCTGAGGGAGGCAGATGAACCAATGAGCTGCTTGGCGTAGGGAGAGGTATCGGCTTCAGCAAATTCTCAGGATGAATAAAGACAAAAAATGGACAAAATTGTTTCTATTGGAAACCGAGAGAAAACTGATTCCAGAAGTGTGGCTATTCTTCAACCTATTCTTCAACACTTAGAATGCTGTGAACGTAATATTACGTTCCTTTACGTGTCACGATTTTCTTTACCTAAAACCGTGAGTACGCTCGTAGCGTGACTCAGATGGCTTCTCTATGTATTTTAGTTCATCAGGCCACCACCAGAGTTCACCACCTTCCTGAAACCTTTGAATATCTGGGAATAGATTACAAGCCCAAGAGAGGCGTAGATCTCTTCAGCCAGCGGTTGTCGTACAGTGCTCTTAAACACAAGACAGTGAAGTGTTTGAAGAAACTTGCTTTTAACTTGATAATTATGAATTTATTAAAGGCATTCATTTTGTACAACACAATCCAAATTAAGAACATCACAACAACATACTTCATTCAGGAGATATGTTCGGCCTTGGTGCTCTCTGATGATGACACCAATTATGTGACTAGTAGCAACAAAAAACTTGCAAGATTGACACAGAATCACTTTACAGAATGAGTGCCTATGCCACCTGGAAAGGAGAAAGCCCAAAGAAGGTAGTTTTGTTTAGTGATAAAGCAAAGTCTTCAACGAGTAAATGGTGACTGTAGGGCTTCGTAATTTAGACTCTACCAAACAGTTGTACACTATGAGAAATAAAGGTTTCTACTTATAATCTTAAGCAAAGCACTTTAGAATACATCTGTTTTATATATACAGGGCGTTCGCCGGGAAACGCAACCCACTGTTAGAGCTACAAGGAAGAAACTGCTCCCGGCGAGCGAGCGCTCAGTTTCCGGCATTGTTCGACCGTCGGCCGCGGACTATTTCATAATAATTACGCTTCATAAACTTCATAAACTTGTGTGCTAAGCATTTAAATGTGACGTAATTCATTAGCTTACCTTATAAAAGATGCTGGAAGTGTTGACCCTCTTGTGTAATGCACATTTCACATCTTCTGAACATATTTCGAGACACACGCTGCCCTAACTGACTTAATGATTTTTTGGGTGACTGTTCTAGTCGAAAAGCGATATCGTCAATTTTCTCCTCTGTGAGAATACGGTTGACCGACAGTCTCTTTTTGGTAAAAAATGAACCCGTTTCTCTTACTTTTTTAACCAGACGCAGAATTGTTGATTTAGCTGGCAGTAAAGCGCCAGGAAATTCGCGACGAAATTTATTGCGACACTTTTTAAACGACTTCTTCTTCACATATGTATCGTAGAGAAATATTCTTTGTTGCAAACTGTAACGTACCATAATTTTACTCACACTCAAACACGGTACAGATTAATAAGAGTATGAAGCCCCAAACCAGCCAAACCGCAAAGAAACGTTTATTCACAACACTGATTAATAAGAGACTGAAGTCACAAACTATCTACAATGCAAAGAAACCGTTCTTAACAATGTAAGGGTCACTGCACTGCACTGTTGGGGCAGCGGAGGTGTTAAACAGTCGGTGATTCACGGTGCCGTGTGGCGGAAACTGCTGGTTCCACTGACCGAGCAAGTTGCCGACGGCAACAGACTGGGACGGTAGCGTTTTCCGGCGAACGCCCTGTATAATAATAAATGGCATAATCCAAAAAGTTAATCTGTTTTACTTTTTTTTTAAATTTTTCCTTGTAAAACATGCCATATCATAAATAAACAAAACCTGTGGAAAATAAAGACAGCAACTCTCAAAACTGACATAAATATTGACTATTCTTAGACAAATTATACACAGTTGTATTTGTTTTCCTAGCTTCGAACAATTTTATTTTATGCTCATTGTATGTACTGTAAAATACGGAAAATCAGTGAGCATACAAAGAGGGAATTGTGCCCATTGGGCCAGCAGTTTAAGTGTTAACGGATGCTACAGATGAATAAACTTAATGAATGAAAATCCAGTTTTTTGTTCTACCTGTTGGCGGTTAACAGTTCTAGTTGTAAGTTGTGATAATGCACAGTACTGCAGTGGTAGTTGCGAAATAAATGTACCATATTACGTAGTATATAATATTTTTGTTTAAAATTGATTAATTAGCAAATTTTATTAGGGAAATGAAAATTAATGGTTAGTAATAGATTCCTGGAAACGACAACCTAAACGTACAAATAGTAACAATAATTTAAAAAGGTCAACTACTTGCCGACAAGTTAGAAGAGCTGGTGAACCTGAGTTCGTATTCACCAAGTTGTATACGAAAGGGTTGTATTAAATTAGGTCTACTAATCTCATCAAGTGAAGGCATACCTCATTGATAATGGTCATTCGTCCATCACGTGCGGAATTTAAACCTGGCAGACCTTCCAGAAGAGCAGTTGTGTAGGAACCACATAGTGTTGTGACCTTCACATTACATCATCGTCACCCACAACCCACTAAATTCACAAATATTAACGTCAGTAACAATTCAGACCAGCTGCGGAACATAAACTAATAACCACCTCGCACTAAAATATAGCAGGAAATAACTTATGGAGAAGAACAGCACTTCTTACTAGTAGCTGACTTCCGAGTGCCGGACGTTCGATTTGAATAAAGAAATGCAATATTATTTACCTTCTGCTACTGGCCTTAAATGAACCACTTTGCACATTAACATTTCTCACAAAGGACACTTTTTACATCGAACGCTCGGAACCGCGCGAAAACATGTTTACAATAACAAGCGATCATAAACAAAACAGTGGTGTGTGTCATTTCCGTGCAGAACTCCGCACTTGAGGAGCGTCCATCAACTACGTGGCTCGTCTAGGTGGGGTGGGGGTAAGTGGGGCTACGTGGGGGGAGGTGGGGTTCCGAAACAGGCCACATAGCTTTCCATTCATATTATTTGTCACGGTTTAAAATGAAGTACAGAACACACAAAAGCATGTAAATATTTACTTCCATCATTTAATTATCTCCACATGTAATTTACGATAGTCTGTCGAGAGAAAACAGTACAAAACGTCTTCTGGATTAAATAGGCAAAGAAAGCTACGTGCTACGTGGGAAAGGGGGGGGGGTAGAGGCAAAAGGCACGACGGCTTACGTGAAGAGAAGGGGAGGTTCACAGGAGGCCAAAATGGAGCTACGTGGTTTATGGACGTTCCCTTGTCTGCCAGCGCCATTAAAGAGTCATGAAAAGTGTGATTCCTGGCCAGGTCATACAGATTGTACCCTTCTAGGTGCAACTTTACGAAACAAAGATGTTATGATGAAGATATTGCCACCGAAAAGAACAAAATATTGCTTCTACTTCTTTCGGCAATATAAGCTCTATATTAGAAGGATTACATGATCATTATTTCATCATGAAACTTCACTCTGTGATTTAAAATCAATTTGCTGCACCTGTATATATGCCTATGTTGCAATATGCTTGGCGAAAGCTAGGTTATAACATTAACATACCAACATCATCATTTGAAAATGTAATTAGTGTGGATTTCGATATTGGACTGCGTGAATGCGAAAGTGATCTGTAATGTGATAACGTGGCTTTAGTGACGTATGCACATTGTTCTCTTCCACTTTGTTTTAACCACTTCATAGAAATCCCGCATCTGCACTATCAGGTGTGTGGTACTGCTGTATATCCGTGGTTTGCGCTGTATTAAGTACTTTAAGCAGAGAGTTTTTGGCACTGTTGATTGAAAATTTTATGATACACTGACGTCATTGAATTACGTATAATTTCCTTCATACGGTATTGATATCTTGTTACTTTGTTTCTCTCTATTAAAATGTTACTTGAGGTAAATGCAACGTTTTGAATGGAAATGATACACACCACTGTTTTGTTAACGATCGCTTGTTATTCTAAGCATGTTTTCGTGCAGTTCCCAGCGTTGGAGGTAAAAGGTGTCCCTTGTCAGTTGGAGATTTAATGCTTGGTACCTGAGCCTTCTTTTTATTTAAATCTTTATGGTAACGCCAACAACAAATGATTTGTGGCAAGTATTTCTCGTAAATAACATACTTTCTTTGAAGTTTACTTAGCTAATTCGTTCTTTTTGTTATTTTAAGTATCAATATCAGAGTGAACAGATCATTTAAATACCTATTATTTTTCACTGGTTCGACATAAACGTTATAGTACTTAGAGAGGCTTAATACGGGACACAAATACTGAGCGTGGAGAGCGCGCCGGGCGTGGTGCATGATGGGACTCGCATTAGAGTGGACGCAGGTTCCAATGTCCGTCAGGCCATTTTGATTTCGGTTTTCCATGGTTTACCGAAATCACTCCACGGCAGGATGATTCCATGCCAGAATTCCTTCCCGTTCCTTCCCCCAGTCCTGTCCAGTCTCTACTAACCTCGACGTCTATGAGGCATAAATCTACAAAAAAAAAAAAAAAAAAAAAAAAAAAAAAAAAAAAAAAAAAAAAAAACTGGAGATGGTGCATGTAGGAATTTGACATGGGAACAAACGAGTGGTCTGGTGGTTCTGTGTTCAAGGAGTCTGACTGGAGATCCAAAGGTCCAGGTTCGAATCCCTGGCTCGGCCGGGATTTTCAGAGGCACTTAACCCAACTTTCACCTCTGGCACAGCTTGCTGTGTAATGTTAATCGCGCTAGAATGCTTGCGCGTTTCGGTTTCCGAGTTTAACTGCAGGTCCCATGTAACTAGTAGCACTACCTGATTACATTAAGGCGGCTAAGACAGGGGTGGTATGCGCATCCGATAGAAACCATGTCCCGACACGGAATTATTATTATACATAGCATATCATTAGAAACCAGCATGTTAATTGAGCTGGGTTGTTAGTCATTAGATAACAGTAGGTATGTAAAAAGATTGATGAACTTGTGTAAGGATGACATTGATGGTAAACTGATGCTACAGCTTTCTGTTTGATGCTCATCCGGTACTGTGATTTTGTTGTTTTCATTTCAGAAATATGAATTCAAACGAAATTAAAAGCCCCTAACATTATTTATACATTGATGGTGTCTGTCATTTCAGAAATATGAATTCAAACGAAATTAAAAGCCCCTAACATTATTTATACATTGATGGTGTCTGTCGTTAATAATCTGTTAATGAATAAGGATTTATTCACCGTCAATAAATTTACACAAATATTCAGCGATGTTTATTATCAAAATCACCTGCGAAAAATCTTAGATTAACATTGGCTTAGCTATATTTAAAAAAAAGTTACCTGTTGAGTGTCTATTATTACCGGGTACAGATACAAGGAGTTGAGACAACATGCGTTTATAATACATTGAGTATTTTGTAATGCAGAATACCACTCTAAGGAAAGTACCAACCACGTTTTTAGTATCCAATAATCACGCAGACAATTCGACGAGCATATTAGGATAAACCCTACGCAATCCAAGAGCAGTTGCACAGTATTAACATAACTTAGAAAATAAATTATCTCTTTTCCTGAAAGTATATATAGAAACTAGATGACCTTTAGGCAGTTACACTACTTCTAGTAAAATGATAATATCCTGAAATTCTTACTAAACTTTTATCTTTTTAAAAAATATCGAGGAGAACAGACTGGAAGTGAATAAACTGAAACAATCTATCTAACACGAGGGAAAAACTTGCAGATATGGTAGACTTAGGTCTAAGAAGTAACTCTGAAAGGAGCTCAACCGAGGACGAATGGAATGCATTAAAGACCGAAATATTGAAATCTGGTAAAGAAACATTAAGCTTCAGTGAAAAAGCTGCCAGAAAACCTTGGATCACAGAAGAATTTTGCAGCTGAAGGATCAGAGGAAGAAGGCACAAAAATGCTCAGGATGAAGCAGGAAGAGAGCAATACATACAATTTAGAAACGAAATAAACAGGAGTTACAAATAAGCAAAAGAAAAATGGCTACAAGAACATGTGAAGAAGTAGAAAAGGAAATGGTCATATTTAAAGTACATGATGCATACAGGAATGATCAAACAGAATTTTGGAAAAATGAAGGAAAAGAGGTGTGAACATTCAAGCTGGCAGTGGGATTCCTCTTAGAAACTCAGACGATGGCAGGAATACATTAGGAAACTTTATGTTGGGGACGACTTGAACAATAATCGTAATGGAAAAGGAAGGCGATGTCGACTATTGATTGACATTAGGAGATCCTGTTTTGAGGCCAGTAATTTAACTAGAGCTCTGAATGACTTGAAAGCACTAAGGCAGTTGGAATTGATGAGATCCCTGCAGAACTTCTTAAATCCCTAGTAGAAGAAGGAATCGAAAGATTATTCAAGATGATATCAAAAAGTTACGAAACAGGAGAAATTCCAACCCTATTTTTATAAAAAGTATCATCTTCACACTTCCGAAGAAAGTACAAGCCGACGAATGTGAGAATTCATCGCACCATTAGTCTAACATTACATGCTTCAAAATTACTGACCAGAATAATATACAGAAGAATAGAAAGGGTACTAGAAGAGACAGTAGGTGAAGATCAGTTTGGGTTTAGGAAAAATTGAGGCACAAGGGAAGCAATTCTGGCATTAAGATTAATACTTGAAGGCTGATACAAGAAAAACAAATATACTTTTTTGGTGGTTGTTGATTAGAAAAAGCTTTTGATAGTATTAGGTCGGACAAGATGTTCAAAATTTAAAGAATTCAGGTCTAAAATATCAAGATAGAAGAATACTTTATAAACTATATAAGAATCAGGTGGCTATAATAAAAGTAGAGAACCATGAGAGACATGCATCAGTTAAAAAGAGTGTGAAACAAGGTTGCATTCTATCAACGTTGATATTCAACTTGTATGTAGAAGAAGCAATAAAGTAAGTAAAAGAAAAAAATTTCATATTGCGTAAATGTTCGGGGAGAAAAAAGCAGTATGTTATGATTTGCTGATGACATTGTCTTGTTAGCAGAACGGGCAGAGGATATTGAAAAGTTACTGTAATGGCATGATATAAAATACTGAAGGAAGATTTTGGACTGAAATCCAACCAAGATAAAAGTGACGAAATGTAGCAGAAATGATACCAATACTAGTATATTAAATATCGGATGCAATAGGAAGAATGAAATTCTGTTACCTGGTAAGCAAAATTACAACCGATGGACGGTGCAGGAATGATGTTAAAAAGAATATCACTAGCAAAAAGAGCCTTCATGAAAAGATAAATCATTTAGTTTCAAACATTGATCTAGGAATCAGAAAAGAACTTTTTAAAACTCTATGATGTGGAGCAGAGCACTTTATGGTAGTGAAACATGGACTTTAGGAATACCACAAAGAAAGAAAATTGAAATCATTTGAAATGTGGTGATACAGAAGAATGTTGAAAATTAAATGGACAGACAAAGTACGAAATGAACGAGTTATGGAAATGATGGGTGAGGAAAGAAGTTTGTGGAAGAAGCTTACAGAAAGAAGAGACAGGCTGGTAGATTATATTTTGAAACATGCTGTATTGGTTAGTTTTTTAGTGGAGGGAACATCGATGGTAAGAACTATAGAGGAAGACAAAGATTATAATATATGAAGCAGATAATCGAGGACTTGAGTTGTAAGCGGTATGTAGAGATGAAGAGGTTAGCACAAGATAGGAGATAGGAAGGGATGGAGGATTGCATCAAACCAGTCGAAAGACTGACGACCTTTTAAGCCGAAAAAAAGGTTACAGATACCATCTAATACTTTGTACCAACCTGCTGATTTAATGCGTTCCTAATTAATACAGCCACTCACGAATTATATCCTCCCTGCCACCAGCCACTCTTGTGGGGAGGGGGGGGGATGGAGATTACTGTCATAAATAATTGAGGGATTATTTGATTCAGCTCAAGATATGCTCTTCCCCTTTATTATAGTCCAATACCTTTCCTGACTGTTGAAATAATAATTTCCTATAACTATTAATGTCCTCAGTAGTAGAAAGAGAGAAAATTTTATCTGGTGGCTTATATAAACAGGTATCGATGTTGCTGAATTCAAAGAAATATTATATTCGGTGAAATTGAGGCTGGTGACCAAACATCTATATGCGAAGATTGTTCATGAGATTTTTCTGAAACTAAGCTCATTTGAGTGATATTTCTTATTATTCTGCGTTTCTTGCACGCATAGGACGTCATAATTCCTATCTCCACCCAATTCATGTTGTAGTTGTTCCTCAGTAGCCAATACGCCTTCAGTATTTACCGAGATGATAGGCAAGACTATACCGAAGAATGGGCGGTGGTCGCATATTAGACGTACACGAATGTGTGATGCTTCTGGTGCGAGGGACCGAGCCGTCTCCTTGTCCATTTCCCAGGAAGACAACCGGAAATAACATCGTGTTGGTATAGTAGGGGAGAATCGGGCAAAGTAGGCAAAGTGGAGTCAAGGAATGGTACCATCACGCGGCAAATATCGTAACTGCTGTAACTTAATGCCTTCAGTTACCTTGAGAAGCCCGTTCCGATTAGCACACCATCTCTCAAAGTTATTAGAATATTTGTGATTTTTTAGTACCCTGATGTTTGGTAAGTGGTGAGTTTAAGAAATTATTACTAAGAAATGGGAAGACTTACCGCTTCTTAACAAAATAATTTCGCAAGAGTGATGGTTTTGCTGTAAGTTCCTGATTTTGTGATCATGATTGTTTCTTTGTATTGTTAAGATATAATGACGTTTCTGTAACGGCGCCAAACCGAGCAAAGTGTCCAACTGCTGGTGGCCGCTTATTAACATTATACAATGCTTTAATATCATGTGAAGCTGACGTGAGTATTTTAATAATAATCAAAAAAACAAAAGTAATTAAATAATTTCTATTTTGTGGTGGTAAAATTCTTTTCCTGTGAGCCCAATGGATAGAATCGTGCAACAACAGCAGGAAAAAAACAAATGCAGAGGCCTAAACAAAGGTTCTTTGCAGATTTTCTCAGGTTGATATAGAAATATTCTTAAAGCTGCAAAAGCAAACAAAAAGAAGAAAATAGAAACAGAAGGAAACCAATACTGGATAGAAAACCACCAACCGCAGAAATTCTAACCCAAAGAGTGTTATTTGATGATTACGATGATCAAGAACACACACAGTTCCTGTACTGCAACAGTAGTTTTTCAGCTCAAGATCACAAGAACGATGGACCGATTGCCAAATGTGTTACTTTTGGACTCACGAACTCTGTGATGGACTTGAACGAAACATCTATTGCATCGTTTCCGAAAATTGTAATTAAAGTGCCTTTTCATCGTTATAATTTCTATTATTTACAAGCTACATTACCATTTAAAAAATAAAGTACACTGTTTTGCAAATTTACAGCGTTTTTAATCGCTCAGTTTTTATTTTAAAGCTAAGGGCAAAGTGGTCACTTGGATACTTTTTGAAAAATTACTTATTTTAGGTACTAAACTTAAAGGAAAGGTAACTAAAAAACTCTGGTATGTACTAGGACAGTTGAACTTGGTTACCCCTGATTTTGATGCCTTTAGGTGTATTGTAAGGCACCTTAAAACATCGTCACTTAGCCTGGCTTTCCCCTACACATCCTGACTGCGTGGCTTCATTTCTAAAGATGAAACTACGATTATTAATAGCACTAGAGAAGCGAAATATTCAGGTTTTACTCTACATGGACGACATTCTCCTACCATTGACTGGGTCTTCTTAGCAGAAACGCCTTTCTTCGATTTTCTCTCTTCACACCAACTATCACAACCTCTGTCGTCTATTATCCCCTGGTTCCATTATTCGGCTTAGCTTTTATCTTCATTACATGTATCTTTTTTGATATGGCATATTCCATATTCCTTCATTCACTTTAGAAGTCCATCACAGTTCAATCTTGCCTTGTCTATCCTCTTTTCTTCCATTACGTTCCAAACCTTCACATTTCTTATCCGTTCGTTCTTGTTGCTTCTTTTTACTTCTGATAAAGTCGCCTGACTCTTAATTTCTTTGTACTATCCCTTTTCTTCACTGTGCAGATTTCGTTATCGCACTTGAGAGCAGGAAGACAATACAGTTGATGAATAATTTCCTTTCTTCTCTGTGAAACATACTTTGTTCCAAATCACGGTTTTGATACTTCTTGATAATTTTTACATTTGCCTCCGTCTTTCATTTATATCTACATCATTCCTATCACTTCCTTGCATCAAAGCTCCCAGATATTTTAAACCACTCATTTTATTTAGCTGTTCTTTTAAAAACACCATATCAACACAATATGAAATATTTATGTCGTATCTTTTTTTGCGTGATAGTTTTTTGTTTAATAAAAACGTGAGAAAGTATTCACTGTATGGTAAAATTGCTTATACGTGCAACGGTAGGGAAAAGAATAAGCTGTTTGAAGCAGTTCCTACCTCCTAACACAACTGGTTTGTGGCTGTTTATTCAGTTCACGGGGATGCATATTATGTTAGCTACTACCCTCAATCTGTATAATGGTACCGAGGTTTCACCGACTTACTTTCTAAATTAGAAAACGAGCTGAATGCCGTGGGTAAAACAACCCTGAGGCGTGTTATAAAAAGAAATTAAATTTACCAGTTTAATTTTTCCAGATGCCGCTGCTCCGACGTCTTCGCCGAAATGCGAGAGAAGTATTCCTTTTCCTTTACCAGGGCACTGTCAGTGCAACACAGAGGACGGAGATGAATATGTTATTCACGCTGTGTATCGCAGTATAGCATCGATCAATCGATTTAGAATGATACAGCACTCACATCCCGTGATATTCGAACAGAACGTTTGTTGACACGAAATATTTTTCCCCCATCGCGTCGGTGCTAAAAAATAGCAATTGTTTATCGCATCGACAGGTGTTGCTCGCATATCTCTGATAACGAACGCTCGTTAATCTTATTTTCGCGGGTGTCCCGTGTTCCCTGACACAATCACACATGTATTTAAATGGCTATGCTGGATGGCCGACTTGTTATTCATAACTCCAATTTGAATACCGCCCCCCCCCCCTCGCCCTTCGTTTACACCGTGAGTGTGATGACGCACGCAGAGGTTTCGTCCACAATTTCCAGATTTGTTTAAATTTCGTGATGTCGTCAGAAATTCTGTGTCCCCCATCCTCTAGTTGACTGCTTTTGGAATGTCCAGAGTTCTCACACAGGTAGCAGTGTTTGTTTCTTTACGAGGGGTTCAGAATAACTACGTCCATTCATATAATCATAATGATTTCAATCTTTAAAAGCACAGTGTTTACAAGATCTTAATTTAAGGCTGTTGTCGATTCTCCCGTTTCTCCTGTTTTCTTCCAGAAATATTATTAAAAATGAATCTATACTCTCACCTCGATACCTATTGGCTGGAGCACGGTGACGTCACGTGCCGACATTCGGTCGCAAATTAACAGCGGTCAGAGGTATTCTTAGAAGAAATTCGAAGTTTTGAGCACAATTTAATAGCCAAGCAATTGCTATGAAATTGTTTGCCAGAATACAAAAGTTTTTTTTTCGTAGCATTTCATTCTTTAAAATTGTGGAAAACTTTACGACTGAAAAAACACGGAACTTTCCAGTAACGTTTCACTAACGAAAGCAACATAAAAATCTTAAATCAGTTATCGCCTCTGCTGCAATAACGAAAACCTCAGCTAAATTTCAATTTAATTAAACTTTCTGCTAATTTTTCAGCTTGAACAAAGTTTATATATTACGGCTTATTTGAGATTTACGTAATTTACTTACCACTTTTCTTAATGGACTTTGTTCTTGTTCACTGTACGTGAGTTATTATCTTATTTTTAGTGGACATCAGACTTCAACTATATTACCTAGACGCGTATTCAGGCAATTCATTTCTTTGGAGCAACTTCAATATTTAATAATCTTCAATATACAGGGTGTTACAAAAAGGTACGGCCAAACTTTCAGGAAACATTTCTCAAACACAAACAAAGAAAATATGTTATGTGGACATGTGTCCGGAAACGCTTACTTTACATGTTACAGCTCATTTTAGATTGGTAGAGGCGGACCAATTCCATGGCCCCCACGCTCTCCTGACCTCAACCCTCTGGACTTCCATTTATGGGGGCATTTGAAAGCCCTTGTCTACGCAACCCCGGTACCAAATGTAGAGACTCCTTGTGTTCGTATTGTGGACGGCTGTGATACAATACGCCATTCTCCAGGGCTGCATCAGCGCATCAGGGATTCCATGCGACGGAGGGTGGATGCATGTATCCACGCTAACGGAGGACATTTTGAACATTTCCTGTAACAAAGTGTTTGAAGTCACGCTGGTACGTTCTGTTGCTGTGTGTTTCCATTCCATGTTTAATGTGATTTGAAGAGAAGTAATAAAATGAGCTCTAACATGGAAAGTAAGCGTTTCCGGACACATATCCACATAACATATTTTCTTTGTTTGTGTGTGAGAAATGTTTCCTGAAAGTTTCGCCGTACCTTTTTGTAACACCCTGTATAATAAGTTCTCTGGCCTCGACGGACACGATAGCTAAAGATTAGATTATGAATGTTTGTCCCTCCCCAATCAAGGCGGACGATCGCAATCCCTTTAAACTAGATAGAAATTCCTCAAATTATGTACAGTGATCATTTAGGGTAACATACAAGTTATGTTTGCATTTCAGCCAATTCGAGTCTAGCTGGAATGTCCTTTAAAACAATTATGCCGTAGCCAATCGCCTTCGTCCATGTTTATACGTCTATTAATATTTCTCAGTTCTTCAGTCTCAAAAGATTTTATTCAAAATTTGCACAGTGAACCTTTACGTCATAACCTTTGATCCTAAAAACTAGAACTATTCTAGACCCCGCGACCATACCCAAAAAAACGGTCCCGTGATTTTACACAAGTATTATATAATATTATAACAACTACTAATTAAACGCTGCAAATTCATTTTTTGAACTGCCGATGGAAGCAGCAGTGCATTTACTAACTCATTGTTAATTGCTGGGACTAAAGATAGATAGATATATATATAAATAAAGAAGGATAGGAAAATGTGACCAAACAATTACCACAGATGAAGGCGGCTGGGAACGATGAACACAAAAAAAAGAACAAACCAAGAAAAGTGCAATATTTCGGTGTATATCCTTATTCTTGCCAAAGTAGACGACGTTCACCAGACGTCTGTCATAATGTACACGTCTGGCTCCGCCTAGTGTCTCACTTTTGGAAGAATAAGGATGTACACCGAAATATTGCACGTTTCTTGGTTTGTTCTTTTTTTTTGTATTTGTTGTTCCCAGCCGCCTTCATCTGTGGTAAGTGTTGGGTGATATTTTCCTATCCTTCCTTGGTTTTATTGCCTTTATTACCTTGAAGTGTTTTCCTGCTCATTGATATATATATATATATATATATATATATATATGTGTGTGTGTGTGTGTGTGTGTGTGTGTGTGTGTATTGTATTGGAGCTGCCAAGGTTCTGCATGTCAAATGTGCTTCTCTTCGTTTGCGAAGCTTGTAAATAATAAGGCTGAAATCGGAGGAATACCAGCACTTCCTTACGTTATGTCGTAGTGACAGCCAGTGCATGAGACCCGAGGTACTTCTGCAGAGCAGTGCAGCGGCGCTTTAAACACGCAAGGCCACACTGGATTGCCTGACAGAAACGAAGTGTACGGGGTAGTACCAGTTACTATGCATGAACAACTACGGATAAATTATTGAGGAATTTACTGATTGCATTTTAGTAATAAGTACGCTAGCAGACGCAGATAAAGGGCCCAGATAAGACGGAAAACACTTGCACTGGTGTAGGCCAACGCTTGAAATGTTCGAGTCAGGTCATAGAATTTTGCGTTTGACAACGAAAAGTCAAGCTTCGATTTTGAGGAACAATGCTTAATCTGGAATTCTCTTACAGATTACGCAATGTATGATAGCAAGAACAGGTTCAGGTAAAAGTGAACAACCCGTTCGAGGAAGACACTGAAAAAATATACCGTAAACGAAATGTTAACTTAGATTATGCAGGAAATGAACTGCGAATATGAGCTTATATTTGACTATAAACATATGTCAATGAAACTTTACAAAATCACTTCTGAATTAGAAGGAACAGAGGACATATGTGTTAAGTGTTAATAAAAGTTGGGTAAATAACAAAGACTTGGCCTTCTTGAAACGAGACACTTAACTACGGAAAATCTAAGAAAGAAGGCAGTAAACGTAAGAACCACATTGGCCAACATAACTGCTGGTACGTATTACAGAGACATTAAAAAATCCAGCCACGCTCTGCCCAAGGAGCGGTGGCGTGCTTGCTTCTCGTTGCAGGGGTCGCCGGTTCGAGTCCGGCCTAGGGCATGGGTGGTTTTAATTAAGTGTTGTGTTCGTCTTGTGTCGTCCTTACACATTAGAGAAAATAATCATACTTATAAGAAATCTGTACATTGTAAGAGAAACAAACACATTGAGCTGGCTGAATGGCTAACATGGCCGAATGCCATTTAAAAAAAAAAAAAAAAAAAAAAAAAACTTAAAAGTTTCGTTTGTAAAACTATTTAAAAAAAAAAATAGAAGGAGAGAAGTGAACTAATACTTGAGGAAAAATTCCTGGAAAGTCACTTCGATCTAAAATCACAGCTTGCTTCAGTATGCAGAATAACAGAGAAAAGCGATTTTTTGTGAAATTGATGATACTATGTCACTGGTGTTACGTCTTATTAACCTGGAGTACCATATGATGCGAAATTCGTCCATTTGAGTCGTGCTTCAGAAAGGAGCGGGAGGGAGTCTTTGGGCGCAACAGGTGTCCCGCTCTGATTGAGAACCTGTGCAGACATGGGGCAGCGATCGTATAGACGCAGTGGTACAAAACGTGGCATAACATATATATTCACACCCTTTCTTTTAAAGAAAAAAAAGAAAAGAAAGGTATTGCATGGTACCCACACATCAGCAGTGAATCTCCTTTGGTTTACCTTAAGTTCTGGATAATCTCTTTATCTATCGGCTAGATTGTATCAGAAATTTTTAATCATAAAATTAATATAATATTTGAAATCGTGATATTTGCTACCTATTTGCTACCTATAATATGTTAAGTAGGATGGAATCATTTTTGCAGTTATTTATCTAAATACTGAGCGTATTTGTGCAATTGTTTGTTCTATAACCAAATACCACTACAAAATTAGTTTGTGATCAAACGACACTTTCAGGCCAAAAGACCTTTTTCTTGACATTGATGGCACAGTTTACCGTCAAGAATTACAATTATAGCAACCTGTTCCTAATTAATTTTTTTTAATGTGTCATCCATGTTTTCCATTACCACGCTCCATTTGCTCTACCGGCGGCTATTCTGCAGCTATTCGCAGCTATTCGAAGTTTCTTCAAAAAATTGTAGATATGGATTCTTCGAGGATAATCTTCAGCTCATACTCTTCATATAACCTGCTACACTTTTCCTTAATCTGTTTCTCAAAACGAAACTTAAAATTTACTAAACTATTTACGACGTCATCTTCATATTTCACGCAGACACCCACTTCTGTATAAGCTTTCAGTAAGATCTCTTTTAGAAAACTATAAGACCTTTCTACTCTTTGAGCCCCCAACGCATCTAACGTACTTAAACACCCCATTAAATCTATAGAATTGTAGTCCCTCAGAAAATCCATCTTCCTTTACCTTTCAAAGAAAATCATGATATAAGACGCTTATAAGATGACGATGAAATCATTCAAGCACCCAGTCCCTAGACAAATGTAAACAACTCCGTATTCATCAACAAGGTATTGAAAATTCTCCCTAATCGTTAACATTTAAACACAGTCGCGCCCTCCAAAATCACACTCTCCGCAGGAGATATCATAAAGGATTCAAGAACAAGACAAATCATATAAACAAAGCATTAAACCACAACACAGGTTTGCTGGACCTGCAAGAAAATGTTACATCTCAAAACACACCAACTCAGCATATAAAATAGCTGTATGAAGACAGAGGTTTGCTGGATAAGTAAGAAATTAGTTAATAAGGAAACTTTTTCTTAGTGGAAGAAAATATTTCCTGCACCATTTTAGCTAAACTTACTGAAAAATAATACACATATCTTTATGTGATGCTTACTTAAGATGTAAGCTTTAACGTCGGTAGTCGTGGTAAAAGGAAAAAAATGATTGCAGAAACTTCCTCCATAAAATAAACAGAAGATTTAGTATGAAACTTTCTGGCATAGACCTTGTCTGGACTTAATACAAAAATTTAGAGAAGAGTTTATGACTCAAACTGACAAGGATTGCCGACCTACTCGGCTGATTATTGGAAAAGGTTGCCGGCTCACACACAAAGCAACAACAACGTGCAGATTTGAGCACATTACATGAAAACTAATACAACTCGCCAAGGTGAAAAACCAGTGATTAATAGCCTAATGTGACCGTATTCCGAAGATTGCAAAGTTCGTAATTATGAAAATGTTCAAGCCAACATATACCCGCCGTATTACACTCGTTGAAAACATACTTCTCATCACGTCACAGCCATTACACAGATGTTTCTGAGTACCGCCGACATTCAGTAAGCAGTTACGTAGTTTTCGTATTGTGCAATCACTGCACCATACACACATGTACCCTATTAGCGGCATTCTTCAGAACCGCGCGCTCATCTTAGCAGTTGGGTAGCTAGTAACAGACTGATGCCATCCTTACCCCAGGATGCTCTCCTCACGTTTACCAATAACGATGTACCAGCGATACTGTTGTATCGTTACAAGGTGTTACTGTCAGCATCGCCATTGGGGCTCTAGAAGAATACGAAAGAAGAGGATTAACCACAGACAACACTTGGATGGGCTGATGTGTTGGAGTCCAGTCGGTAGTTAAAACCCAATCTCATATGTATAGTTATTTAATGAGTTTCAATTCAATAAACATTCTGAATGTTTCTCTTTATACCAAGCACCGTGCATCCTTCTCATACTACTTTCCTGTGATATTTTCTAAATATTCTAATGAAAGTCAGGAACCAGTCCAACTTCAGTATAATGACAGTCAAATCTTTTCTTTTGTTTATGTATACCGGATGAGTGGTTAGTGCAGCTGCGCCTTATTTACAATTGAACACTTCCGTTATGCTTTGCTATGGAGCCTTGTATATACACAGAAGTGCCGATATGGGATAAGGAGATGCAACTATGCAGATAGCGATATCACAGCGGATGAAACTTATTAAAGTGTGTTAAAGGTTTTTTGACGTCATGATGGCCACACAACATGAATTAACTAACATTAAACCCGTTATGGTTGTTGGATGGAGACCCAAGGGGCATTCTATTTCGGAAATCGTTCGCGTTTGGTCAACATTCCTCGCTCACAGTCTCAAGAATGTGACTTTAAAATGTTATTTTCAGCATTTTCTCCTGCCATGGACCAAGCAAGGCCCCCTCCGCCCCCCCCCCCCCCGCATGACCAAGACCAGCAAAGTCTTCGTTGAGCTGTCAGTGTTGACAGACTCGCAACACTGCTTCAAGAGCAGCAACACTCAATGTAGAACGTACGACAGACGAGTACTTGCAAAAGAATGTTGCGAAGTTTGGCGCTGATGAAATATGGCAGCAGAAGACCTTCGTGAAAGCCTCTGCCAACATAACACCATCGGCTGCAGCGCCTTCCCTAGGCTCTAGATCATGTTGGTCGTATCCTAGTTGACTGTAAGAAGGTTGAGCTGTTAGATGTAACTCGATTTTAGTTGTTAAGGACTCGTGGTAGGCCTTGAGTTTGGTATAGACCTCCCGAGGCTATCCCGGTGGCACTGTGTAAACTTCTGGTGGGCCCGTCCTGGCATGGGCTGTGTTTGCAGACATGTACTGGGACCTCGGAAACGACGAGAGTGGTCAACTGCTTCGTGCTACCGTGGTGAGTATCTAAAATGGTTGAAAAATGATTAAATGACAAGACAGAGGTCTTCCTCACCTCATCAGAGAACTATTACTACTACTATTACTATTACCCCGCGATTCACTAAAAGTGTTTGCCGGAGGGTGCATTGCACCTATCCGTGAAGGTAATGGTTTGGAAGGGATATACGGGATATGGCAGGAGGCGCCCATGGGCTATTGTGAGGAACCATCCCAGCATTCGCATGGAGCGATCTGGGGAAACCATGGCAAACCCAGATGAGGATGGCCGGAGCTATTCCTGTAGGATTTTATGTTTAGTCGCCCGGTAAATCCTTTCTATTCCACTCCCTAATCGCTCGTGGAAAAAATGAGTACAGAAATAAATCGGTTCTGGCCCTGATTTCTCTTATCTTATTTTCGCGGTCATTCCGAGAAATGAATGTTGCTGGTAGCAATATTTGTTCACTGTCATTCCGAAATACGTCAGTCGAGAATTTTTCAGTTAGCTTCTGTTGAGAGCAACGCCTTCGGTGTTCCAGGTCCTCCCAATGTAACTCCTTCAACATCGCACTTACCCTTTCCCTCCAACTGTATATACCTGTCACGAATCGGGCGGCTCTTCTATGGACCATCTCTAATGCCTCCATT
Organism: Vandiemenella viatica; assembly: GCA_031002005.1. Taxonomy (NCBI): domain Eukaryota; kingdom Metazoa; phylum Arthropoda; class Insecta; order Orthoptera; family Morabidae; genus Vandiemenella; species Vandiemenella viatica. Next base: position 18,622,266 of record JARYHS010012519.1, read on the forward strand.
AATCCCTTTTGATGGGTACACCATACAGAGCAACAATATTCTAAGTGAGGCCGCTCTAGTGACTTGTATGCAATCGATTTCACTTCCGGAGTGCATTGTTTTAAATTACGACCTAGAAATCGAAGCATACGATTTGCTTTCCCAATTACATTCTCGATATGCTCATTCCACGACAAATTATTACGAATTGTTACCCCTAGGTATTTAGCGGAATCTACAGTTCTAAGGACAGTACCATTAATTGTATATTCAGAGCTAAATGGTGTCACCTTTTTACTTAAACGCATGACTTGGCACTTTTTAGCGTTTTACTCCAACTGCCAATCTTTACACCACGCAATTATTTTCATCATATCGTCTGCGAATGCGCTGAACGTGGCAGTCGAAGTCTTCCCCACTTTGAAAAGTAGGATATGGGGCGATCTGTGGAAAATCTGACGACAGAGTACAATGCTGGTGCAGGCAAAAGTGTTTCGGAGCACACCGTTCAGCGTCCATTGTTGAACATGGGGCCCCGTAGCGGACGACCGTTCTTGATCTTAAGTTAACCCAATCACATTGACAGTTACGATTCCACTGGGCACGGAACCATGGATACTGGACCGAGCATCATTGTAAACATGTCGCCTGGTCGGATGAATCACGTTTCTTGTCCCACCTGGTCGATGGTCGTGTTCTGATACGCAGTCTTCCAGGCGAACCGCCGCGCTGCTGGGGAAATGCACCGCGCTACGGACGCAGGCCAGTGAAGGCAGTACAGTGCTATGGAGGACATTCACCTGAGCATCCATGACACCTGTGGCACCACGAGACATGTAGACTACATGAAAACTCTTGAGGACCATCTGCATCCCTACAACCTTCATGCGACGGCATCTCGCAGCTGTCTGTTTCCCAAGGCCAGAAACATGATATAGTGGTTTGAGGAGCATGATAGTAAACTCTCATTGATTTCTTGATCACCAAATTCACCTGAACTCAACCCGATACGGCTAGCATTCTGGACTCACATTCGGGAGGACGGCGGTTCGAATCCCCGTCCGGGCATCCAGATTTGGGTTTTCCATGGTTTCCCCAAATCACTCCAGGTGAATGCCGGGATGCTTCCATCAAGAGGCCATGGCCGAATTCATTCCCATTCCATGCCCCCATCCTCTCCCGTCTCTAAGGACCTTGTTGTTATAGGAGACGTTAAGCAGTTAAAAAAAAAAATCAACCCGATTGAACACATCTGGGACGCTATCCCAGGTCGTTCCGTGCCCTCAAACCATTGGCCTGTAATTTAAGGAAATTGGGTGACATGATACCTCCAGAAACCCACAAACAACTTGTCTAATCAATGCCACGCTTAGTCGGTACTGTATTGCGTTCCAAACTTAACCAAAACGTTACGAAGCAGGCTGTTACAATGTTTGGGTACATCAGTTTATGCGACAGACTTTATTTTTAGAGGTATAGACTCTCAAAGATTACATAGTAGCTTATACGAGCAATAGAAGTAATTTCCTCAGCGGTACAGGACGTATCAACGTTGGTAACGTTCCAGACAATCAAATTGCAGAATTGGTTTCGCCCCCAATTCCCGTTATCTTTCTTTCTGACCATCGTTTCTATTATTCCCGATACCTCTACAGTTTTAACTTCAAATCAGAAACTAAGAAACGCATAAGTCTTTATTTATTTATTGTCTTACGTTTCGTCAATGTCTAAGCTATTAGAGACATGAAAGGACTGAAGGCAAGGAGCGGGAACGAATTCATCCATGACATTTTGAATGAACTATATGGACATTCGCCAGGAGTAATTAGGGGAAACTTTAGAAAACCTAAATTTGAATGACCGGCGGGATTTGAACCAAAGTCCTCCTAAGGCCGCAGCATTACCACATACCCGCCACGCTCGGTCGCATAAAATGCCTTCACCATGTTACTGGGGGATACTCCATATTATAACGTATATAACAGTTATCGAAGTCGACTCTTACCAAGTCGGAGAGTCTGCATGTCAGAGCCGGAATTTCATTTTCGGAGCGACCAGTTTTCCCTCACGGATTCCAGGGGATCAGACTCTTCATTTGGGATGTGCTATAGCTGCATTGAATTTCAGTGAATTTCACTTTCATTTTTTGATTAGATTTAACGATTTATAAACTCGAAATTTACGGTTTCCATACTGAAAGGTCTGGACTGTATTTTATTTATAAAATGTTAAACTTTGACAGATGTTAACTAAACCGTTCGTTATACGGAATAATCTTGTTAGAAATATATAAATCTCGGGTTTTCTGCCGATTAATTGATTTATTTAACTATTACTTTAACAACGTTTCGGCAACTGCCATCGTTGCCTTCATCAGGTTAGTTCTTTTTATTTTTGATATGATGTACAAATTCCTCCACGTATAGGTATCTAATATGACATTTTAGTTTTTCCCGGCGTATTGTTGAAATAAATAACTCTAGGGTTAAATAAATCAATTAACCGGCAGAAAACCCGAGAGTTATTTATTTCAACAATACGCCGGGAAAAACTAAAATGTAATCTTGTTAGTTACAAATGAATAGTGATTTAATTTGCCTTGTTGGACGCTTCTTGAATCAAGATGATGATAACACCTCCCCTCCCAGTTGTTAAAATGTATCAGGAAACAATGTCTCACTTTGCCGTAAGTGCGACACGTTGCTTCCGTTAAATAATTTTATTGGAATCTGTACATGTTTCGCTTCTACAATAAAACCGCGATAATCTGTACAAGTAATAATTTTTCAGGTACGGATTAAAAGATCTGTGTTTATATTCGCTCTAAAGTTGTTTAGTTTGTAACTATTTCCGAATCCAATATTCTGAACGTTAATGGCACGAGAGGAGAGATAAAAATGGATTTTGCCAAGGAATTAGAGTGCTTTTGGATTACACAGTATGGGAAACTGTTCCGGTAGTTATATTATGTCACTATTTTCCCTCTGTATAAAGTCGGCCTGAGCTTTGATCCAAGGCACCGCTGCACTTTGCCAGCTTTGCTCGTGCGTTCCTAGCGGGTGAAGCGACGACCGCACCTCCAGCTTGCAATTTTGCCCACCGTCCAAATTTGCTCAGTTTGCTCCTCCTGCCGCAAAGCAAACAAAAACCTCTGTCGGATTCATCACAGAGAAGTTGCCAAGTCCCGGTCACAAGCATAATGTTTGCATGAAATCTCGAACAGCGGCGACGCGCGCTAGTTGATTGCAGACTCGCTAATTCCCGCGCGCTTTGAAGTCGCGCGTCGCGAGTCTCAGTCGGATTAGGCACGCGACACGTCGAGCAGAGGGATTAGCGCGGAGCTTCGTTTTATATTAGCAACTTGCGAACTGCGTGAGCTGGTTCGCAAATTGTTCGCGTGGCAATTAGCTAAGCTGTAAGAGGCTGATTGGAAAGGAATATTACTTGTGAATTTTGAAAAACCTAATATGTCAAACGACGAAATCGTTGTTTAGTTTATGCAGCCATCTAAATTATTACAACACAGTGGAATGAAAAAATAGATAGCTAGATCATTAAAAACTGAACAGTAAAATAATTTTGCACAACGATCAGTATAAAGCTAGTAATAGGCACGACGTTAAGGACGGGCGCACATTGACGCGCAGTTGACGCAGGCGGCGCAGCACAGTTTGTGTCTCTATGTTTTGTGGCGGAACAGCGCGTATTGAGACGCAGAGCAGGGCAGCGCAGTACTGCGCCGCACGTGGCCTGCGCCACGTTGTGATCACGACACAGAAACTGTGCCACGCAGCTCACTCGTGCCGGTTTTTGCCGTAACACTTCTTGCGTTATTTATAATCTTGCTTTACTTATAATGATTTTCAACCATGGAGTAAGAAAAATTGATTAAACTGGTGCGTAACCAACCTGCGATTCACAATATCAGTCATAATAAATACATAAAAATTAAATTTAAACAAGAAATTTGGACAGTGAGCCCAACAAGTGGCGAGTAAATTCAGCATTTATTTATCATTCAATTGTCCACTTACAATTTTCACTTTTATTTTTCTCGTTTTGACTTCATTTTTAATAAAACTTAAAAAAGATTGATATATAGACTATTATTACATTATTTTTTTTCTTATTATTTGTACTACATCATTCAATAGTGTCCCTAGAAACATATTTTTTTCTTATAGCGGCACACGTCCGACTGAATTGAGCTCTTCTGCTCCCTCTTCAAGGCAACCTACGTCCACCTGCTAACGAGAGAGGGAGGCAATTTCCCGAAGAATTTGTTGAACACTGGTTTTTTCGTTCCAAGTGTTTCTTATGTTCTGTTATGCAGTTTTCTTGAAAATATAATATGAAATTAAAGAGAAATACATTCTTATAAGTTTCATGTACCATCAAACGCTAAATAATTAAATAAATTACCTCGAAAATCCTGTCAGATTTTCTTCAGTTCCAATAGGTATTTGAGCGTCGTCGAAAAAATAATAGGTTAGATTCTGCTGTGAATCTCCGCTAGAGTCATCCGGAAATTATCTTTTCAGAATTCTCTTGTCACTGCAAAAGCCAGATGAGAGTTTGTTCTTTCCATATACTCACTTTTACATAGTTTTATCTAACTCAGCTTCTGATAGAGTATTAGCAATTTTCCAAGATCGGCATCCCAGTCTGATTCAGAAAAAAAACCGAGTTTTTGCTTGGACGTGTTTTTTGTTACACTCTTCCGTCGGTTTCGAGCCCAACACAACAATGCTTTGTAAACTGCCGCACGAAACTGCGCGGGTAACTGCCCGACACAGTTTCATTGTCTGTGCTGCCCTGCCCTGCTCTGCGCTGCCCCTACTGCATCACGCAGCTCTCAATGTGCGCCCCGGGTTAAAGTCAGAAAAATTCGGTTCAATAACAGGCACTTAATACATCAAATATGGTACAACAAAATAATATTCCTCTAGAACCACTTTATGGTCAACAGAAAGTGCCAACACTGTAACCGAGTTTGATAGAATATGACTTTGGAGAAGTTGGCCAGAGAAAATTACATACCAATACAATGTCCCTGCCGAACAAGGAGCACTGGGCTTGTTATCGTGGGCGCTGGTAATTCAGACCGCACGGCATCCTAATGAATGGCGTAGGCACTATTTATAGCGAGTCTGATTACAGTGGTACTACTGACAAGGGGAGGGCCAGGGGCGTAGCTACTATGGTGCTAGGCGGTGCAGTGCACCGGGGCCCCTGCCCTCAGGGGGCCCCCAAGCATATCGGGTCCCCACGCGCACCTCTGGGGGACCCCCAAGCGCAGTTCAGAGGGCCCACGCGCCTTCACGGCAAACTGGCAAACCTTTTTTTTTTTTTTTTTTAGCTCTACCGACGTTTAAGGGGGCCCGTTGAGACACAGGAAGGCCCTCACTGCTCAGGGGGCCCGAAAGCACAACTCAGGGGGCCCCCAGCCTCACCTCAGGGGGCCCCTATCCGCAACACAAAGCAAAAAAAGGTCGCCCATCTGGCCTGAGGGCCCAAAATAATTTTTTTGCACTGATGCCCTTGTTGACCTAGCTACGCCACTGGGGAGGGCACGACCTTGGGATTTTATTTTGGGATGAGACTTTGCGTAATAATTGTACCCCTTTAGGATGTTTACCTCCTGCAATCGTAAGACGCAACGCTCAATAGAGTCGGAGAAAACGGCCTTTAAAAATTCAAGCCCAGCTTATATACTACTGAAATTTCGGTCAAGCTAGCAGCGCAACAGCCCAGTCAGTAACGACCTGCATTATGCCAGGGCGCTCTTGGTTCGAATCTCGATTCCATCTATTTTTTTTTTTTCATTTTTAATTTTCTGTCTTTACAATTAAATAAGTTTTTATTCAATGTTATTGATTATTTAATTTGAATTTCAAATTTTAAATCATAGTAATATGAGTATATTAAATACCCTATAACTTGCTTAAAATACTTTGAAACTATAATAGTTACAATATTCTTTAAATATAATTAAATTTTAAGTTTTTTATTAACAGATTTATAAGTTTTATTTCGGATATTACCGTTGTTCTAGTAAAAATTCCGCTTTAACTAATTGTGTTCGATGCTAAAAAATTTATTGTTTTAATTTTTTTTATGATGATTAGCATCCCAGCTAACATTCTTAATAAAAAAAATTAATAAAATCAATAATAATAAAAGCACAATGAAAGTTTTTTACTCATGAATAAATATTATTATTATAACCATTCGTAATAGTGTATTTTAGACAGTAAAATATTGTAACTGTTATAGTTTTATAGTATTTTAAGTTAAAGGGTAGTTGATATAAAATTAAAAAAAAAAAATTAAAAAAATAATACACCAAATCCAGATTCGAACCCAGAGTGCCCAGTCATAACGTAGGCTCGTTACTGACTGGGCTGTTGCGCTGCTAGCCTGAGCGCAATTTCACTAGTATATAAGCTGGGCTTGAATTTTTAAAGGCCGTTTTCTCCGAATCAATTGAGCGTTGCGTCTTACGATTGCAGGAGGTAAACATCCTAAAAGGGTATAATTATTACGCAAAGTCTCATCCCAAAACAAATTCCCAAGGTCGTGCCCTCCTCTTGTGAGCTGCAACGTGTCGCGGAGACAGCGAAATAACCAGAACGCTTCTTTAGGGATTGATTTTTTTTTCCAACACAAGCTGAATAAAGTAAACAAAAGAGACACGACTGGAAAACAAGAGAGTTATTTATCGGTTTGTGCATCCAAAAGGCACTTCTTGCTAGGGCGGTGGGATAGCTACATCGGGAATCGTTTCCAGGATGCAGTCCTACAATGTTTCATGAAGATGGCTGCCGGATTGCCTTGATAGAAGATCCAATATGCAGTACTGTGCGCCCGTTTTTGTATCAATGCAGCCATGATCAATTGGCGGTTCCTCATAATTGTTTTCTCTACCCAGGATTTCTAATAGTTGGTTCGGCTGTTGTATTCCCTGCTCTTTTGGTTTGGTCTCATATCACATTTTGCCGTCTCTGAACTGTGAGACACATTTGACAGGTCCATGACAACTCATCCCTATGTCTCAGGAAACTGAAGATGAATATGCATAGGTTTCATCCATTCCATTGCAGAAACGGATCATTATATGCTGCTCATGGGGTCTGAACACCAGCATAGCGAGCATTTGAAACGTTTCTGATTCCGGTCATTGTCACGTGGGTTCTGGGGACTGGAAGATGCCGAAATAACGATGATTCATCTCAAACGAACCATCGCAGTTTCCACAAAATTAAATTTCCATACCAGAATAAGAAATTTTGTGAAATTTTTGAACGGAGATTTTCCCGGCGTATAAATGCAATATAATCTTCTCGGGTTTGCAGCCGGATATTTTCATGAAACGTTGCAACGTTTCGACATCGTTGTCTGTTGTCTTTATCAGGTAATCGTATCTTGTTATCGACACTCTGCAAGATCACTGCGAAAGTTGTTAGCAAGATACGATTACCCGATAATAATTAATAATTCCCTGTGGTCGTAATGACCTGCTGACAGGGTTCCTATTGGCGGCGCATTCCGCCCCTGTCGTAGCCGCCTTAACCTAGCCCTGTAATCCTGCCGGGTACAGGGGACCTACAGTTTAACATGGAATCCGAACCACGGAAGCGTTCTGGTGTACTTCACATTACACAGCAAGCTGTGCCAGAGGTGAAGGCCGGGGTTAAGAACCTATGAAAATCCCCGCGGTGACAGGGATTCGCACCAAGGACCTTTCGATCTCGAATCAGGCGCCTTAATTACAGAACTACGGGACCGCTCGATTACCCGATAAAAAACAGGGCGTTGTCATCGTTTCATGAAAATATTCAGCTGCAAATCCATGAAGACAATGTTACAATTTTGTGAGATACAATCTGATTGTTCCTTGAATATGAATGTTCTATCCCCAATTTCAAATCATACATTACTGTGTTATATAACGATTCGGAGACTGTAAAACTTTGGTTAGTTTCCATGCAGGAAATGCAGTTAATGCTTATCCTATTTGACTAGCGACAAGACATTACTATCCCACAAAAAAAATCTTGTAAAAATAGGCCAAGTCTAGAGCTTGTGTAGTGACAAAAATTTGTGAGATCTTCTTCTGAGCCAATTCTACAGTTTACAGTGTGTATTAAGTTCAATTGTGAAACAGAATAGTTTCTTTCGGTGTCATTGATCGTTTATTTAGGATACAAAAATCTGATGACTTGGCGATTATGCAAGTCATAATTTTTACTGAAATTGAGTGCATAATAAATGCTTGTGAAATTCCAAAAAAGAGCGAGGGAAATTTTGGCTTTTACGTATTTATAAGTTGGACGATCAGTTAAAATTATTAGAACCCAAGAATTGGATGCTCATGATGCAGAAAGAAGAAAAGTCCCAGCTGAAATAAAGCTGCCCTTTGTTAACACTCCCTCTCCCAACCCACCCCCCCACATGCTCTCACTTTCGTTTGTTTTTCTGTTTATAAATATGTTTGAAATGATTCTCTTCAAGAGAAAGGTTAGACGGTAGAATGATATAGTTATGGCTTTCCTTTCATATTATGCTGACTCGGGGTTGTTTGGGACCAATTCTTCGCTACCAACAACTTTCTATATTCAATTCTGGCAAAGAAATTCTTAATCCACGCGTGCGAAGTCGCAGGTATCAGCTAATCTTTATATATATAGATTAGAGCAGATAACACACACACTGACTTCGAGAGAAAAAAAAATTGCCAAGCACTTCACCCCAAAATTTGTGGGATCTACAGTTTAATATGGAATCCGTAAAACTGACCGTCCACGATAAAAAAAATACATATATATTTAAAAATCTTTTCCTCCATTTGGATTTGATCCGGCGGTATACACATTATTACGCAAGCGCGTTAACCAATGTGCCACCAGCCCACAATAATATATGGAACTACAGAGTCTTCCACATCCTAAATGACGGTCTATGTTCATTTCAGTAATTTTTTAAAATTACATGACGGGAAATTGTTCAACCAAATGTATACAATATTTTTCTCGATGTTTCAAAAGATAAGTGTGAGAAGTTTCATTAAGATCGGATGAAAACTGTGGATTTGTATGAAGAAGAACAAACAAACAAACAAACATTCATCTTTATATATATAGATAAATCAACACATTTAAGGTATTCATATAGGTTAACTAAACCATAGCGTGCACCAAATTACTTGTTTCTAGGATTACCGGAAGTACAGTGGAACTTTGATGTCGTGGTGTCGTGCTGAAATAAAAATTTAATTTCAATAACTTCCAACGTAATAAAAGGAAAGAAGCAAAATTTAACACATTAGTTAAACATAGTAAGCTCACTCCACAATGAAAAACTGAGATATATAAAGTTAATAGAGTAGAAAGCGATTTCACGTTAGGGGTAGGTAAGGGGTAGGTGTACGAAAATTTACGAGTTTCAAACTTTTCTTATAATATGTGGGTAAAATGTTATCCGTGTACCAAATTTCAGCTGCCTACGGATACGGGAAGTGCCTTATGGTTTTCAGTCAGTCAGTGAGTGAGTGACAAAATCGTTGAAGTTTGCATCCGAATACTGTTAGAACGAAGAACAGCAACAAAATAAAATTTAGCATGTTTGCTAAGACATCTGATATCTGTGCATAACAGAAATTTGAGACATGTGTCATGAATATGACCGAAGAAATTGAGGTTCAAAAATGGTCCGAATCGCTTTGAGAAAAGGGTAGGTAGTGCCACCGTTGACTCGACTCGGCGAGAGCACTGCCGTGCACCCAACTACTTCCTTCGCAACACCTTCAAACACTATAAGTTGCACGAGACGGCAATTCCCTTCAAATGTAGATCCAATACCATTCGAAACCGCATTCTGTCTTTTAATTTATCTCATACCCGTATGACTTTTTTTAATTTCCGCTTAGTACAGGTGGAGGTTTTTAGAGGCGCGAAGTAACTTGGGTAAAGTAACGTGAAAGAATGCGGCTCTGAACTTTTAAGGAATCATCACGATGTTTTCCTGTTTAGTATAACGTTGTCCTATGAAGAAATGCCAAATATGGCGTTATTGCGCCTTCTAAAAATGGGTGCTTACATCATTTATAGTTCTAGTAAATGGACTTACGATCTGATGTTTTACTTTTACCAACTGTATAATACCATTGAAAGCAATATCATTAATGGGCTATTATATAATTTGAATTTAATAATGTTTACATTAGCTCTTCCCCTTTTATTAATATCAAATCAAATACTTCCGCTCTTCCTATTAAAACATTTATTCAAAAAATTACCAACTCAATTCTAAATTCCTGTAGTTTTAGCTGTGTATTTACTTTACACATTAACGTTAATAGATAAATATCCTTATTTTTGGTCTTTCTCACATACAATATTAACTTAATTAGGTTTTGTAAAAAGGCAGTTGATATGATTTCAGTCTCGCAACAATGCAACAAACTTTCTGTCTTCATTGCCAGCAATGGTTTCTTCTACACATTACAAGATAAAACACCATTACCCCACTCAAAGACATTTATTAGACAGAAATATTCAGTTCACACTTGTTCAAATAATTTTATCTCATGTGCCCCCATTTCATAGTTGTGAAATAATTCTGTGGAAAGAAATGCGCTCTGCCACTATGTAATTTTAAAATCTTTTCTCGACATCAATGTTTTTATCTATACTCTTGTATGCAGTAACTGATTTTGGTGGACTTTTCACTCATAAAGATTTTCTCACGAATTCCTGTAGTCATTATAAATTAAAGGAAATTTGTGTGTAATGCAACTTTGCTAAAAACGAAAAATTCCCCAGGCCACACTGAAAATGTGCAGCAGGTGGGATACTGGATGAAATATTCACCGATTACCTCTTACGGCGTGTGTCAATGTGGAATTATCCTCAGTTTTATCTAGTTAACCAACTATCATCTCGAGCTAAAAGCCATTTAATGGTAAATTTTAGAGCCCCTTTGAATGTGATGTGGTGATTTGGATATTAAGAATCAACAGCAGCTTATTCTTCTTGAAGGTTGAAACCACTTGACCCAATTAACGAAAAACAGTGAAAGGTCAGTCATAACTTGAATGGATGACGCTAATAGAACAGTGTGTACATAAAAACACCATCAGATGTATAACATAATTTGCCTATGGGTTTAATGCTGCGTTGAAACACTCCTGCTTCTTCTTATTCCCGACGTTTTATTCCTAAAGAAGAGATTATAGTTGGTGTGTAGTGTGCTCTCCAAGGAATACCTAAGCTCACGGCTGAGAGCATCAGACAGGACGTAGCGGTTATATTTTAATATAAAAGCTAAACCTCCAAAATCCAACATCACGGGAAAAGAAAGAGTTGCACTACGACAGTTAAGAGAATACCAGGACATTATAATTCTACCAGCCGATAAGGGAAACTGCACTGTCATCATGGATTCGTCAGACTACGAAGAAAAAATCCAACATTTAGTGGCGCACAACGCGTAAAAAAAAACTGGATAAAGACCCCACAACAAAAATCATAAGACAGACTAAAGGACTTGTTAACCGTCTGAACTTGGAATGGACAGTGAAACGAAATATACCAAGTGGAACTCCAGTTCCCCCTCTCCTCTACGGCCTGCCTAAAATCCACAAAGCCGAGGTGCCTCTCCGACCTATTGTGAGTGCCATAAATTCACCTACATATGGTTTAGCAAAATTCCTTGCAAAAAAATGGAGCCACTGGTGGGATGCAAAGAGACTTATATATAAATAATTCATTGTACTTTGTAGAAAAATTAAGAAGATTAATTTATCTGACAATGACTTGTTAATAACTTTTGACATTATGTCATTGTTCACAAACATACCTCTGAACGACGTGATGGAAATAATAGACAAAGAATTCACTGTGAAATGTAGGTCCGTCTTCAAACATTATCTGACCTCTACCTACTTTCACTGGATCAATGAATTTTACAAACAACAGTAAGGAGCGCCAATGGGCAGCCCTCTGTCGCTCATCATAGAGGACTTGTTTATGGAAAAATTGAAAACAAATCCATTGAGACTGCAACAAAGAAACCATCCCTTTGGCTAAGATATGTAGACGATACTTTTGTGATATGGCCTCGTGGGGAAGAAGATTTGAAACAGTTCTTCCATCACATCAATAGTATTCATCCAAAAATCAAGTTCACAATGGAGCGCGAAATGAACGGTCAGCTGGCTTTCCTAGATGTTTTAGTGAAAAAACACTCAGGAGGCAGGCGTGAACACACGGTAGTCATAAAACCAACCCACACAGACAGATACCTCCACGCTTTATCACACCATCACCAATCAGAAAAACGAGCCTTGATTAAAACGCTGTTCTGCAGGGCACAAAGAATCGCGGACGAGGAACATCTAATGAACGAAAAAAAACATCTTAGACGACCACTCAAAGGTAACTGCTATGGGTCTGATGTGATAATAAAGTCAATGACAACTAAGCAAAAGAAGAAACTGTGAAGACCAGAACAAAAAGCCGAGCTGCCATACGTTAAAGGTGTTTCCGAAAAAATTGGAATAATTTTAATGAAATCTGATATTCTACCCATATTTAGAAGTGGAAAAAAAGTGAAAGAAAAACTGCGAATGGTCAAAGATCGAAGGTCTCCTTTACAAAGCAGTGGAATTTATGAAGTACGCTGTAATTGTGGAAATATGTATATAGATTGTAACGTCTATTTTGGGGGAAAGTAATTTCTGGATATAAAGTTCCTTCAATATCAAAATTATCAAGTTTTAATATCAAAATAATAATTAATTTACAGCTAACCATATGAAATATTATTGGAATTGATAGGAGAACTGAAAAAGGGTGTACAATTTATTACAATTGATCATTGTGAAATTATTCAAACATGAAGTTTGTTTTTATTCTGATATAAACAATTAGATATCATTGAATTTCTTTAAAGTCAAGCAGTTAGAGCAAAATCTCAGGGTTAATTTACTGGGTGTATCGATTGTATTAGTTTCCGTCGTGATCGTAGATTTTACCGTTGTTCACGGGTCAGGTCCGTAGACAGGCACAATTAGCGCCACATGGGGGCGTCCAGCTTTCTCGACCGCACAGCGTGGTGGCAGTGTCCAGGGCCCAGCTCGTCCAGTGCTCCGGCCTCGGTGAAGGTCACTTGCGGCTGTATCAGATGAGGATCCCAACCAGAGTGTGTCTTCGTCCGTTTTCCAGCTCCAAGCAAGACTCTGTACATCTCGCAATGCGATGTCTCGTCCGGCCCTTGGCGAATCACAGCACTCCGCGCCAAATGACCAGCAATTCATTGGCCCCCAGAACAAACGAGAAAAAACACCAACTCGTCAATAAATTGAGGCGGCTTCTCTATTGGCTGGATCGTCTTCCACCACTCTCAAAAAACGCTTCTTTACTAGGAAATGGCACTAAGGTATATTTTCGTTCGTCGGCACCAGTTTTCGTCGGGTATTTTCCGAAACGTGCGAAAATAGAAAGTAGGCCTTAGTTATTTATGGTGGCTATAAATCCCCTTAATGTCCAAGTTGGCTAGAACGTTTTCAGTCCCCCGTGGTGCGTGTAAATCTGGACGCTTTTGTTCCGTCAAGTATCTGTTCGGTTAGGCACGTCGCACCGTCAACATCACACATACCGTGGGAACACTTGGTGCCTAATAACACTGTACTTTTTAATTCATTCCAAGGTGAAACCGAACGAGCCATAGCCGTGAGGATACGTGAACATAAGAGTCACACCCGTCTGAGGCATCCCACGAAATCAGCTATTGCCGAACACCAGATGGAAGAAGAACACGAAATACTATGGGAAAATACAACAGTGCTAGTTAAAACCAAAGGTTTTCTACAAAGAAAAGTAAGAGAGGCTATTGAAATATTCAAACAGCCTAAAACCTCAACAAGGACAGTAGTTATGGTCTTAGCCAGGCTTGGAAATGAGTGTTAGATAAATAATTAACTCTATACTCACAGATATTAAATCGTAAAGCATAACGATGGATAGTCGATATTGTTATACATAAACAACCCGCAACGCCAGTCTCCAGCAAATCACAATCTGTAGCAGATTCGGCAAACGGCCCCTGATGAAGACCTAAGCCCTGGTCGAAACGTCGGGAATAAGAAAAAGCAGGAGTGTTTCAACGCAACATCAAACCCGTAAGCAAATTATATTATATTAATATGACGGCTGCGAAAACAACAAAATCTTTTACTATCAGATGTAAATATCCAACGCTGGAACCCAAACCATTCAGCAATTTTGCCACTGAAGTTTAATGATATTGCGTTGACGATACTGAAAGAAGATTTTTGGCGAAGTTCGTTTGTGTATTTATTCCATGATGTAATACACCATTGTCATCAGCAACACATATACAAGGGCACTAATGGCCTCGTTAACGAGCCTTTAATCTACAAAATTAACGACAAAACAACGTTTAACGAAACGTAATATATTTGTCGCAATAAATTACAACAAACTTGACAGGACTACGTTGATTGACTTTAACGACGTTTCGTGTCACTTTCTCGTTTGGTACTCGCAGGCAGCAGAATCAAAATACTTATATCTTAATCATACTTAAAAGAACAAAATAGTTGTTCAAAAGGCATAGAAATAATTTTTTGGAATCGATATTGTTGCCCTTGTGATTTGCACCAAAAACGTAATTCGCAAATATTAAAATATTTTAATTCAATCCTGATTTAATACAGCTGTAATAATTTATTATCTGTTTCAGTAATATAACTCAAAAATTATAGTGAAATGTATCATTTTCTTTAAATAAAAAATTAAAAAATACCTGATGAAGGAAACATAAGTCACGTTACGAACAATGACAGCAGCATTAATATTTTTTTAAATTTTTTTTCGTTTCACTGTTTCTAATACATAACTTTCTCCATTATTACCACTTCAGTAAAGTTACAGTTCAGTTACCATAAAATATCTTCGTTTCCAATGAAACTGTTCAAAGCCAAGAGTAAAAAATAGCCTTGTTCATATTTTTTAACCCAATATCTTTTAAACTGTTCCACGGTACAGTTATGCATAGGTTTCTACTGCTTACCCGCCTCGCGGCCACTGTGTTGATGTCGGTCGCTCAACTTGAGGCTAGTAATTTCGAAAGAAATTTTTTTCTTTAACGACTCGGGCATCCAGGGTAAGAGAAGTTTAAATGCACCGTTGTCAATCACTAGATTCTGTTGTATATCCTCTACAGCCGGTATGGAGTGCTACGACCCGACGCTGCAATGGTGATTCGTTCGTCGCATCGGGACTTTATATCATAGTGGCTCCTTGACGTTCCTCTACGGCTAAGCATCATATTTCACACTCTTAATGCTTTCTTCTCCTATACACGTTGCAAACACCGGACAACACCGAAAGCACACACCGTCACAGTCACCTACGTCTACTACATAATTTCCTAAAGACTCACTCGTTCACTCATTCACCTCGATAGTTATTGGCTGGGGAACGGTGTCACGTGTCAGCCTTCGATCGAAAAGCAACAGCGACCAGAGATACCATTAGAAGAAATTCAGGGGTATGTCCACAATTTATTGCTAAGCAACTGCTACCAAATTAATTGCTATAATACATTCATTAAGTTTCCTATTCGTAGCTTTTCATAGTTAAAAAATTATCGAAAAACTTTACAGCTGAAAAATCTGGGAACTGCATTTCAGTAACATGTTGTTAGTGAAAGTAGCGTAAAAAAACTTTTGAAAACTTAAATTACCCATGCTCTCTGCTGTAACCACGAATGGCAATTGTCATTCCGGCCTAGCCTAAATTTCAATTTAATTAAAACTCTTATGTTGCTGTTTCACCAAAGTTTATACATTACGATTTATTTGTTGTTTATGTACAGTATTTTAATGACCACTTTCGTTAATGATCTTTGTTCATGTTCGCTGTACGTGTGTTGTTAGGTTATTTATGTCACTGAATAGAGTATTCTGGCAATTCAGTTCTTGGGAGATGCTCAACTGTTTAATAAACTGGAATCTGTATTACGTTCTCTGGCCGTCACAGATATTATGACAAAAAAAAAAAAAAAAAAAAAAACGCATTATGAATGTTTAACCAGCGTCAATTAAAAAAAAACAACGTGATCATTTCGAAACAAACAGGAATTCTTAAAAATTTTCAGAGTGAACTTTAAGGGTGAAACACAGTCAAGTTCGTATTTGATCATATGAGGTCAACATGTCATAATGTTTGACCATAAAAACTTGGAACTATTCTATACGCGTGACGATACACAAAAAACAGTCACGGGGTTACACTAGTAAGTAATAACTTGTTACTAAGTTGTTATTTTCGGCCCACTTACGCCAGTACAAATTTTACTTCGTTCATTTTATGACGTGGATATGTCATCGACTTTATTTTCAAACTAAGGGTGCGTGAGACACACTTCAATGACGGTACCTACAGTTTGGATAAAGTTTGGCACTGTAATTAAAAGTCTATCTTCTACGTTGAAAACTTACAATACTCGATAGCCAAACTGCGAAAGCGTCTGTTGTTACGCTGCCATCATGCAGCCGGTTACACATTGGGCGGTTTCGGCCGCGGCGGAAATTTTTCCCGTCGCCGTCGTTCCAATCCTCCCAGCTGAAGGCTGGGAGGCGGGCTGCTGGAGAGTCACCGAGACTCTTTTCAGCCAATCTACTCTACGGGGAGGGAAGGGGGATGGAAGGTCGGCTGTGGCGTTGTAGGGAACCATCCCGACATTCGCCTAGAGTGGCTGAGGAAAACCACGGAAAACCTCAGCCAAGAATGGCCGAACGAGGTTTGACCCTCGTCCTCCCGAATGATAGGTAGGAGGCCAAAATTGGCCTCCTCCCATATCGGTGTTCCAATAGTGGCGCGAGGGATCAAATGGGAGCCTACACACTGGGCGGAGGGGAAAAACCCGCGGCAGCGCTGCCGTCGACGGCAGGTATGCAGCCGCGCGCTGGCCACTACATTCGACGGTTAGTTTGGCCGCTCCAGTCTAGACACTAGCCCATGTGACCACATAGTCGCTCGCACACTCGTCGGATTTTTTACCGCTTGTACGTTTTTCAGTCCGCGTACAGTTAATATTTTTTTAAATTTAAAAACCGTATATGAGTAAAGTGGTGATAGATAATGATCTTCTCTTTTTGTTAGTAGAAGCGAGACCAGTTTTATGGGCCAAAACATTAGATTCTTCAAAAGATGGGGATGCTATCACGAACGCTTGGGAAGAAGTGTGCCTTGAAAATAGTAATGATTTTTACGTACTGGAAAATGGGGATAAAAAACCTTTGCATAGTAAACTTTTTGATTACAGATTTACGTACATTTAATACTGTGTAACTGTGTCCTTATATCATAGACATTTGCCAAGGAACACTTTCAACATTACAACGAAATTCTGCTCCTCGACATTATAAAACTTTTTCTTTTTATATACAACACAGCAGTGATGAATACAATGAGAGAAGCTGCTCAGTATATTCGGCATCTTCGCCAATTACTTTCGATTTTTCTTTGCGAAGTAATCATTATTAAAACACTTAACACATTACAATCTAGCTACAAAAGTTTAACTAATAGATTGTGCTTATAAGGATAAAGCAATACCAGAAAACTCAACAGTGAAGTGTTGATTACACAGTGAAGTATATGTATTAGTTACAAATAGATGAAAGGTTTAGCCATTATATGCCTAGTGTATTTTCAAACTTTTCCTGTACACCTATTCCTATTCACCTCAAGGAATTTTCACCCTAATTAACATAAAATAAATACAACCGATTGGAATTATATAAAATTAAATATATCATGCCCATGAGAAAACTGCTCACTTCAACGTGACTACGAGCATTTCCACTCGTTGAATATGTAAGACCCATAGGCTGATACTGGGGCTGTAGTATAGCCTTAGTGCCTCAACTCACAGTTGGTGTTGACTCAAAGTTCTGTAGAAAATTTACGAAATAATTTTGATTTGGTTTGACCATGTAGCCGGATAACTCAACCTAAATGCTTGATGTCGCCACAATATTTGTTACACCACAAATAGAGAAAAGGTTGCTAGATAACTATGAAATGATAAAAGTTCACTTTCCAAAACTTCCACGTTTTATTTCAAAGTCACACATTTAAATATGCATCTAACAGTTGAGTTGGCAAATCGAACACTCTTTTCCAAAAGTTGCAGGTTGTGGAGAGATATTAGAACCGACCGAACCCCTGAGGTAAATTTACAAGTTCATGTTACTAGTTATGCGCGCCATACACCAAAGTTTCAACATGGTCGAACAACCAACCGAGACAAGAAAGACTAAGCGAGACGAAAGACAGACGACAGGCGGGAACAGACCGCGGACAGGAACAGACGAACCATAATGGCGGCGGGGTCGTTTTATAGAAACCACTAGAATCAGTGACGTCAGCAACTGTCTCACATCTTTTTGCTTCCGCGTAGCTGAAAGTGTGTGTAATTTATTTGACGATCCAGACTATTAAAAATGTTCAAACTTTGACAGTAACTGCACTTATCTACTAGAAGTCCAACGGCAGTCCCGTGAGAAATTTAGAGTAATTAGTTTTAAAGTTTTAGCTGTTTAAAACTCCACGTAGTGACACATTCTAATTTGGGGAAAATCCCTAAGTGTTCTGGAATTTTACGCGCGTGCACAACAATCCGCGACAATCTATTTTTCAAAAACTTAATTACCGGACAAATGCTAAAACTTTTAATGGGAACCAATATGTATGAAATCGTCTTAATTAGCGCTATCTGCTGATGTAATTTTTAAATTAATATTTCTTTTAGATAAAAAGATTATTTTTTCTCTTAATTAAAATCGCTAATTAAACTTTACCAAATTATTTAATTTTATTGCCAAAATATCGGGGATAGTGCTGACTACAGCTGGTGATAAAAGATCGGTTGTAGCTTTACCCGATTTAACGATATTGCATATCTTAGAAATTCCACTATTCCGATCGCGTGTTTTAAAACGTGAACAAACCTAAATATCTCTTAAGCTAAACGTTTCGTGATATGATAAATACATTTTAAAATGATTTTTATGGTGGATTGTAACTATGGGCAAGATTACAGGGAAATTCCTTCAAGTTGAAAACTGCTCTTCTCGAAATTTCTAAGTCCCGCCTAAGCAAAACTAGAATTTGCCAAAATTCTAAGGTGCTTACAAATACAATTTGTCAACTGGGTATTTATCCTCTGAATGGTGTTCTTTAATTTCCCAAGCATTTCATGGAAATAAACATCCCAAAATTATTGAAAAACTTGATGACGATTTTTTCTTTTCCTATTTCTACGGCGACGGAGCCGTCAAAATAACAATTTTTAAACCTAACCGTGAATAATAATCACCAAATTAACTATTTAGCTTCCAATTTCACAAAATGAATCCCAGGTTAGAAAAAGCCCAACCACGTCACCTTTCGCCAACTCTTCAAAGCAGCGGAGGTTTTACCGCTGAAATAGCAACTGCAGTTCTACCGCTGAATGTGTAAACACCTCAAATTCTGTAGGCGGCGGAGGTTAAGTTTCCTCTACGGCAAAAACCGCCTAGCGTGTAACCGGCCTGCAGGGCAGGGCAGAGCGGCTACCACTTGTGTTCCTTTCGCTAAGTCTGGAAAATTATGCGCAATATAACTTCCGGTTCGTCTAAGCTACGGCCGTCGTTGTAATCTCAATCGACAGAAATTGTCGGGATCTGTCACTTTCTTGTACAAAACATTACTCTCGAATGATTACGGTCAAGTTGTTTGGGATTAAAGCCGAAATTACAGAGATCAGGATCTTCTTATACTCTTTAAATACAAAAATCTTGTATGGTTGGAAAATTTTCGCCAAATTAATCGTTACGTCATAGTCCAACCCTGTCACTTTTAGCGTCACTAAACAGAAAACGGGTCACGTCTCCTTCACCTGCAAATGAATTAATCTTTAAAGGGGAAAAAAATCACTATTGGATACCAGAGATGCTGCAATTACTCCAAAAACTGTTGATAGCTCAATAAATAAACCAGTCAGGTAAGAAAATTACGTATTCTACAGAAATCTGTAAAAATAGCCCCATCCGACCGTCAAGTTTTTGAATGATACAAAAATATAGGAATCGTTACTTCCGCAATATATTTTGAGATTACGAAATCTGCTAATCTGGCAAGGTTTGTGATCGACATTCAATTAAAAAAGACCAACTATCGGACACAACAGCGAAAAATAAAAGCAGATGAGACGGAGCACGAGCCAGGTATAGTTTCACTATTCCCCTCGCGATCAGCTGAATACTGATGCGAGTGCGCAAACTGTGACTCCTGATCGATGCACAGACATCGTAGACAACTTGTTTGTGATTATCATGCGGACGAAGAGACTAAACTCATGCTTGGACTTATTTATACCTATCCCAAGATACCCTTTACAACTACGCGAATAATTATTTTTCAAATACTAGATGCTTGTCTGGTATAACATTAGACATTTACCTTTCGAGAATTTTGTTTTTCACCATAGCTGAAATTACAGAAGGAATTTAGTGTTTAACAATAAATAATGAAAATATTTAATAGTTTTATAGCATTTTCTTTGCACCGCAAGTGTGAAGCTGATTACTTCTGAATCTGTCTAAATCAACATCTGTAATTCCATACTTTTTTAACTCTCATAATACCTGATGCGGCATCACAAATTTCCTTCTGACAATTCTTATTTTGTAAAATTGAAATAAAGTGTTAATTAAATTATTTTTTTTGGGGGGGGGGGGAGGTGGGAAATTTCCTCAGGCTTATTCATACTTGTTAATCTTATATATATATATAGCCTATATTTCACTTTTCAGCCACCACTACCTAGCACAGATCACTGGTCTTTGTGTGTGGAAGTAGCATGGAGTATCCTGTCATGCACAACATTGGCCGAATACCGATAGCTGTGGGGATGTGGGAGATATGATGGTTAAAAGTAGTCGATGCAGGGCATTTTCGTATTTCGACCAAAGACTTGTGTACCCTTATACTTGTCTTTCCTGCCACAACTACATAGGATAGACCATTGATGTTTGTGCGTGGTAATAACATCGAATCTCACATCGTGCACTATGGTGGTTAGATGTCGGTAGCTATGGAGGTGAGGGAGATATGGTGGTTGATAGTGGTCAACCTGCGCCACTTCCATATTTCTACCAAAGGGGTATATGTCTTGGTGTATCACTTTTCAGCCAAAACTATCAGGCGCAGATCACTAGTGTTTGTGTGTGGTAGTAGCACAGAGTCACCCGTAGATCACAATGTTGGGTGAGTTTCGGTACCTGTGCGAGTGTGAGAGATATGGTGGTTGAAAGAGGCCGATCATGGATATTTTCGAATTTCGATCAAAGACATGTGTGTCAGTAGATGTCACTTTGCTGCCACAACTACATAGCTTAGACTATTGGTGTGTGATAGTGGTATCGTGTATTCCATCGTGCGCTATGGTGGTTAGATGTCGGTAACTATGGAAGTGTGAGAGATATGGTGATTGAAATTGGTCGACCTGTGGCTCTTTCATATTTCTACCAAAGACGCATGTGTCATGGTGTATCACTTTTCAGCCAAAACTATCTAGCGCAGTTCACTGGTGTTTGTATGTGGTAGTAGCACAGAGTCACCCATCGATCACAACGTTGGCCGAATTTCGGTAACTGTGGGTGTGTGGGAGATATGGTGGTTGAATGTGGTCGATCAACGATATTTTCGTATTTCGACCAAAGATATGTGTGTCCGTATATTTTACTTTGCTGCCTGAAGTACATAGAGCAGATGACTGGTGTTTGTGCGTGGTAATAGCACCGAGTCTCCCATCGTGCACTATGGTGGTTAGATGTCGGTAGCTGTCAATCTAAATTCTTTACAAACACGAATGAAGTCGTGGGCACCAGCCAGTAATATTATAAATGAAAAAGTTTGTTTGGACTATTTGCCACGATCACTCCCTAATTGCTCCACAGATTTAAATAAAGTTTCGCATGAAGTTATTATTTTGTCTGGGTAGTGACATAGGATAATTTGTATCCCGCAAAAAGAAATGTTCCTTTGGAAATTGTAACTTTTCAGCAACACCAGTTTCCTACTTTGTAGACGGTGCTGCTTTTACTCTTTGCTTCTTACGAAAATCGTAAACACTGTTTTTGCGTGATCACAGCAAGAACGTTACTGACATATTCAGTGATGTATGTGTTCAGTTTAACAATGCGATAATGGACGCAATTGATAAATTAACATTTCAGGAGCGGAAAATATACCTATAGATTTTTTCGTCCGCGTATCCGTATCTTTCGGCGTGTATTACACCTTCGTTACCTGTTCCTCGGCTCTGATATAAACTACCCCTTGAAGAGTAAAAGAGAAGGAAGCAGTTACACATATTTTCAGTCCCAAAGGAGAATTTCTTCTGCTGGCCGCACTTTGAACAGTAGCCATAACTCTTATACTACAACAAACTTTCAAGCAGACAAAGATGCGTGTAACAGCTTGCATAATGTAATTTTTTTTTTTTTTTTTTTTTTTTTTTTTTTTTTTTTTTTTTTGTAACTGCTTTACGTCTCTTTTTAACATCGAGGTCTTTAGAGACGGGAAAGGATGGGGGGGCAAGGATGGGGCAAGGAATGGGAAGGAATTCGGCCATGGCCTTTTTGAAGGAAGCATCCCGGCATTTGCCTGGAGTGATTTGGGGAAACCTTTCACACCAGAAACATCAATACGCATTTTGATGTTTTTGACACGAGAATAATAATCATAATGTAAAAATGTTTATAATTTAATGTGTATCATAAACTATACGTTCTTCGCAATGTCTCAACCTTCTAGAATCTAGTTGGTGATATAATTTATGGTTTTAAAATTTACGACTAATAGTTTCTTTTACGAACGTAATCACAAATATGAACCGCCCCACTAAAGATTGCTAATCTCTCTGAAAACTAATGAACAATAAGTTCGAAGGATGTTCGTTTAGTTATCATTATTACATCGTATGATGTGCATAAACTACTGTCTGGGCGATTTCTTTCCATTCTGAAAAAAAAAAAAAACACTTATTAATGACAAAATCATGCGCTAGTATCAAACAATAGGAAGGAGTCTGAGATTTAACTTTAATCACAGAAAGTAAAATATTTACACGTCCTGCCGTAACCTGGGCCCAGAGATACGAGGGGACACCGACGAGTTACCGGAACAGTATTTCCGTGGGTGGAGCTTGTGTAGTACATGTTTCTGCCGCTAGGCGTTTACAGCGCAACTCATTGTCGGTTCAGTGCCGCCTGTGTTGTGGACTTGGCTTGCTCTGTTAATGTGCAGTGATTGATTTTGCTAGCGCTGTTTTGTCAATTTTTAGTTTTTGATGATGGCTAGTTTAAGTGCACAACGTGTCAGTAAAAATGTTGCTGAAACTGTTTTAATGTAGTAAACAGCCAACAGAGATGATGCTATGGGAAAAAACTCAAGTGTACGAGTGGCTTACTCGTTTTAAAAATGGCGACATGTCGATTGATGACAAACCTCGCTCTAGACTAACACCAACTGCCCGAATCGACGAAAATGTTGGAAAAATTCGAGAGCTTGTGCTCTCAGACCGTCGAGAGACAACTGATAACTATAAGAGATTAGTGAGTTATCTAGCGACGAATTTTAACGGAAAATTTGGGAATGAAAAGGGTTACTGCCAAGTTTGTTTCACGGACTCTGACTGACAATCAAGAAGAACGTCGAGTTGAAACATGTCGTGATTTGAACCAACAGCTTGAAATTGATCCAAATTTCCGTCAAAGGTCATTACTGGTGATGAGTCATGATGCTATGGTTACGATCCAGAAACAGAGCAACAGTAAAGCCAATGCAAGATGTCATTGTCATCCTGTCCACAAAAAGTCGTCTACTCAAATCACACATCAAAACAATAGTCATTTGCTTTTCTGATGCCAAAGGGGTAGTTCATTGAGAGTTTGTTCCCCAAGATCAGACAGTCAATCAAACCTTTTATTTTGAAGTTTCAAGAGACCGAGCGTGGTGGGTGAATGGTTAACGCTCTGGCCTCGCGTTCAGGAGGACACGGGTTCGAATACCCGTCGGGGCATCCAGATTTGGGTTTTCCATGGTTTTCCCCAAATTACTCCACGCGATTGCCGGGATGTTTCCTTCAAAAAGACCATGGCCGAATTCCTCCCCGCTCCTTGCCCCAATCCCATCTCGCCTATAATGACCTCACTGTCGACGAGGCGTAAAGCCCAAACAAACAAAAAATATGTTTTAAGAATATTACACAACAGTGTTCGTCAAAAAAGACCAGATTTGTTGCAGACAGGAGGCTGGTTTTTCCACCACGACAATGCACCTACACACACAGCTGTCTCTGTTGAGCAGTTTTTTGCTAAAAATGACATGGTTCCGCTGCCCCACGCAACTTACTCGCCTGGCCTGGCTCCGTGCGGCTTTTTCTTATTTCTACGCATGAAAAGGGGCATGAAAGGACCCCAATTTGATGACATTGAAGAGGTCAAGAAAAAAACAAGGGAGGAGCTATCAGCTATTTCTAAAGATGAATACAGAAAATGTTTCGAACAGTGTAAGCACCTGTGGGACAAATGTATTAGTTGTAACGGAGAGAATTTTGAAGGGGATAAGGTTGTTTTGTAAAAAAAAAAAAAAAAAAAATTAAATGGAAATATATAGTTTTTTAAAAATTATTTCGGTTATTTTTGGGTACCCCTCGTATATCATTAACCTTGTTGTTTCTTTCCTGAAGGGTTTCATTATTGGAGGAATCTCACGTTGTCCTTTTAAAACTACTGTTTAATATATATAGAATACGCGGTGCGAACACAGTGTATGTGGGCGCTAGGTTGTTGGCGGTTGTTCCACGGCCTGGGTGGAGCGGTTCAGCGCTTGAAACAATGTCAGCGCCGACGTGACCTGCCCCGCTGTCTGAAGGTCAGCGCACGCGTGGGCCTCTCCTCTACTGGCTACTCCTCGGGAGAATATAGTAGAGCTGGACAAGGCGAAGCCGTCTGTAGTACTACTACCATCATGGTGGTTGACTTGTACCTTCCTTATGGGTACCCGTCATTTATTTTTCAAAGTTGCGACACAAAGTCTCTTGAAGAACAATTAATCTTCTACTTGTCAAGCCACGCTGATATGTTCAGCATCGCGAATAATCAATCAGCTTCAAATAGCGAAAAGTTTAAATCAATTACTCAACATACTTAGAGAGGAATCTGGTGTTTCGTGGATAATGCTTTTTTAAAAATTATGGCTTTACGCCTCATCGACGTTGAGGTCATTAGAGGCGGGATGGGGACAAGGAACGGGAAGGAATTCATTCGGCCATGGCATTTTTTAAGAAAGAACCCCGGCATTCGCTTGGATTGATTTGGGGAAACCATAGAAAACCCATATCTGGATGCCCGGTCTGGGATTCGAACCGCCGTGATCCCGATTGCGAGGCCAGAGCGTTAACCACTCACCTACCACGCTCGGTGTGGGTAGTACAACTGCGTACAAAAATTACGCAGTTCATGGCAGCAAATAATAAGTTAATCAGAAATTACTTGTCCTTCTGAAGGCAAACTGATTACTTCTCGTTCGTGCATTAATGAATATTGTTTCTCATTATCAAAATTCAATTATTCTGCTAGATCGCGAGTACTTAGCCAATCATAGCGAACAGCGCAAATAAGTTGGCCTTCAGTATTCAGTAAATCAACGAGAATTATCAAACACTTGATGATCCATACGGAAATCTCCCGGATACAGTGATTAGTAAGGTTGGGTATTTGTAATTGTAAAAGAAGAACCTCCTCATTCCTTCAATTGTTTACTTGTTTAAGGAACGTAACAAAATTTCACGCCAGTGATGCGGTTTATTAATATCTTTGTGATATGTGCTAACGCAATCTAGCGGCTTGGCTCTGAACTGTTTAATGCGCGCGACTTTCACGGTTATTACTTTTGCTATTTAAGGATCAAATTCCGAAAAAATTCGTTCTCATTTTATAATATTGCCGGAGTGGAGACCCTAATCACATTTATCGATTTAAGTTGGATTTCAATGGAAATAAATGGCTCGTGACAAAAAAAAAAAAAAAAGTTACGGAAATAGTGATACATTTGTCCTTGAAAGGTTGAATTCCGAAAAATTTCTTTCTTAAGATATGATGTGACCAAAGCACAGACCTTAACCTTTAAAATGATAGTTCATTTTTCAATTTCGGTCAGATATTAAGGGAGATAAATGGCTCATGATAAAAAAAAAAAAAATATGTTACTGAAATAATGATGATTTTGCCCTGGGTCGAATCTCATAAAATTCATTTCTTAAAATATTATTTGACCGAAGTGGTGACATTACTCTCTAAAATAATACCTCATTTCTCAAATTCGGTTAGATGTCAAGGAAGTGTAGTAAAGTGATAAGGAACCAAATGTAAAGAATTATGGCGACACGTAACATGAACATTGTTACTAGTGTAATATGTCAGATATGACAATATTACTCGAGTTAGTACAGACTGTAAACTGGAATGAAAGATACGATTCGGGGTATTTTCGGAAGAACAAATTGTGCCGTGTTCGCTGAAGGCACTTATTTTGCCTGCAGTCCTCAGAAGCCTGTCGGAGGGAGACAAAAAATATACAGGCTTACAAAGTACACACACCGGGTGTGTGTTGAGAGTGTATCGTTTTGCAAGTAAGCAGCTGGTTTTTCCATGGGGTCAGACTGGTAGTGTGGAGGCGAGGCATTCTGTGGAGAATGAAGATCATGTGGGGGAGTCAAAGCCAAGAGTTCCTGGTTATCAAACTAATAGCTTATAATTTTACTGTTTATCAGGGAAAACCACAGCGCATTGATGCCTCGGGACTGAGGTGATTGGTTGTACTGGTGGACTGGTATCGGTTGAATGCTCTCGCAGCAAGTGGAGGTCGACACCGACATTCTCTGTGTGCGGTCATGTTGGGTACAGCGCCAGCCTGTTCACTGGTAGCTTCGATGTCAGTTGCTGTACAGAGGACGCAGTCACAACGGAGTCCGTGTCATGTGTGGCCTGCTCGTCTGTCACCCGCCTACTCAACAATGCAGTAATCCAACATGGATCCTATTGTCCACTGCAAGACTGTACACTGAAGATGGAATTATACCCAGCGCCCCCTGGTACACAAAGGTAATACATCTGATCCCTTTGCTCCAACCTAACGAACAATTTGATCTGCTAAGGAAATCTTAAGCAGTTTTTACCATTTTGATTGTACATTAAATAAATACTCATTTACATTTTTGTTTGAAGGATTCTAAAATAAATTGCGTTATATTTGTTCGGAATTAATTGGGGTTTTGCTTCTTTGAAATATTATTACTATCCCGACCCACTGCCTCTATTACTTGTTTTGGTTTATAATTTACTAGCCTCGTACCCGCGATTTCGAACGCGTGGATTAAGAATTTTTTTGCCCGAATTTAATATAGAAAGTTGTAGGTAACGAAGGATTGGTCCCAAACAATATCGAGTCGGCATAATTTGACAGGAAAGCTATCACTATATCATTCTACCGTCGAACCTGCCTCTTGAAGAGAATCAATTTCCAAAATATTTCTGTCACTATTCGATAAGATCTCAAAATTTCGTGACTACAACTGTTAATCATACTGGAAAAAATATCCTGTGCCCTTCATACAGCTCTCCTTACAAAATTCCATCGCAACGATATAGCCATTTAGTCGTCAAAACGTAACAAAAAGACAGAGACTAACTTCCGTATTTATATCAGTATTACTGTGGTTCTCACTCACACACTGACTGCGAACAACACCTGAGGGATCATTATAATGTAAAAAAGTGTACACCTACAAAATTGCAAGACTACCTACGATTTGCCTCGCATTGCACCCCTAACTTTCTAATATCTACAGTTTAACATTCAATCCGAATAACCTACGGCCCAGGCCTGACTCTTACGATGAAAAACAATTTTTTAAAAATCTTAGCCTCCACGGAGATTTGAACCGGAGACCACAACGTTCGTAAGCAAGCTCTTTAGCCACTGAGCTGCCAGTTCACTACACGAAAATACGGTCTGGAGACGTCCATATCGAACGTGTCTGTCTATCGCCGTATTTCGAAGTTATGAGACAACGTGTGTTATTTATACAGATAATTTTTCAACCAAATGTAGACAGTATTTTTCTCCTTGTTTCAAAGGATAAGTGTGCAAAGTTTCATCGAGATCGGATGAAAACTGTGGATTTGTGTGAAGAACAAACAAACCAACAAACAAACAAACAAACAAGCAAACAAACAAACAAACATACATTCATCTTTATATATAAAGATGTAAATGATCAATAATTGTTAATTTTCTAATAACCGCTTGCGCTCAATGTGTAAAAACAACTTATTACTATTCATTCATGTCGTGAAAACTGATAATTATATTACAAACAACCTGGAACGTTATACCAGAGATTATATTTAAATAGATGGATTCAGTTGTTGTGACATCGTTAACTATTTTTCAAGTTAACCGTACCTACAGGCACATATTGCTAGAAGAAAGGGTCAGTCAGTAAAGCATTATAGGTTACGGCGTGGAATATGTATTAGACTCCGCATCTGAAGTGATTCGGAAAATTCATTAGCTCCCAGTAGCTAGTAAGATGAATCATACACGTAGCAATAAAACAGAGTATGAGATTAGTTACTGAAAAAAAAAATCTCTTTTGCTGTGTAATAAATTAAAATTTTGTTTCTACATAATAGACAAAATAATAATAATGTTTCCAGTGAAGCAGTCTTTTAGATGACTGATGCTAGATAAATATTTTGTTTCATGCTTGAAGTGATCCGCGTAGTTCTTACAGGAAAAGAAATAGAACAAAGTAAAATTTGAAAAATTTTCGCGACCTGGTGACCCAAGTTCCGCCATCGTCGTGGCTTGATATACAGTTTAACGCATAATACGAACAGTGTAATGTGTTAACTAGTACGGTGAACAAGGCACAATCTGAGACAAAGCTGTTTTGGTGACGAACACGTAGGTTCATCCCTCATCCCATTTCAGATGTATCCTTCGTCATGTCGAACCATACCTAGTGAACGTGTCGGAAGCAGTTGTTGCATTTGCTGAAAACGCGAAGATGTCGTTGATTCAGATATACAACAGTAAAGGAAACATTAATTACATACGAACGTAGCGTCGTATCCGAGTGGCTGAACACAACAGTAAACTGAGTTCGTCTCCGATCGATCACTCCTCGGTTCGTTTTACCAAAGATATGTGATCCTACTATTACTTATTGCTAGCAATGAGCAGGTTGAATAATGTGGTTGATGAATAGAGTGACTTTAATAAATTCACTGGATGTAAGTACATTGACAAACATATGAAATAATTGAAAATCATGCATAGAAAATAGCTCTCGGCAAATTCAAAATCATTACTAATAAAATCTTGTCACTCGGAATTTCTTTCTGAGCCAGCAGAAGTGTGAGTAATGCATTAGCCTTTACCTACAAAATTGCACATGACGCCTTGGGAGCAGTTCAGTCATGAAGACGGAGAAAG
Source organism: Vandiemenella viatica (assembly GCA_031002005.1). Lineage (NCBI taxonomy): Eukaryota > Metazoa > Arthropoda > Insecta > Orthoptera > Morabidae > Vandiemenella > Vandiemenella viatica. The sequence goes on from JARYHS010012519.1 coordinate 18,651,890, forward strand.
ACTTCCGCGAGAGCGTGCTACCGACTGCGCTGTCGAGCTGCCAAAGGTGGTGGGGGAGTCACGTGAAGCTCTTACCATTGGTTTAGTATCCCTTACTAAGGGCTTTAGGACTGCTATAGTAGGGAGCTTGCTTCCCACGGACGAGCGTCTGCTTAACCTTGAAGCTCTGCAGCGTGAAACGGAATTGAATTACTTGTCTGTAGTCTTGATAAAAATTGCTCCGAACGAAAATTACCATACTTTATAGCTTAAAATCCCTTAATATGCTACAGTAGACATATGACTAGTAGGTGAGCTGAAGGCTTTCAGAGGTAGATTAGACAAGCTGGTATAATGTACAGGTGTGATGGCTTGACCATCGACAGTGCCGGTTTCAAGTAGAAACACAGAAAATAGCCACTGTTCCAACACTATTCTGAAAATCGTTTCACTGCACTGCAATGCAAGGTGCCAGGACGCAGCGACATCCTGAGCCGCCGTGCCGTGCCGCAGGTATGTGGTGGTGAGATTGTGACTCCTCTCGCACTAGTTTCGCTACTAAGTGAAGTATCCTCTTTTCTAGCGTATGGATAAAACTTCTTATTTCCTAGGTCAAGTAAAGTCTGTACTGCAGCTAGGGAGATGAATCAACATGAGCGCAACATAGACAACACTTAACACAAGCGCCGTTGCCGACCAGCATGGGTCTCTCTACACGAAAAAGAAATAGCATTGTAACGACAAGAGAATTATAAATACCGATTCAGATGACTTACACCCTCTTCCACCCACAATATCGCGAACTGAGCGTATATGTAGATGTATTTCTGTTGGAATCATTACTATACTGTGTAACAAATTGCAAGATAACAAAAACATTTAAAAACAACAACAAAAAAACAAAGTGGTCTTTGTGTATTTCGACCACCTGAATTCGAAAATGATACTCAAAACAACATTCACCTACAGTTTTTGCACAAACTGCATACATTAATAATAATGCAACATTATAATATACACTAAAATACCATATGAAGCTCAGGAGCTTGTGCTCTAGCGGCGCACAGCGAACTGTCACGTTGCACGGCGTGTTGTGTTTGTGAAAGGGAGTTCGTGTTAGTGTTAGTGTACAATGTCTACCAGACGCTGTGTAAACTCTCATAACAGTTTCTGTCAACCTTGTTATGAACTTGTGCTGAAAAAAGACCGTAGAAACATTACTCTTTTCGTGAAAAAGGTCTACCATGTTTAGCCTATATCGAAGTGAAACTAGGCGACATCAATAAACCATGGGCTCCACAGATCGTTTGTGTAGAAGATTTATGACGGTAGGCGGCAGGAAAGAAGAAACCATGATGATTTGGCATCCCAATGCTCTCGTGGGAGTAAAGGAATCATACAGACGACTTCTACTTCTCCTATTGAGTTTACGAACAACATCCCTCAGCGATTCTCCCTGTTCCATAAGCCAAGGATATACCTACACCACAGCCCCACCAGACAATAGGTGTGGACGACAATGATGACATAGATACGGATGATACTGAGTTTGAATTAGGCACAGATGAGAGCCCCTTCTGTTCACTCAGTCACATCTAAATGATTTAATCCGAGATGTGGGACTGACAAAGCGTAAAACAGAGTTCCTAGGGTCAAGATTGCATGAAAGACATTTGTTAACACCCAATACATCCCTTACATTTGTTTCAGGATTATCAAGAAATGGAACGACAAAGCCGGGGAACTTGGGATGTTTGGGTGATGGGCCACTACTGCTGGGTGCTTCACCGTGAGCCCCATAGCAGGAAATGCAGGGGCCACGCCGTGGAAACTAAGAAAACACGGAACGAATGAGGTTAATCCATGTTTTGCATCACATTCTCTGTATGCATCTGAACGCTGTGTACATATTTCAGTATGTTATTGTGTTAAACTTGTATTCTACTTTAGCGTGATTCGTGTGCTTCAACATGTGATATCAATATTGGCAAAGTAAACAATTTGTGTCAAAACTGTGAGTGATACGGTGTTTTGAGTAACATTTTAGAATTCAGGAGGTAGACATCAGAACACCTACTTTTGCGGTAAAAGTTTTTTCACTGTTGCATTGTGTTATCTTTGCTTCAATGGAAATTTTTTCAATAGTTAAATTTTAAGTGTTGAGTAAATGGAATTGACAAATCATCATGTTTACATTATAAATAAATATTATGGTTGATTTTGATGTAAAAATGGAGAATCATTTGGCATATGGCTGTAATGAAATCTTCACGTCTGTACTGCCGGATTTTGTTGTAAAGTGTACAGATGGTCTTCCAGGTGAAGAAGACGTCGACGATAGCTCTCGAAATGTCGTGTTTTTACAACACAAGCCGTTGGTAAACCAGTGAAGTGTATCTTTGGTAGTACCTAACACTCTCATCTTTTCATTTTCTTCTTTTTGTTTTCATATACGTTACTTTGTGCTAAATACCATTTTTTGCTATTTTGATGGTCTGCATTGGATTTGCAATAAATAAAATTTTCCATGAGCTGTCCCACTCTCTTCAACTGTGCTAATTAAAAAAATAATTCACGACGCGGAGTTGGTGATGTATTGGCTAGACGAATCCAATTATTTAATCATCTGTCTCGTTAGTCCACTGATTTTAATTTTTAATTTACTCGCTTATGCTTGTCAACCCTTGCTATATTTAGTTCAAGCGTTTTAACTATCGAAATTGTCATTAATGTACGAGTGAGGTCTGAAAAGTTTCCGACCTCAACGTGAAGATGGCAGCACTCGTAAATAAAAGCTAATGAATTTCGTTGTTTACATGTTGACAGTTACTCACTAAAGTTTCAGCCATTTTGGACGCGCAGTTGTTATGTAACAGTCGTTTGAGTGAGTTGACGTGAATGTTTTTTTTGTGAAAATGGACAAAATCGAGTATCGAGCTGTCATTAAATATTTGGTTTTGAAAGGCAATACGCCTGGATTCTGTGTATGGGGACTCTGCGCCATCACTGACCACAGTGAAATTTTTGGCAGCTGAATTTAAATGTGGCCTTAAGAGCTTTGGAGACGATGAACTTTCGGGACGTCAAAAAACTGCAACTACCGACGAAAACATCGCCAAGGTTCACCAACTGATGCTAGACAACCGCGGAATTAAAGTGAGAGAGATAGCAGAGGTTATGAACATTTCAAAAGAACGTGTTTGTTACATATTAAATCAACATTTAGGTATGAGAAAGCTGTCCGCGCGTTGGGTGCCGCATTTGCTCACATTAGACCAAATACATGTTCGAATGAACATTTCCAACGCTCTGTTGGCGCAGTTTAGGCGCAATAAATCGAGTTTTGGCGTCGTTTAATTACAGTAGATGAAACTTGGATACACCATTATACGCCCGAAACAAAAATACAGTCCAAAGAGTGGACTGCAAAGGGGGAACCGGCTCCAAAAAAAAAAAAAAAAAAAAATTTCGGCTGGGAAAGGGCTGGCGACTGTTTTTTGGGATATTCATGGAGTTATTTTAATCGATTACATTCAAAAAGGAAAAATCATTACAGGAGCATACTACGCATCATTACTTGACAGGCTAAAGGCAGAACTTGCGGAAAAACGGCCACATTTGCAGAAAAAGAAAATCCTGTTTCACCAAGACAACGCACCGTCTCACACCTCAGCGGTTGCCATGGCAAAAATTAACGAATTACGGTCTGAACTGCTTGACCATCCGCCTTACTCACCAGATCTAGCCCCAATCGACTTCTTTTTGTTCCCTCATCTAAAAATTGCACTCGGAGGACAGAGATTTTCGTCAAATGAAGAGGCAATCACCTTCGTGAACAATTATTTTGCATAGAAAAATGCCGAGTACTATTTGGACGGGTTACAGAGATGGGAGCATCGCTGGGAGAAGTGTGTAGAGTTACAAGGAGACTAAGTTGAAAAATAAAAAAATAAAAAAGTTCAGAATAAATGTCTTGGATCTTTGTTAGGTCGGAAAAGTTTTCAGACGACCCTCGTATTTATCTCCGTAGCTGCCATCCTAGAATAAATATTTCTGTTGCGGTGTTGTTTACTCATATGTGTCTTTTGCTTTGGATTAGATATTTCAAATACTTCTGCAATCGATCTCTTTTTTTTACTTTCCTTCAACTAGTGCTATACGGTCCCTGTTAATGTGCTTTGATATAGAGAATGAGAATTATTTCCAATACCATAACTCGATCAAAAATGATCCATTGTTTATGCTTTTCTTAATTCCAGATCTCTTCAGACGATATTCAATTGTTATTCTGCACGAGAAGTGGAGGTGTCGTACGGGTGGGACGGGTAAAGGGGAGGGAAGGAGGGGGGGGGGAGCGGGGAAAGCCTTCGTGCTGGTATAAGTTCGCCATTCATATCGTGAGCCTGTGAGTGGGTGAAACTAGTGACGGCATATCATATATATTATTTCTATAAGGTATTTTTTTGTCACAAGCCTATATCTTCCTTCATACTTAACCGAAATCAATGAATGAGGTGTCATTTTAAAGCGTATGGTCTCCACTTTGGTTAAATCGTATTTTAAGCAAGAAAGTTTTCGGAATTCGACTCTTAAAGGGCAAAAATGTAAATTTTTCTAAAATGCTGTTTTCTGTGTTACGAGTCAGTTATCTCCCTGGATACCTATCTGAAACCGTTTTATGAAGTATCGTTTTAAAGATTAAGATCTCCGCTTTAGTGACGTCATATATTAAGCCAGAAAGTTTTCGGAATTCGACCCTTAAAGGGCAAAAGTATCAATATTTTTGCAATGCGTTTTTGTGTCACGAGCGATTTATCTCCCTTAATATCTAACCGATATAGATAAATGAGGTATCATATTAAAGAATAAGGTCACCGCCATGGTAACATTATATTTTAAGAAAGGAAGTTTTCGTAATTCGACCCTTATAGGGCAAAAATGTCACTTTTTCTAAAATGCGTTTTTTGTATCTCGAGCCATTTATCTCCCTGGATATGTAACCAAAATCGATAAATGAGGTAGGATTACGAGGAGTAATGTCTCAGCTTTGTGACATCATATTTTAAGAAAGAATGTTTTTGGAATTCAACCCTTAAAGGGAAAAAGTACAAATTTTTCTATAACGCATTTTTGTGTCACGAGCGATTTATCTCCCTTGATATCTAATCGATATAGATAAATGAGGTATCATATTAAAGAATAAGGTCTCCGTCGTGGTAACATTATATTTTAAGAAAGGAATTTTTCGTAATTGGACCCATAAAAGGCAAAAAAGTCAATTTTTCTAAAATGCGTTTTTTGTGTCTCGAGCCATTTATCTCCCTTGATATCCATCCAAAATCAATAAATCAAGTACGATTGTGAGGAATAATGTCTCAGCTTTGCTGACATCATATTTTAAGAAAGAAGTGTTTGGAATTCAACTATTAAAGGGAAAAAGTATAAATTGTTCTACAACGTATTTTTGTGTCACGAGCCTTATATTTCCCTTGATATCTAAGCGATCTAGATAAATGACATATCGTATTAAAGACGAAGATTTCCGCCGTGGTAACATTATATTCTAAGAAAGGAATTTTTCGTAATTCGACCCATAAAGCGCAAAATTGATAATATTTCTAAAATACGTTTTTTGTGTTTCGAGCCATTTATCTCCCTGGATTTCTAACCAAAATCGATAAATGAAGTAGGAGTATGAAGAGTAATGACTGAACTTGGTGACATTATATTCAACCTCACTATTAATCGCATTTTATTCGAGAAATTTTCGCACGGGTCGTCTAGTCTGACATTTATTTGCCTGAATTTCAGTGGACCTGGCACTTGTTACCATGGATTTTCTGAGTTTTTAGTTATATTTCGATTGTTATTTTTATCTTCTTTTACTACACGGATAATTTTACGCCAAACAGATGGGATCTTAGGGAAGCTGTAACGTTAATGTGCAAATAGATAAAGGGTGATTATATCCATGCGGCAAGGTGGAAGTGAGCAAGATACTTTTTACTTTAAAAACTGCTTCGAGAGAATTTTAAATACTATTCTTTATGGATATTAATGTTTTAAAACACAACGGCAGTGACGTGCCATTCAATCATGCGTTTACTATTCGTGTTTTGTTCTGCAGCAATATTATTCGTAAAACTTCCTCGTAAAAGCCACCACATTCTCTGCATATAAGGAACGCAGAAAGAATTTAATAACACAGGAAGAAAAAGCCATCAATTCAAGTACAAAATTACACCTCACTAATTGAACACTTAAAGGTCGTTTAGAGTTTTGAAACTATTGGACCAAACATGTGCATTGAAATCAGAATAAAATAGTTATTAATCAAACATTACATTGATACTTGACATAACGCATAACCATATATGACACAAACCAGATGCAAGATTGGACGCCATTAGCCCACTTAAGTCCACCTGATGAAGGCTGCAGAGGTTGCTGCCGAAACGATGTCGACAGAGGAACTTATCCGGCAGAATACCCCAGAAGAATTTTTGTGAGACCACTAAATAAGCTAACATACCAGAGTTAATGCCAGAACATACTGGGGAGCGTGCATAAACTAAGTGCAGGGGCTGAGTAGAAAGTTACAACGGGCTGCGTGGGGGGGAAAAGGGGGGACGGATTCCGAGATAGGCTACGTAGCTTTCCACTCATATTTTTTGTCACAGTTATAATAAGATACAGAACACACAACAGCTTGTGGATATTTATACCTGTCACTTCATTATCTCCGTATGTAATCTAGATATCCTATATATCAGTGGTGACCAACCCAAATGATCTGGCGGGCCACTTTGGAAGTGCTTCATAACTCCGCGGGCCGCTTATAAAATTGTATGTCCCCACTAGAGACTTTTTTTGAGGTGAAACATGAGTTATTATTGTGTTTACTATTATACTTACATGTAAACATAGAGAATATAGTAATAATGATACTACACGCAGATTATAAAGAACTATATAACACTAAAAATAAAATATAAAAAATATTTTGTAAAAGCGTGATGAATCTCGCGAGCCACCCCTGCTATATACTAACAATGTTGCGGCCGGCCTCGGTATTGTAGGGCCGAAGGTCGCCGGTTCGAGTCCGGCCGAGGGCATCGGTGTTTAAGTGTTGTGTGTGTGAATGTCGTGTCCGTGTTGTAGTATCCATGTGCCAATACTTGATAGCAAGAAATCACATTGAGATGGCTGTATGGCCTCAGTAGCCGAACGCCATTTAAAAAAAAAAAAAAAAAAAAAATTGGTTGAGAATACGTGTGACAAAGTCATAGCTCTGTGTTGCAAGCGGCTGACGCATTTTGAACTAACCGACGCTACGGACTGAAAGATCTTAGACATGTCGTGTCTAGACTCAACACAGCTTGAAACATATGTCACCCGGGACTTTCAGTGACAGTTCGTATTGCCTTGAAAGTTTGGAATAAAGCTGTTTTGATTAGGATCGCCCGCGTATGATCAATCCGCTCGCTGATAAAATAATTATAATTTTGTTCTGTCATGCGAATTTCAGAGCAACTTTAATTATAGTGCTCGTTGAAGTGTTATTTCAAGATCAAAGTGCGGTGTGCAGTGAATTTTACGAAGCTTGTCGAAATTTTTTTTGCAACTATCCAGTGAGTTAAAGAAATCATTTAAGCAGATCAAAGAATCATTCCCTGGTAATATAGAAAGAAATGCGACAGAACCGCAGCAAAAGATAACAAAAAATGCAGCTCCTCTTATTTTTTAACTGGTACAGTTTGTTTTATTTTACCAATTAATGACCAATGATCAATTGGAAAAGGATAATGTTTTTTGTAACATCTCAAGAAGGAAAGTCTCTCTGACTGTACCCGATAAAAGGGTTTTCCCTGTAATTTATCATTTGCAAGAGAGGCTGGTGACGACATTTCATTCAGAGTATTTATAGTTGTAGAAAAGTAAAAACGGAAATATATGTTGCATTCATTACATACTCAGTAATTTAAACGATAGTCTATAATCAGAAAACAATTCAAAATGCCTTATTGTTAGGGAAGAAGCTACGTGTCACACGGAAGGGGAAGGGAGGGGGGAGGGGGGAAGAGAAGACAGGGTGTCGTGTAGAAGCCACGACAGACTACGTGTAGAGAGGGGGTGTTCAAGGGAGGCCAAAATGGAGCCACGTAGTATATGGACGGTCCCTTGTCCCCGAGAGTGATAGAAAGATAGCGACTTTGTCTCATCTTTTATCACAACCTAGAAGCCGGATTCAAACAAAGTTCGTGCGGGTTGTATATACACGGTCTAGTTACGCAGGTTCACTTACAAGGGGAGGTTTTCCGTGTGGAAATCGCAATCCTAAAACGAACAAGTCTGGTAAATAGTACGTCACCTCTGGTTTCTCGTCCTAAAGCAATTCTGCCAGGTGGTCCTTCGTTTAATATAAATTGGGGGTTAAAAAGTATAAAAATTGTGTGTGAATGATTTATACCTGTACGGGAGACCGCTCGTTTATTAGGTCGGTATAGCTGTGCTCATTAAGGCGGTGTTATCAGATGCAATGGGTGCGAAATTCGATCTCACCACCCGCGAATTTTTATTTTTTTTCTATTTGTATTTTTATTTTTATTGCTAGTCGATCTTATTGCATTAAAAATTTGTTTTCAAACAAATTCTATAAAAATTTTATTTTCCATTGACAAATACACAAATTTTAGGATGATATAAATCATAAAAAAAAACATTTGAAACAAAAATTATGAACACGCCAGGAACTTTTATGAAGGATATATTTCCACAGTCACATACAGTATTTAGGAAAGCAGGTTTTGTTAACATTTGTTAATTCCAGCATTTCATTCGTTAATTTAACCATACCAGGAATATTTTATCATGTCATAAAATACAGGTACTTGCAAAATGTCGTGAATAAGTGAATGTATCTCAACAGGATCTTCACGAGAAGATATTGCACGATTATCTTGCAACAGTTGTGGCGCGTTTTGAAGCCTTTTTATAAGTATTTTTACCTATCATCCTAATATTTGCGTATTTGTCAAAAGAAAATAAACATTTCGTAGAATTTGTTTCAAAACAAATTTTTAATGCTACAAGACCTAATAGCAATTAAAAAAAAATACAAATAGGAAAGAAAAAAAAATTCTCGGTTGGTGTAATCGAAATTCGGACGCATTGCATCTGCTCACACCGCCTTAACCAGCACGGCTAATATGACGTCAAAATCCAAAGGTCTTCCGTACATGTATAGATCATTTACACACAATTTTTATACATTTTAGTCCCCAATTTCTCTTAAACGGAAGCCCACCAGGCAGAACTGCTTTAGGGCGAGAAGCCAGAGGTGACGTACTATTTACCAGACTCGTTCGTTCTACGATCGCGATTTCCACTCTGAAAACCTCCCCTAGTTAGACCCTCTATACAACGTCCACCAAGAACTCTATCACTGCATCCAATAAGACATATTGTGGTATCCAGACATTTATATTAGACTCCGCGATTCACTAAAAGTGTGTGGCGGAGGGTGCATTGCACCTATCCGGGAAGGTAATGGTTTGGAAGGGATATACGGGATATGGCAGGAGGCGCCCATGGGCTATTGTGAGGAACTATCCCAGCATTCGCATGGAGCGATCTGGGGAAACCATGGAAAACCCAGATCAGGATGGCCGGAGTACTTTATCGAAAGCTACTCTTGTCGCATTTTATGTTTACTCGCCCGGTAAATCCTTTCTATTCCACTCCCTAATCGCTCGTGGAAAAAATGAGTACAGAAATGAATCGGTTCTGGCCCTGATTTCTCTTATCTTATTTTCGCGGTCATTCAGGGATATGAATGTTGCTGGTAGCAATATTTGTTTACTGTCATTCCGAAATACGTCAGTCGAGAATTTTTCAGTTAGCTTCTGTCGAGAGCAACGCCTTCGGTGCTACAGGTCTTCCCAACCTAACTCCTTCAACATGGCACTTACGCTTTCCCTCCAACTATGTATACCTGTCACGAATCGGGCGGCTCTTCTTTGGACCATCTGTAATGCCTCCATTAATCCCTTTTGATGGGGACCCCATACAGAGCAACTATATTTTAAGTGAGAACCCACTAGTGACTTGTATGCAATCGATTTAACTTCCGGAGTGCATTGTTTTAAATTACGACCTAGAAATCGAAGCATACAATTTGCTTTCCCAATTACATTCTCGATATGCTCATTCCACGACAAATTATTACGAATTGTTACCCCTAGGTATTTAGCGGAATCTACCGTTCTAAGGACAGTGCCATTAATAGTATATTCAAAGCTAAATGGTGACACCTTTTTACTTACATGCATTACTTGGCCCTTTTTAGCGTTTAACTCCAACTGCCAATCTTTACACCACGCAATTATTTTCATAATGTCGTCTTGTAACAAAGCGCAGTCGTCCTGGGTTGTGATTTCACGATAAATAATAGCATCATCGGCAAATAATCTTTTCATCCCCCTTATTATGTCGCACAAATCATTAATGTATATGAGAAACAACAGAGGCCCTATCACGCTTCCCTGGAGGACCCCGGACCTCACTTCGGCAAGTGATGAACGCTCACCGTCGAGAACTACACACTGTTCAATTCGATTGCGAAACAAGAGTAAACAGTAAGCAATGCGGTAACTCACATAACAACCTTCCGATTTTCGTGAATTAAGAATGATTTGTGTGCTCGTAGATGTATTAGGGCACCATAGTCATTGCACAGCAGTGAGTGCTACGCCTTAGTCACAGAAACGATCGCCCGTGCGGAGGCTTATCGGCAGAGGAAATTGTTTTTTAAGTCCATAGGGATTATAATCGGTGGATGGGCACGTGACAAAAGTATTTGTAAGGAAAGGAGTGAGAAAAACAGATCCAATATACTGACACGCAGCTGTTTTTCTTTGCCTTTTCTTATCCTTTTACATTTTATTCGTAACATAACTCCTCCACAGTAAATTATACATTTCATTTCTTGATTACTTGTATCAGAATGTTAAACAATCATATATGAACCCTGCTAGTTTATGAATTTTGTTTGTCAAACAGCGCTCACATCAAAGGAGTTTTTAAATGACAACTTGGTGGAAGCAGGTGAAATTCAAATGACACGCGAAATTAGACTACATAGTGCATTACAGTCACAAGGGAGTAATTAGTGCGACGAGGAAACTGCGGCAATATGAAAGTTGCACGTGTTTCACTGTGCAAACGAAAAACAAATTTTCGAGCTAATAGCGTGCAAATGATAACATCTGTACACAAAGGGAATAGCATTTACATCATCTGGACGTGCTTCAACTGGCGTAGCCTTTGTTGTGCTTCGTTCATAAGAAAGTAATTAATTTTTATAACGCATAGAATTATTAAAATTAATATACAAAATCATATCAGAAAAAAAACAATGTAATGTAGGAAATTTTCTTGTGCGATCTGCTTGCTACATACTCTAGGAAGTATTGAGCTATTAAGGATCGCAGACGAATGTTTCTTTTTGGATTTCACTGACTGACAATAACGTAACGAAACTGATTTCATTTTTGTTCAAGCGAAGGTATAAACACTATTTGAATTAACTGACGAACGTATAAATAATACCCGGAATGTTATTAAAACATAAATAACTGTTTAATGTATAGAAAAACCTCTCCTCCAAACGAGAAAAGTTTCCAACTATTGTATCAACCTCAGCCTCAAGTATGGTTAGCAGAAATGGATAAAAAAAACAAGTGTTTTATACGCTAGCAATGAAAAGAAATATGCAAAATATAAGTCGCATAAGTTGAGATATTTTCAGAAACAAACAACTAGGAAACGGGACAAGTATGAAGAAGGTAATTAGCTAAAATGAGAGTAGGGAGTATGAATACCAGAACATCAAATAACTTATGCAATATTATGAGCAGAAAGCATACCTCCTGAAGGAGCAGTCTAACAGTAAGAGGAATGCGGTGTGACGACATGACGACATTCTTGGAACTGTACGGTCATCGGTAGCACCGAACAGACAGTTAATCAATTTGGGAGAGTTCATTGCCTGCCAATGGTACACCAACGACAGCAATGTTTATAATGCCAACGTTCGTCCAACATACTCATATGCTCCACGCTAAACTTTGCTTGGAGTATAGCGTTGTTTTGCAGTTGTTTCAGCCTTTTGAGCAGTGCTCGTAGTAGCCAGTTGTTTCATCCTTCATGCCAGGGCAGAAAATTGTATTTAAAAAATGGTTTCCGATAATAACTCATGCCGAATGCCGAGATGGTTCTTCCAAACGACCACGGCTGAATCCCCTATCGTTCCTTGCCCTAGTCCTTTAACGCCTCTTATGACCTCGATGTTGACGAGGCGTAAAACCATAAGAAAATGTATATATATATAACAAAACTTGGCCTATCATTCTCCTTGCTCTCCCTTGAAAGTTTTTTCGGTACTCCTAACTTAAGATTCTCTGTATATTAGCTCCCATTAGTATAACGATAGAAATACATCAGTAAATATTATCGGACTGACTGTCAATGACATTAACGCGAAGACATACCTAAAAAATCTTCCAGAATTGCTGAAATATTTCCACCAATATTTGAAGTGGTGAATAGCGTATACGAGGGTAGGCCAGAAACTCATGCACCACGTCAATTATTTATTTAATACAATGAAACCTGTAAGCAAGAAAGAATGATAGATAGATAGATATTTTCACTTCGATCCCATGTGAGAATAATCTCGGGGATGTGGAACAGTACATACACTTATTAGTAATGTCAATATTACCATATAATTGATAATATTATTATATATTGACAACAAGTTAGTTACAACCCATTAGTATAACCAGTATCTCCTGTAATCTACAAATACAATCCCGAGTTAATTAATACTTATTATGTGGAACAGTGTATTCACTTGTTTCCAGCATCTAATAACCAGTTATTTTCTTACCAACCAGTTACCATGATAAGTTACACTGTAATTTGCGACTACATATTATATCATGATAGTTGTTATTCATGTGGAACAGTACACACACCTATTAACAATATCAATTATATTACCAACAACTCGTAAGTAGTCAATTACTTAAAAACCTGTTAGTATCATAATTTTTCACAGCAGTTTTTGAGTGCATGCTATCCCATGTTAGCTACTATATATGAGTGAAATTTTGTAAACAGTGTAATTACTTCATTTGTCAAAAGTTTCAACAGAAAGAAAAACCATATATCATTTTAGTAATTGTTGACAACTTTGTCACCGTGCCCTTCCATACACCATATATACTATTTTATCAGTCATTCTTAGTTACCAAATTCCAAGAAGAAAATTCTTTCACAGAGTAAAATGGGTTCTGGAGCAGAAACTCTTTCAGTTTGGACTTAAAGTAGTTGGGTTTTTGTAGATAACATTTAATTTCTGTTGGTAAGACATTGAATAAGGAAGCTCCAGTAAATGTTAACCCTTTCTGTACAATTGGCAGTGATTTTTAATCCTTGTGAACATTATATTTATTCCTAGTATTATGGCTATGTATGTCAGCATTAAGATTGAAGTGTTCAGGATTTTCCACTACAAATGATAGTACGGATGTTTCTTCTACACTCCCTATTCTTCCACGTAATCTCCTTCCCGTTCTCTGGTCTTCCTCCAGCGAGACACAAGAGCGTGTATGCCCTGGCGGTACCACTCCTTGTTCTGTTCACGAAGCCATTTCTTCACTGTGCGAATCACCTCTTCGTCATCCCCACAATGTCTCCCACGAATGGTATTCTTCAATGGCCCAAACAAGCGAAGGTCTGAGGGAGCTAGGTCAGGGCTATAGAGTGGATGGGGTAACACTGTCTAACCCTGTTTGGTGACGTGTTCCAACGTCCTCAAACTTGTGCGAGGGCGTGCGTTATCATGTTGAAGCAAACAATCACTTGGGTTGTTACGGCGTCCAAGTAGCTGGAAGGGCTTCTTGAGTTTGGGTAATGTGTTCACATTGTCTCAGAATTAATGATGGTGCCTCTCGGTATCATATCAATGAGTATGACACCATCACAGTCCCAAAACACAGTGATTATGACCTTACCAGCGGATGCAGTTGTTTTGAATTTTTTCTTTTGTGGTAAGTCAGGATGGCACCATTCCATCGATTGCGGTTTTATTTCGGGCTCAAAATGGTGAACCCAGGTTTCATCACCTGTCACAATCCTGGACATAAGTCTTCCACCTCAGTTTCAAAACGTTGCAGAAACTCAGAAGAGTTTTGTATTTCTGGGCCACCATCGTATTATCTTCTGTAAATTAAAAACAATTCTGTTGTCAAAATGTTTAATTCCTAATTTCCGCTACTTAAGATAACTATGGCTTCGTTTCTGGTGTTTCCTCAGAATTTCCTCAGAATTGCACCTGGGTCCAGAAAGCCGGGTTTGACCATAACAAGTATTTGGTGTTTACCTAGAAAGGCGAAACAAATGCGTTCAGATATCGATCACGGACGTTTTGAGAAGAGCCGTTGAACCTCTCACAATCGCAGCCACTTACGAGTGGCTCGCGTGCGGCGTTAGGTGTGGGCGGGGATCGTGTGAATCAGAACTCAGGTGAGTCAGGAGCAGGCAGTGACTCACATCGTTAGCGCTTCCACGAACTCTATTCCCCGAGATTACGAAAGAACCTCCTGAGCAGAGGAGGATGCTAACGCCTGTCTGACTGGGTGCTTTGCTTTCCAGTGAACCAGGGCTTTGCAACGGAGTTTAACGAAGGAATAGCGTAAACCTGTATACTGCGAATGAGCATCAACTCCCAAGTACTTGTATCACACGACGATTCGCGGAATTTCACTCGTAGATAAACAGCTACCTCATGGTATCACAAAATATCAGGATTAAATACCATGGGAAGGAAAGTATCTTTCTCGAATTTGTTTGCTGCCCAAATTTGCTAAAATTTTCTGTTAGATTCGCAGGAAGGTAAGATAACTGCATCTGGACAAGAAGCTGTTAGTCGGTGCTATGCTACACGAACGTGGGGAGGAATTACCAGCAAAGACAAATGCGGGAAGCAGAAATATTTCAGAGATAACTTTAAAGGATTCACTGTATCATTATATAGCAAAAATTCAAATCAAATGTAGTTTATATTACACTTTATTTGATTTCAGGCGCTCCAAAATGATTTTCTGTTCTTTTATTAATTTTATCTCAAATTTATTGGCATTTTGATAGCATCACTATCTACATACAAGACCGGCAGGCTTTTTACTTTATTGACCTTGAGTACATACTACGTTACTCTTTTTATCCAAAGTACTCCCCTGTTTCCTTCCAGTTGCTACCTTTGCCTTTAGTCTCTGAACACAATGCCTCCACCTGCTACTACCTATTGAACGTTTTGCTGATCCCTGCATCTCTTCAGCTGTATTGGAATTCTGATTATTATCAGTCTCCTCACATGAAGCAACCAACGTGTCACGTTTCTCTCAGTATGTCCACTTCAAATTTCTCCTCTTTCTCTACATCCCTTACTGTATTACTTCAAGTTCTGTCAAAAATCATTTATCCAGTCTGTATGGTGCCCTAATATTCCGATGTTATCGTCCATGCAAGTGTTACCTGCTGATTTAGGGATGTGATAGTATATATTCCTAATTATTTCCACCTTTCTAAACACACTGCTGTAGCACACGAGATATTTCATATAATTGTAAAAATATGAACATTTTTCCAACATGACGATTGTCTTATTTACTATTCTTCATCTGCTGTTTCTTTGCTATTTCGCAGAACATTGTTGCAGTTTTACATTTCTTTTTAACTAGATCATCACATAATTAGAAAAATAATTGATTCTATCATCATCTTGGTTAACTTTCAAAAGCCCGGAGGGGCATTTCTGTTTGTTTCTTTCTTCATCTATCTATATGTTAAGATATGCCTTCTTTATTTTGTAAATCATTTTTAATATTGCCAACCCATAATCTGGTTTCACGTCCACTGTTCATGTTAACTGAAATTTTTTAAATAATTTCTGCGTTGACATTCGAGACAACTTAAACCTACCATTGCATTTTTTCCGCTGTCTTGTCCAACTTCATGAATCCTCTTATTTATTCATTTTTGACTTTGTTTCTTCTCTTTCTTGCACACTTTTCATTTATTGAGCTCTCCCAAGTCTATGGCGGGAGATGGAAGAAGCCAGCCCCTCTCATTGTCATTATCACCACATCTAACACTCCCCTGCTTCGCTTGACTGGTTTTTCACAGTAAATTTAAGTTCAGACGTTTACATCCATGTGTTAAAGTGAAATTAATGTGCGTAACCCCGTATCAAACGTGGTAAAGGTTTCGTAAAGATTATTCTAAAGTTTGGTTTCAACGACCAGAATGGTTACCATTTGGTTTTAGTATGTTAGATAAATCAAATCTCCTATAATATCCCTTACTTTTTTGGTGCAGCAAATGATATTTATTGCCAAACAGACTCTTAAATCACAGATATAATCCTTTCTCCCTCAAATCTGATGTTTCAATGCTCGTTATTATTGCCGTTGTTTTATTCATACTCAGTCTTTACCCTTCAAACGAGGTGTTCAAAAAAATTCAATCTCCTGTGTATCTCTTGCTCATCGTCGAGCCGAATGATCGCATCAGCTGCAGAAATTGATTTATTTTCCTCACTCAAATTCTCCTTTACGTGTCTTGTAATTCTCTCTAGTGCTTCAGTGACCATCACTTATTTCTCCCTTTCTTTACCTCAAAATTAGCAACGTGTCCAAAATTCATTTTTATTCGGTAATTTTGAATTTTTTAGGTTTCGTTTATCTTCCATATCCGACCTTTGCATTTCAAATTTTGTTAAACTTCCAGTTCAGCTGAATAATACACCTCCTTAATACCAATAGCCATCAGTATCAATCTATTTTTCAAGTACTTCGTCACAAAAATAATATATATTGCATTCCTTTTCGACCTAAACTATGTTGTTTTTCTCATTGTTATCGTTTTATAGTAACTAGTTAGTTTTATTCTTTCTAGCAGTATTTCTTCAAAACCCTTCGCTATCGAAACTAAAATTTTAGCTTTCAGTAATTTTAGCATTGTCTTTTACTCCCTTTTCTGAGGAACGCTGCGATCCTCATTTTTTTCCTGCATCCCTGATGGAAATGCGGGTCTTATCATTTCCGCCGTCATATCATCTCCAGCAGCAGTCTTTCTGCCTATGCGTTTGGCCATATATTACAGGCAGTAAGGGGAAATGAAGATTGTTTTCATATCTGTAACATGCAGTGTTGTAATATATGGAGCACTCGCCTGTGAGTTTTAAATCTTGTTACTATGAACTAAACGCCAACTGAGCTGAGTTAAATGAAAAATCCGCCCTTTAGCAACTGGTTGTTTTTTTTTTCTTCTTTTTTTATCTCTCAGACGCGTTTCGCCTCCTCTGAATGGGGCATCGTCAGTGAGAATTTTTGGTTATGACAATTACATGTTGATCAGGAACAGCTCTCCTTGCATGTTTTGTGTAGCCCGATTTGGTGTTGGTTTTCTCATCACTCCTATTCCACTTTTGAGGTCACTGTTGTAATGTGTTTCTTGCTTTTTGCACTTTTTCTTATATTGAATATCACAAATCACATTCCTCACTATTTACATTGTACACAAAAGTGGAATAGGAGTGATGAGAAAACCAACACCAAATCGGGGCTACACAAAACATGCAAGGAGAGCTGTTCCTGATCAACATGTAATTGTCATAACGAAAAATTCTCACTGACGATGCCCCATTCAGAGGAGGCGAAACGCGTCTGAGAGATAATAGTAATAATAAAATCAGTTGCTAAAAGACGGATTTTTCATTTAAAATTTATTGTTTAGCAACTGCGGAAAAATGGCCAATAAACCATGGATGAGCTGAGTTAGTTCGAAAACGGATTTGAAGAGCTTAATCACTTTAAATATTAGGTATTACGTTACCCCCCCCCCCCCGCACCTTTTCCCCCAACACAAACACGCATCAGAAAAAGAGAGGGGAAGGCGAAGGAGAGCGATATAAAATGAATATTATGAAGCAAGTATCAGGTCACATCTCCAAACTGGAATGATTTCTCTCTGTGTAGAAATTAATTTCCATTTCGGGTATGCCAAATACGGATATTATTCTTTTTCCTGTTCTGATATCCTAAAAAAGAACGAAAGTCTTAACTATTATTGAGTTAGAAGCTAGTGTATAATCGAGCACTTCAGTTGCTGGTGACGTATAGAGCACTACAGCTTATGCTGGAACATCGCGTCCAGACATAATTTTAAGTCGGAACTTGGGAGCCTGCTGAAAGTTGGAAAGAACGAGCGGAATTCAGCAAAGTAGAACCTGAAAGTTTCCTCACGGGATATTAAAATGTAAGTGAGCAGTAAACGAATTTTACTTACATTGGTGAAAGAAGGTTTCTCACATAAATGGTAGACAGTAGCAAAAACACTTCTGTTTAATTTGCTGTCGGTAACAGTGTAGATGAACACTCAGGTGTGAAACAGCTAATTGATAATCTAGACTGTAGTTTGTGAGTTGAAATATGAGAAAAAACACATTTAAAAAAAATTGTGTTAAATAAGTAAGAAAAAATACGTTTGTTTCTGTTTAAGGTATCTTCAATAAAAACAATACTGAGAAAAAAAGAGACGTGTCATTAGTGTTATTATTATTATTAATTCCGAAGTATTTACGCCTCATGCTAATTTTCACTTTGTGTTCTACTAACGCTTGAGTTATATTTCTTAACAACTCCCTCACTAACTTATTACAGTTCCTGATTTTCTCATCTCGAAATGAATATTATCGCACCATTTTTCCCCCGAAATCAAATGCTGATTTATGATTGAAACGAATTAACGATGATGAATATGATGAGCATTGTTCTGCAAAAAAAATTCTGCAGTTATTAACAGGATGCATCGCTTTCAAGGATGTTTCAAACACATAGGAGTAATAAGAAACATTAATTTTCAATCAAATCCAGATGCTAATCAGTTTACATCCGAATGAATCTATAACGTATTGTATCTTTATACCACTCCTGCCTGCATTTTCATTGATTTCTTCAAATAACATGCCATCAATATATATATATATATATATATATATATAAACTATAACTACAACTATAACTACAACTACAACTACAACTACAACAACAATAACAAATCTGCACGACCCATATGGTTCTCACATGCTCATATGATATAATTCAACGAATTACTATTTCCTAAAGTGCTTTTCTACTTACATTCATTGTGTTTTATTTCTTTATTTGGTTTGGTGTACGCAGATTGAAAAAAATAAAAACATTCTCTTTTTTTGCTTGGGCTTTACGCCTCGTCGACAGCGAGGTCATTAGAGGTGGGATGGAATTGGGGCAAGGAACGGGAAGGAATTCGGCTATGGCCTTTTTGAAGGAAGCATCCTGGCATTCGCCTGGAATGATTAGGGGAGACTATGGAAAATTCAAATCTGGATGCCCAGACGGGGATTCGAACCCGCGTCCCCCCAAATGCGAGGCCAGAACGATCTCAAGTGCTAGTTTCTTTCGCGCTCTGAGAATTCCGTATACAGAATGGGTACTAAGTTTGTTTAGAAACATTTTAAAGTAGAATTTGCTACAAGTTCTGTGGACTGTCCTTTTTGAAATGGTCTTATACAGGGCGTTCGCCGGAAAACGCAACCCTCCCAGTCTGTTGCCGTCGGCAACTTGCTCGGACAGCGGAGCCAGCAGTTTCCGCCACACGCCACCGTGAATCACCGCACTGTTTAACACCTCCGCTGCCCCAACAGTGCAGTGCAGTGACCCTTACATTGTTAAGAACGGTTTCTTTGCATTGTAGATAGTTTGTGACTTCAGTCTCTTATTAATCAGTGTTGTGAATAAACGTTTCTTTGCGGTTTGGCTGGTTTGGGGCTTCATACTCCTACTAATCTGTACCGTGTTTGAGTGTGAGTAAAATTATGGTACGTTACAGTTTGCAACAAAGAATATTTCTCTACGATACATATGTGAAGAAGAAGTCGTTTAAAAAGTGTCGCAGTAAATTTCGTCGCGAATATCCTGGCGCTTTACTGCCAACTAAATCAACAATTCTGCGTCTGGTTAAAAAAGTAAGAGAAACGGGTTCATTTTTTAACAAAAAGAGACTGTCGGTCAACCGCATTCTCACAGAGGAGAAAATTGACGATATCGCTTTTCGACTAGAACAGTCACCCAAAAAATCATTAAGTCAGTTAGGGCAGCGTGTGTCTCGAAATATGTTCAGAAGATGTGAAATGTGCATTACACAAGAGTGTCAACACTTCCAGCATCTTTTATAAGGTAAGCTAATGAATTACGTCACATTTAAATGCTTAGCACATACAAGTTTATGAAATAGTCCGCGGCCGACGGTCGAACAATGCCGGGAGCTGAGCGCTCGCTCGCCGCGAGCAGTTTCTTCCTTGTAGCGCTAACAGTGGGTTGCGTTTCCCGGCGAACGCCCTGTATATATATATATATATATATATATATATATATATATATATATATATATATATATATATCAAACATATATAAGTCGAGATAAATGATTGGGTGTTTCGAAAAAAATTCTGAAATTTTTTAAAAAATATGTCTTTTCGACTTATTTATTTACTATTCATGAAATTCCCTGTCAAACGAAACACGATTGTTTTATAAGAAGGAAAGAAAAAAATATCTGATAAAGTATCAGAATTGTCACAATTACACATTTAGTTAACGTTAAAAACAAAAACAAAATGTTATAACTTTTGAAGAATTTTAAGATCGTTAGTTTCAGATACAGGGGGAGGGGGGGGGATGTAGGTAGAATTCCTCTTCTTTTACTCTACTGTAAATACGGTGTTGCCAGATCGAGCCATCTCTACTAAACGTGAAATAAAAATCAAAACTCAAACATTTTGAAAGTATGCGGGTTCCCACGAAGAGCGTCTAAAGGAAATATTTCCTGGGCCCGGTGCCCCACAGTTGCCCTACAATTGTTTTCATCCAGAACTGAAGCAGTGTACTCTTATACTTGTCTAATCTAAAGACGGACGGACGAAGTAACAAACGAGTGAATCCATAAGAGTTACGTGTTTCATTCAGAATTTACGAAGTCGTAAAGCCACCGAATATGGTTGAAGAAATAACTAAAACGATAGTAACAATACGCAATTACTTTGCCCTTAATGTATAACTATGCACCAGTTATTCTTGACAATAATTGTGGAAAAATAATTACAAATTGTATATGGTAATTGTGTAGACGATGTGAATATTTTATAATCTACAGTGATGTTACGCAGGGATGTATGTTGATGGAAGATTTTTGTTTCTCAGAATATTGAGCAGGATCCAAAGAATAGTATAGCGTCTTTTTAAAAAGCTCGTATCGTGCTCTCGCCAGAAATAAAGTCTGGAACTTGACGAGGTCACAATAGAACGATATTTAGTTGCTCGTTGAGAAGGGATATCAGACCCAGTGCAGTCATTGAACCGTTATAAGAACTTACAAATTAAACGGTGTATTTCATCTCGATTCACAAATATTTACAAACACTCATACACACATTCACTCGGGTACAGACTTGTGCTCCCATGGTAGGATTCCTATTCCATCGAGGGTGATATACCGTTTATCATCCATCCTAGAGAGGCCCTGTCGAAATACCGGGTGTTTAAAAAATTACCGGTATATTTGAAAAATCAATAAAAACTAAACGGGCAGCGATAGAAATACATCGTTTGTTGCAATATGCTTGGGACAACAGTAAATTTTCAGGCAGACAAACTTTCGAAATTAGTTACAAGTTTCAACAACAGATGGCGCTGCAGGCGATTTGAAGGATAAAGAAGTAAACGCAGTCTGTGAGTCATCTTTCTGCTGTAAGCGTGTGCTGTACACAGATTGCAAGTTTGCTGTGAAAAAATGGTGGAAAATATCATACTTCAGATTTTTCCATACTGCAGCGCCATCTGTTGTTGAAAATTGTAACTAATTTCTAAAGTTTGTCAGCCTGAAAATTTACTGTTGTCCCAAGCATATTACAACAAACGGTGTATTTCTATCGCTGCCCGTTTGGTTTTTATTGATTTTTCAATTATACGGGTCATTTTTGAAACACCCTGTACTTGCACCGTATTTACTTTTTGAAGATCAGATATTATCCTCTGTTGCAGATGGTACTTCGCCGGTTCTCCATAAAGACAATCAACATAATCCCAAACAGTGTGGTTCTGTTTTGTTACGTTAGCAGTACTGCGATATCAGTACAGACGCCTCTACGCTGCCTACAGCCATGAGTCTGTCACTTCGGCATTAACTTCAAACGGAGTGCTAACCAGCAAGTTAAACGGAGACAGATCAAGGTCTCTTTGCATTTCCTATTTATTTCATTTCTAAATTGCCTGTACTGCTCTCTTTCTGCTTCATCCTGAGCATTTTTGTACCTTCTCCTCTGATCCATCAGCTCCAAAATTTCTTCTGTGATCCTAGGTTTTCGGGCAGCTTGTTCCCTAAAGCCTAAGGTTTCTTTACCAGCTTTCATTATTTCGGTCTTTAATGCATTCCATTCGTCCTCGTTTGAGCTGCTTTCAGAGTTACTTCTTAGACCCAAGTCTACTATTTCTGCAAATTTTTCTCTCGTGCTAGATTGTTTCAGTTTATTCACTTCCAGTCTGTTCTGCTTATACTGCTTCCTTATTCTCTTAAATTTCAGCCTGCACTCCATTATTATCAAATTATGGTCAGAGTCTATGTCTGCTCCTGGGTACGCTTTACAGTCTAGAACTTGATTCCTGAATCTCTGTTTGACCATGATATAATCTAGCTGATATCTACCTGTATCCCCAGCACGTTTCCAGGAGTAAATTCTTCTTGCATGGTTCTTAAACAGTGTGTTTGCCACTACCAGCTTATATCTTTCACAAAATTCTAGCAACCTGCTTCCTCGTTCATTTCTTTCTCCTAAATCAAACTTCCTAGAGTATTCCCCTCTTTTCCTTCTCCCACTATTGCATTCCAATCACCCATGATTATTAGATTTTCCTCCCCCTTCACATATTGAATTAATTCTTCAATTTCAGCGTATATTTTTTCTATTTCTTCGTCATTTTCCTGTGATGTTGGCATATACACTTGTACTAATGTGGTTGGGACGGGCTTAGTTTCTAACCTCATCAAAATAATCCTGTCACTAAACTGTTCATAATAACTCACCCGTTTCCCCACTTTCTTGTTCATTACAAATCCTATACCAGTGACTCCATTCACAGCTTGTGTGCTAATTATCCTGTGTTCCCCAGACCAGAAATCCTGTGCGTCCTTCCATTTAATCTCACTAATCCCAACAACATCTAACTTAAGTTGTTCCATCTCCCTTTTTAAGTTTTCTAACCTCCCTGGCCTATTCAGACTTCTAACATTCCACGCTCCGACTCGTAGAATGTTTCTATCCATTCTGATGACTCCTCCCTGAGCATTCCCCACCCGGAGATCCGATTGGGGGACTATTTTACCTTCGGAATATTTTACCCAGGAAGAAGCCATCATGATAAATGTAATTTTAAAGGATTACATGTCCTCGGGATACCCTTTGGGTCTTTAATGCAGTAGTTTCCCGTTGTCTTGTGCATCCCCATGCCGTTGATCATTTCTGATTCATCCGCCTTTAGGGGCCGTTTCCAACCCCAAGGGAAAGAGGGTGCCCTAAACCGCTCCCCGCTTTTCCGCCCTCCTTTTGGAGGCCGTTGGCAAGCAGTGGGTGATTCCATATACCGGGAATCTTTCAGTCGCCAGAGCCTCGTCCGTGCAAACAGGGCGCACCACGTGAAGGAGAGGTTGACATTTGGTTGGAAAAGGCTAGTATAGCCTCTCCCAAACCCTTACACCCCGTCTCATAGTTACTGCGTGTCATATTTTGTAGCAACTGATCCACGTTATACTTCAAACTCCGGCGACGCTTATAGCCCTGCGAAGTCCATGAACCAATCACTAGTGTATATATGTTACTCTGAGTGGGAAATTCTGCTAGCTTCTATTATATATATATATATATATATATATATTTTATTAAGTTCATATATGTCGCCTTGGTACTGGCATGCACGCATGATGCTTATAACTCGGTAGACTGGAGACTAGGACACTACCGGAGAGGCGTATCGCACAGTACATCTGCTTGCTGGTGGGTCGGTGTGCTTAAGAGCTGCTCGGAAACACTTGTTGGATTGTCGGCTCCCTGGGGACTCAAGTTGGTAATGAGACAGACGGAACGGAAGACTTCTCGTTACCAAGTTTTATGGACGATGGAAGTCGCGGCAAAGCGAAACAAGAGACGAGCGATTCGTGCGCAAGGCATCACAACATTTCAAAAGTAAATTTATCTTGCAGTGAAGGCGCCGGATGTTAATGCTTATAAAGCTACCTCATTAACGGGGAAAGTTGGGGCGAGAAGCGTAGAAGAATTCCATTGCAAGTAGCTGCTCACTCGGGGCAGGAGTAAAAACTCCTTCCTTTGTCTCTGGTTGTATATTCCATCAACAGTGACCAGCATGGTAAGTTGCAAACTAACGGTGGACATTTCCCAAAATAGACCAGTTTTGATGATTGTTTAAATACTACCAAGGCAATCATTATTTTTTAGTAGATTCTCTATCAATCAGGTAACCACTCACTGTTGTAGAATGCTGGCTTATTGGTTTGGGTCGTTGTGGTAGCTACTGCAGGTGACGTATGGAGTTTTTCTCGAGGTTGGCTGATTCTATCTATCGAAGTGGAAGAAATTTTTGGCCTCAGGAACTTGACGAGTAGCAATACGATAGGTGTTGGTAGGATATACCTCATCACCAAATTGTATACCAGACTTAGTTTAATCAAAAAGCACTACGAATTGCAAACTAATGAGATTTGGTAACATTCTTGATGGCAATTCGTCCCTGCGATTGAGATATTGAACTTGGAGTCCACTTTGATCTCTTTCGGAATAGTAGGCCTGAATGGGTAGGCACCATTTTAGTTTCTGTGTCTTCTTTTATCTTACATTAGTAAATACGCTACACTGAAATCATACAGACTTTACTGCCATACACGAGCAGACTTAGGGATGTAAGTTGAAACCACCTGAATTAAATTTTCAGAGCAACTTACGTGGAAGAGCAAGTGACTCAAAGCAGTCGCCAATGCAACTATCAATCAGTTCCTTCCACATTATGTCTCCTATGGTGTTATATAGACTATAGTCTTCTACTTGCAAAATTAATGATTATTTTTATAAATTAAGTATTGTCCCCTACGCACATTAAGATTCCATTCTCTAGGCTGATCAGAATCATTATTTGCAGACAATTCAATCATTCAAGCATTACTTACTGCAATTTATTTTCAAAGAAGTGTTTTTACTTGCTGATGCCACAGTACATCTTAATTCACCAGGTGATAACGACTAAGCTAATTCAATTTTTAAGCGAAGTTGATTACGATACTAACGTATTAGTGAAGTGTAATGTCACTTTCTCATTTATGAGGAAATTATAACGATTTAATAACATGTAGGAATCTTTTAACAGAATTTGTTGAATCGCTCACATGAAAACCGAAGCACTAATAGGTTGAGTAGTTATTATCGATTATTTCGCGTGGCCTGCAAGGTCCTCAATCTCCAGGACTCCAGACAAGTCGACGCTGTCAGTAAGAAAGCTACAACAATTCGTTCCTGCTACTTGCCGCCATATTTGTTCATACTATGGAATTTAAAAAAAAAAAAAAATGAAGGAGAGTGTTGCCCAAGACCACGGGTAAACACGCGATTTTAATATTTCTGAACAGCGTTATTGTAGACTGTAAACGATATAGCTTCATTAACAACTTTGTCTTATGCGCGACGCTATTTGATAATGAAGAAAGGTGAGGAGAGAATAGGAAGTATCAAATTGTAATCAAATTTCTCATTGCTACATAGGACGTATTTCTAAAACTGCAGTATACTCAGTTTCTAATTCTATTATTCTAGGTGTGCAAACTTTCGAGAGACTGGGCTATAATGACCAGAGGCACGAGGAAATGTAAACGAATTTATTATTTTTCAACAGTTTAGAAGTATCATTTAAATGTTTCGTATTTTCTATGAGAATACAGATTCCTGTTTTGTAATTATGCATCTATAATAACTACTAAATTGTAAACTTTATTGGGTTATATACTAGAAGCTGTAATTTCGTTCTCCTTAGTTCTGAGTCACACCTTCCGTTTGAACAAAGAAGATGACTGAAAACTCTGTCCCAGTGCAACACAAACTAGCATAACAGAATAATGACACACACCACATCCAAAAAAGATTTTGTTTTCGTATCATCTTAATAAAGAAAAATCCTCGATATCGTCAGCATTTTGATACGTACCTTAGTGTCGATTTTTTCCACTTACTCAGGATTATAAGGCTCCACGTGTAACATCTAATAGCGCAAATGTTCGTCGACTCAACTGAATATTTATCAAATACAGCTTATTTAATCTCTACCCGCAAGCCGTTAGTTACTCAAAATGAAATATTATAATTATACATTTTGATTTTAAATAAACAATTTCACAGTGTAACAACAGGGAAAAGTGTTGGGGCAAGGAACGAGAAATATTTCGGTCATGACCTTTTAAAGGCACCACTCTCGCAATCACGTTGTGTGATTTGGCGTATCTATGGAAAACCGAAATCTGGTAGGCCGGACGTGGATTAGAAGCAGCGACCTCCCGCATGCGAGACCAAAACGTTACCTCCGTCCCTCCACGCTCGGTTTGCTTATATTGAGGGCCGTTTTTCAGTTGGTGTTTCTCCTAGCACAAAAATGTATTTGCGTTCCGTGTTGGGAATATTTATGGAATGAGAGTGAAATAGAAAAGTAATGACAATATTGTTGCTCCATCTGACTCAAATCCACAATTACAGCAGACTAAGAACGGAATCTGTGGTGATTTCTTGGTCCAGTTTCTCCTTTGTGATTCAAAGAAAACATCAGCTTTGTATTTTGAGACAGCCGAAATTGTATTTACAAGTTGTTTTAGTTATCAAGGTCAATGTTGAGGGGAATTCTGTATATGAACCGTACCCATTCAAAGACCTTCTAGTCCAGTAACGGGGTAGTTTTCACTTGTATTTTATCACGTAGAATTTTTGTTCTTATCTTCTATACACTTTGACAATAAATTTGGCAGCCGCTGAAAACTTCTATCACTCTTATTTTTCACAATCTGACATCAATGTCATCCTAAGAAACAATAAAATACAGTAATGCAATACTGGCAAGCCAGTATTGCATTACTGTATCCTGGGATGACATTGATGTCATAGTTTGCAAAATAAGATTCATAGAAGTTTTCAGCGGCGGCCAAATTTATTTTCAAAGTGTGTACATACTGATGAGAGTATGTAGAAACCAAGTTTTTGACCTCCAACACCCTAGGCACAATTTTCTGTGGTCAAAAAACCTAAAAAATTTGGCAACTCATTCCTGACGAGTTCTAGCAAGAAATACTTTATTTCTATTTTGAAAGATGACAAAATTTCCTACAGCTTTTGTATTACAAAGTTTTTATTTTTTTCTAAACACAAAACTAAGCGAACTGCAGTTCATCAAGAAACAGCAAATTTTCACATTTCTTCCAAAAAGCTGGTTATTCACCTACTTAGTCGCTCTAAATGACCTTCTGGAACTCCTACACACACACACACACACCCATATATATATATATATATATATAATGTGTATGTGCATTTATATATAATTACTGTCATTTAATACAGATGGTATTCATTCCAGTTGGAATTAGGTAGTAGAAATGAAAACATAACATTAAGCCCAAAGTTTATTTACGCTATCAAAAAGTCATAACAGGTCAAAAATTAATAAAAAAAATCAGTGTCTTCTCCTTTTGGATGGTCGTGGGTGATTAACATCCTCATCTTGTATTGTGTGTCTATTATCAATTGTAGCAGGAGCAGCTTCCTGGATCTCAAAGAACGTTTCCTCACTTTGTTCTGCTTCAATCTCAGGAAGATTTTCATAAGACAGGTCAGAGAAATTTTTGCAAACATATGAATAGTGCCAGATTTGCGACAGCTGCATGGTGTAATGCAACCTTTCTTGCAGGAAAATGACACAATCTTCAGAATAACTTCAGGTGCAGCCTCTTTCATCATTGTGATTGGAGTAAGAATGGACGAGTTTTTTTCCATCCCTTTAGCAATGGGCACGTTTCTCGACCCTACCACGTTTGCACCTGGTGGTAATGCATTTTTTGTGGCAGATTTTGTAAACATCTCAAATCTGTGATCTTCCAGTGTCTCACAACCATTTTGACCGTACAGTGCCAAGATGAGCTGGTCCCCTCCCTGTGTTATTGGGTCTCCAGAGGCTAGGGGTTCTGAGAACTTAGCTGCATGTACTTGTAGATGTGGTTGGTACTGAATGAGGGAGCAGAATTTTTTTCCCCCTTTGCAGAAAAATGCTGAGGTTGTATCACATCCTGTGCATGTATGGATGAAGAGTACATGCGTGGGATCAACCTTGTAACGTCCATTGGTGACGGGAAATTTTAGCTTGTGAATTAGACAGTTTCGGGCCGAACAGGAACATTCCCCGCTTCTTTCTCATCGGCGAGAGCCAGGTGACTCTTACCTGTGCTGAAAGACCGAACGATTTATGGCAGGCCGAAAAGTTAAAGTTTTACCCATTTAAGGAAATTCAAAGGACAGTATAGGCCCTGTGTCGAAAGAAGGATTCCTGATAGAGTAGAAAGTTGAAACTAGAGAAACGACGCTTCCGAGAAAAAGTCAGGTTGCGGAGCACCTCTGTTGGAAACCAGCGAATCAAACAGTGTGTTACGAACTTTGATAAACCATAAGTTTTATGTTGCATGAGGAGTGCCAATGGAGATCGAGGACGACCCGCCAAACTCTCCCACTGGCGGAAATTTCCCGCGTCAGCTAAAACTCCGGAGCCTGGAAGTTTTCGACGGGGCCAACAAGCGAGGGAGAAGACATACTGTTTTTGGCCGAGAAATGAATCGCAGCGGCCCACCACGGGGGACTGTTTTCTGGTCGGACAGCGAGTTGACCTCGACAGGGGACGCAGCGTGCCACGCTGACTTCTCCAAGGAACAGCCGCTTCTACCTGAGGCAGCCATCACCGGCCTCGCGCCCAGATGATCAACAGGGCCCGTCTGTTTTCTCCGCAACTCATCTGCTACGGTAAAGAACTCCGGCGATGTATAGACACTCTTGCGTCATTCAACCCTAGGCAACGCTCTG
The DNA here is from genome assembly GCA_031002005.1 of Vandiemenella viatica. NCBI lineage: Eukaryota > Metazoa > Arthropoda > Insecta > Orthoptera > Morabidae > Vandiemenella > Vandiemenella viatica. The sequence goes on from JARYHS010012519.1 coordinate 18,681,201, forward strand.
AGATTTGAATAATGCTCTGAATTGTTTAATAAACGCTTAATGTTGTAACCACCTTAAATATTCAGTTCTGTTCAATAAATCAATCAATTTTATATTCAAAGAAAATAATAGGTGTTGTAAATCCTGCTTCCAGTAACTTCCTTTCCAATGTATCAGTATATCATTTGAATAGATGAAGATTTGTGTTTTTTAATGGTAATTTTAAAAGTACAATTGCTTTGATTAAAAGCATTTCAGAATCGGAATGTCGCTTCTCTCGGGTAGAGAACACTTCCATTCTTGGCACCTACCCGGGATTAATTTTGCATATTAACTTATTAATTAATACATCTCATTATTTTATTTTAATTTTTAATAACGTCTAAAAAACCAGACGCTACAACCTTGAATGATGTAGTTGAATACCATCAACCTGCTTTCTTGCGTTTCCTTGGGTTATGGAAGTACAAGTTATCGTAAGTAGGAGAACGAGAACGGCAATATCCTCACTCACGATTGCCACACTGTCGGATTTTGCTGCTTGTGAAATTGCTGTATCAACAATCAGTCCATCTGCATCTTCTTCTGCCTGTTGAACTTTGATGCCTCGGTTTTTTTAATTTTTGTAGTAGCATCAAAATTAAACGGTTCTTATTGTTCTCGTTTGTAAGGAGTTTTTCCAGTGTAACTGCAGAATTTGTTTCTTAGTTAAAATTATGTCTGCTAAGGTACCTGATTACTTCAAACGACGAAATCTTTCAGACGACTTTGTTCCTCTCTGCGCAGCACGATTTGGGTACCCGTCAAAAATGACTGTGATGTTGGGTCCATAGTGGGTTCGCAATTAGACTTCATATTTCCCACAGATGGAACCATAGTTTTCATTGTAGTGCCACACAACCTTATGCAGGAGCCAGTACCGGATTAACCACGTAGCAGTAGGTAGCAAATGCTACGGGCCTGTCGCCTTCTAGGGGGCCTCGCGCCTGCTGGGGGGCTTCGCGCCTTCTGGGGGGCCTCGCGCCTTCTGGGGGCCTCGCGCCTTCTAGGGGGCATCGCGCTTCCTGGGAGGGCCCCGCCTAGGCTAGATGGGCGACCTGTTTTTTAGCTTTTCAATTTTCCCCCGAACGGCAAAAATCAAGGGCCTCTTCTTAACATTTGCTACGGGCCTCGCGCTGTCTTAATCCGGCCCTGGCAGCAGGAGCTATCCTCCGTCTACAACGAAGCTATTTATATATTGGGTGTTGCATCTTCAAGAGGTGAGAATACTTCGTATAGAGATGATTTTGTTCCCCTGCGAAGAACTTCCTCAGTAAACAAAGACGTGGGATACGGAGCGATTTCAAATGAGAAACAGTATTTCAGAACTTCTTCAGACTGTTTCACGACACACAATCTGTGAAACAGTGTTAACAAATTGATAGTAGCAACCTTCTGGTCCCCATTATTCAGAGCAGTGCAGGATACAAGTGAAATAATCTTATCTTTGCGCTCGAATGATACATTCTGAAAGTCCTGTCCAATAACCCTGGCAATTCCCATACTTCCAACTTCTACTGACAAATGACAGTTCATATCAAACCACTGCCGATTGACATGATAACGTCACATTGTGAAAAAGGGTGGGGGGGGGAGGTGTTGCGCCAGATAGTTGATTAGTTTTTCACTGTCTGCAGTGTCTCGATCTCTGTGTGAGGGACTCAAAACCACATGTTGTTCGTTGGTCCTAGATGATGTATCACAGTATTCTTCAATCTTCTGACAAACATTCACCGAGCGAGGCGGTGTAACGGTTAGCGTTCTCGCCTCGCATTCGGGAGGGTGGCGGTTCGAATCCCCGTCCGGGCATCCAGATTTGGGTTTTCCATGGTTTCCTAAATCACTCCAGGCAAATGCCGGGATGCTTTCTTCAAATGGATATGGCCGAATTCCTTCCCATTCCTTGCCCCCATCCTTGCCCCCCATCCTTTCCCGTCTCTAAAGACCTCGCTGTTGAGAGACGTAAAGCAGTTTAATAAAAAAGACAAACATTCTACTGACTAGCCATCCCTGCAGTCCACCTTGTAAGCACACCCGTGAGTTACACCACCAGTGACTTTCATTAAAGTTTGTTCGATGGTCATATCTGACAATACACCACTCCAAAATTTATCATTACACCTGATGGTAAATGATCCTTTTTTGTAAATTTATTGACTTCGACAGAATCGATTTGCTCTTCTAATATGAGCATATCTTGCAGATAAAAGTGCGGAATTTTAGCATGGAAGAAGCGAGCATGTTTTTAATGGTGTTTAAATGAAGAATCCAGTGTCCCATTCGCTCTGCCTCAATGAACTGTTAATATCCAGCGGACCAACATACCGATCACCTGTTTCATAGACGCCCAGTGTGAAATCATGATGTTTGGTGAATTGTGCTCTACGCGTGTTTCAGAACCAGATTTGTGTGATCCGAATCACTTAACATATTGGATAAAAGTTAAGGTTGCCATTTGTCTGCGAAACTTTTACTGTATGCTGTGTGATAAGTACATTTTTATAAATGAATGTAATTTTTCTCGGCGTTGTTTATTTATAAACGTTTCTCTGGAAACAAACCGAGTAATATTGTTATTAATGCACAATATTTCGGCGACTTTATTCTCCGTCGCCATCTTCAGGTGCAGTTGCAAGTCTTGAAGTCTGCCTTGAAGTCACTTCAAGGCAGACTTCAAGACTTGCAACTGCACCTGAAGATGGCGACGGAGAATAAAGTCGCCGAAACATTGTGAATTAATAACAATATTACTCGGTTTGTTTCCCGAGAAACGTTTATAAAGTACATTTTTATTTGTGAACTAGCTCGTACGCGTGGATTAAGGATATTTTACCAGAATTGAATATAGGAAGTTGTTGGTAACGAAGGATTGGACCCAAACAACACCGAGTTGGCCTAATATGACAGGAAAGCTATCACTATATCATTCTACCGTCGAACCAGTCTCTTGAAGAGAATCAGTTTCCAACATATTTCTGTCACCATTCGATAAGGTCTCAAAATTTCGAGACTACAACTATTAAACATACCGGAGAAAATGTCCTGTGCCCTTCATACAGATTTTCTTGTCAAATTCCATCAACATCGATATAGCCATTTGGTCGTCAAAACGTAACAAAAAGACAGAGACTGACTTCCGTATTTATAGTATTATTACTGCGGTTCACATACACACACACACACTCTCTCTCTCTCTCTCTGACTGCGAACAATCCCTGAGTAATCATTATAACGTAAAAAAGTGTAAACCTACAGCATTGCAAGACTACCTACGATTTGCCTCGCATTGCATCCCTAACTTTGTGATATCTACAGTTTAACATTCAATCCGAATAACCTACGGCCCAGGCGTGACTATTACGATCAAAAACAATTTTTAAAAACCTTAGCCTCCACGGAGATTTGAACCGGAGACCACGATCAAATCGTTTGTAAGCAAGCGGTTTAACCACTGAGCTGTCTGACCGATACACGGAAAAACCAGTATATATACCTCCATATCCAACGCGTCTGTCTATCGCCATTCAGTAGTATTTCGAAATTATGAGACAACATGTGTTATTTATACAGATAATTTTTCAACCAAATGTAGACAGTATTTTTCTCCTTGTTTCAAAGGATAAGTGTGCAAAGTTTCATCGAGATCGGATGAAAACTGTGGATTTGTATGAAGAACAAACAAACTAACAAACAAACATACATACATTCATCTTTATATATATATAGTGTGTATTATATGAGGTGGAAATCCGAGTCTGTCCCAGCATCAACCTAAATGATTGTGGAAACCCGCTTAAAAACCGCCATCAGGATAGCCTTTAAGCGATTATTAGTAGTCGAAATTGGTCCCGTTGCGCCTATGCGAACCAGTGTCGTGCGTGGCGTGTTTTAACGCGCAACTATAGTGGTGGGTAATTTTTATATTATTTTAAACAATACACAGATACTTTGCATATATGGTCTACATGTATATACACATATGGTAATATATATAAATTAATTAGATTTACACATATATATATATATGTATATATATATATATATGGGTTTGAGGTCACTTAGAGCGACAAAGCAGGTGGACATTCGGCTTTTAAGAAAAAAACGTGAATCTTTGCTGATTTTCGATGAACTATAGCTCGTTTAGTTTTGAATTTAGAAGAAACTATGCAATACAAAAGTTGTAGGAAATTTTGTTTTCTTTCAGATTCTTGCTAGGACTCATCAGGAAACAGTTATTGACGAAAAACTGAAAAAAGTACCAAAATTGTTCCGAGGGTGTTGGTTTCTGCATACTCTTGCCAATATATACAAGATAAGAAGAAAAAATCTACGTGATATAATGTTTGTGAGACCCGCTTTTTACGACCCCGTTACTGGACTATTCCTGCCTAAGCGATACGTGCCAGCTTCTCACGTTTCGCTTTTCGTCGTCTGTGTGTGTATCTCAGTTGAGTAACCTACACTTTAGGACCAGGTTACCGAGCGTGGTGGTGAAACGGATAGCGTTCTGGCCTCGCATTCCGGAGGACGGCGGTTCGAATCCCCGTCCGGGCATCCAGATTTGGGTTTTCCATGGTTTCCCAAATCACTCCAGGCAAATATCTGGATGCTTGCTTAAAAAGGCCATGGCCGAATTCCTTCCCATTCCTTGCCCCCATCCTTTCCCGTCTCTAAAGACCTCGCTGTTGAGAGACGTAAAGCAGTTAAAAAAAAAGGACCAGGTATGTCCCAGTACGGAGCCGCCTGACATATACAGAGGATACAAGTTTTTATTCCTTTCTTTCCGATTTTTCTAGAAAGTATTATTTTCTCTGACATTACATTCCTTCATACAAAGAACTAACTCTATACTACCTAGGTATACCAGTTAGCAAAATAAATGAACTAGTGTTACAAAACGTGAATTACTTATAACTTGTGTGGATGTGCAGAAGATTATTCCTTTTATCAAAAGTTGGATAATTATATCTACCAGTAAACTCAAGTAATTCTGCAGAACCATGAATGATGCATTATAAACACAACTTGCCGTTTTCAGTTTCTGCTATGATGTCCATATGGGCGAAACATGATGGATAGCTACATCCTCTTAATATTACTATTACCAGTTTCTTAACTAACTCAGTACACAACCCGAAGGTTGGTTGGATCTTCCAGAAGGAGGCATGCTAAGACATTGTGTAAGAGGTAGGACAGCCAGTTCCTTTCGTCTGAGACCTGCAGTTCCTAACCACGGAACGTTCTAGCGTAGTTCATATGACCAAACACAACTCCTAAACATTCCTGGCCCCATTAGAATTTGACCCCGTCATCAGATCCCGAATTTCAAAGTTAGCCACCGAACTAGCAGACTGCTCATAAATTTCTTACCTAAACGCAATATTTACACCGTGTAAATTATTTCCCATATAGGGGATATGCCTTGCCCTTAGTTATCAGCACCTACTAACCCTTTCTATAATTTATCCGTGCAAACGTAAAACTTCTTCATTCTTCATGTAACTGCATTGAACGCTTCACAAAACTGAAGTAATACATGCATAAAAAAAACTGTTAACATTAATCTATGCGAGTGGAAAACCAACAATAATAATAATTCGCAAACTAGAAACAGCCTACCAAACTTCGCGAGAGGTGCACAATAAAAAATGTCTTTCACAAAATACTAAGATACGTCATTATGAAACAGTTCTGAAACCAGTAGTTTTGTATGCAGCTAAAACCTTGTTCTCGAATGCCGATAAAGGACTCTTGAGAGAATTGGAGAAAAAAAGAGAAAAATTATTAGAGGAATTCTGGGTTCCAACTTCAAGAATGAGACTTTCATTTGATGGGACTAGAACGAGAAGATGCTTTCAACAGAGATCTTTTTCGGAAGAAATTAATGGGCATTTGGACAAGCCGAAACGAACACGCAAAAAGAAGACGTGGTACACTCTGGACAGAGGAGTGCAAACAGGCGCACTCAAAATAAATGAAGGAGTGGGCCTAAAAGAAGAAGAAACTCGCTGCCAAATGCACAAAGGCTTAACGTGGCCCTAGTTTGCCTCAACGAATATATACAAATATATGTATATAAATCGACAGTGACAGATCTTTTAACAGCATCTCGACAAAAGATCACGGCCAGATTCATTATGCGCTCAAAAAACTGGTGCAAGAATTCGCAGAATAGAATTTAAGAACAATCAGAGATGAAAAACAGTACTTGGAATCAAGTACGATGAGGGAAGGGCACCTTAGCGTTGTTATTGGCAGCAATGCTACAAGCAACACAGAGTTAACGATGTGTACGAATTGTTGCAGCTGTATGAATAAAAGGTTTAGTCCGTTCTACGTAGTGATCTGAAAAGACTGGGTTGAACAATATCACATCACGCAATATTGTACCAGAGAATGTTGTCTAATACAGTCGAAGTATCTGTTACGACTGAATCTCAAGTGAAGCATGTGAAATGCAGCAGACAACACAGGAAACTGAGAACTCGAAAACAAAACAGGTATCGACACAACACTAACGACAACACAGTGCACAGGGTACTTTTAGTAAGTAGAATGGAGATAAAAAAAAGAGAGAGACATGTAACGAGATCTCAGACGAATCTGGTAGGAATATATACATCTACATATATACTCTGCAATTCACAAAATTGTGGGTGGCAGAGGGTGCTCAGCACCAAAGCTAATCTCTTTACTGTGCATTCCAATCCCTAATGGTACGAGGGAAAAATGAATTCATATAAGAATCAGTCCGGCACCCTATTTCTCTAATTTTATCTTTCCTGTCCTTCCGTCTCAAATTGGTTGGTGGAAGAAGTATTTCACTACACTCAAAAGTGAAAGTGGGTGTACACATGTTTTCTAATAAGTTTAAATGAAACGTGTGTCGTCTATCTACCAGAGACTCCCAACCTAATCTACTAATCAGTTCTGTGACGCTTTCATAAGGACTGTAGCAAGCGGTCACGAATCGAACGGCTCTTCTCTGTACTTTCTCTATACTTTCGATCAACCCCTTAAGAAACGGATCCCAAATGGCACAACAATAGTTCAAATGTGGACGCACAAGAGATTTGTACGCTATCTCCTTTGTTTGTTCATTACAATTTTTCAAGATTCGACCTATGAATCGCAGCCTAGAATTTGCTCTACCTACTAACGAATTAATGTGTATGTCCCATTTCATGTTCCTTTGTACTGTTACTCCCAAATATTTCATAGAATCGACCATATCAATAACTGTATTGTTTAACTCGTATTTCTGAACAATTGGAATCTTTTTGTTAGTTATGCTCATTGTCTTGCACTTTTTAAAATTTAGAGTAAGTTGCCACTCAGCGCACCAAGCCAAAATAACATCCAGATCACGCTGAATTTCTAAGCAATCGGCCAAATTTCTTACTTCCCTATAAATAACCGCATCATCAGCAAACAATCTAAAAAGGCTTTTCACTTTGTCTCCGAGATCGTTTATAAAAATATAACAGAGGCTATGATGGAAAAACGGAATTTATGAACGTCGATTGTGGAGAACTGACTGTTCTGAAAGCCGTTACGTGACCAGTGACTCAAATACGCGAAGTCTGTCGAATTTATATGAAAACGTAATATAATAATAGAGACGATTTCCAGAAAAAATATCAGAATTTTGTCAGACCTTCTAGTGGCTCCGTATTTTCCGTCAAATTGGTAATGCAGATAGAAGTACAGGTTAACTTGTAATGTCAACAGAGAGTCTTGCTAGCACACGTCACAAGTAAACTTTGTCAGAGATGGAAACTACGTCAAAGTCCTTTGAATATCATGCAAAAACCGATACTACGCACTGCGCACAATCGCTAGAAATGTTGCCCCTGTAGCATGAAAGAAACAGAAACTTACTCGGGTTAGAAGGTATCCCACATTTTAGATTATTACCTATCACTATGTGCAGTTTACCTAAAATTAATTAATGTTCTTGCGTCAGGCATGCAGACATAGACAAAGATTCAAACATTTGCGGTTTTGACTTCTTTACCATTGGTTGAGCGATTTCTTATTCCGTCGGCCGCGGGCATCTATGTTCGCGGCGGAATAGGTCAGTTGGCGTAATTCAGACATCCACTGGCCTATGCAATATTTGCGTGCCTTGTTACACAAGGAAGCTATATATGTGTATTCCTTTCTTTTTATGAGTAACTATTATTGTCACGCTCAAGTCCGCAACGGTTAGGTTTGCGTGCTTAAACATTGCAGCGAGTTAAGCTTATTATTAAACTGTCGGCGAGTTATGCCAAAGTTTGGAGACGATTAAAATAAGAACTAAATTACGTGTGAAGAGATTACAGCTCAGATCCGGATTGCATCTTGCTGGAAGTAACAGACGGTGTTCGCGTTGCAGCCTGGCCATGCGAGTAGATCCTGCATTCATAAGGTGAGTGGATTTCTGATTTGTGCTATTGCTGGCCGAATCGCTGCTGCCGAATTTCGGGTGTCTGTGGTCGGCGGAAGTGGAGAGAAATCGCTCACCAATTAATTAATCACGGTTATGTTCCCTGCGGGAAGTCACTATTTATACGTGGCTTTCCCAAGATAGATTAACCATCATCTATTTTTTGGTCCTCCTGGTGTCGGATATGACACGATCAGTTTGATTAATATAATCTTTGTATAAGCAAGTTACGCTGTACTTCAATCATATTTTACAATATGGCTTTCGGGACAAATGTTGATTCTGTAGAATTCAAACGGAAGCTAGCGTTATTAACTTCAAAGTCGGATATGATTTTTGAGAGAGTTAATAAATTGTATAAGATTTCTATGAACATCTCTTCGTTTGATTCCCGGACCAATGAAAGTTTTATGACTGATTCTGAAACAATTGAGGATCTTCAGATCAAGTTTGAATCTATGATAGATCAGATTAATGATTTACATTTGACTAAAGATCCTGAATATACACCTGATTATACCCCATTAGCTGCATTTGAGGATTTGTACACGCGTATTAAACGAACTCGCAACAAAATAAGTGCCTCTACCGTTACATTGTCATCGCGTCCGAGTGACCGTGAACACATTAAATTACCTCCTATAGATATTCCTAGCTTTGATGGTGTATGGAGAAATGGTCAGTATTTTATGAATCTTTCAAAGCTAATATTCATGATAACGACCAGTTAACTAACTCACAGCGTGTGCAATATCTTGTAAGTAAACTAACAGATAATGCATTGAAGTTAACTGCAGGTATTGTACCTACAGCAGAAACATACCAAATAATGTGGGAAAATCTAGTAAAGAGATACCAAGACAAACGCCTCTTAGGTACTCACTATTTAAATATCATTTTGGATATAAAGCCTAGCAACAATAATCCAAACAGCTTGGATACATTTATAGAGAAATATTCAGCAGCAGTTGCAGCTTTGAAACAATTAGGCATTCATGATCTTACAGATTTTATTTTATTTCAATGTGCATTGCGTAAGATCGATGCTCAAATTGTACAAGCCTTTGAAATGTCAGTACGCGATAAAGAAATGCCCACTTACAACGAATTAACTTTATTCGTGAAAGATCAGGTTAAAATTTCTAAACGTTCAAGCAATATGAACAGTGCAAGTTCGGGATTATATTCTCGCGCTCAGATAATATGAACAAGCGACTGACAGAAAATGTGACTCGGGGACGTACTTCCAAAGCATTTGTTTCTAAAGAAGATAACGCAATAGTCAGAGACAATATGGCAACTAAGCTTATCTCTGGATCCTGTGTTTATTGTAAGCAAATAGATCATACATTACTCTATAATTGCTCCCACTTCAAATCTTTGGGTTCGCCACAGAATAGATATGAATTTGTAAAATCAAAAAGAGGCTGTGTGAACTGCCTGGGAATTTCTCATACTGTTTCCAACTGCAAATCGTCGTCTGTTTGTAAGTTATGCAAGAAACGACACCATACTCTCTTACATTTTGATAGGAAAAATACGCAGACTCATTCCACTCGTCTCAACACGAGTGAGAATTGCGCGTTGCAAGCCATTTCCGACAACAGTGTAAAAACAGACCGCGCCAAAACTTGCCGTACTGATGTTGACACCAACTGTTCTGGTCCAGTGGTCGCGTCATCGGCTCATATAAATAAGGCTTCACATAATGAATCTCCGCTTTCCTTGAGCGTTAGTGTAAAGACTAATTTTCATATATTACTTTCCACAGCTCAAGTGTATGCCAAGTCCACTGATAATAATTATCAAGTAATTAGGTGTCTAATTGATAATGGATCACAAAATCATTTAATTACCATCGATTGTTGTAAGTCATTGAACTTACAGATAATTCCATTAAATAATTCCTATGTGAAGGGTATAGGTTCGAGTTCGCGACCGATTTATGGTTATGTGAATATCGAAGTACAATCCCGTGTATTTAAAAGTAACAAATATAACATTCAAGCTCTAGTTGTTGATTCTATTACAGACCAATTACCTTCTCATTTATAGAAAAGTGTGACATGTCATATTTGGACAACCTACCTTTAGCTGATTTAACATGGAATATTCCGGGAAAAATTGATCTTGTGTTGGGTGCTCAGCTTTTTCCGTATATTTATTTCGGAGATAGAGTTGAATCAGGTACTACGGCACCACCTGCTTTACTGACCGCCTTCGGTTATGTGTTGATGGGAGAATATTCTAGTATTCATACTCACCCTACATCTTTTACTGCTCTAGCACTCAATGAATTGGTGCAAAAATTTTGGGAATTAGAGGAGATATCTCACAAAAAATTCCTAAGCCCTGAGAATACAGAGTGTGAGAATTTATATACTTTATCTGTGAGTAGGAACATTGAAGGTAGATATACTGTGGCTTTACCGTTCCATTCAGATCCTAATGAGCTTGGCAATTCTCGTTTCAATGCTTTACGCCGATTTATGGCGCTCGAAAGGAAATTTAAACTATGTCCCACACTCCGAGAGAGCTATAATAAAGTTATTGAGGAATATATTACAAATGGTTACTTAACAGAAGTTCGTGAATCAGAGGTTAGCGATGACGGGTATTATATTCCCCATCATGCAGTCATCCGCCCTGATAAACCCATGCCTCGCATTGTACTTGATGCAAGTGCTAAAACTCATACTGGTTTGTCATTAAATGACATTTTGCATACCGGTCCTAATTTACAGGCCGATTTATTCTTGCTTTTATTAAACTTTCGGTTATTCCCGATTGCTATTACAGCGGATATCAAGCAAATGTATTTGCAGATTGGTGTTGTTAATGACCATCGCAGATTTTTGCGAATATTATTTCGTTTTGATGATAGCGAAATAGTTCGGACATTTCATTTTAACCGTATTCCTTTTGGGTTAAAATCGAGTCCTTTTCTAGCTATGCGCACTTTGCGACAGCTGGCGGCTGAAGCGAGTTCTCAGTTTCCTGAAGCCTCTGAAGTCGTCGAGACTAAAATGTATATGGACGATTTGGTTCATTCTGTTCCTGATGAGGAAACAGCTTTTCGTTTATCCCGGGAACTAATCTCATTATTGAAGTCTGGGACTTTTGATTTAGTAAAATGGTCCAGCAATTCTTCTGGGTTACTCGATAGTCTTCCTGATTCTCATCGAAGCCCAGTAAACTTTTCAGAAGGAAACGTAGTGACGTCAGCTAAGGTTCTGGGGCTACCATGGAAACCTTCAGACGACGTTTTCTACTTCACCACGACCCAAGTTTGCGAAAAGTGCACGAAGCGGAACATATTATCTGTAGTGGCTCGTTTGTTTGATGTTTTGGGTCTGGTTGCTCCGGTTATTTTGTTAGCCAAGTTGTTAATTAAAGAACTGTGGCTAAGTAAAATTGATTGGGATGATACCCCGCCCGAGAGTGTGTTACGCCGATTTGCGGCGCTCACTCAAGAATTACCTCTTCTTTCCACTATGGAAATCCCTCGTCATGTAGGTGCATCAAAGGACTGCAAGGCCAATATTGTTGCCTTTTGTGACGCAAGTATGAACGGTTATGGTTCTGTTATATACTTTACATACTACTGATGCGTCTGGCATATCTGTTCGACTATTATGTGCTAAGTCCAAGGTTTCACCTACCAAAATAACGACACTTGCGCGTCTCGAGTTATGCGCCGCGCTTCTGATGTCGAAATTAGTTAAATTAGTTAATGAAACCTATCGAGATCGAGTCCATATAGTAGGCACCTATGCCTTTTCAGACTCTACGGTAGCTTTGTCCTGGATTCATTCTTCCCCGCATCGTTGGTCTGTTTTTGTGAGTAATAGGGTCGCTCAATGTCAAGAGAACCTTGCTCCTCAAAACTTCTTTCATGTTGCGGGAATCGAAAATCCAAGTGACTGCCTCTCTCGAGGTATGTTACCGTCACAATTAGTTTCTCATAGCTTGTGGTGGAATGGACCGTCTTGGATGCATCGTCCCACTTCTGAGTGGCCCATTAAAACGTTTTCTCCGGGTGATTGTAAGGAATTACCGGAACACAAGACGAATGTTTTCACCATTACTACCACTCAACCTGAACTTTCCGTGCTGTATGGTTTATCTCAGCGCGTGTCTTCTTGGGACAAATTATTGAGAGTTGTGATTTACATTTTTAGATTCATAAAGAAGGTTACCCCTTCTGGTGGGGTAAAGAATTTGTTCTTTGCTGAAAGGGCAATAATTCGTGCGGTACAAGATGTGCACTTTGCAGTAGATATTGCTCTTCTAAAAAAGAATAACTTGCCTTCGAAGAAGCTGCGGAATTTGTCAGTATTTCTTGATGAAGAAGGTATTTTACGAATTGGTGGACGACTGTCTAAGTCGGACTTACCCTTCGAAGCTAAACATCCAGCGTTACTTCCCAAGCATGACCATGTTGTGCATCTTATTATCAGACATTACCATGTTTTGAATTGTCATGCAGGGGCTGGTCTGTTAATATCGATTTTGCGGCAGCGCTACTGGATTTTAGCTGCGAGGATTGTTGTTCGGTCCATGGTACGTAAATGTAATTTTTGTTTTAGAGTTAATCCTACTCATCCTACTCCTAAGATGGCAGATTTGCCTCCCTGTCGCATACAGGAAGCTAAGGCTTTCGTTCATACTGGAGTAGATTACGCAGGTCCGATTCCTATAACCCTTACACGACGCCGTGGTCAACACTCTCAAAAGGCGTACATTTGTCTTTTTGTGTGCCTTGTCACTAAGGCTATACACATAGAGCTGGTCTCAGACTTAACGTCTGATACATACTTAGCCGCATTCAAGCGCTTTATTGCAAGACGAGGACCTGTTTCTTGTCTATATTCAGACAATGGTACTAATTTTGTAGGTGCCAAGGCTCAGTTAGAAGAGTTGAACAAAGCTCTAAAACCTGAATTAAGTAGTCGCCGTATCGAGTGGAAAATGATCCCTCCGCGTGCTCCGCATTTTGGAGCATTATGGGAGTCTAATATAAAGAGTTTGAAGACCCATTTATTTAGAGTGATTGGAAATCAACTTCTCACTTATGAAGAACTGCAAACGGTTCTAGTTCAGATTGAATGTGTTATGAATTCGCGACCTTTAAATGTAGTGTCGTCGGATCCATACCCAGAAGTTATTACTCCTGCACATTTTTTGATGTCAACTCCACTACAGTACTTACCGGCCGCTGACATGTCTTGTTCGAATCTAAACCAACGTAAGAAGTTGTTAGATCAGATGGTCCAGTCATTCTGGAAAAAATGGCGACTTGAATATTTGCACACCCTGCAAGTTAGACATAAATGGTCGACACCGGATAACCCTGTGAAAGTGGGTACAGTTGTAATCGTGGGGCAGGATGATTCTCCCCCTTTGAACTGGCCCTTAGGGGTGATTATTAAAACTTATCCTGGTTCAGACAATGTCACTCGGGTGGCGATGGTGAAGACACGATTCGGCACTTTCAAGCGTCCAGTGGTTAAGCTTTATCCCATACCAACACAATAATATTTTTTCTTTCATTACTTTTAATGTATTCAAATTTATTAATAGACTTTTAATTTAATCTTGCGTCAATCCTACTCTCAACCCCTATCTTCATTATTGTTTTAAATCAGTAAAGTTACTTTAATTTTTATGTCACAACTTAGAATATCCCATAATGTGAGGGAAAATTATTTTTATTTTTTGAAAGTCCTAAGAACTTTCAAGGGGGGGAGCATGGTTGAGCGATTTCTTATTCCGTCGGCCGCGGGCATCTATGTTCGCGGCGGAATAGGTCAGTTGGCGTAATTCAGACATCCACTGGCCTATGCAATATTTGCGTGCCTTGTTACACAAGGAAGCTATATATGTGTATTCCTTTCTTTTTATGAGTAACTATTATTGTCACGCTCAAGTCCGCAACGGTTAGGTTTGCGTGCTTAAACATTGCAGCGAGTTAAGCTTATTATTAAACTGTCGGCGAGTTATGCCAAAGTTTGGAGACGATTAAAATAAGAACTAAATTACGTGTGAAGAGATTACAGCTCAGATCCGGATTGCATCTTGCTGGAAGTAACAGACGGTGTTCGCGTTGCAGCCTGGCCATGCGAGTAGATCCTGCATTCATAAGGTGAGTGGATTTCTGATTTGTGCTATTGCTGGCCGAATCGCTGCTGCCGAATTTCGGGTGTCTGTGGTCGGCGGAAGTGGAGAGAAATCGCTCACCAATTAATTAATCACGGTTATGTTCCCTGCGGGAAGTCACTATTTATACGTGGCTTTCCCAAGATAGATTAACCATCATCTAACCATCGATAACCATACAAAGAAAGTATCCTATATGTTAACCGGTAACAGGAGCTATCGTTGTGTGCATTTTTTATTATTATTTTTTTTTATTTATTTATTTATTTTATTTTTTGCACTGACTGACAGACAAGAGATCCTAAATTAACTTATGACTCTGTTGTATCATCAAGAACTTTGTAACGTATCGGAATAAACAGTGTCCCACATCCTGACCCATGACCCAAGTCGTAAACTACCTGTATGTTCAGTTTCAATCAGTTCCATCCATTATCGTTTGCGTCATGCTCGGACAGACAGAGAGAACAAAATTTTTAAAAAAATCCTAGTTTCACTTTTTTTACATCTCTTACATCAAATGTATTAATGCAAATAATTTCGTCTTAACCCCGTGTTCTGGGCAGAAATGAAGTACAATATGGAGAGAAATGTAAATTATATTGTATTGATTATGGGAATAATGTTCAATGCGTTAGCGTAAAACATGAATGCTAATCAAGTTAATGAATTAGGCATCAATGGGTGCCATCAAAACAGCCGTAATACATTTACGAACGAAATAGTGATTCATAAGGAAAGGTAGTCAGCGTTACCATACCAGAAACTGAAAAACACACGAATTAAATATATATATATATATATATTAACGTCTTTATCTCATATCAAATAAATCGAAGTGAATGAAATTTATTTCTTAATAAGACCAAGTGACGATAATATGAAGAAACATACGTGATTGAAATTGCTCATTATAAAAAAGTCTAGTAATTGCTATGACTCAGTGGAGGGGATGAAATATCTCACGGACGTTTAAGTGTAACTGAAGAATGAGTTCTTTAAAAAAAAATTCTCCGGCACAAACTAAGTTCATATGTGGTAGTGGTCAGAAAAGTTGGTGAGCCTTCGGCAAATTGCCAATGCTTGTTGTAGGATCAGCAAATATGTTGGCTGCGTCTCGGCACCTTGTGTGAAGTCGTGATGGGTCGTCGTGGTGAACAGCTGCATATAGGCAGGAAGAAGCCAAGCCCCAGGCAACAGCCAGAAGTCAAAACCAAAAATCGAAAGCTTATCCGTAGCTATTCGCCTGTTCCCAAACGAGCTCGGTATCCGACATACACAAATTGTCCAGCATTACTGCAGTTTCTAGCTTTACTCTCGCCTTATTTGCTAATCATTTCTACTGGAACTTACTGAGCATTTCCACGCATCTGATTCCCTACAGCCCCCTCCGTATTCCAATGTTACGTCACTGTGACTTTCCAAAAATCAGTGAAAATGCCAGAGTCGTCGGCGAATGGTGATAAATCGTATTTACTCTCTCTGCCTGTCTTGCCTTTCAATCAAAATTTTTGCATGTCTTTCACAAGCTCAGAGTGCTACATGCGTTTCCTGTCCATTCCCTCGGTTTAAGAGGTTTGTTGTCTGTAGCGCATTAAATTGTGTTTTTTGTTTTGTTTTTGTTTTTTAATTTGCTTAACGTCTCTCTAACAGCTTGGTCTTTAGAGACTGGAAAGGATGGGGGGAAAGGAATGGGAAGTAATTCGGCCATGGCCTTTTGAAGGAAGCATCCCGGCATTTGCCTGGAGTGATTTGGGAAACCATGGAAAACCCAAATCTGGATGCCCGGACGGGCATTCGAACTGCTGTCCTCCCGAATGTGAGGCCAGAACGCTAGCCGTTACACCACCACGCTCGGTAAATTGTGTAAAGAAACATACATTTTCTATTTATTAATCTCTCCGACTACAACAACGCAACTATAAGCTAACTAGAAAATCAGAGTCCACAGATAATGCATAGTTGCTAGTTCACAGATAAAACATGAGCTGTTACTTGCATATCGGCCGAGTGGAGGACCTTCCCATGAGCCCTCGTGGTTAGCGTACAGTCCTTGGTATCTGCTCTTTTCTCTTCTGCAAGTGTGTATAACATGCACATAATTTTTATGAATTTTTTGTATGCCGTTTAATTGAAAACAATCGTATTCACTGTTATTTTACCTCAAGTGCTACATTTCATGTTATACCAAGCTACTTTGGTCCTTTACACATCCCCAAATTATGTACGTACTTTCCAGTGAAAATGATTATTTCATTCATAATCCATAATTTTGTATTAATGAGCAAAGTAGCATGAGATAATTATCATCTTCTATTATTAGATAATCGATTGTAAATATTTCTAAGATGATCTAGAAATAATTCACATTATTAGGAATAACAGGGGCATGGAATTAATCGCTAGGACGCGTGGTTTAATTATTTCAATTTTCAGTTAGTAAAGTCATCTGTATTGTCGGATATTTTTTACTACATTTAACGTTGATTCAAACTCTCTAAATGCTAGAGAGTTATTTTACAATCATTTTATGATCTAGCTCCACAATCAATAAGAATTTGAATCTTGACCTTGGTTCGTGAGTTTAAATCTACAAACTGGATGCTAACAAAATAATAATATTCTGGAATCAATTGTATTTAGATCTACTCAGAATGTAGCTAAAGGTGGGTTTCAAAAGATTCTATCTTTAATTCTGTTCATTATGATGCTTTTCTTTTAGTGTCAGATAAACACACTTCTCATCAGAAGTCGTGTAATATTTTCATGCAGTTTTAACTTCTCACGGTAGCATAGTTTAGTAAAAATTCTCTTAGGAAGTGTAAAACTGGTGATTCAATAGCCATTTACCTACCATATCCCATGTTCTGCTTCACAATATCTCTTGTCAGCATGATATGAATTATCTGAAACTGCTCAATATAGAAGAAGAAGAAGAAGAACGAAAAAAAAAAAAAAAAAAAACTGCCTCGTTTGTTGTTTGCAGCAGTCTGTTTCAACTGCGTTTAGTGTAACAGTGAAAGAAAGAACTAAACATATTGTTTAGCTCTGTTGTATGCACAAACCCAAGTTTCGTACACTAGTATTTCATTTAATGACTTCTATAGTGAAAATGTCATGTACGGAAATAAACATTGAAGGATAATAGCTACAATTAGTTTTTTATTTATTCGCGGTCAATAAAATTTTTATATACAACTAGAGAGTATTTACAAATGATGTTGATATTACATAGGGGAAACCGATGCTGTTTAAAGACCGAGTGAGAAGATAGTACAAAGTGAGAAGTTACACATGTAGAATGTTTAACTCGACAATGTGACGGTTGACAGTGTGAACAGGTGGTATACACCCACATTTGCCACCAAATATCAGCATTCAGACCGAGCTGACGACCGACCGGTAAAGGCTGGTCTTCCCGCCAATCAGTGTTTGTGACCATGAAACAGAATAGCGTGTGAAGTGAGAGGACCAACTCCCCTGTCCACATGCATCACCACACTGCATCGTACTGTGGGTTGCTGATCGTTTGAAGCAACGTTAAAGTTATAATGTGAACAGGTTGATCCCGTTTTATTTCAATAACTAGCCTCGTACCCGCGACGTCGTACGCGTGGATTAAATTTTTTTTCGCCAGAATTAAATATAGAAAGTTGTTGGTAACGAAGGATTGGATCCAAACAATATCGAGTCGGAATAACAGGACAGGAAAGGTAACACCATATCATTGTACCGTCGAACCTGTCTCTTGAAGAGAATCAATTTCCAACATATTTCTGTCACAATTCGATAAGGTCTCAAAATTTCGTGACTACAACTGTTAATCATACTTGAAAAAATATCCTGTGCCCTTCATACAGATTTCCTTATAAAATTCCATCACAACGATATAGCCATTTAGTCGTCAAAACATAACAAAAAGACAGAGACTTACTTCCGTATTTATAATAATATTACTGTGGTTCACACTCCCACACTGACTGCGAACAACACTGAGGGATCATTATAACGTAAAAAAGTGTACACCTACAACATTGCAAGACTACCTACGATTTGCCTCGCATTGCACCCCTAACTTTCTAATATCTACAGTTTAACATTCAATCTGAATAACCTACGGCCCAGGCCTGATTCTTACGATGAAAAACAATTTTTAAAAATCTTAGCCTCCACAGAGATTAGAACCGGAGACCACGACATTCGTAAGCAAGCGCTTTAACCATTGAGCTGCCAGTCCTCTACACGGAAACCAGGTACGGAGACGTCCATATCCAACGTGTCTGTCTATCGCCGTATTTCGAAGTTATGACACAACATGTGTTATTTATACAGATAATTTTTCAACCAAATGTAGAGAGTATTTTTCTCCTTGTCTCAAAGGATAAGTGTGCAAAGTTTCATCGAGATTAGATGAAAACTGTGGATTTGTATGAAGAACAAACAAAATAATATGACAGGAAAGCTAACGCTATATCATTGTACCGTCGAACCTGTCTCTTGAAGAGAATCAATTTCCAACATATTTCTGTCACTATTCGATAAGATCTCAAAATTTCTTGACTACAACTGTTAGTCATACTGGAAAAAAATATCCTGTGCCCTTCATACAGATTTCCTTATAAAATTCCATCACAACGATATAGCCATTTAGTCGTCAAAAGTGGATTTGTATGAAGAACAAACAAACTAACTAACAAACATTCATCTTTATATATAAAGATGATGATGTTGATACAACTAGCCATTGGCTCAGACTTAATCACGACAGGTAGGAAGGATTGGGCAAAAACTATTTGCAGAGTGAATTCGTTTTGAACCGTTTTGTTCTCAATGCTCAGTTGATTGATTCTTTCAAATACAGGGCGTTCGCCGGAAAACGCTACCCTCCCAGTCTGTTGCCGTCGGCAACTTGCTCGGTTAGTGGAGCCAGCAGTTTCCGCCAACCGCCACCGTGAATCACCGCACTGTTTAACACCTCCGCTGCCCCAACAGTGCATTGCAGTGACCCTTACATTGTTAAGAACGGTTTCTTTGCATTGTAGATAGTTTGTGACTTCAGTCTCTTATTAATCAGTGTTGTGAATAAACGTTTATTTGCGGTTTGGCTGGTTTGGGGCTTCATACTCTTATTAATCTGTACCGTGTTTGAGTGTGAGTATAATTATGGTACGTTACAGTTTGCAACAAAGAATATTTCTCTACGATACATATGTGAAGAAGAAGTCGTTTAAAAAGTGTCGCAGTAAATTTCGTCGCGAATTTCCTGGCGCTTTACTGCCAGCTAAATCAACAATTCTGCGTCTGGTTAAAAAAGTAAGAGAAACGGGTTCATTTTTTAACAAAAAGAGACTGTCGGTCAACCGTATTCTCACAGAGGAGAAAATTAACGATATCGCTTTTCGACTAGAACAGTCACCCAAAAAATCATTAAGTCAGTTAGGGCAGCGTGTGTCTCGAAATATGTTCAGAAGATGTGAAATGTGCATTACACAACACTTCCAGCATCTTTTATAAGGTAAGCTAATGAATTACGCCACATTTAAATGCTTAGCACACAAGTTTATGAAGTTTATGAAGCGTAATTATTATGAAATAGTCCGCGGCCGACGGTCGAACAATGCCGGAAACTGAGCGCTCGCTCGCCGGGAGCAGTTTCTTCCTTGTAGCGCTAACAGTGTGTTGCGTTTCCCGGCGAACGCCCTGTATAATACAGCTGCAATGATGCGTGTTGAATTGAGGTAAATGCGGTTTGGTTTTGGTTCTGATCGTATATTATCATTCAACTAGTCGTCCACATAACATGTTCACTCATTCGTTTAGCCCTTATTATATTGCGTACTATAAACAATCATCCCAGTTCATCTACGTTTGTATACTGTCCTTTTACCTATGCTTTACTGGATAAACTTGTGAATAATGTTGTGTAGAAATTGTGTAGGAGTACTAATAAACTTATGTTGTTAATTATCAGACGGACTATTTTCCTCTTCGGCGAAGCTCAAATCCTACATGTTCTATTACTGTTGCTTACCACATCAGCTCCTGTTAAGCCTCCTACACCCAGCTCCATTACACATTTAGTAAAGTAATTCCTCGTAGCCGAAAATATTCTAGTTGGCCTAATGGCATATTCCGCGTTGTCCTTGAGAATGAATTTGAATGGTTGCATCATCGTTTCCTGTTATTTTTTTTCATGGTTGCAGGAGGGGAAATAACTCCAAAAGGCTAAATAAACATACTTTTGAATTCTATAGACCTTTGCGATGATTGTGAGTAATCAATTCCATAGATAAAGACGTACGAGGTGCCCACGAAACCTTGTCGCATTACGGTAGCTTATCGGACCTTTCGATTTATGTTGAGTAACGGTTATGAGTTCAACTATCGATCTCAGCGATCGATAGGAGTATTGCTGATCCATGGAGGAAGGTTGCGTGTTATGCAAGCACGTGTGTGCATGAGTGTAATGAACAGTGAAGTAATCTTGTGCTAAAAGAAGTTTCGTTCGTGCTACCGCGACGGGTGAGTGCTGGCTTTTTTTTTTTTTTTTTTTTTTTTTTTTTTTTTTTTTGCAACGCCTGTTGAAGCCAGTCACTCGAAGGTAAAGTGATTAGCCAGTTTCACTGTTGTGAGAATGGTGTTGTTGAAAGTAGCAGTCATCATGGATACAAAGTACGCTCTTCCGCGTCGTTTTAATTAGCTCTGGCCGGCGTTTCGTACTGTTGGATAAGCCAGTGGCTACTCGTGAGTGCTGTGTGAATACTATAGACGTTAAACTGCTGTTACAAGCGTATTACGATCACGACAACATAACACAGTACAGTGTTTTGACAAATGTGGAATGTTAAGAACGCTTGCACTCGTTTCGGACTTGCAATCTGCAATCTTCACGAACAATTATTCAGGGTAGTCATTAATTCTTCTTGATGACAAACTAAATAAATATGGTTGGTGATTGGTGGTGTAACTGAAAAAACTTAGTGCAATAAATAGTGTTTAGCATAAGCCTTTGTGAATTTTGTTCAGTTAAAATATTTGCAAAGCACTCCTACCCTCCATAGAACCAGGCAGCCGTGTTAATAATTCCTGAATAATTTCTTTTATGAACAAAGTACCGATAGCCTAAAGGCAAGATAAAAATCAGTTAGACGATAAGTTGTGACTGTGCTAAATATTTTATTGTAAATATTATTAATTAAAAACAGTCATTTATAATTCCACATGGATTTTCGTGATCAGGACTGAAAAAAAATATAATTAATATTTATAATTCCAAAACCTCTAAAAAGATGGCCGGGATTTTCTTTAAAAGAAGACAATTTGGAAATACAGTTGGCCTTCACTGAGTATGGAAAGCCATTTTACACTGATATTGTAAACTGTAATATGTAATTAAGGACATTCCTCTACCTCCATCTTCATAGAAACTGTTTGATATCTCTACAGTAAGTAACTCTGGTGTGCTCCCTCGAGGCATTTCCAGTGATCAGTAGCAGTCGTGTTGGAAGGGATACAGTGGTAGAAAGTAATGTTCAATACTGTTGTATATCTAAGTGTTGTTGTATGCGACCGTATTCAAACTAAAACTGTTTGAATACTGGTTACACATATCCACAAACAACAAATATCACATTTATATTATTTAGGCCGTGAATCTTTAATTTACTTTTTTTCTTTTAAGCTCATGAATCTTGAATGATTTAAAGCGGTGTTGGAATTAGCTGTGTGGCTAAATATTTAAACCGACATTTTTTACTTTCAAAAATTAAAAAGAAAACTCTGAATATTAGCTGAACTTGAGTCGTGACACAGCTTTCCTCGATACAGACAACGATGTAAACAGTATAACAAATACATGATGGTTTAAAACTTGACGTTTTATCCCTTTGCTTGATGCTGATGAGCGGTAACGTCCCGGCGTACCAATGCCGAACATCTGACTTCGATTATGAGTCAAGTTATCGACATTTCAGTGGTTTCCAGAAATTAATACAAGGGAATACTGAGAAAGGTTCTGCACCAAAGTGGTAGTACATTTCCTTGAAATTCGTGGCGTATCATGCCGTACTTTCTAATGACTTCCAAGTCAAAGAAACAAACTCCTAAATGCGCTGAATATGGCTTCTGCCATCAGAATCTTCAGTGGCTTTATACCCTGACGTTTGCTGGTATCATTGAAGACGATATAAATCAATGGCTGGTAGAACGTTTTTTACCCGTCTGCAATCCACGGAAACATGCAGTCGTGTGTGATTAGTGTTATTTTATGTGCGTGAACTAAAATTGAGTCGACCCATAGCTCCTCCCCCTGTACAGCATCAACAAAAAAAGTAACATTGTTGATTAGTCTTCTATGAGGACTGTTACTGGGGAACTTGAGGATCTGAGGATGACCTATCTATAGCGACACAGTTTAAGTTTAGTATTGCACAAATTGTTTATTTACATCTATATATAGCATTTGTCTTTATATTCCTCAGCGGCCAGTTTGACATAATAAAAGCAACTTTAAACAAAATTTTCTGTCACCATAAGTTGCAAATAAACTGTCATAAAAAAGTTAATTGTTAACTTTTCAACATTTCGATCTGAGTGAATATAAAATCAGTTCACACAGCTGCTGACTACTAGCATAGTTAATAGATCGTAATATGGCATTAATTTACTTCATTTTGTTCTTTCAAATTTTTCCCCACCAGCACAATTTTAGGTGAATGGATTTGATGGAATTTTGTAATTAATACAAACTCATTCTGATTAAAAAATGATACGATATACAAAAATTGTCGAATTGTAAAAAATGAGTAGAATTTTTTTTTAATACAACAATGTTTTCATCTATAAAAAAAATGAATTTTTTATGATGAAGTTGCAGTTTACATCAAGATTACTTAGGTTTTAATCATTTTACAGCCTTCCTTCTAAGACAACACTGCCATCTGGCGGTAGGTATCGAGTTGAGCTCTAAACATGAATATAGGCCTATTTACCTTTATATTTCCCTGGTTTAGTATTGTGCGTTCCTTGTAACAGTTATTTTTGTCACTGTGACTGTCTAGTCTGGGACAACAGTAACTGGGAGAGGGACGTGTCATTTTAAACAAGACTACTGAGAAGTATGTGAGTCACTAAAGACCAAGAAATTAGCATGACGTCTTTCATAACACCGTCCAATATTTATTTCAACACTCTCTTTTAGTTAGTAAAAGAAAAGGCTCAGTCTGCAGGATCTGGTAGCACTTGATTCTGGTGGTATTTCAGTACTTATGTTGGCGGCACTGACCGCACATTCCAGCTTTGACCCCCGGGGCTGCTGGCTTTGTGTGGAGCCCCTTTGTTCCTAGGACTAAACTTGCAGCTTGCCGGCTCTTGTCCTTGGTGGGGCAAGTATTTGTTCTTGTGCACTCCATAATGAAGTCATTTCTTAATTAGCGTATTAGCCTCAAGTGTTTGTGTGCTGGGATGGGGGAAAATAATGTTTCCGCGGTTACTACAGCTTTATCAACACAAAGACTATCTTGTGTGATATTAGACAAAAAAAAAAAAATTATTTAAAAAGATTTATGTTATAATCTTTCAGTTACTTGACTGCTTTCTACATTTTTATGACGCACTAAAATCGTAGAATTACTCGTTTCCTTTAATCTTCCGATTAATTATTCTAAATCCATGTCTCGAAAAGTTATTTGTTGATTTCCAGATATATTCTGAAATTTTTCCGTTACTGCAATTTCTTATCTGGGAAATAAATTGAATATTTGATGTCTAATCACAGTAACGCAATAATTTTTTTTTTTTAATGATGATTTAACAAACAACAATATCAGGCGACGTGTCGGCTAGTATGAAAAAAATTAATAATTGACAAAGTTTATGCTGGACTTAAATACCCGATCATGAATCCTTAAATAACAAACTAGAAAAATTTGAATGTGGAGTGAACATTTTGTGGACAGTGAGATCAAAAAATAAAAACTTTTAACAGTAATTACAATCAGACGTACTAAGAAGTATAACACTATTGAGGAAAATAATAAGCTCAATAGCACGTAAACTCAGAAACAAAACTGAACAACATTGAATTGACGAAATCAATTACACACATAGCAATGACATGTCTAAACATTGGTCTGACGCAGATGGAACACTGGATGACATTTAACGTCATTTAATCCCACCCACTTTCTCGGTTTTATTGTTTTTAAAACTCTTTTTTAATAAATTATAACCTCACTATAATAGACCCAAACAGCATTAATTTTTTATTTAGCATTCACGATACAGAAAAACCTACCATAAATTTCGCATTTTCAAAACAGAGAGTTGCCCGAACTGTACGCTAGTGTAAGGGGAAAAACCACACACCGGGTTTAAGGTGCTTACACTAGGGTAATCTCTGTTTCAGAGACAATAACTGTTATAAAATAACTACTAATTTCGAAAATATTTATTTTGGTTTCTGTTCCAGGGTTATAGTTCCTTCGGTAATTAAAATACATGTTTTCTCATGTCAGGTAGAAAATAATTCCAGAGATAGGCTCAACTTAACAATATAAATTCGATTCAAAGATATTCAACATCATTATCTTTGGTTTTTTGTTACTTGTGTTTGCTTGTTAATCGCGGTCAACATAACCAGGTTGTAAATATAGAAATATACTTCGGCTCCATTAATTGCAATGTATATATAAACAATTCCGCACCATCTCATTGACATTTCGTGAGAATATGACCGGAATTGGTCCAGTAGGTTTTCCATGATCATGCGGTTTGCACACGCCTACGATTTTATATAGAAGGATAAAACATACTGCGTATGTTTATAAAATAACAATAAGATTTCTATGTTACTATCCACTATATAATTTCCTAAGCTCACTCACCTCAATAGCTATTGGCTGGAGAACGGTGTCACGTGTCAGCCGTCGCTTGAAAATCAACAGCCACTAGAGATATAATTACAAAGAAATTCGAGGCTATTTCCACAATTTATTAGATAAGCAATTGCTACCAAATTAACTGTCATAATACATACTTTAAGTCTTCTATTCGCAGAATTTCATAGTTAAAAAAAAATAGCGTTAACCTTACGGTTGAAAAAACGTGCAACTTCAGTAATATATTGCTAATGAAAGGAACATCAAATATTTTGAAAAACTTAAATTACTCATGATCTCTGCTGTAACCACGAATGCCAATTGTCATCCCGGCCTAGGCTAAATTTCAATTTAATTAAAACCTCCATAATGTTGTTACTTGGTCAAAGTTTATACATTACGATTTATTTGCTTTTTGCCTATTTTAATCGCCACTTTCGTTCATGGTCTTTGTTCATGTTTGTTGTACGTGAGTTATTAGATGGTTTAAAGTGGACACTAGACCAAATATGTTACAGAATCACGTATTCTGGAAATTCATTTCTTCTGTTTAATAATCTGGAATGTGTATCAAGTTCTCTGGTCGTTGCAAACAGTATGAGGAAATATTTTACTATGGATACCCATCCTCAATAATAAATCAACAACGTAACGCTTTCGAAGCAAACAGGAATTCTTCAAATTTTACGCAGTGAACTTTAATAGTCAAAAGTTAAGTTCGTATTTCAGCAAGTTAGAGTCTACGACCTTTAAAACGATTATACGATAGCGCGATCTATCCTGGTCGTGTTTAATAACTGCGTCTATACTCCTGAGTTCTTCAAGATCAATAGACGGTAATTCTCCCTAAGGGTGCAACACAGGTCAAGTTCGCATTTGGTCAGATCAGGTCAACCTGTAATAATCTTTGACGCTGAAAACTGGATCTATTCTAGGCCCGTGAGGATACGCAAAAAACGGTCTCTGGCTTACACTAGTAACCAACGAAAAGCTGTACACTTCATTTAACGAATATATAAATAAAAAGTTGATTTAAGGGAATAATAATCACACATCTTACCAGCAATAAGCCAACTACTTTATAAGTATAAGTGTAAAAACTATTTAAAATATACTAATAACAGATAATACATATCAGAAAAACAAACCAAAAAAATTAAAACGGTAGTTTAAATTTAACCAGTTGTGAATGCCGAAAATCAGTTAGTTAATCATAACGTTAAATCCTACACCGGAAGATTCCTTCCAAAATTCATGAATAACTGTCAAGTTTTTCTTCGTAGAAGTACAAAATGAAGTTTTAATAATCATAAGACTCAGTTGAGTTCTCGTACTTACGACCCGTATTATAATAATACAGTAACCGAACCAAATTTTGTATTCTGGATTTTTCGTTAAAACGTAAATTGTTGGATTTTTTGACACTATCTGTTAAAAGGAACGGAAGTAATAACCGTATCTTAATTCAAGAAAGTCTCTATTCTTACAACATCCCGAATGCCAAACTAGAACTTTGCCGTTCATCCACTGGGACTTACAGCACTTTCATTCTGTAAGAATTGGCGCTATTCCCCGACTGAAAGCCCTAGAACATTTCATACAGTAGATTCACCACGAAAGCCTCAATTATAACAAATCCTTCATTTTGTCAGTTGCTAACCTGTTCAAAAAAAAAAAGCACGTATATCCATTTTTAAATTGATTCTAGCTAGGAGGTATTTCAATGATTTTCATTTGACCAATTTTTCATTCCTCTTTGCGCGGTGACACTTTCAGGACAACTGATGAAACTAGAAAGCTGTAGTTGCAATTCAGATTGTTTAAAATGCTGCCGTTGGTACGATTCGTTGTCATATACCATTTGCGTTTATGACACCTCTAGGGATTTACTGAGTGTAATTAATGCTTTAGTCTGGATCTTTGTAGAAAGTTTCGGGTATTGGATGCATAGCGAAATGCCAGAATTCACACATAGGGGAAATTGTTGTGACAGATATCGGTAGTTAAATAACTAACTCTCAAAAACGCGTCATGATATTGCACCAGAATTAATGATTTCTGCAGTAGCTATATATACAGCCGGAGAGACAGATCGAGGCTTTTTCATCAGTGATCGTGGCAGGGGTGCAACGCTTAGTAGCAAGTTTTTAGTCTACATCAGCGTTGAGAACAGTGTTGATTAAATCACTTGGCCTTTTTTTAGTTGTCGGAAGTACGTGTTGGTCTTCACTACGTTTCTTCGGAAGGAGCGCTTACGAATAGTCGCTCAGGGTTGGGTTTTTTCGTCAAGGCTAGTAAATGCCAACTAGTGAGATAGAAGAGGTCATTAGTCAGATTAGAGAAGTTAAAAGTACCAATTTAGTTACTTTGGAACTCTCAGATCTTTGCGAAGTAGTAAATTGCACAGAATAGTCTGTTGTTTATAGAACCCCATCTCTTAATCTGCCCAAGTTAGAAGCAGTGAATAGGCCTAAGCTATTAAGTATTTTTGAAGAAAGTGTTGGATTTCGCAATGGTGCGACATATTCAGTGAAGGATAGTATGACGGACCTCAAACCCAAGTGTTTAATGAAATTGTATTTTAGAAATTATGTGTAGCAAGCTGGAAGTTGATTAAATATGGTTTTGTATATTTTTCTTGTAATG
Source organism: Vandiemenella viatica (assembly GCA_031002005.1). Lineage (NCBI taxonomy): Eukaryota > Metazoa > Arthropoda > Insecta > Orthoptera > Morabidae > Vandiemenella > Vandiemenella viatica. The sequence continues at coordinate 18,709,332 of JARYHS010012519.1, forward strand.
AACTGTGATTTTTAAAAAATGAACACTGTATTATGGAGAGAAATTATGTAAATACTATGTGATATGTTGAAGGACAGTACTATGCACGAAACAATGACTAAAAGTTTGTAATTGTGAGTATTGATGTGAGCTACAATGTTTGGAGGTTAATTTGCGATGGTTTGCACTGATTTATGAAGATAGTTTTGTGTGTAAATACTTGTAAATATCTTTAATTTTCACTTCCGTGAGTTTCATGATGATTGTGAACGATTTTTTATTGATTCTTACTGTTGTAATGTGATTTTGATCGTTAGCTGCATTGTAACCGTTCGAGAAACATCGGGGCGGCTCTCTCTGTATTATTCAGCAAGTTTCTGTAGCGCCTACATAAAGCGAACGGCAGACACGAGTTTTAGTTTTGAAAGTTTTAGTTTGAAGGAGCTGCAAGTCAGTTGAAATTTAGAAACGCTGTACTGTTTGTATGCTCGCACTTAGTATACTTAGTACCTTCGGAGACGATGCTTGTATAATGTTGTTGTAAGGCGCATCGAAAAATAAAAAACTGAAAATTGTTTCCTCCGACTTGTTATTTCAAGAAACCAAAGATTTAACAACGGGAACTTAAATTTATGAAAGACGCGTGACAAATCATACTTGCGTAACAGATAGGGAAGTGATTGTTTGAAACATTTAGGAATTTGGTAAATGGAGAACGAATCATGAATCAGCATTGTGAAACAGGTTGGCAAGTGACTGAAAGAAGATTTTTAGCGACTGTTGGCGAAATCTATAAGAAGCTTAAGAAATTATTTATGATCATAACAGAACTGTGTTTTGGTTTTGAGAAGAAAGAATTAATTACCTAGTGAAATCTGTTGTGTAGAATCTTCGGATAAAAATTTAAGTATTGTAGCGGTAGGTGAGTCTAAATATCTAAAAACAAACTATGTATTAATCTTTAAGCAAGAATTCTTTATCTCTAAGTAATTGCTTTCATTTTTTTTAGTTATGAGATCCTTCTAACATCTTAAAACTTTCAGAGGAAGGTATGAAGTGACAACCTAATTAAGAGATATTCCTTATACTGCATTATTAGTTTACGGTGCCCACGTGAGGCTTGAGAAAATCCATTTCAAGAAGAACTGCTGTAGTCTTGAAGGAATTTGCACAGCTTTTGTAGTTTCACTCGTTCGTCTTGGGTTACTCTACTTTCAGACGTTACGCAGTAGTTCACTAAGTGTAATGCCCACAAGGCAACATAGGCATTAATGAAAACAGACTAAAACACCCTTGGTAAGAAAGAAAACTTCCTCAGTTCCGTGTAAAGGACCTGTCAAAATGCTGTATTTCGTATAATGAGAGACCAAATTGCATCGCTGACTGTCTGTACTGTGTCTCAGACATAAAGGAGAATGTTTGGGCGGATCATATCGGAAGGTACTGGCAGATGGTCTACCACATACGTTAAACATTCTGCTTGATATACGGCCAGCGATGGAAATCCGATAAATATGCAAAGCCCAGGGCAGGGACGATGAAGACCTGATGCTTCAGCGCTGTATGACGGATGTGGGGAAAGGAATCTTCCAGAGATAAATCTTTCTACAAGGTAGCTGCAGGGTGAGAACCTTGTGGTAATATTTTAAATACTTCTAAGTAAGTGGACACTTCAGGTAGATATCAAACAGAAATAAAGTTCTGCTCCAATTCGACAAGCAAAACACTTTATAAACTTTTCGAGTAGTGATAAAACACTCTGAGAACTTGGAAACCTCAGCCTGGAGTAATACCATAATCTCTGTTTCTCGACAAAAATGGTAGTGCAGCGAGAAGCGCTATTGCCGGGGTTCAAACGCCGCCACCAGGCGTCTACCTAATATTTAGTTAGTACCGTTCATGTTTTACGACTTGCCTGAGGCCAGTTTGAAGTCGGTTTTTATTGTATTAAAATGGAGGCCTTCACTTAGACGTTGAAATTCCCAGGATACCATTTTACGGCGGCTAACTGAAGCAAAATACAGAAAACGAGTCTGCCGTTACATTTCTGTTTTCACCTTACAAAAATTTTGAACCAGTTTATACATTTTTTTTACACAACACTAATTTCATACCGAGCAGTATCTGTTGTTGTCTTGGAAACACCTGTTGGAATATTACTTAAAAAGCAGGAGAACATTCAAATTGTTTATGTTATGTATTGTATCTCAGATACACAGATATAACCACACTGAAATATTGTCGTTCTATGTTCAGAAAACATGTTGAAGTATTTGTTTTACTGCTAAACAGCCATCATTATTTCACAGACAATATCATTGGGTTCAGCCTAAAATTGATGAAAATTATGGAGAAGAAGATGAGTACTACAAAAGTAATAAAACGTGGGGCTTACAATAAAACAAATTGGTCGTTCTCATGTGAATAGAAGTTTTAAATTTTTTTGTCTCATAGACTGAAGAGCGTATGCAAACTCAGAGATATGTAAACACTCAGAGTACGGCGCTGCGGTCGGCAACGCCTATATGACAACTTGTGTCTGGCGCAGGCGTTAGATCGGTAACTACTGCGACAATGGCAGGTTATCACGATTTAAGTGAGTTTGAATGTGGTATTATAGTCGGCGCATGAGAGATGAAACGCAATATCTTCCTATCCTGCACCCACCTACATTTGCCCTCAACAAATTTCAACTTTAAATTATTTTAACGTTTTCGGTACGTTATTCATCATTCCTCTTGGTAACTAATTCCAATCCCTGACACCCTTACCTAAAAAAGAGAATTTTCCCACACCCTTGTGCCTTAAATCGAGTGCCAGCTTGTGGTCATGGTCATCTTTTCCCATCCATAAACTACTTTTCATACCTATTGCAATATCTTTCCATGCCTCATCGCCAGTATATGCCCTGTACACTCCCATCACCCTCCTCATCCTCCTCCTGTCTTGCAATGTATCCCATTCCAGCTCCTTTATCATATCTGTCACTGATTGCATTCTGCGATAGTTTCCAGAAACAAATCTAGCAGCCCTTCTTTGCACCTGCTCCAACTCCTGTATTTGATACTCAAAATGTGGGTTCCATACTACACTACCATATTCGAGCAATGGTCTGACCAAAGTTATGTAACCCAATTCCTTTACTTCTCTCGTGCATACCCTCATCACTATTTCCAACAAGTGCAGAATTATGAAACCTTTTCCTACCACCTGTCCAATGTGTCCTGCCCAGTTAAGCTTGTTATCTAATGCAATGCCAAGATATTTACATTTCAAGTCTTCAGCAAGCAATTCTTTCCCCACCTTATATTCATAATTAACGTTTTGTTTTTTATTTGTGTATCTAATTAGCTGACTCTTCTTTGCATTTATCTTCATCCCATGTTTACCAACCCAACTAGATATCCTGTCCAGATCACCCTGCAACTGTTTACAGTCCTCTACTGTTTTGATCCTTTTATACAGCATTATGTCATCTGCAAACAATCTAATTTCAGATAGTAAGCAATCAACACAATTATTCATTAGAATAATGAATAGCAATGGTCCCAATACGCTACCCTGCGGCACTCCCATTTTTACTTCCACTTCCTTTGATACCGCATTTCCTACCCTAACTTCCTGTTTTCTACCTTCTAAAAATTCTTCTACCCAGAAAATCACTTTATCATCCACTCAAATTGTTTTTACCATATTTACTACCATTTTATGGCGCACTCTGTCAAACGCCTTTGAAATATCTAATGCTACACTATCAATTTGGCCTCCCTTGTCCATTTTATCTGAAATATCTTGCATATATCCCACCAACTGAGTCACCACAGGACGAGCCTCAAGAACCCTGGTCCTTTCACGCAGCTCCCTAATCGTTTCACCCATCTCCCACATCCTATCATCCCTAAGACAAAGTGAAAAAAACCATGGGAGAGCATCATTTATTTCCCCCGTCTCATCTTTCCCCCCTTGCCCAGTGAAACCATTTCTTACACCAACTACAACCCATCCCCTTCGCAACGTACCTACGGCAGGCGCCACAGTTTCCAGTCACTTCAAATGCCCTCTAAAAAAAACTTAAATTTATTTGATGAAGTAGTCTAATAAAGTTTATACTATATTTGTAACGTTTTTTATTAAAAATTATAGGCTCTATACTCGACTGAGCTGTTGAAATTTATATATATATATATATTAAATTGAAGCTTTATAAATAATAACTAGGTAACAAAACTCCTTAAGAACCAATGAAAACGAACTTATGATGAAGAGCCGATACTATTTAGTGCTAATATGGATAACAACTAATTAGTTACTTATGAAAGTTTTTATTTTTATAAAAGAAGGCTAGGAAGTTTCTATTTTATGTATTAGATGGCAATTAAACAACAATTATATTTCACGCAAAACAGGTTAATTACTAGAACGTACGTTTTTGTTGTTGTAAACTAGATTGCGATATCGATAGTGGAACTTAAAATATCGATATTGTATTAACCTAATGTAAACAACTGGATGCTATATGAATACTTATGTTTATTATTCATAATTTCTAGTTGTTTTATTACTATTACAGAACCAATTAATCAACTAACTGTGTTATTTTAAACCGAATAGTCTTAATATAGAACGATACAAAAACCTTAACAATCGGCTTTCGAACTAGTGATTTTTACGGTATATAAGAAATTGAACACTGTAAATTAACTTAAACCACTATGTTTACCTCTGATATAGTTTTAAAATTAATCTAACTATGAAGCTTATGCTAAACTATCAAGCTTATGCTAAATTTAATTAAGCTAAAGGTGCAATAACTAGCAAAGAGACCTTAGCTAAAATGACGCGAACTTCAAAAACTGTTATTTATGGAGTAATCTTAGATAATTATTCTTGTTAGCAATAATAGTAAAAGTTTATATGATATTTAAAGTTTTAAAGTAATCAATTCTACAAAGACTAAGCTGATGATGCAAAATCGCTGTTTTGTGAGCAGCTGTCAACACACACAGTCAAACGATAGCACAACCAGAGATCTAAGATCCTGCAAGAACGGGAACAACGACGACTGAAGCGAATCGTTCAACGTGACAGAAGTACAACTCTTCCGCAAATTGCTGCGGATTTCAATGCTGGGCCTTCAACAAGGGTCAGCGTGCGAACCATTCAACCTAACATTATCGATATTGGCTTTCGGAGCCGAAGGCCCACTCGTGTACCGTTGCTGAGTGCACGACACAAAGCTTTACGCCTCACCTGGGCCCGTCAACACCGACATTGGACTGTTGATGATTGGAAACATGTTGCCTGGTCTGACGAGTCTCATTTCCAATTGTATGGAGCGGATGGACGTGTATGGGTATGGAGACAACCTCATGAATTCATGTACCCTGCATGTCCGCAGGGGACTGTTCAAGCTGGTGGAGGCTCTGCAATGGTGTGGGGCATGTGCAGTTGGAGTGGCATAAGACTCATGATATGTCTAGATACGACTCTGACAGGTGACACGTACGTACGCATCCTGGATGATCACCTGCATCCATTCATGTCCATTGTGCATTTCAACAGGACAATGCGACACCCCAAATGTCCAAAATTACTACAGAGTGGCTCCAGGAACACTCTTCTGAGTTTAAACACCTCCGCTGGCCACCAAACTCCCCAGACATGAACATTATCTGGGATGCCTTGCAACGTGTTGTTTAGAAGAGATCTCCACCCCTTCGTACTTTTACGGATTTATGGACAGGCCTGCAGGATGCATTGTGTCAATTCCCTCCAGCACTACTTCAGACATTAGTCGAGTCCATGCCACGTCGTGTTGCGCCACCTCTGCGTGCTCGCGGGTGCCCTACACGATATTAGGCGGGTGTACTAGTTTCTTTGGCTCTTCAGTATTAAATAATATAAACCGTATTGAATTTAACGATAGTAATTTTAAAATATTTTGTCTAATGTAAACTCGCCTTTGATTCAAACAAATGCGCTAGGTATTAATTACCTTTTTATTTTACTGGCGGCTTTATGCCTCGTCGACGTCGAGTTCATTAGAGGCGGGATGAGAATGGGATCAAGGAACTGGAAGGTATTCGGCCTTGGGCTTTTGAAGGAAGCATCCCGACATTCACTTGGAGTCATCTAAGGAATCAATGGAAAAACCAAATCTTGATGCCCGGACGGGGATCGAACCTGCGTCCTTCCGAATGCGAGGCGAGAACATCTAACGCTCACCCACCACGCTCGGTACAGATATAATATTATTGACGATAGAGACTTATGTGACTCTGTTTACAAATACTAGCTTCGAGCCCGTCGAAATGACGGTTTGAACGCAATATTCTGGCAGTTCGTTTTTTTGCAGTTCGTTAATTATACGGAATTGTTATTATATAATCCTAATGGCCTTGATTTTGTTCTACATATTTGATTTGCTGTTCACATAGCAATACAGCAGTAACTTTTACTGAATTAATGACAAGTAAAGTATAGAACCAGTGAAATTAAAAACAAATTAGGAATCCCAAAAACTTTTGCTATTCATGTAATATCAGTTTTATTCCTGGTCCAGGCAAAATTCAGCACGATAAATATGGAACTATTTCCCCCGCATTAATTAATACCTTCAGTAACATAGCGCTTATGAAACCACTTTAAATGGTTTGCAAAACTGATTTCAGAGTGATTTATGCTGTAACAAATTGTGTTAGTTGCAATTCTAGTTAACTTAGCCACAACCTCCACTAATATTGCATTCCAAAATCATAGCTTCTATTACCCTAATATGCATAATGACGGGCACCACCTATGGTGGTAGCAGGAATTTATTCTGGAAAAAGCTAGTAAGGAAAAACGATTAACATATTTGAATATAATTTATTTAGATAAATTCACTTTGCTTTAAATGTCGGAAAGTATAATATCAAAAACGGATAACTCTCATTAATTTAAGTGATACATTTCACGATTCGTATATTTCGTGTAAACTTTCTTTGAGTTAAAACTTCATTGCTTCTTATCTTCCGCCAAAAAATTCTTAGGTTATGTTTTAATCTAGTTCTTATAACTGATACAGATAATATAACGTAAACGTCGAAAGCCCTTCTCCTTACATGAATTTCTGCATCTAGTTGTCATAAATAAACAAAAAGCAATATGCAAATTTAAATGAATGTACCAATTGTAACTTTGTAACGTATGATTGCCTCGCATTTTTTTTTTTTTTTTTTCCCCTGCTCTTCGTAAGTGTGTGCAGTTACTTCCACAACAGACTATTACGTGTTATCTGGCATAGCAGTTACGTTATAGAAGATACCATGAGAAATGAAAGATTCTTAAATGTTACTTTCATTAGAGACCTATTACTGAAAAGTACTCGTGGTTCCACGATTTTTGAGCCGAAATGGTTTTCCACATTTTTTTAAGAATAAAATTCTACGAAAAGCAAATTTTATGACTGTATTATGGCAATTAATTTCGTAGCCGTTGCGTATGTATTAAACTGTGCATATAATCTTTATTTCTAATATCTCTGTTCGCTATCTTGCGCAAGAATATCGTTGTTGAATTCCGATTAATAAATTGAGTTACACATCGCGTATACATAGTAATTGAATAAGAATAATTTTTAATGATATTTTTCGTGTATTAGTACCTTACTCTGGTTAGATTATTAGGGCATTTGGCTATTTTTTTATTTTTTTAAAAATTAAATCAATTTTTCTTTAAATGACGGAGACTAAAATTTCTAAAGCAGGTAACTGTTATTTATCCGACTGATAAATTTTACGATATCGAAAGTTTCTCTAAGTTTTTAATAAACTTCATGGTTTCTTATCGTCTGCCAAAAAAAAAAAAAAAAAAAAAAAGTAATAATAATATTAATCCTTGGGTAAATCTTAGTGCTTATAACTGATACAAATAAAATAGCGTAAACATCGAATACCCGTCTGCTTACATGAATTTCTGCAACTGGTAAGTAAACAAAAAGCGACATGAAGGAACGATTGTAACTTTATGGTGTCTGTTGATTCGGGAGTGACGCTCCTCTAGCCAATAGCTATCCAGGTGCGCGTAGTCTCCAGACAACGCATTTTATATCAGAGGACGTTATGAGTGACTGTTTCATTGTCCTCAGTTTGTCTGTTAACACAGGCAGTGAACTAGTGTGCGTGCTAACGTCTTATATTTTAGTACCGGTTGTAGTCTTGAGTGAGAACGCCAGTCTAGTTCACAGCTGCCATAACACCCGCCTAATTCGTCATAACTGACAAGTGTAATAGTTTACTACAGTGTTTAAACTTTCTGCATCCAAACAGTTGGTCTTCGTAAATATTTATGAAAAAGATCTTTCTCTAAAACTGAAGAGGAATTTATTCTCAACGCATTCATCTATGATACGTTCTTTTCAAAAAATTTAGTTTATTTAATTAAACCCTAATTCTTTCGAAACTGAAAATATTTAGGACATAGTATCTAGCCATCAGCTCCCTTATGGGCAAGATTACCAAATGCTTTACCCTCATCCTAGAGTGAGCTGGTTGTAGTCAATTTATCAAATTTTATGATTAAATGCCAAGCCACTTCACAGTAATTTGTGTGTCGGATTTGAACGCAAATCTGAGCGACTCCATTTATGTACTGAGAAAATTAGCGTTAATCTGGACTTCACCCTCTTCAAGTCTGATTTACTCCAAAAGATAAAACACACACATGGAAGGTACAAGGAGGGCACCGACTGGTTACGCTATCCTTCTGTCGCGGGGTTAGAAATATTACATTTAGCAATATTAGGATGCTAAAATCCGGAGATGGTCTTGGTTTGACTCTGAAGGCCATTACGCCCCGGCCTGGACCCGAAAGCACAGTAGCCTCATGGTCTCGGGGTCTCTAGTTCGAGTCCTTTAGAAGCGTCCACAAACCAGCGTTCATTTTGGCCTCCTGTGAACTCGCACCCCTCCCCCAACGTAGCCCGACGTGGCTTTTGTCTCTACCCCCCTCCCCCTTTCCACCGCGTAACACGTAGCTTTTTTCCATATTGATTCCAGAAGGCATTTTGTAATGTATTCTCTTGTCGGACTATCGTAAATTACAAACGGTAATAATTAAATGACGGAAGTAAATATTTATATGCTTCTGTATCTCATTTTAACTGTGACAAATAATATGAAAGAAAAGCTATGTGGCCTGGCTCTGACCCCCCCCCCCCTCCCCCCTGCAATGAATCCAGACGTGTCGCATCAACAGTATTCGCCATTCAGGAATCGTAAACGAAGTGTCTTCACAAGGATATTGACCGGTTATTATGCTTAGCCTGAATTATAATACACATTATTTAAATTTATTAAAGTTCGTTAACATAAACAATAAATTCATCTTCAACATGACCGGTGTGGTATACGTACAGATTGTAGTCAAGTATAACATTTCAAGTCGATTCAATGAAACCTTATCTAATTACACACCTGTAATAATATTGTCGCGTTGGAACCGGGACAGGTGTGAATTCGAAGGTTACTTGTCAATGAACACAGCACTTAAACTGAGAACAGGTTTATTGAGAACTCAAACATACACGCAGCACTGACTGCCTCTTGGGCAGAATGCTCTTCTATTTATACACAGATAGAACGTACTAGAGATTACAAGAGTAGTTAACAATGAAATGTGTAGAAGTTACAAGTGACCTTAGGAAACATGTAGAATCTTCTGGAAATAATAAACAGAATTAAATAATTTTTGTCAGTGGGCGGGATTGAACCGGCGACCTTCGGTACCGCAATTCGTGACGCTACCCGCTGCGCCATGCTGGCAGACGGTACACTGGCGTTCATGCGGCATTGCTCCCTCTCCTGAGGAAAACAGCGTCCCGCTGTTAGATTTCTTTTGGGGCACGCTGAAGTGTCCTGGATCTTGATCTTGTCGTGGGTCCTCTGTATGGCAGTTCTGGAGGGCCCCTCCTGTTTGTACTATTATCTTCCTGTCCGACTTCCTCAGTATCCAAACCGTCCTCAGAGTCCTTGAACAAGAAGCTGGTTGTGCCTAGCTGCTCGTCAGGATTGTAGTAAGGCTTCATGCGGAGGACGTGAACAATGTCCCTTCGCTTTCGTCGTTTCGAAGACGGCTCATAATCCTCGACTTCGTATGTGACGTCTGACCGGCGGCGTATGACACGATACGGACCAAAGTACCGCTTCAGTAACTTTTCTGATAGCCCAACCTTCCGGACAGGGGTAAAAATCCATACGAGATCTCCTGGGTTGTACGCAACAGGTCGGTGCTTGCCGTCATACCGCTGACGGTCCCTCTCCTGGGTGGCCAGTGTTCGTATGCGAGCCAGCTGTCTTGCTTCTTCGACCCTGGTAATGAGCTGTTTTATATAGTCATCCTGAGTGTCGTCCGGCTGGAATGGGAACAGCGTATCCATTGTGGTCTCAGCTTCACGGCCATGGAGCAGAAAAAACGGAGTGAAGCCTGTCGTATCTTGCCTTGCTGTATTATAAGCAAATGTGACCACTGGCAGTATTGTATCCCAATCCTTCTGCTCAACATCCACATACATCGACAGCATATCGGCTAATGTCTTGTTGAAGCGTTCTGTGAGACCGTTTGTCTGAGGGTGGTATGCAGTTGTCATCCTGTGGACAACGTCGCATCTTGACATGACCTCTGATACTAGTCTTGACTGGAATACCTTTCCACGATCGGATATCATCACACGTGGTGCTCCATGCTTCAAAATAATGTCTTCTACTAGAAATTTTGCAACCTCTGGAGCTTCTGCAGTCGGCACAGGTTTGGTGACAGCGTAGCGCGTGAGGTAGTCGGTGCAGACTATTATCCATCGGTTACCGGTTGTCGACTTCGGGAACCTCCCCAAAAGGTCGATCCCAATTCGGTGGAATGGAACTGCTGCAGGTGGAATTGGTACTAGATGACCTGGAGGTAATTGCGGCACATGTTTCCGTCGCTGGCACTCTTTACAGTGACTCACATAATGCTTGACAGATCGGTAGAGACCCTTCCAGTAATACCTGCGTCTGATTCGGTCCAGGGTCTTCACAAATCCCAGATGACCGGATATTGGAGCGTCGTGGAAATACTTGAGAATAGCTGGCTGGAGATGAGCTGGAACGACCAGAAGCCACTTGGGGCCTAGTGGATCGTAGTTGTTCTTATACAATGTCCCATCTATCAATTGAAACCCTCCTTTGGCCGGTTCTCCTTTCTCCAAGGCGTCTATGGTTCTTAATAACTCTGAATCTTCCCTCTGTTCAGCTGCAACGTCACCTAATTCAGCGAGGGCTGAAATTCCATTCATGCTGTTGTGTTCTATTAAAGGATTCCTTGAAAGGCTGTCGGCATCCTTGTGTTTGCGTCCGTTTTTGAATACCACCGTGACGTCGTACTCTTGAAGTCTAAGTGCCCATCTTGCTAGTCGACCTGATGGATCCTTCAAGCTGGTTAGCCAACATAAAGAATGGTGGTCTGTTACGACGGTGAAAGGTTTGCCGAATAAATACGGACGAAACTTGTTGATAGCCCAGACAACTGCGAGGCATTCTTTCTCGGTTGTAGAGTAGTTTATCTCGGGCTTAGAGAATACTCTTGATGCATAGGCTATCACCTTCTCAGCACCTTCCTGAATTTGCACAAGCACTGCACCGATCCCATAACCGCTGGCGTCAGTGTGAAGTTCAGTTTCTGCATTCTCGTCGTATAAGGCTAGAACTGGTGCGGAAGTTAGAGCCTCCTTAAGTGCCTGGAAAGATCTTTCTTTAGTTTCATCCCAGTAAAACTTGGCGTCTCCCTGCAAAAGTTCTTGCAGTGGACGTGCCATGTTACAGAATCCTTTTATGAAACGCCGGAAGTATGAGCACAGCCCAAGAAAGCTTCTCACATCACGAATGTGCTGAGGAGTTGGAAATTCCATGACTGCCCTTACTTTATCTGGATCAGCGCGGACGCCATCTCCGTTGACCAGGTGCCCCAGGATTTTTATCTCTCTGGCGACGAAGAGGCACTTCTTCGGATTGAGGCGGAGTCCTGCAGTCTGAACACACTTCAGCACCGTTGACAGGCGACTCAGATGTTCTTCAAATGTTTTCGAGAAAACAACAATGTCATCTAAATAACAAAGACACGTCGTCCACTTAAGGTGTCGAAGTAAGTTGTCCATCATGCGTTCGAATGTGGCCGGAGCGTTGCATAATCCGAATGGCATTACTTTGAATTCATAGAGGCCATCAGGTGTAATAAAAGCCGTCTTTTCTCTGTCAGCTTCGTCAACCTCGATTTGCCAGTAGCCTGTCTGCATGTCCATGGTTGAGAAGTATGTAGCTCCTTTCAAGCAGTCTAAGGCGTCGTCGATGCGCGGCAGTGGGTAGACATCTTTCTTTGTGATTTTGTTCAGCCGCCGATAGTCGACACAGAATCGCCACGTACCATCCTTCTTCTTTACGAGGACCACCGGAGATGACCAAGGACTCTCCGAAGGTTGAATAATGTCATTATGCAACATCTTCTCCACTTCCTCTCGAATTATTCGCCTTTCGACTGGTGACAATCGGTACGAGCGCTGGCTAATGGGCGGATGATCCCCAGTATTGATACGATGCTTTATCGTGGGCCGTTTCGTCTGACCTTTTTTTTGCTGGGGTGTGAATACACCAGAGAATTGGCGTAGTATAGCTAACACCCGGTGGTGTTGTTCCTTGGTCAGGCCGGACCCTATTGGCAGTTCCATAGTTGTTTCCTCCAGCGTGTTGTCGGTACTAGTAACAGAGCATGGATCTTCGTTAATGACGTTGAGCTCGCCCTCCTGGACTGGTTCAGCTGTCCCTATGCACATTCCCTTGGGGATAATTTGTGACTGCTCGTGACAGTTGGTGATCCAAATGTCTCCTCGACCACCGATAATGCTTATGATAGCCGCTGGTATGTAGATTTCTTTCGTGAGCCTAATAAACTTTCTACTATCGACAAGCACTTCAAGGTTGCGGTCGTCCGTGTTTTTGACTGGGACTCTTCTCATTGCGAACGGCGGGATTGTCACGTTGTCAACGGCGAATAACTTCCCAGAAGATTCTGTGTTACGTGTACCCGTCGCAACGACTTCTTCAATTTGCAGCTCAGACGTTCCACAGTCAATGACAGCTTGGGATGCCTTAAGGAAGTCCCATCCAAGGATGACATTATGACTACATTCTGTTAAAATGACAAATTCAACTGGCTGGGTCCTGTTGTTGATGGTTATTCTCGCGACACAAGCTCCAGCTGGCTGGACGTACTTTCCATTTGCGACCTTTAGCACAGTTGCCCCCGTATCACGGAACATTGTCTTCTTTAGTGTGCGACGATAATTGTCCGACAATACGGAGAAAGAAGCTCCTGAATCAACCAGCGCCCGGACAGGTTGGCCGTCGATTATAACGTTGATGAGATTTCCCGACATCTTAGTGACTGTCATCCATGGAGGATTTTCATCTGCGGCGGCCTCACCTCCGTAGATGGTCGCCTTGCTTAGTTTTCCTGCGTGCGGCGGCTAGGGGAGCGGCTGGTAGCTCTGTCCGGCGACGATGAACGGCAGCGGCGCGTCGGGGATCGACCTCGTCTAGGGTACGGCGATGGGCTTCTTCCCGTAGGTCGACCGAACTCGTCAGCGGGTGGCTGCCTGGGGTAGAACTGTTTGATGGCGGACGTCTTGCGGCAAAATAATCGTCAAATACTCGTCTTCTCTCTCTGCAGTAGCGTGACATGTCCAGGGCGCCCACAGTGGAAACATACTGGCGCGTTGTCTTCTGTCCTCCAGACGTCCGTTCGTCTGCGGGACGTCATAGGTGCCGGAGGATTTGGTTGTGGCCGTGTCGGCCGGTTCCTAGGCTGCCGTTTGGCAGCTGCAGCATACGTCATATCAGGGCGAGGCCATTCTTCACGTCGAGTGCGATTGGCTCGGCAGACAGGAGCTATTGTCTGAAATACCTCTTTTTCCGCCGCGTCGGCTCCTTCATGACCCACTGGGCTTACATCCATGGCCATGATCTGATGCTCACTCGGTTCAAGAGTCCCAGCTGCCATGAACTGTTGTAATTCTTCTCTCACAATTTGTCGTATGAGAGACGCAAAGTCGTGCTGGTCTTCCACAACTGCCATAGGGACTACGTTGGGAAGTCTGTCATACTTCTTTCGCCCAACCCTCCTTTGTTGCATCTCCTCAATCCGCTGGCACCACTTGATGAACTCTTCCGTCGTAGCGACGTCTTTTATCAGAAGAGCTTGGTACATGTCTTCTGCAATACCTTTCATTAGGTGCGTGATTTTGTCGGCTTCAGTCATATTCGGGTTGACTACGTTGCATAGGGCCAAAACATCCTGTATGTAAGATTGCGTCGGCTCCCCATGTCGTTGGGCCCGGTTCTTCAGTTGTTCTTCCGCCGAGCGGATTTGTCGCTGGTGGTCCCCAAACGTTTTCTTAAGTTCCGTCTGGAACATTTCCCAGTTATTCAGTTTTTCTTCGTTGTTCTCGAACCACTGCTGGGCGGTTCCGTCCAGATAGAAATAAACATTTGCCAAGCACATGGTATGATCCCACCTGTTGTACTTGGCGACTCGGTCGAACCCTTTTAGCCATTTGTTAGGATCCTGTCCAGCGTCTCCAGAGAACACCGATGGGTGTCGAATGTGCAGCTGGCTTGCCGCCATGGGTTTCCTAATGACGCGGACTTTCGGAAGGACGTACTGAGTATATCCTTTGTAGTCCGGTTCCAGTCCGTGTAGGCGGCGACTTTTACGTTGCCTAATCGGAGCCACGACGATGCAGCTGTTGCACAGGGTACCCGGCGTCTCCACCAAACTATGTCGCGTTGGAACCGGGCAGGTGTGAATTCGAAGGTTACTTGTCAATGAACACAGCACTTAAACTGAGAACAGGTTTATTGAGAACTCAAACATACACGCAGCACTGACTGCCTCTTGGGCAGAATGCTCTTCTATTTATACACAGATAGAACGTACTAGAGATTACAAGAGTAGTTAACAAATGAAATGTGTAGAAGTTACAAGTGACCTTAGGAAACATGTAGAATCTTCTGGAAATAATAAACAGAATTAAATAATTTTTGTCAGTGGGCGGGATTGAACCGGCGACCTTCGGTACCGCAATTCGTGACGCTACCCGCTGCGCCATGCTGGCAGACGGTACACTGGCGTTCATGCGGCCATATTATCAATTATATAGTAATATTGAAAACAATCAGTTATTTGATCACTATTAGCTTTCCAATTACACTTAAACACACTTTTATTTCTCAAGATTCATATATTATGTATAAACTCAGTACAATTTTTACATATTCGTAACTTCTTTTTTTTTTTTTGGGCTACAGCTGTAATTCACTTTGTGCAAAACTTGACTTTCACACTTAAAGTCCATCTAATTCCATGATAACTGTTACAGTTTCCCTATAGCTATTACCGTAATTCATCAAGCAGTCTCCCCTAATTTGTGCCTCCCTAATTTTCCATCATCTCTCCTTGGATTCGGGTCTACTGCACCCCGGTTTATTCTTTACTGCCAAAGATGCTCCCAAAATAGATTAGTATTGATATTCACAATTTTTATTACAAACATTGAATGTATTAATATATTTGCATGTATTAGTAGACTGGCGTGATGTCCTCTGAAAGTTGCATTCGTGCACTGGCAGTTGCATCTGGCAGAATCTGTGGTGCTTGACAATAAAACTGAAAATAAAGACCTCAAAATGGAAACGCAGTACAAACATTTAAACTCTTATATCGGATTCCAATGTGTTGATTCATTCACCTTACGGTTAAATTTACTCATTCTTAATCAGTAGAAGGGAGGGTTATTTCGACGATGACCGAACTCAAGTCCACGGAGTACTAGTCGTCTATCACCACGATGCCTTTCTCCGATTCGAATAAAACGTCTCTATAATTTAATGGGTACGAGGATTTTCACATCCAATATATCAGAAGCTGAAACCCATTTCGACAAATGGACCATACTTGAAAATAAACCTTCCACAAATCAGTAATTTCCTGATGATGTTACAAACTTTCAGGAATGATGGAGAAGGAAAAGACATCCTAAGTCGAAAATTATAAGCGAAAATCTGCTCAGTTTCTGCCTCAGCCTCGCTCAACGCTCAAACTGAAGGCCCCAACTACCGAGCCTTGATCATGACGTACAGAATTTCCGCTGAATACTCTCC
Source organism: Vandiemenella viatica (assembly GCA_031002005.1). NCBI lineage: Eukaryota > Metazoa > Arthropoda > Insecta > Orthoptera > Morabidae > Vandiemenella > Vandiemenella viatica. The sequence goes on from JARYHS010012519.1 coordinate 18,725,537, forward strand.
AGTAACCTCAGATAATTTCTGCTGTTGATGGACTAGTAACGCCGCACGTAACTTCATGTCAGAAAGACCGAAGATCTAGGTCTGCGGTACAGCAGAATGAATTCCATTTTCCTGCTCTGATTCAGAAGCGGCTACGTTTACAACAGTTGTATAAAATAGCGTCCCCCGGCGTCAATGTGGCATAGCATCGTAGTACAGAGTTCCGTCGTATCCGTTCTAATATCCCGGTGTCGTTTGAACAGTCTCGCAGGCGTCGAAAATTCTTGCCAGGATATCTTCTTCAGTCTCCACAGCCGTGTCATGCATAATACTTTTCACATGGCCCCACAAGAAGAAATCAAGTGGAGTGAGACCAGATGAACGTGCTGATTATCTAATTTTCAGGGAATGTATGATCAAGGTGCTCACGAACCATCAGTCCAAAGTGAGGTTGGGCTCCATCATGTTGGAACCACATCCGTTAACAGATAACAAGTTGGATATGTTCCATTAACCTGGGTATTCCACTGTCAGAGGCATCAGAACGATTTTTTCTTATAACTTTCACCTCGGCCTTTCCGGACGAGGATCTCTTACCTGAATTGATACATTTATCTTTATCCATTATCACTGAAAGTTTGTAGCATAATTTCGAATCACCCTGTATATTTGTGAAATGATAATACATTTTTACCAAGGCCTATGGCCACCTTGTTAGTACATAATACGAGTCTCCAATAATCGCTATAGCACATAACAAATTTAAAATGTCAGTTAATTTTCACAAACAAAACCACTGCCCTTCTTTGCAGCCACTACAAAGTCCTGAATTTTATAACCAAAAACGTCGGCTGTATATTACACGACCATACTGAGACAATGTTTATTCAATCAAATGATGCAATTAATCGGTTTGAAATTTTCTTACGAAATTAATGGTAATGAATGTATTAAAATCTTAAAATGTCATTATAAGTCTTTTATGATAACATTAAACAAAATGTTTGGTTGCTATACTCAAAAAAATAAAAATCCTAAATTTTCATATTGTTATGCAAAAAGGATACTTCACTGTTCGACCAATACTAGGCATAAATACAAAACGTAAAATATGCTGGCTTCTCTCCTGATAAAGTAAGGAATTCATCGTCTGGCTCAAAGGACCTAAGCCGGAAAGCTGTTTATTGAGATGGATGAGCAGCCACAGGTAGATAGATCACTCCGACTCGAACAGGATAAACGGGCAAGCAGAAGGATCAGACCCTTGGTCTTCGTCGGCGATCTGCGCGCAAGGCTGGCAGTGCAAAAATTAAGTTGCAATGCTCTTAACCCTACATACACGACAGTGTCAAATGATGCAAAACTTAAGTAATAAAGTAGGCAGCAAATCGCAACAGTCGGTCAAAGGCCTTTACAAAATGATGTCTTGTTCACATGAAGTACGCTAAGACACTTCGTAGTTCAAATTTCCTTATGAGTATAGGTTCCTTTCCCCTTCATCAAAAGTTTATCTGGTTTGGTTAGTTGAGATGTCGCGGCACTGTGATAACACGTTGGCTGCCAGATGGATAGCTATAAAATATATTTTAATGTGTGACTTAAGTACAGAATCTCTATTTTATTGAGAAGAGTTATTTAGATTGATGTAAACGTTTTAACAAGTGAATATGCACAAACTTTCATGTATATAACTCCAAGCTTAACATCAGATGCACTAATATATGTACAATATCCACAGGTTCTGAAGAAGACTCCCTTAAGGCGGGTCGAAACCGGTAAACAATAAATTCAATGATTATTGCAAACAGGTTGGCTGTAATTCATTTTACAATTGAAAAAATACCGTGCTGTTGATGCTGCCATGCTCAAGATTTTGATCTTTGAAATGCTTTATTAAAATTAGAATTTGCAGAAACGTTGCTGAGCGAGATGCCCAAAAAACTTTTTATGAACTTGTTTCGTTGTTGGCATGATAGAAGGGATCTAAGTATGCAGCAGTGCTGTGGTGGATCCTATCATTACGACTGAATTCTCTCCACAAATTTCTCTGATTTAAAATCATTATGATGGTTTTCGTGGCCTCCACAGCGTAACATTCAATAAGAATTTTTTTTTAAGTAAAATATTACGATCATCAGTACCTTATTTATTTTTATTTAAATGGGAATGTCTCTTCTTGCTGACTATTCATATGACAATCTACCAACATGCCACAAGATTTCAGAAACCGTTTAAGTCACTAACTTTTATTTTTTTTTATTCACACTTTATTTCGCCTTATGATAATGAGATCTCCAATTTCAAAGTTAAAAATAAGAAATCGTACCTTTTAATGTAATGCTTGCACAGAATTCTTCGAACAGCAGGGACAGAAACAACAACAGGTATTCGTCATTAAAAAACTAAACTTTCTCAGACGCCCATCTTCTCGTGCTTATCAAATAATCCTCCAGTATTTTGGATTCGATGTAACTAGGTATCCGAGAAAACCTGGAAAAATTCTACATGAACAAATTCACCAGAATACAGCGTGGTGGGACACTAAGAAAACTGAATGAACTAGTCCTAAGGAACGCAGAAATCCTTCGGAAGCGGAAACCCCTTAGTTATAATTTCACTCTCTAGACTCTAGGAGCCATAAAAAAAAATAAAAAATAAAAAAATAAAAAAAAAAAACTGTTTCTGTAAGACTCGACGTTTGCCACGGCTATAACCCTCTCCTTGACAATTTCATCCATGTTTGCAGTAGGATCGTTCACTTTGGCTTCAACAACAGGTGTTAGCTGATATTATGGATACGATCTTCTATCTTAACAACTGGGTGGTGAATCTCTCACTTAACGTTCTTCTAGATGGCACTCCCCCGACACAACCCTTCCCCAAGTATTTGGGAGTCGTAATGGATCACACCTTGTCGTACATAAACATCTAAACAACCTTGCTGAAAAACTAAGGACCAGAAACAATATTCTGCACAAGTTAACTGCCAACTCCTGGGGAGCATCCGTCTCCACACTTCGCACATCAGCACTGAGCTTGTGTATTCTGCAGCTGAGTACTGCTCATCTGTCTGGATGAATAGCACTCACGTCAAAAAGATCGACATAGTTTTGAACAGACAATGCGAATATTAGTGGATGTATCAAGACCACGCACTGTACTGGCTACCCGTTTTGTAGTAACATCGAACCGCCTACGATAAGACGACACAATCGCCTAATTTCCCAATATAATAAGATCTGTCATAAACTTGGAAACTGCCCACTATTCACGACGACATGGAAAATCAATTCAGTGACTAATCCAAGACGTCCAAGCATAAAAATTGCAAAACAGATTATATCTAAATTTTAACAGGAGAGCACGAAAATTTGACTGGATAGCCTCAGCCCACGAGAATGGCATTCCCTGTTTTGACAGTCAACAGGCACTAAGGGGACTCGACCTTTCTCGCAAGACCTGGGCAGCTCTTAATAGAGTTAGGTCTGGCCATGGCAGACTGCTTCAGCTTTGTACGCATGGGGAATGAGAGATCACCGTATTGCTTACTGTGGTGAGGAAAAACAAACCATCGCACGTGACCTTTGATGCCCACTTCGAGCCTTCAGGAGATCACCGATAGACTTATTAAGATTTAAGATGAATCTCTACAGTGGCTGCACCATGTTGATTTTGAATTTTAATTATAATCTTAATGTTACATTGTATCATTGATTATGTGCCATGGCCATAAATAAATAAATAAATGGATACGATAGATGATAACGATATGTGTGTCTGTCTGTTAGTTTGGTAAGTGTGGAGTGTTGTGTTGTAGACGTGATATAATAGAAGTGAGAGAGGTCATACCAGTTGTCAGAATATTCGATGTTACTCATCCGAAAAATACTGGGAGAAACTGCCTATTTTAAAGAACCAACCGATGTATGAATCAGTAACACAAGCTCACTCCATAAACATTAAGGATTTATTGTAGGCGTTGATTGCGTTATTTGGTTGATTATATTTTTTTTCTTTTTTATTTCGTCCTTACAATCAGATTTAGTTTTCATTCTGTTGTGTAGTCATAAGTATTGCTGATGCGCATAGTAGAAGCAACACACCACTAACACCGATCAAAATTATCCTTATCCGACGCTGGCTCGAGATGGCTGCCCTTGGACAGCGCTCTAGCCCTTTTGTTTCCGAAGTCGCTTTAGAAACTGCAGATCAAGTGCAGTACGGTGATATTCAGTCAGCACTGATCCTCGAAACAGCTGACCCTTATCGATCGCTGTACACTGTCTATCATCTTGTAATTTTGGCTTTGGGCTGATACATTCCAGCCAACCATAAAATTATAAAATCTGTATATTAACTGCACCATAGAGTTTTTGAACATTCATATTTTCATCTTTTGGAGTACGATCTGCCATCGCGAGGCAAGGAAATTCGCAGAAAATACAAATGAATTTTTTTTTAAATACATTAAATGAGTTTCACTGAGTCTACCCATCACAGTGAGAAATGAATTTCGGTCTCTGGTAAACAAAGATCCCTTCTC
>JARYHS010012519.1:18731058-18843318 GCA_031002005.1 Vandiemenella viatica
TTTTATTTTGTACACATGCAACAAACAAAATTTCTTGATAAATGATTCAGATTTATTGAATTTTAAATACATTTTATTGCATAATAATACATCACTCAATAATTATGTTTCATTCCATGTGTGCCATAGGCCTCTCTGTCTTCACGTACTGCCCCCCCCCCTCTTTTTTTACCTATTCTTCACTTAATAGCCATTTATTGTCTTACACTTTTTGAAATTCCATGCGAAAACTATATATACATTTAGACGTTGTTAATATTTATAAGATTTTTTTTATATGGGTGGCATATACATTACTGTTAATAACACAGGCGTGCAACTTACGGGGTATCTCAAACCCGAATGGCCCGAGGGGATAAAGAATTCATATAAACATCAAATTTAGAATCTCGACTATGGTCAGTGGGTAAGGCGTCTGACCGGAGATAGATAGTTCCTCCGTTCGAATCCCTGCTGGGTGGTGATTTTCATAAGCCCTTAATCCACTTCACCTCTGGCACAGATTACTGTGTAATGTAAAGTACACCAGAATGCTTCTATGGGTCGGATTCTACGTTAAACTGTAGGTCTCTTCTAAGGATAACAACTCTAATTGTGTACACTTTCAAAGCAAAGATTCAAGACAAACGAAGGCCTAATGTGACCTAAACGAGCATTCATACTGGATTGATGGGGTGCAAACAGCTAATCAGTCAGATGAAAAATGTCAGTGTTTTGTATAGTGTTAGGTGTGTGAGGTGTGTATTCATTTATTATTCGTTTTCCTTCTGTTAGTGCTTTTTGTATGTGGTAGTTTTCTTGGAATGTTAGTATTTGTGTTTGTTGTGTTTATGGTGAGTATTTGCATGTCTGAGTCATATTTGTTGGGTGGTGGTTGTGTCTTGTAAGTGTTCTGCAAATGTTGAATGGTTGTTATATTTTAGAGCTCTTATATGTTCCTTGTACCTGGTTTCGAATTTTCTGTATGTTTGTCCTATGTACTGTGCTTCGCATTCATTACATGTTAGCCTGTATATTCCTGGATTGTGATATTTATTTGATTATGTGTTTTTTTAATGTTTTTATGTATCTGTTCTGAATGCTACTATTAGTCCCTGTTTTTTGAATATATGTGCAATTTTGTATGTGTCTTTGTTGATGTAAGACACACACCCAACACTATACAAAACACTGAAGCTAAAATAGAAACATCGACACAGAATAAACAACAGTAAGTAAGGACATACAAAACAACAACTACTGAAATCATTTATATTTCAAAAAACCGCCAAACAATGAATGACTGAAAAAAAAACAGCACCGCATAACTATACAAAACTCAATGCTTAGTAAACAAAACAGAACGGCCATTTGCAAGTAATAACAAACACATAGTGCAGTGCAATAAAGTGTAGTGTTGTGAATCTCAAACATGAAGACACTTCCCACCAAAACTGCAAGAGCACTGATGCTGAGAATGGAGCAAAAAGAAATACAATAGACAAAAAAATGTAAGTAGATTATAAGTTAGATAATAATTCATTCCACTGTACAAACCACAAACATAACCTGCTTACAACTTTTGTACATAATTAACAGAAAAAAAACCCGCTGAAGATGCTTCTGCAAAAGAAGTGAAACGCGTACGGGAGACCAATAAATACAAAAAAGTCAATTGCTTTGGCGTAATTTATTCATTATATTATCAGCAATTGAGGAAAAAATGATCCAGAACATCCAGATGTGGACTCCATATTACACCACTATACGCACACATTGGTCTGACTGTGGGTTTCTATCACAAGTTCTTCGCTTCTCTTGTACATCCACTCATCACGATTTTTGCCCCGAAGGACATGTAGTGAACAACGTGAGAAAAATATTTCGTACCCAAAACAAATGGCAGCAAACTGTAAACAGAACAGTGAAATCGAAGAGTGCCTGGATTCCTGAAATAACCCCAGACAATTTCAGGGAAAGAGACATTCAAAAGTCCATGGCCGAATTCCTGACCGTTCCTTGCCATATATCTTTTCTCACCTCTAATGACGATGACATCGACGAGCCGAAAAAGAGACTGATTAGCTGGAAATACTATAATTTTGGATGGTCGCTGAAATTTGTCTGTGTAACGCCAGCACTGCGCTAGTAACAATACACGGTAGACTGGGAAGTTAAGATAGCCGCGAAAAACTCCTAATTTAAAAAATTCATTCACATACACAGGTATGGAAAAAACACAGCACACACGACAAAGTTCGAGAGAAACAATATGCCCACGTTAACTCCAAAATTCTAGTATTTCCAGCATATCAATCTTTTTCTGGGAGTGATTTCAGGAAACCATGGAAAACCGAAATCATGATGATCTGATGTACATTCGAACCCACGTCCTCCCGAAATCTCTCCTACCACGGTCGGTGCTGACTACTATTAGATGTTAGGGGAACACCCAAAAATTGCTTGCAAAATTGGACTAAGTGACTGCTGCTGTATATATCGCTGAGGTAACAAAACGTTTACCATAGTATCAGCCACATGACATAGTGAATCCTTGAAAACATTTCTCAGTCCAACCCGTCTTCATTGTCAAACACAGAATTAGATAGAGCTGTGTTCGTCGCCGAGGGGACGCTGCTTTCACCACCTCGTCAGAATTGCGGCAGCCGAGCGCTGGTTAGCGGTACACCTAGAAATAGCTATACGCCCTCGCGGGTCGCGGCCGAGCTCCGCTGAATACTCAGACAGATCCATACTTGGTGGAATAATGCAAATTGCATGTGTTTGAAATAAAGAGCCTGGAAAATTATCATACACTCACATTAATTCCAAGAGACAGTTTTCGAGGACAAACAATATACCCAAATTAACACCAAAATTCTAGTATTTCAAGCATATCAAGCTTTTTCTTGGAGTGATTTCAGGATACCATGGAAAACCGAAATCATGATGATCTGACGTACATTCGAAACCCACGTCCTCAAGTAAGTTCTCCTACCGCACTCGGTGCTGACTACTGTTAGGATTGTTAATTAAAATGCATACAAACAGTAAAAAAATTAGGTTCATTATAAATTAGCAGTTAGTAGATTGTGTGATTACCATATGTATTCTTTTGCGAAGAAAAAAATATTGCCCGTCGTACTTGGATGCCTGGTGCCTGTGACGTCCTTAATGTTAAAGAAGGTGTATGCTTATTAACGAGCAAAAACGGAATCGCCCGATGATCCGTTCAGACCAATGCTTTGCGCTGTTACGGCTGTGACGTCACATGGGGTCCATACTTTTTGGACTTGAAATGTAGTGCGCAATGGAAGGCTGCTAGAGTGTAAATATGGTGATACCATTCTTTCATTCGTCTGCACACATGTAGGATGTGTAGTTGATTTCCACCACTTGTGTGTGTGTGTGTGTGTGTGTGTGTCATGGAATTTCTTATCATGTAAGGCAATAAATGGACCTTAAGTGAAGAATTACGTAAAAAAGGGGGGTGTAATATTGTCGCGTTGGAACCGGGACAGGTGTGAATTCGAAGGTTACTTGTCAATGAACACAGCACTTAAACTGAGAACAGGTTTATTGAGAACTCAAACATACACGCAGCACTGACTGCCTCTTGGGCAGAATGCTCTTCTATTTATACACAGATAGAACGTACTAGAGATTACAAGAGTAGTTAACAAATGAAATGTGTAGAAGTTACAAGTGACCTTAGGAAACATGTAGAATCTTCTGGAAATAATAAACAGAATTAAATAATTTTTTGTCAGTGGGCGGGATTGAACCGGTGACCTTCGGTACCGCAATTCGTGACGCTACCCGCTGCGCCATGCTGGCAGACGGTACACTGGCGTTCATGCGGCATTGCTTCCCTCTCCTGAGGAAAACAGCGTCCCGCTGTTAGATTTCTTTTGGGGCACGCTGAAGTGTCCTGGATCTTGATCTTGTCGTGGTCCTCTGTATGGCAGTTCTGGAGGGCCCCTCCTGTTTGTACTATTATCTTCCTGTCCGACTTCCTCAGTATCCAAACCGTCCTCAGAGTCCTTGAACAAGAAGCTGGTTGTGCCTAGCTGCTCGTCAGGATTGTAGTAAGGCTTCATGCGGAGGACGTGAACAATGTCCCTTCGCTTTCGTCGTTTCGAAGACGGCTCATAATCCTCAACTTCGTATGTGACGTCCTGACCGGCGGCGTATGACACGATACGGACCAAAGTACCGCTTCAGTAACTTTTCTGATAGCCCAACCTTCCGGACAGGGGTAAAAATCCATACGAGATCTCCTGGGTTGTACGCAACAGGTCGGTGCTTGCCGTCATACCGCTGACGGTCCCTCTCCTGGGTGGCCAGTGTTCGTATGCGAGCCAGCTGTCTTGCTTCTTCGACCCTGGTAATGAGCTGTTTTTATATAGTCATCCTGAGTGTCGTCCGGCTGGAATGGGAACAGCGTATCCATTGTGGTCTCAGCTTCACGGCCATGGAGCAGAAAAAAACGGAGTGAAGCCTGTCGTATATTGCCTTGCTGTATTATAAGCAAATGTGACCACTGGCAGTATTGTATCCCAATCCTTCTGCTCAACATCCACATACATCGACAGCATATCGGCTAATGTCTTGTTGAAGCGTTCTGTGAGACCGTTTGTCTGAGGGTGGTATGCAGTTGTCATCCTGTGGACAACGTCGCATCTTGACATGACCTCTGATACTAGTCTTGACTGGAATACCTTTCCACGATCGGATATCATCACACGTGGTGCTCCATGCTTCAAAATAATGTCTTCTACTAGAAATTTTGCAACCTCTGGAGCTTCTGCAGTCGGCACAGGTTTGGTGACAGCGTAGCGCGTGAGGTAGTCGGTGCAGACTATTATCCATCGGTTACCGGTTGTCGACTTCGGGAACCTCCCCAAAAGGTCGATCCCAATTCGGTGGAATGGAACTGCTGCAGGTGGAATTGGTACTAGATGACCTGGAGGTAATTGCGGCACATGTTTCCGTCGCTGGCACTCTTTACAGTGACTCACATAATGCTTGACAGATCGGTAGAGACCCTTCCAGTAATACCTGCGTCTGATTCGGTCCAGGGTCTTCACAAATCCCAGATGACCGGATACTGGAGCGTCGTGGAAATACTTGAGAATAGCTGGCTGGAGATGAGCTGGAACGACCAGAAGCCACTTGGGGCCTAGTGGATCGTAGTTGTTCTTATACAATGTCCCATCTATCAATTGAAACCCTCCTTTGGCCGGTTCTCCTTTCTCCAAGGCGTCTATGGTTCTTATAACTCTGAATCTTCCCTCTGTTCAGCTGCAACGTCACCTAATTCAGCGAGGGCTGAAATTCCATTCATGCTGTTGTGTTCTATTAAAGGATTCCTTGAAAGGCTGTCGGCATCCTTGTGTTTGCGTCCGTTTTTGAATACCACCGTGACGTCGTACTCTTGAAGTCTAAGTGCCCATCTTGCTAGTCGACCTGATGGATCCTTCAAGCTGGTTAGCCAACATAAAGAATGGTGGTCTGTTACGACGGTGAAAGGTTTGCCGAATAAATACGGACGAAACTTGTTGATAGCCCAGACAACTGCGAGGCATTCTTTCTCGGTTGTAGAGTAGTTTATCTCGGGCTTAGAGAATACTCTTGATGCATAGGCTATCACCTTCTCAGCACCTTCCTGAATTGCACAAGCACTGCACCGATCCCATAACCGCTGGCGTCAGTGTGAAGTTCAGTTTCTGCATTCTCGTCGTATAAGGCTAGAACTGGTGCGGAAGTTAGAGCCTCCTTAAGTGCCTGGAAAGATCTTTCTTTAGTTTCATCCCAGTAAAACTTGGCGTCTCCCTGCAAAAGTTCTTGCAGTGGACGTGCCATGTTACAGAATCCTTTTATGAAACGCCGGAAGTATGAGCACAGCCCAAGAAAGCTTCTCACATCACGAATGTGCTGAGGAGTTGGAAATTCCATGACTGCCCTTACTTTATCTGGATCAGCGCGGACGCCATCTCCGTTGACCAGGTGCCCCAGGATTTTTATCTCTCTGGCGACGAAGAGGCACTTCTTCGGATTGAGGCGGAGTCCTGCAGTCTGAACACACTTCAGCACCGTTGACAGGCGACTCAGATGTTCTTCAAATGTTTTCGAGAAAACAACAATGTCATCTAAATAACAAAGACACGTCGTCCACTTAAGGTGTCGAAGTAAGTTGTCCATCATGCGTTCGAATGTGGCCGGAGCGTTGCATAATCCGAATGGCATTACTTTGAATTCATAGAGGCCATCAGGTGTAATAAAAGCCGTCTTTTCTCTGTCAGCTTCGTCAACCTCGATTTGCCAGTAGCCTGTCTGCATGTCCATGGTTGAGAAGTATGTAGCTCCTTTCAAGCAGTCTAAGGCGTCGTCGATGCGCGGCAGTGGGTAGACATCTTTCTTTGTGATTTTGTTCAGCCGCCGATAGTCGACACAGAATCGCCACGTACCATCCTTCTTCTTTACGAGGACCACCGGAGATGACCAAGGACTCTCCGAAGGTTGAATAATGTCATTATGCAACATCTTCTCCACTTCCTCTCGAATTATTCGCCTTTCGACTGGTGACAATCGGTACGAGCGCTGGCTAATGGGCGGATGATCCCCAGTATTGATACGATGCTTTATCGTGGGCCGTTTCGTCTGACCTTTTTTTTGCTGGGGTGTGAATACACCAGAGAATTGGCGTAGTATAGCTAACACCCGGTGGTGTTGTTCCTTGGTCAGGGCCGGACCCTATTGGCAGTTCCATAGTTGTTTCCTCCAGCGTGTTGTCGGTACTAGTAACAGAGCATGGATCTTCGTTAATGACGTTGAGCTCGCCCTCCTGGAGTGGTTCAGCTGTCCCTATGCACATTCCCTTGGGGATAATTTGTGACTGCTCGTGACAGTTGGTGATCCAAATGTCTCCTCGACCACCGATAATGCTTATGATAGCCGCTGGTATGTAGATATCTTTCGTGAGCCTAATAAACTTTCTACTATCGACAAGCACTTCAAGGTTGCGGTCGTCCGTGTTTTTGACTGGGACTCTTCTCATTGCGAACGGCGGGATTGTCACGTTGTCAACGGCGAATAACTTCCCAGAAGATTCTGTGTTACGTGTACCCGTCGCAACGACTTCTTCAATTTGCAGCTCAGACGTTCCACAGTCAATGACAGCTTGGGATGCCTTAAGGAAGTCCCATCCAAGGATGACATTATGGCTACATTCTGTTAAAATGACAAATTCAACTGGCTGGGTCCTGTTGTTGATGGTTATTCTCGCGACACAAGCTCCAGCTGGCTGGACGTACTTTCCATTTGCGACCTTTAGCACAGTTGCCCCCGTATCACGGAACATTGTCTTCTTTAGTGTGCGACGATAATTGTCCGACAATACGGAGAAAGAAGCTCCTGAATCAACCAGCGCCCGGACAGGTTGGCCGTCGATTATAACGTTGATGAGATTTCCCGACATCTTAGTGACTGTCATCCATGGAGGATTTTCATCTGCGGCGGCCTCACCTCCGTAGATGGTCGCCTTGCTTAGTTTTCCTGCGTGCGGCGGCTAGGGGAGCGGCTGGTAGCTCTGTCTGGCGACGATGAACGGCAGCGGCGCGTCGGGGATCGACCTCGTCTAGGGTACGGCGATGGGCTTCTTCCCGTAGGTCGACCGAACTCGTCAGCGGGTGGCTGCCTGGGGTAGAACTGTTCGGATGGCGGACGTCTTGCGGCAAAATAATCGTCAAATACTCGTCTTCTCTCTCTGCAGTAGCGTATGACATGTCCAGGGCGCCCACAGTGGAAACATACTGGCGCGTTGTCTTCTGTCCTCCAGACGTCCGTTCGTCTGCGGGACGTCATAGGTGCCGGAGGATTTGGTTGTGGCCGTGTCGGCCGGTTCCTAGGCTGCCGTTTGGCAGCTGCAGCATACGTCATATCAGGGCGAGGCCATTCTTCACGTCGAGTGCGATTGGCTCGGCAGACAGGAGCTATTGTCTGAAATACCTCTTTTTCCGCCGCGTCGGCTCCTTCATGACCCACTGGGCTTACATCCATGGCCATGATCTGATGCTCACTCGGTTCAAGAGTCCCAGCTGCCATGAACTGTTGTAATTCTTCTCTCACAATTTGTCGTATGAGAGACGCAAAGTCGTGCTGGTCTTCCACAACTGCCATAGGGACTACGTTGGGAAGTCTGTCATACTTCTTTCGCCCAACCCTCCTTTGTTGCATCTCCTCAATCCGCTGGCACCACTTGATGAACTCTTCCGTCGTAGCGACGTCTTTTATCAGAAGAGCTTGGTACATGTCTTCTGCAATACCTTTCATTAGGTGCGTGATTTTGTCGGCTTCAGTCATATTCGGGTTGACTACGTTGCATAGGGCCAAAACATCCTGTATGTAAGATTGCGTCGGCTCCCCGTGTCGTTGGGCCCGGTTCTTCAGTTGTTCTTCCGCCGAGCGGATTTGTCGCTGGTGGTCCCCAAACGTTTTCTTAAGTTCCGTCTGGAACATTTCCCAGTTATTCAGTTTTTCTTCGTTGTTCTCGAACCACTGCTGGGCGGTTCCGTCCAGATAGAAATAAACATTTGCCAAGCACATGGTATGATCCCACCTGTTGTACTTGGCGACTCGGTCGAACCCTTTTAGCCATTTGTTAGGATCCTGTCCAGCGTCTCCAGAGAACACCGATGGGTGTCGAATGTGCAGCTGGCTTGCCGCCATGGGTTTCCTAATGACGCGGACTTTCGGAAGGACGTACTGAGTATATCCTTTGTAGTCCGGTTCCAGTCCGTGTAGGCGGCGACTTTTACGTTGCCTAATCGGAGCCACGATGATGCAGCTGTTGCACAGGGTACCCGGCGTCTCCACCAAACTATGTCGCGTTGGAACCGGGACAGGTGTGAATTCGAAGGTTACTTGTCAATGAACACAGCACTTAAACTGAGAACAGGTTTATTGAGAACTCAAACATACACGCAGCACTGACTGCCTCTTGGGCAGAATGCTCTTCTATTTATACACAGATAGAATGTACTAGAGATTACAAGTGTAGTTAACAAGTGAAATGTGTAGAAGTTACAAGTGACCTTAGGAAACATGTAGAATCTTCTGGAAATAATAAACAGAATTAAATAATTTTTGTCAGTGGGCGGGATTGAACCGGCGACCTTCGGTACCGCAATTCGTGACGCTACCCGCTGCGCCATGCTGGCAGACGGTACACTGGCGTTCATGCGGCAATATATAAGGTTTTACGTGTACTTGAGTGGATACAAATTCCGCCACAGTTTAAGTTTTAACTATTGTTTACTGATGGGTATATTACTTGTAAATTACTTCATACGAATTTTATCTTATTCGAGTAGCTTTTCTTGTTGAAACAGGTAGCAAATTGTCTATTTTCGATTGTCAATACAAGCTTGTAAACAAAATTTTACATTAAGAATGTAAAAAAGACGGAGGTTTGAGCGTTCTATCAGATCCGGATTTGACCTCATGAAAAACCAGAAGACACTTTGCAAACCACTAGCACGTTCGCCTTCTACAACTGCGCATATTGTTTGATGGTCTCTCTTCTCCCTTACTTTTCCAAATTGCCTGTAGAGGAACCATACCTTAGCTTTTCTCAACATATTTAATGTTTTTACCTTTAACGTCTTCATCAATCAAAATGTCAGCCTTGGTTCCGTCTTACCATTAGAAATTAATCATTATATTTACACTGCTATATTGTTGACGATTACTGAAAACTGCTTTCACTTTACTTGCGTAGTACCTGGGTGACCAATCTTCGCTCGGCATCTTTCGATTTCTGTTACATATGCAAGATTTCATCAAAATCCTTAGAAACGTTTGTTAGAAATTAATTTTATCCATTTACAAGTGTTTTATCCATTTACAAGTGTTGGCTAATATAATAGTATTAGATTGGCTAGATTAAATATACAGACAGTATAAAAACCTATCCTCTATGTTGGTTGGATCCTCCAGAAGGAGGCGTACTAAGCCATTGTATCAGAGGTAGGACGGCCAGTTCCTTTCCTCTGGGGCCTACAGTTTAACGTAGATTCCGAACCACAGAACGCCTCAGCGTAGTTCATATGATCAATTAAAAATCTTAAGGATTCTTGCCCCCACCGGGATTTGAACCCGGGATCATAGCCAGCATTTTTTGAGAGCTAGCGCAGTAAACCCTTTTTTTCCCCACTAATTACATTTGAGCTGCCGGACCGCTCCATATTTGTTATACATTCAATATACTGTATTTCTTTCCTACTTACCTAAGAACTGCAATCGGTTAAATAAAAATAGTTAATAATAGTTCAACATTTTATTTTAATGGCAGCGTTTCGTGAATAGAAACCTGCTTAGGTAGAATTTCGGTAGGATTTTCTTGAATTGAGTCTTCACTGGGCGAAGTTCAATAACTTGGTTGACACGATTTTCTTTTATGTTTTCTTGAGATGAGTCTTGTCTGTGTAAAGTTTGATTGTAGTTAAATTTTTTTATTAAAGGCTTCCGATGCATTTCGAAGCTCGCAGTTGCTTACTATTACAACCAAAGATAAAACGGTAGGATCACTGGTGCCTCAAAATTCTACGAGATTGCGTGGCGTTAGAACTTATGTTTTTGTGTAAGCTTGTATTTTTTCAAGGATATCATGTATGGGTCATTTTTTTCCTAGGAAGTAGTTAAAAGTTTTTCTTAACAGCTTCCTAGACATTCTGAAGGGCACATTTCCTTCCTCGAATCAAAGAGAAACTTAAATAACATCAGTAGGCATTACCGATAACTTCTACGGCAGCCGTTTCCGAGATAAAAATGCTGCAATTATGTTAATATTGTTTTCAAAGAAGTTGTGTATGTTAAAGAAGTATGAAAAAATCGCATCTGACAAAACCAGTATCTATTTTTTAAACATCTAATTTTTAAATGTTTTACAATTAAACTGGTAGTATTTAATGATAACCACTTTTTACAATTTAGTTATATTGCTGTTTGTGTTAAAGAAACATACTGTCAAACAGTAAATGATGATTACATTGTAACGGCAAATATTATTTTCAAAGAAATTTTGTAAAGTAAAATATCTCTTCTTACAAAGCCAATATCTATTTTTTTAATATCTTTTCTTTAAATGTTTTACAATTAAACATGTAGTGTTAGTATTGCAACGTGTGAGCTAGTGTACAAGTACTGTTCCTTTAAATATACGAGTTCTTTGTTGAAACCAAAGAGAAACTATTAGTAAGGTTTCTGGTACCTGAATCATCTACGAGATGGCGTTAGACCCGTTTTCGAGATACCAAGTGCAAGAATTGTTGGTATTTTTATAAACTTTCAGGGAAGACAAATATTTAGGTAATCATAAAAAACAAAATGTTAACTAAATATGAAATTTCATCTAAATCCTTAGAGCCGTTTTGGAGATTGCAAATATATACAAGCATTGCTCGTTTAAAGATAAGATAAGAAGTGTCCAGGTAGTTCTTGCTAGTATTTCTTGGGCGCCTGGCGTTTGAGCTCCATATCCGTCTCAACCATCCAGATTTTGGTTTTCCATGGTTTTGCAGAAGCAAAGCTATAAAATACCATGGTCGAATTTCTTACAATTAGTTGCCTTCGATTCTTTTACCATGGGATTTGTTATCAGTGCTTACTCCCAACAATAAATATAGATATAAATTAACCATATATACCAGTAGAAGGTACTACATATATTTTCTTCGAAAATATGAAAGCTACATTAAAAATCTCTAACCGATTTAAACATAGAATGAAAGAAATTCCCAGCTTTTTTGAATAAATGAAGTTGACAACTCTTTAGGCATAATACACCGAGTCCCACAGTTTATCAGTAAACAGTTGTTGGTGCGACAAATCATGGAATGTTAATTATTTGGTTATGCTTTTTGTGAACACTGTGGGTAAGCCAGGTAATTAGGTCGTACATAATTTATGTGTCCATCGGTTGCAGCCTATGTGTAATTAATGCTCCCTGACCTCAGTTTTATCGCGAGTACCTGAAATAATGTCCCGCGTCTCACTAACCAGCATTCAGATAATGATATTTCACAGGTCATTTGAAAAAGGCTCACTCGATTTCAGCTATTAGGTTTTCATTTCCCAGGAACGAGCATCACGAAGGTTCTGTTTTAGAGGCAGGCTTGTCGTACGACGCTACCGCTGGTCTCCAAACTAAGCAAGAAGCTAAGTGTCAGTAGGGCCTAATCCATGGAAGTTTTCTTCTTCGTGTTAGGTATAATGTGTTTGTGAAATATGGATTTTTAGAGACGGATATTGGGACTATCCACATACTTTCGAAGTTGATTTCATAGAATGTCTTATTAAATATTCTCCACCCTCCTCTATTTCCCGACGACCTCTTCATTATAATGTAGTTGTTATGCACTTTAATATCGACCACCGAATAGAATCTTCGATTTCCTCTCTTTATTTTTTCATTATGGTAGCTCCTAAATACTTACAACAATGCTTCTTAACATTATTCTTTATCAAATATAAAAAATATTTGTAAATCTGTCCAGAATTCTTTAAAAGATTTGGATTTACACTAACTTTAATCAGAATCTCGTCATTCGTTACTGTATCCGTCCAATAGATCTTTCGCACTATCTCAAAAGTATCCATTTTTCTCCCCCCCCCCCCCCAGTCCAAAATTGTGGTTTTATGGCCATCCAAGTTGAAAGTGAATTCGTTTTATCTCTCACCGCACACTTTTAAAATATTTGACGATTTATTTCCACACTGTGTATTGGGTATCTGGGACACGGCACGTGTTGTTTTATACTCGTAGAGTAACATTACTTGTTCCCATTCTGACTTGAGCTTTTTGGCCACATAAAACTCGATACGGAATTTATAAGAAAGTTTTCCGTTAATATTTATGAAGTAAGGTAAAAAGTATGTTTCTCCGCGTTTAATCACTTCAGACTGAAGTGGAAAATCTAGACTATTAACTAATACTTGTCTCGTGAAGTTCAAATAGAACATCCACACACCATCCTGATCGAATACTAATTGGACTCAAAAATCGTTGCGGAATTTAGAAAGAGTAGGCAGGTTCATGCCGGATACTTTGTAACGTAGGGTACCCAAAAATACATTAATATTGAGGTTTTTACTAATTGCAGCTCACGAATACCCTAGGCTTTCAGTGTTTATATATTGTAACGAAAACTGACCATTACGTACTCCAAATAGATAACAGCCTCTATCACCAGTGACTCGTCATTTAAGTAACTAGGCGGTTGACAGGTTAAAAGGAAACTCAAAACCTGGAATCATATTTATGGTGGCTAGTATCGCTAAGCAATGTTTTAGACTTGGATATTAAAGGAACTTAAAAAAAATAGACTTATTTATAAAACAGGTGCCAAACCACAACAATGGAATCTGTTGCGGGGGTCTTAACAGCTCTTCGATCTCGAGGTCTATAAGGCCTGGAGAGGATTATGAACAGGGATCCGGAAAAAAATTCTCTCGTCGTGTTTAAGAGTCAACATGGAACCATGCAGTTCAGACATTAATTTATATTCATTTCGGCAAAAATATGGAAAACGGAAATCTGAAAAGCTCAACTGAAGATCGAACACGTGAATTTCCGAGTGCCAGACCTGAGCTTCAACTGTTTACACAGCAACAGCTGATGACATAGGTAGTCGAAACTTCTGACAATTGGATAATCCGTTAGCAGCTTGTCCTGTAACAGCATCATGTAACCATCATGACATACACTGCTTTGAAATCTGATCCACTTTAACGGTAAGAATAAGGTGTTCTCGCACTCAATAATGCGTCGCTATAAATATTTTTTGCAGGTTTTCATTGTAATCATAATCTTCTTATTTTGTTACTGAATACCGTGGAAGCTGGTGGTAACTGAGGATCCCGGTATCGGGATACAGGCCCTGGGTTCTGATTTATGAGCGCCTGTCCAGGCCGATACGGAACTGCCATCGATTGCTGCTCTACCGCTCGCTATTATTTATCGGCGCTGGGATGATTCAAGAAGCGGTTACTGCCTCGAGTCTAGATAATATCTGGTCCTAACCTGGAAACAGTCCTCCACAAAGAATATTCATTCCTGAACGACGTTACATCCATAACTATTTAAATTGTATTGATAACATTACGAATATAAATTCTTAAGAAAATACCTGTGAGAGTTATAGCAGTCTTGTGATTAGGTGTAAGCAGTTATCATCCTAAGATTGTACGTACGAATTTATTTTTATATTAAGTAGAAAAGTAATATTAGTAGTAACATGGCACTCTTTAAACCAAGATTAATATCTAATACGTAGTACGGAAACAATGGTATGATAGTATACGGCACTTTCCTTTATCTATATCTTTAAATGAGCAAGTCTTGTATACATATATTTTTGATCTCGGAAACGGCTCTAACGATTTGGATGAAATTTCATATTTAGATAACTTTTTTTAAAAAAAAAGTTTACCTAAATAGGTGTTTTTTCCGCAAAAACGCGATTTTACAAAAAAATTAGCAATACTTGTATTGTGTATCTCAGTAACGGCACTATCGCCATCTCGTAGACATTTCCGGTACCAGTAAGCTGGGCTGATGTTAGTTATGTTCTCATTGATTACAGCAACGAACTCATAATTTTAAACGAACAATTTTTGTACACTACCTGACCCGTGCGAGTAGTATCGTCGTCAGTCACTGAATATCAATATAATAATGTTGAAATAAGTAAATGCAAGAATTTATTAATGAAAGGTATTTTATTTTGATGTTTAGTAATGAATATCAGTTTTAATGTAAAAATTAGTTATTAAAAAATGTTTAATAGTAAAAAAATTAAAAAGTAGATGTTTAAAAAATATTGACTTTGTCAGATGTCCTTTTTTCAATCTTCTTTACTTTAAAAAACTTCTTCGAAAACAAAACTAGCAGTTATAAAGTGATCACCGTTGATTTTTTGACCATATTTGTATTTAACACAAAAATTAATATTAATGAATCTACAAACTCGTGAAAAAGCCGCACGGGTGTCCATACGATAAAACAGGTTCTTATAAATACAATCCTGCATCTTAAAGCGTCTGACAATGTGATTTATTAATGTTCATAATGAAGGTTACTTCTATTGGCAATTGTTTTCTTAGCGTTTGGAAAGGCTTGGTTGATCAAAAGAGGTATGAACATAGTTTTATCAGAGTGAACGAAATTAGCACTGATGATGTTCTCGTATAAGTGAATTACCACAGATCTTACACCATTAATAAATAACTGCTTTGCATTACGATTTGTATTTAACATAATAATGGAATTTTTCTTTAAAATCAATTTATGAGGTAGTAAACCACATGATCTCGGAAATGGTTTTAGCAATTTGGATGAAACTTCATATGTAGATAACGTTTTGCTTTTGAAGTTTGTAAAACGATTTTACAAAAAAAGGATCAATTCTCGCAAATGGCTGTAACCTCATCTCGTAGGAGTTTCAGGTATCAGTAAGCCTCCTGATGTTAGTTAAGCTTCTCTTTGGTTTGAGCAAAGAACTGTGCACCTCAAAATGCCTAGGAAGCCTTTTACTTTAATCAAACTTTACTCAGAATCTTGTATATTTAACAGAAATCGAAAGATACCGAGCAAAGGTAAGTCACCCAGGTACTATATGTAAAAAAGGATCATTATGAAATTGATGATTTACATGGCAGTAGCACAGGAAGTTTTGGGGCATAAAATAACTATGACTGTTCAGTAATCAGAAATATGTAACGAAATCTTTCCACTGCGAATATCTACTTCTCCCCATGCTGAAAATATAATTGAAAGGACGCCTATTTAAAGAATTAGCGAGTTCTTTTGACGATAGATTTTCGGACCATGTGATATTAACAGTCCGCCATTGCTTCGCACTGCATCTCGATCACACTGTGTCTGAGTATAGCGGATATGGTTGAATCTCAATTCCCCATATTTCTCGCACTGTGTAATGCCACTGTCCCATAAATGTTTTTAACCTCTTCTTTTACCTTCTATTATTGTTTCGTATGTTTTTTGTTGCTCTCTCAAGCCATTTTAGTATCAGAATAACAATTTTCACTTTTCATAATCTTCATATTTTTTTTTTTTTTTTTTTTTTTTTTTTTTTGTCTATCCGAACTACAGGTTTTCTAGAAGGTATTAAAGACATTTACCTCTCTTTCCGAATATTATTTCCGCGCAGGGTATCCAACCATAGGATGCTGACCAGCTAGATTAAACTGCATATAGTATGAAAACACAAATAAACCGACGTTTCAGCCAAGCGATGGCTCGAATACAATCTTAGTCTCGTGTGTACTACTTCTCTCGTAAATAAATTAAATCATATATCTTAAAATTACAACACACGTCTCATACCAGAAAATATTTCAGTGACATTTTGTAAGGTAACCTAAAATTTTGTTACTTCATAACTAAATTTGTTCGTAGAGTCGCAAATTCATTTTAATAACATTGCAGATTAGGTTCAAAGTCGTTTGCTTAGATAATTCGAGTCATACATCAAAGTACAGAGTTATATAAAGTCCGAACGTAGTATTAATATTTTCATTTAATGTAATTCAAATTATTTTTGAAAGGAAAACGTTGCATTCATTCTCAGAGCTTTTAAGACTGTATCTAGTAAATATCTGTAGTTTAAAGTCGATTTTGTATGGAATCAGAATGACGCGGTAAATACATTTAAAATTTCAGAAGCCACAATTTTAAGGAAGAAAGACAGTATACAGCTTAAAAGAAGCGTTATGACGGCTTACATATCATATTGAATTTTGAGAAAGGTTGCTGAAGTTTAACGGATGTTTGGAGAATATTTGGAAAATTGGGTATCAATAGGTTTTGGGAGACAAAACTTTCATGGTTTTATATTTAATTGAATGAGGAATTTTTTCTAGGCATGAAAATGCAATTGGTTTTTGAATTTATGTAATAGTTAGGCAGATATCTGAAAAAGAAATAATTACAATTTATCCCACGATGGCGGTTCCAGCCAGAGATTTTAAAAGAAATAAACCTATCGAGGGGAGGAGTGAAATAGTAAATCGATGCAAAAGATATTAAATAACTATTATTACTGCTAGAGAGTGATGATTTCTGATAGAAAATGTTACATTGAATTGTTTAAAGCATGTTTCAGAACTGTAAGTTAAATAGTTCAAAAGATATTAATTTTCAAAATTAAACGTCATATAACAATTTTATTCACCCAGATTAAAAATAATAACGAAGTGGATGTTGGTATCAAATGAAAGAGTAGCAAAATTGAATCAAGTTAAAGGTTATTTAAACTTTCTTGCTCTAAAAATTTGGAAGTTGTAAACATTTTTAGAATTGCAGTGGCAATAATTTTTACGGCTAAAGTATGATAGCTAACAAAAATTTTCATTACGATTGAATTTAACTGTTTGACTATCTCCTGTATAAATTTCAGTTTGAGAGAAATTTATTTAGTGATTACAATTTTTCGATGTCACAATGGAAACCCGGAAAGGTCAAGATTTTTTTTTTTTTTTTTTTTTTTTTAATTGGTATTTGGCTACGAGGTCATACAGCCAGCACTATGTAATTTTGTAGTTTGCAAGTATGTATTGGATCACTCAGTGTATTATAGATTCTCCGTGGTGTAGACGACACAAGACAAACACAACACTGAATTAAAACCACCCATGCCCGAGGCCGGACTCGAACCGGCGACTCCTGCAACGCGAGGCTAGCACGCTATCCCCTACACTGCCAGGGTCGGCTGAAGAGTCTAGATTCTCACGGTCTGGGAGTAGGGATTGGAATCCAGCAAAACGGGATCCCGCAATTCCGTGGGATCCCGCATCATTAGACAGTCTGGCGGATCCCGCACGAAATTGAGCGGATCCGCAATCCGCAAAATCCGGCGGAAACGCGTGTCAGTCTGCGTCACTCGCTGCCCCACTCGGTCTCTGTCGGATATTTTGCACTGTTTGCCTGTACCCTTCCAGTTGGCATTTGACTCATGTGAACAAGCGTTTGTTTTTGTCAACCTTCGTCATTCGTAAGTAAATAAATACACTTTTACGTATTCATCAAAACTTACGTTTATTTCGAGTACACATTTCTGTGATTTCATTTATGGTGCGTATTTAGTACGATTTTCTAACTATGTAATTATTTTTTAAGTGTCGCACACGTTATCTGAACTACACGGTTACAGCTTTTTATTCACGGTTTCATTATTCCCATTTTCTGTATTTGCAGATAAAGTAATTGTGATAATTTCTTAATTTGCGGCTGAAAACTTGATTATTCGTTGATATGAAACTAATGTTTTCGTAACTTTAACGATCGCGTACCTATTTATTTAACAGTTATCAAAAGGAAATTGTATATCCTTGACTTATTGTTGTTTTGGCTGCTGCCTCAATGCGTTTCTTTGACGAAAGCCACCTGCTTACATGTGCCGCTCAGGCTTTCGATTAATCCCTCTTCTCCTTGTTATTATTTCAACTAAAGGTAAAAAAAAAAAAGTTGTAATGAAATTTTCACCGGTGTATCGACGAATTGTGTTGCAGGAACACCATACTTCGACGGCTTCCTCCACCGTCTTCCTCACGTGTGTAATTTCGTGTGTTTGCAATGAAATTCGGGGATACAGCCTAAGAGGACTTCACTGCAATCATTCGCCGAAAAAGTCTCCTTTCTTACTAAAAAATAATAATTTCCACTCTAAAAACGTCGTTACGCCACATAAGTAAATCTGAAATACTTGACAGTTTACGTGTTGGTGAGTAGTTTCTTTTAATAACATTGAATCAACTGTAATATCAATCAAGGAATCAGGAGATATAATAATGAATCACGCAAAAAAAAGGCCAAGTCTCGTGCTTGTGCAGTGACAGTTATGAGATCCTGTTCTGAGCCAAGTTTACATTTTACAGAGTAAATTCTCTTCACTTTTTGAAAAGGAAATCTTTACTCAGTGTTATGGAACGTTTATTTAGAATTAAAAAAAAAAAAAAAAACTCTGGTAACTTGGCCACTAAGCAAACCATGTTTTTAAATTCATGTGATGTATTGTAAGGCACATAATATGAACTAACACTGAATATTTTTCATTTTATATTATTTATTTAAAAATTGGTCTAGATTAAAAAACAAAAATGTAAAACCTGGAAATACACTTAAGACACGCTAAAAAGTTTTAATGTCATTTTGCTAATCAAAATATTGTTAACTGTTAATTTTTATCATTCAACATTAAAAGTTATTTATTAATTTAATTTTTACTTAATTTATTAAAGTTTAAAGTAACTATGTTTTAAATATTGCGTTAAAAAACTGTTTGTAGCAATCCCGCACGGATCCCGCGGGATCCCGCGGGATCCCGCGGGATTGGCGCAAATCCCGCGCGGATCCCGCGGGATTGAAAAGACTGCGGGATTGCAATCCTTTTCTGGGAAGCCATGCTTATAAATACTAGCCCCAGGTTTTTCTCGTGGCAGTTCGTGAAAATCACTTGGGCACCCCTGCGGCCTGTTTCCGCGAGCTTGTCTGGGCGATACCAGAATGCAATGGTTTCTTGCGATCATCTTTGAACTTTTTCAGCCCGCGTGGGAAATAGACACTAAGCCTCATGTGACTGTAAACAGTTATTAAAGGGTTAATAAAGTTTGGCTGTCTCGATTCAGTTTGTTATCTATTTTGGAAAATGAGTTTGATGCCTTAGTTTGTGACTTTGTATTTTTTTAAGAATACAGTGATGATTTAGTTTTTCTATGGTAACAGTAACTCAACTCACCTTCCCTGATTAAGGTTATTCAGTAAGCTGGTAACCGGTCTTCAAGTACAAACAAACTATGCAAAGGCAATACACCACGGTTATAGCTGAGGTCTAAGCTGTTAAGTGCTAAACATTTACTCCTCACAATTTGTAAGGTGACACCTTACTGCTGTGGTTATGTGTTATACTATGTTTAATTGAGATTGTGTAGTTAGTAAGTCAATCTGCAATTGTGTGACAAATAAAAGAAGACTTTTATTACTTTTAGTAACATTCTTATATTCAGAATTAATCGAAATCTTACACACTGAAATTTTGCTCCTTTTATCATACAATATATATTCACTGAGATTTCGAATTTAATGGGAAAAATAAATCGTTATGTTAACATTAAATTCTGAGTTAATTTCATTGTGACTAAAATTCTGGAACAAAACCGCATGGTTCCAGGTCGATCACATTCCAGGCACATTACACATTTCCAGAATTTCGTCTCGCATGTAAAATTTCTCATTGGCGTACTTCTGAATGTACTCCTCCTCAAATTGAATATCCATGGATATATTAATAAACAAAATGATTTTTTCTCTTTTTTTACTTTGTTTAAACATTTTCAACAGCTTTTCACACATTCACAAAATGATCTCAAATTTATTGAAATTTTGGCAGGACAACGTCTGTCGGGTCAACTAGTATTTAAAGTCACGCATTGGGTTGGTCACTCCCGCTTTGGGTTGGAATGTCCCGCTTTGGGCTGGACAGCCATGCATTGGGCTGGAAAGTCCCGCTTTGAGCTGGACAGCCCAGCACTGGGCTGAACAATCCTGCTTTGTACTGGGAGGTCACGCTTCGGACTGGATAGTCCCACTTTGGGCTGGACAGTTCCGCTTTGGGCTGGACAGTCCCGCTTTGGGCTGGACAGTACCGCTTTGGGCTGGACAGTCCCGCTTTGGGCTGGACAGTACCATTTTGGGCTGGATAGTCCCACTTTGGACTGGACAGTCCCACTTTGGGCTGGACAGCTCCCGCTTTGGGCTGGACAGTCCCTGCATCGTGCTGGAAAGCCCCGCATCGGGTTGGAAAGTCCCGCTTTGGTCTGGACAGTGACGCTTTAGGTTGGACAGTCCTGCCTTGGGTTGGTCATTTCCGCTTATGGGTTGGACAGTTACGCTTTGGGCTGGAAAGCCCCGCTTTTGGTTGGACAGTCCCGCATTGGGCTGGACAGTAAGGCTTTTAGCTGGACAGTCCCGCTTTGGGCAGGGCAGTAATGCTTGGGTTGGACAGTAAAGCTTTGGGTTGGACAAAACCACTTTGGGCTGGACAGTCCCTCGTTGGTCTGAAGAGTTCCGCTTTGGGCTGGATGGTCCCACTTTGGGTTGGACAGTCCCGTTTTGGATTGGACAGATTCGATTTGGGCTGGACAGCCCCACTTTGGGTTGTACAGTCCCGAATTGGGCTCGACAGTAAGGCTTGGGTTGGACAGTCTCCGCTTGGGTTGGACAGTCCCGCTTTGGGTTGGACAGTCCCGACTTTAGTGCTGGACAGTCCCGACTTTGGGCTGGAGAGTCCCGCTTGGGCTGGACATTCCCGCTTGGGTTTTATGGCCCAACTTTCGGTTGGACAGTCCCGCTTTGGGCTGGACAGCCCCGCATCGTGCTGGACAGCCCCATATCAAGTTGGACAATCCCGCTTTGGGCTGGACAGTCCCGCTTTGGTCTGGATGGACACGCTTTGGGTTATAAAGTACCACTTTGGGTTGGACAGTACCGCTTTCGTTTGGACAGTCCTGCTTTGGGTGGGACAGTTTGGATTTGGGCTGGACAGTCCCGCATTGGGCTGGACAGTCCTATTTTGCGTTGGACTGATTCGATTTGGGCTGGACAGCCCACCTTTGGGTTGGACAGTTCCGCATTGGGCTGTACAGAAAGGCTTTGGGGTGTAGAGCCCACTTTGGGTTGGGCAGTCCTGTTTTGGGTTGGACAGTCAAACTTTGTGTTGGACAGTCCCCGCTTTGGATTGGACAGTCCCGCTTTGGGCTCGACAGTCCCGCTTGGGCTGCACAGTCCACCTTGAGTTGGACAGTCCCACTTTGGGTTGGACAGTTTCCATTTGGGGTGGACAGCCCCGCTTTGGGTTGGACAGTCCCGCATTGGGCTGAACAGTAAGGCTTTGGGCTTGAAATCCCGATTTGCGTTTTACAGTCACACTTTGGGCAGGACAATCCCGCTTTCTGCTGGACAGTACCGCTTTGGGCTGGACAGTCCCACTTTGGGATGGACAGCCCCGCTTTGAGTTAGACAGTCCGTCATTGGGCTGGACAGTAAGGCTTTGGGTTTGAACAGTCCCGCTTTGGGCTGGACAGTCCCGCTTTGGGTTGCACAGTCCCGCTTTGGGCTTAACAGCCCCACATCGTGCTGGAAAGCCCCGCATCGGGTTGGACAGTCCCACTTTGGTATGGACATTCACGCTTTGAGTTGGACGGTCCATCTTTGGGTTGGACAGTCCCGCTTTTGGGTTGGAAAGTCCAGCTTTGGGGTGTACAGTAAGACTTTGGGGCGGCACATTCCCGCTTTAGGTTTGACAGTCCCACTTTTGCTGGACAGTCGCGCTTTGGGCTGGACAGCCCCGCTTTATGTTGGTCAGTTTCGATTTCGGCTGGACAGCCCCGGTTTTGGTTGGACAGTCCCTCATTGGGCTGGACATTATGGCTTTGGTCTCGACAGCTCGCTTTTTGTTGTGTAGTCCCGGTTTGGGCTGGACAATCCCGCTATGTGCTGGACAGGTCCGCTATGGTCTGGACAGTCACACATTGGGTTTGTGAGTCCAGTTTGGGCTGGACAGTCTCGCTTTGGGTTGGTCAGCCCCGCTTTGGGTTGGACACTCCCGCATTGGGCTGGGCAGTAAGTTTTTGGGCTGGACAGCCCGCTTTGTGTTAGGCAGTCCGATTTGGGCTGGACAGTCCCGCTCTGGGTTGGACCGACCCGCTATGGGCTTGACAGTCCCACCCTGGGTTGGACAGTCCGGTTTGGATTGGACAGTCCTGCTTTGGACTGGACAGTCCCGATTTGTACTGGACAGACCCGCTATGGGCTTGACAGTCAAACTTTGGGCTGGAAAGTCCCGTTTGGGATGGACAGTCTCGCTTTCGGCTTGACACACCCACTTTGGGTTGGACAGTCCCGGTTTGGATTGAATGGTCCCTCTTTGGGCAGGACAGTACTACTATGGGCTGGACTTCCCGCTTTGGGTTTTATAGTCCCGCTTTGGGCAGGACAGTCCCGCTTTGGGTTGGACAGATTCCATTTAGGCTGGAAAGCCCCGTTTTGTGTTAGACAGTGCCGCATTGGGCAGGACAATAAGGCTTTGGGCTAGACATTACCACTTTGGGTTTTACAGTTCCACTTTTGGCTGGACAGTCCCGCTTTGGGCTGGACAGTCCCGCTTTGGGCTGGACAGTCCCGCTTTGGGCTGGACAGTCCGGCTTTGGGCAGGACAGTCCGGCTTTGGACTGGACAGTCCCGCTTAGCGTTGGACACTCCCGCTTTGGTTTGTACAGTTTCGATTTGGTCTGGACAGCACCGCTTTGGGTTGAACAGTCCAACATTGGGCTGGGCAATAAGGCTTTGGGTTGGACAGCACCGCTTTGGATATGACAGACCCGCTATGGGCTTGACAGTCTAGCTTTGGGTTTTACAGTCCCACTTTGGCCTGGACAGTCCCTCTTTAAACTGGACAGTCCCGCATTGGGTTAGAGAGTCCCGCTTTGGGTAGGACAGGCCCGCTTTCGGCTGAACAGTCCCGCTTCGGGCTGAACAGGCCCGCTTTGGAGTGGTCAGTCCCACTGTGAACTGGACCGTCCCGCATTGGATTTGACAGTCCCACTTTGGGCTGGGCGGGACGCTTTGGGATGGAGAGCCCCGCTTTGGGTTAGACAGTCCCGCTTTGAGTTGGACAGTCCCGCTATGGGCTGGACAACCCAGCTTTGGGTTGTACAGTCCAGAATTGGGCTTGGCAGTAAGACGTTGAGCTAGACAGCCTGCTTTGTGTTGTACAGTCGCTCTCTGTGGTGGACTGCCCCGCTTTGGGCTGGACATTCCCGATTTGAGTTTTACAGTCCCACATTGGGCTGGACAGTCCCGCTTAGGGCTGGTCATTCCTGCTTTGGGTTTTATAGTCCCACTTTGGGCTGTACAGTCCCGCTTTGGGCTGGACAGTCCCGCTTTGAGTTTGACAGTCTAGCTTTGGGCATGACAGTCCCGCTACGGGCAAGACAGTCACGCTTTGGGTTATACAGACCCGCTTTGGGCTGGACAGTCACGCTTTGGTTTGGACAGTCCCACTCTGGGTTGGACAGTCCCGCTTTGGGCTGGACAGTCCCACTTTGGGCTGCACAGTCCCGCTTTGGGCTGCACAGTCCCGCAATGGGTTGGACAGTTCCGCTTTGGGAAGGACAGGCCCGCTTCGGGCTGGACAGTCTCTCTTTGTGTATGACAGTCCTGCTTTGTATTGGACAGTTTCGATTTGGGCTGGACATCCCCGCTTTGGGTCGGACAGTCCCGCATTGGGTTGAACAGTAACACTTTGGGCTGGACATTCCCGATTTGGGTTGGGAAGTCCCGCTTAGGGCTGGACATTCCCGCTTAGGGCTGGACATTCCCGCTTTGGGTTTTATAGTCCCACTTTGGGCTGTACAGTCCCGCTTTGGGCTGGACAGTCCCGCTTTGAGTTTGACAGTCTAGCTTTGGGCATGACAGTCCCGCTACGGGCAAGACAGTCACGCTTTGGGTTATACAGTCCCGCTTAGGGCTGGACAGCTCCGCTTTGGTTTGTACAGTCCCACTTTGGGTTGGACAGTCCCGCTTTGGGCTGGACAGTCCCGCTTTGGGCCGGACATTCCCGCTTTGGGCTGGACAGTCCCGCAATGGGTTGGACAGTCCCGCTTTGGGAAGGACAGGCCCGATCGGGCTGGGCAGTCTCGCTTTGTGTTTGACAGTTCTGCTTTGTGTTGGACAGTTTAGATTTGGGCTGGACATCCCCGCTTTGGGTCGGACAGTCCCGCATTGGGTTGAACAGTAATACTTTGCGCTGGACATTCCCGATTTGGGTTTGAAAGTCCCGCTTTGGGCTGGATGGTCCCGCTTTGAACTGGACAGTCCCGCATTGAACTGGACGGTCCCGCTTTGGTTTGGACAGTCCCTCTTTGGGCTGGACAGTCTTGCTTTTGGCTGGACAGTCTTGCTTTTGGCTGGACAGTCCCACTATGGGCTGGACAGTCCCGCTTTCAGGCATACTGTCGTGCTGTCCCCAGCGAGAGTAAAACTGTCCCACTTTCGCAAACAAAATGACAATTTAATAAATCCATTTATTAAGGTCTAAAACGGAAAAATTCTTTTTTTCCTTTGTGGCGGTCGAATCAACATATGGATCATTGGTGTTCACGCAAGGATTTATTAGCAGCTGACAAGACATGGAAATATTCGAAGAGTTTTAGATTATTTCGAACTAAGTCACAGATCAAAAAATCACTAGCTGAAGCGCTGAGAATATTGCTGCTGAATACCACTGGGCGGAATTAATTCAACACTTCCTTGAAAACACTCTGAACTGTACGAAATTTCGTATTACTATTGAGTACACTATATCTCTGCCCAGAAGTAACGCACTTGTTGAAAGACTTTCAAAAGTACATAAAATATGTACAAGTGACAAAACACAGTTAAATGTCGCAGTATTGAAATCCATTTTGATTACGAATACTAGTGTCAAGAAATCACGTAATGAGCTCCATTTCTACTTGAAAACTACACCCCATAGTTTTAAACTGATTTGTTCAGCTGATAAATACAAAAGAACTGCCTAGTTAGATATTAGATGTGAGACACTCAGATAACATGTAATACATTCTACTTGTTGTAAGTGTTCTTCGTTTTTTAATACAAACTAATAAAATAGGAAAAACAATTTTTTACAAAATTTTTCATCCATTCCGCTCTGAAAACGGGGGGGGGGGGAGAAAATCCTCAAGCGTCACGTTCTGACGAAAATTAAATGGTCACGTTAGGCATGCCCGTAATCCTACAGCCGAGCGGAATGATCCCTGTATTTGTACTCGCCATTTCTGTTGGCAGATATTCAGGTATGATACACATGTTTTTGATCACAGTAGATCACTGACGTCTTCATGTAGGGCCGCGGCCGCCATTTCATCGTGGTAATAGGCTTACCAACCTTCTCACTGCATCTCTGTTTCTCGGCATGTTATCTGCAACTGCACCTTACGATACGGGAAATTTTTTTTGCTCAGGGCCGATAAATCCTCGCAGAAATCCCGGATTGCACAAACATGAATAATTTAATTATTTGCGTTCTTTAAATGATGTATGCACAAGGTGTTGAGACATTAATATAAATACAATTTTGAAGAAAATGTGTACAATACTTTCCCCGTCCCCAAAATGCACAGAATGTGAGGTGTGCCTCTATAAAACGATTATTCGGGAGTGTATAATCAATCTGTGAGTCCGAAAACCTTGATGCATCAAAACGTATTCGAATTAAAATGTTTCTCGATGTATGCTGTCCTCATTGTCGGCGTTACTGCCGAAGAATATACACGCCCAGTGGGAAGCACAGTAGGTACTCTGTCAGTATATACAACTCGAGATTATAGAGACCGCAGATACTATATTTAAGACGCCGTGTCTCTCAACGAATGTTTGTACGAAATAAGAACTGGACACAATTATTTGT
This sequence comes from Vandiemenella viatica, assembly GCA_031002005.1. NCBI lineage: Eukaryota > Metazoa > Arthropoda > Insecta > Orthoptera > Morabidae > Vandiemenella > Vandiemenella viatica. The sequence continues at coordinate 18,757,587 of JARYHS010012519.1, forward strand.
ACTCGTTTGAAAATCTAATAAAACAACTTGTGTCTTCTCTATTGTATATCGACAGTCTATATACGTCTTTGATAATTCTATAAATACATTTATTCCCTTAAAAAACAACATGAATTCTTCAAATTTTTCAGAGCAAACCTTGAGGTCAAACCCAGATTAGGTTACTCCACCATCACGTCTGACCCTAAAAACTATTTAGTGAAATCATCTAAGTCTCGCTTTAATACTTTTAGGTCCTTTCAAATTCGACATGAAATTCATGAACCCCTGGGTAAATATACAGGTAAAATTTGTGTTTTATCCAGGTCAGGTAAGGTGTTCATGACCTTCGACTCCAAAAACTACCCACCAGGATGACCTCTGCCTAGCTTTAATATTCCTAAATACTGACAACAACAATTCTTTAAATATTGCAGAGCTAAGCTTTAGTGTCTACCTAAAAATTTATTATTATCATCTTAGTTATTTTTTATTAATGTCACTTAAATAAACTTACTTATTACAGTTTCTGTTTAGTATATACTTTTGTGTTTCTTTAGTAAAATTATTTCTATTAAACAAAAGTCTACTTATTACTTTGCATGGCACTATATTCGTGATCTGTAAAATACACTACACCCGCGAACATACGCAAAACATGGTCGCGGTTTTACAAGCATCTCCAGTTCTGAAAGATACACAGATATATTCAGTTAATGACAGTCTGGTGTGAAGAGAACCAAAATGACGCTCATTTTAAAGACAAAAAACGCCAACATATTTGGGAAATTGTCAAGAAATATGGTATGCAGGTAGGTACAGAGACTTCTGTTGGAGTTATATTAACACGGGACAAGCTATAATATTTTTTTCCCTTCCAGTTACGAAATAAGTAAACAAACCAACATTCATTTGTCCGATACCTCGAATAAAAGTGTTGTCACATCACTGGAAGAGCAAATCAATAAAATAGAGTAGCAACAGCTAACAATAAGTTCTGGACAATGTCTGACAACTTAAAATCTAGTGAGTTCTCAGACGATTGTACAGAGGATTATAAAGAAAAGCAACAGTTATGCTGGTATGGCAATCTGAATGAGGAATGAAAAAATATAGAAAATAGTTTTCCGAAAACTGAGCACATGTATATAGTGAAAATGAAGACGAAAGAAACAAATTATTCCGCGGAAAGTCTCTTTTGTAATCCGACGAACTGCAGTAGCAGATGTAAAATGTTTGGAAATAAAAAATGTCAGTGCACAAGTAACATCATAGTCAATTTCAAACATAACTGTCAATAGAAGTACTGAACTCGGGAAGAAAGAACGTCACGCTACAGGAGATATTATTTCATTCAAAAGTACTGTTAATTGAGAGTTCATTGTACATTAACACACCTATCTTAAATTTAACTGAAACCCAGCTACTGTACTAGCGTTAGAAGTCGAAGAGCGGAGTTTATTGTCTAATCCGGCCCTTACTTTTCTAGCAGGCGTCTACTATCAGAACCACCATGCGTAAGACATTATTACGGTACTTAACCATGAGGGTACGAAACATGACTAGAAATTACTGGCTTTCCATATGTTTTTAACAATATTTATTCATAAAGCAGAAGCAAGCATTGTACAATAAGCAGAATAGACAGGATTTTGAGACGTTATTGAATGGCATTAACAAAATTCTAAGGGAAGCTTTTGGACTATACATAAACCAAAGCATAATAAAAGTGATGAAAAAGAGCAGCAATGATAGTAGATTAAAATAAAAATAAATTCGGATGCAATAGGAGATTTTTTTAATTCTATATATGGATCATTTAAAGGTAGCAAAGGATGGACTTTTTGAATACCAGAAAGAACGAAAATTTAAGAATTGGAAATGTTTTCCTCTAGAATGACACTGAAAAACAAGTGGACAGATAAAGTAGGAAATTGACGTGTTTTGGAAATGGTGAAAAAAATTTGTGGAAGAGTCTTACAGAATGAAAATACAGGATGGTGGGACACATTTTAACATATGTGGGATTGGTTAATTTGATAGTGACGAGGTGTGGAAGGTAAGAACATAATTGAGGACGTGGCATCTAAGGGGTACATTGAGATGAAGAGATGGAGGATTGTATCAGACCGGTCTAGGAACTGATGACAGCAAAAAATGTAGCAAATATTATTAAATATTATATCAACAACAATGATAATACCGAAACTGATATAGAGGAGTGACACTAAAGTTCTTAAATGTAACCAAAGATTATTCCTTATATTACGCTTGTAATTTTAATTTTTGTGAATATTTTTTTTTGTTAAAAGTTTCTTTAATATTAGTCTTGCTTGTGTTGTGTATACAAATGTGTTAAATTGTTATGAAAAAATGATAAAGATAAACGTATATTAAAGTGCCAGAATATCTATGGACAATGGTTATCTATGATAATGTATATCTTTGGACAGAAGACAAAGAAAATATGGCGATGGTATGGATGAGAATATAAAATATATCTGGCAAGTCGTTGAATTAAAGGAATGTAAGAAGTGTGTTTTGTACCTTGTGAATATAAATAAAAGTGTTTTCGACTGTTACTTCAAAGAATTCGTTGTCTAAATATTTATTATTTATTTGTTTCTGAACTGTGAATGGAAATAATCTACCGGCTTCTGCAGCTTAGATTACATACACCTAAACCTAAATACAGGAAGAGGGGATCTTACACGCTGTACGTAAATATTAAGGTGTATACATATATATATATATAAATATATATTTGATTTTCACTTGTCTTCGGGACAAATGAGAACCAAATCATGGTTTTATTTTAATTTTATATACTTTTCTAATATGGCCGTAATATAAAATTTTAAAAAGACATATCAGTCTTGTTTACAACTGCTTGTAAACTAAAGAGATATTACGTATATTAATACCCATGGAACGAATTCTATATGTTTTGCCTCAGACTGAGTGTCCAAAGTTCTCTTTCGAAATAGGCTTTTACCACCTTAAAGAGCTCAAAGGAATATAAAGCCTCATTATATATTTCACTTCTCGAGGAAAAGTGGTGTAACTACAAAGCTCTTTCGCGACCCAGGTTTGCAGTTGAAATAAATTACTTCAGTTACTTAAACTTAGGAAGTAGTGTCGGGTCGAGAGAAGTTGTGCTAAAACAAATTGATTCTATCTTTAAATGCTTCATTTTACTTCTGAGCGTGACAAAAATTTAAATATAAGCACTTTTCTCGTGAAATCTTATCTTGTGAAACTTTTTACTTTTAGTGATCTCAGTTTTCACGCTAGAGCGTAAAACCACTGTGGAAATGAAAACCTGAATACATCGTCACTACAAATGAGACGTTTAGGTGCTATCCCAAATCATTTATCGCTAATAAAATATATACATGTTTCGTTAAAAATCATTCAGTCGAATATTGCTTAAATAAGTAAAAAAATGGTAAAAGTTCGGCAGAGTTTCAACTTGCCGCGCATTCCACCGCTGTCGTGTATGTATTTCGAGTTTAACGTCTAATCCAAACCACTGAGCGTCCCAGCGTATATTATATGAACAACGCGTTGCGCAAAAACAGTTCTGCCTGCATTGTGACTGTAGCACCAGTCTAGTCAGTTGGCTTAGTCACTGAGCTGGCAGATCACAGTCTGATAGTTTTGAACTGGTAACCTAGCGGAGTGCGTGGGCACTGGCCTCGCATTCAGAAGAGACGAGGGTTCGAATCCCCATCCGGCCATGGATATTTGGGTTCTCCATGGTTTCAAACACTCCAACCGAATGTCAGGATGGTTCCTCTTACATGTCATGGCTGAATTCCTTCCCGTTTAAGCCACCCAGTCCTTCCTCGCCTCAACATCGACGAGGAGTTACGCAAGAAACAATTTTACAGGTAGTAACTACAATTCACTATAAGAATTTAGAAAGTTCCCGATTATCTATGGAAGAAGAGGCAGCGAGCGAAATTTAATCTTTTGGATTCAGTATCTACTTGGCTCTGTAGATCGAGGGCAGTGGGTGAATGGTAAGCTTGAGGTGCTCCAAAGTTACCTTCCACTGGTTCCCTAAAATCACTTCAGGTGAATGTCGGAATAGTTCCCACAAAAGGACATAGTAGAATTTCCTTCCGTTTCCTCATTCAAAATCCTCTTCAGTCTTTAATGACATCTACGTTTATGAGGCGCAAATCATAAGCAGGAAGAAAAAGAGGTTGTGTAGTTGGTTTGAAATCTCTTTGGACTTGTTAATCATTTATACCTGTATTATTTGAGATTGATTAGTGTAATTTGAGAAAAACCGAGTATTTGCGTTTATGTTTTATTTACTTTTTTAAAAAATAGGAGTTTTTGTTTTGGCAATATTGTGGAGTTTCACTTACAAGACTTAGAGGCAACCACATTGAAATATCACATTGCGTTATCGGCCTCAATAATGTAATTGGTAACCAAAGTGACAGACACGCGTTGCCACCTCATCTTTCTCAATTATCTGATTATTTATAGGAGTCTCCAAATTGACTGTGGTGTTCAAGTCAGGGAGGTTCACACGAAATTAACAAAGCTATTCTGCAGAAATAGGAGAGATTAAGCACCCCCATCAGTCATGCAGCGTAACCACTTTTTTATGCCATATAAATGTCTGTGTTATGTGTTTTCCCGATGTGCATTTCTCGTTGCGCAATATTGAGGACGGCAGACTGAGTTACAATCACCCATGTGCTGATAGGAAGCTGACCTTTCTGTGAAAAGTCAGCGTCGTTGTCCCTGTGCTGGCTGGTTCAGTTGAATTCAGAAACGCCACTCCTCTGGAGGAAGGCAGAGAGTAAGAAGATAATCCTTGTGGAAAGTCACAATTAAATGTTCAATACCTTTGGTGTGGTTTTTAACATTTACTATGGCGTTAAAACGTCCTATTTTCGGACAATCTCAAGATGTGCTATTAACTGAAAACATACAAACGTCCTCTTGGATTCCGATTGCGTTATCGTTTGCTCTTCTGCGTGTCATGCGGCACATGCTCTACTTTTGACGGTCTCTCCAAGGATTCCAGTATCGGCCTTTATGTCCCTCCGCATCCCATCCTTCCATCTTGTCTCATGGTCTTCCAACTAAACTCCTTCTCACTTCTTTGTTCAAGAAATTTATTGCGAGCTTTTCTTCACTGCCGTTTCTTCTAATACTTCAACCACTAACAACTTCTTTTGCTATCATTTTCTTCTTGTGACGTTTTATATGTCTCTCAGAAACCTCATCACTGTTACCCGTAGTATGTTTAAGTTTCCCTTGGATCACGTTTCAGAACTATAGGTTAACACTGGTTGGCAATACACTTTGTAGAACAAGGTTTTGAGTTCCTTCCCTGTGTTACACCTCAAAATAAAATTCGTAAGTTAATAAAACTTCTCTTTTATTCTCTCTCCAGTGTTAGCTTCTATAGTTTCCACTGACAGTTATTTTCATCAAACGCAGAACAACAGCTTCACCCATTGCAAATTTTGAACTTCGAGTGATACCTCTTTTAATGAAACAGCGTTTCTTGTTACTTTCATTATCTGAGCATTGTCCTTCTCTCTCCAAGCAATTTTTTCTCCGATTGAAATCACGATTTTTTTTAGTTCTCTCTTCAGATTCCGTTCTGTCTTACCTCAGATCATTATCTCATGTAACATCTAACTCTGCCGGTTACAGTATCCCTGAACTTCAGCAAGGACTTCGACTAACACCGCATTGAACAAAACGGGCGACTAAAAACATTCTTGCCTTCCTTGACTTTCTATCTGAAGCCATTCCAAGTGCCTTATGTATTCGCTTCTGACATCTAGTCTTCAGTTATATCAGAAGAAGTGCAAAGTAGAAATACCGTTTGGTGTATCGATGCGGGAAACATATGCAAACAATAAAATAAACATTTTGCTTATGTTTTTTGTTGAAGTGGTACACCAAGAATTAGTAATCACGGTGTTTATTTTCCTTAGTTACAGGTTCTAAGAGGCCTTAGTTTCAGAGATAATACAAAGATTCCGTAGCAACTTGTTTATCCAAATGTAGTATAGCAGGTACAGAATTTACCATGAAACGTTTTTGCACATAATATAGGACCGGGGCAGACAGTACGTAAAAACATTCATCTGGTGCTTTGCGATTTTACAGCGAATGTAGTTGCACGAAGAGATTTACAGCCGAAATAAATGTTTGCATGAAACTATTGATATGATTCGCAAAAAAATTGTTTCTTTCTGTTTATTTTGACAAATAATCAAAAACGATTTAAATAATTTGATAATAGTTGTATTCAATACCGGACTATCCACGTAGCAACATTTGCTACGGGCCCGGCGCTCTATTAATATTAAAATTATTGAAACATAAGAAATAAACATTTACTTTTGTTGTGTGAGATTGAAGGCTTTCACGGCGTATCGATGAAATGTAGTCTTCGCGGGTTTCCGCCGTATGTTGTTGAAATGCGACAGCGAGCTTTCGGCGGCTGACTCTGCCGCCATCTTCAGGTTGGATGTTGTGCAGGGAGAACCTGAAGATGGCGGCAGAGTCAGCCGCCGAAACCTCGTTGTCGCAATTCAACAACATACGGCGGAAAACCCGTGAAGACTATATTTCATTTACTTTCTTGGTATGTAAGCTGCCATGGCAAATTTTGGATGCGATATAATGAAACTTAGACTCACTCATTGCATTAAATCCATTGAATTTGTAACTGAGTGTACGCTACCAAACAATATAAGAGACAATGATCGAAATCAGTAATTGCCAAATCCCCTTGTTCGTTTGTAATAGTGCGAACATATGTTGGTAAGTGCGCGGCTATTGTCATTTGTGATTTCCTCTGGATTTTAATTAGCTGCTAAGTTAATAACGGAAGAAGGAAATGACAGAAAAGATCTAACAGACATATATTTTTTATCGGGAAGCTCTAATTGGGATAGATTATGGTATTCACGTAGTGAGATTAACTTCAGATTTATTAGTTTTTTTATTGAAGCTAACTAGGGTACTGATTCCTGCTTTTCATTTGTTGATAACTAGCATTGCAATCAAAGTAACCTGGTTTCGGCCCGTTTTCTGGTGGATGAATGTTATGCTGATTGGTCCGATTTGTAAGCACTGAACTCCGTGGTTCAATTCAGACGTAATCAGCCCGCAATCACATATACCGCTGTACACACCATCCTAGCTAATTGCGAATAAATTAGTTAAACAGGTACAGTGAGCTCTTCTACATACCGAAATGCTAGTTTCAAAACGGTTTCGGCTGTACAGCACAACATTCAAATATAAATTCGCAAGTGAGCCCACCGTATGCTGTATTAATTCTGAACATAGTATTACTGAAAACGTAAATAAACATGTGATACAAGTTATAGTTGTTGAGTTTAAAAATAATAATAATAATAATTTTTAAAAAAGACGAAAAAAGAAAATTGTGGCATCAAGTACATTGTTTCACACGTTTATTGGAAGGTAATAAACGATTGTAATGCGGAAGCTTTAGTAGCTGTAATATCTGTTCAGAAGTAGGAAGTAGTTACAATAGATTCTAATTGTTACGGAGCTACATAACCTCACTTCTTAAGAGCGTTTTTTTTTTATGGCTTTGAGCCTTGTCGACGTCGAGGTTATTATAGGCGGGTTGAGTGATTGTAATAGAGTAATTATTGTACTTGTACCCGAAACGAAGAAAATATGGACAAGCAAATCAGCAGGAGACAACTCATTATCAACCTTCATTAAAACGCCCTTTGCAAACGTAATAATCATACTAGCCTTATAGCCTTATTCCCCGTCTACACGGTGCCAGTTGGCTGGAACGAGTGTACTGTCTTGCTGCGCACGCAGCACTGGATAGTCCACTCTCCTCGAGTCAACAGGTACAAGACTGACAGTTGAGTATCCTCGTAGCAGCCGACCAGGAAGCTTGTGTATCGGCCTATCTCACCGTGTGCGCGACCAGCTCGTACGGAAGTTTTCGAGTTCGCGAGAGTGTTTATATTATTTGCGATTTATTCAGTCTGAACTGTCCGAGTGATATAATTAGTATACGTTCAAAGTATCTCGTGGTACAACTAAATGATGGATGACCCGCCGGATACGGGACAGACTATAAAGACGACTTTAGAAACGTGCTACACAATCATCCAAATTCCAGTCTCACAATCAGTGAACCATACCACCAGTGGTATGCCACACCCTCAAGCAGTAAACTTAGCAAGTGAGCAACTATTTACTTCCCACGCTTCAGAAGAAGAGCAGCAACGCTACCAACAACCCCAGCATTTACAGCAACAGCAACAACAACATCAGCACCAGCAGCAGCAACAGCATGAACAACAGCAGCAACAGCATGAACAGCAGCAGCAGCAGCATCATCAACAACAGCGGCAGTTTCTGGAGATGGAAACTGGGTCGGGAGTCGTTCCGCCACAGGACCAGCACTTACCTCCAGGCGCAGCAGATATCAATCATATCATACTAGCATGCACCCTCTATCGGACCCTACAAAACAAATTATACAACAGTCTGGTCAAGCTCAAAATCCCACTTCCAACATCGGTAGATATCCTGTTGAGAGAGGGAAGACTCGATGTGTACGGAGCGATAGCTCGTTATTTAAGAGAGGCAGATATCTCCTTTAAAGAAAGCATTTATAATAATAATAGATTTTTATTTAAGTGTATGTGTGTATGTATATATATATGTATGTGTGTATGTATATGTATGGGTATATGTGTGTATATATGTACGTATGTATGTGTGTATGTATATATATATATATATATATTTATTATTATTATTTTCAATTTACTTATAATTGTACTAAATGTCACGATTGATACTGTACATTAGCTGTTAAGAAATTATCATAAAAGCCAGTGTTATTATATTAAATGTTATTGTGCACACCAAGTACAACTCGTACTTCAACCAGAATGTTATTCTATAGGATTTACAAATTATATTGGGTAAGAAAAGTTATGGAATTGTAATTGTCATCTCATATGTACTAATATTGTATTAGTGATAATTTTATATGTCATGTGAAATAAGGCTTGATTACATTACTTTAAAAGGTCAAACAGCAAATGTAATTATTAAAGCTGGTCGTATGGTCGATAGACCGAATTCCATGATTAATAAATTTAAAAAAAAAGACAGACAGTTGACTGAGGATAGTGGACTCGGTTCACGACCAACTTTTGGCGTGCGAGTTCAACAAACAAAATGGGGACAACTAACAAGTCGCGTAAGCGGAGTGAAGCAGAGGCATTAAAATATTTAGAACAGCATGAAAGTGAGGAAATTCCTTGGAATTTTAGAAATAAAAATTATAAGAACAAGGATTTTAGAGACTCTACTATCAAAAAATTGCTTCATAGCGGTGTCTTTTTTTTTTAATCGAAATCTTTAAATTGAGATACAGTTAGTCTTAAATGAGGCAACTCTATATTTTCACTTTCGCTTTATTTTTTAAAAAAAGGCGCTGAGGAATTTGTTTTTAATATCCACTCTTTTAACGTTTTTCTTCATTTTCTTTTATTATTCTTCATATTACTCAACATTATAATCAATTAAATTAACTACGATGTTAATTCATTTCTGTAATATGGACGCACTATTTTCAATAGGATCACAATGTAGGAGTATTGAAGTGTCCTGACAGTGGACAGTGGACTGTCTTCTAATTATTACTGGCATGCTAGTCAACTCTCTTACCCCCACCACCGACGGTCCGGCCAACTGTCGTTCCAGTCAACTCCAATCTTGTAAACGCGGCCTGAGCCGGCGCCATCTTTTTGCAGTATGTGCAGTAGGTTTTTAGCTCTGACGGAAGGAAAGATGAGTGCTACATTCAACAAACGTTACCTTATTAGATTATTGTATCTTAGAAGGAAATACACAAAACATTTAATTAACAAACAGTACTGGATTCATCCTCTGTTGAATCAAATATATATATATAAAACGAGGATTGGGCAAATAGTGAAATAAATTAAGTACGAAAACATTAAATAATTTTACTAAATTAACTGAATTTTTTATACAGTACAAAAGGTATGAATGCAAGAGGAATTTAACCAAACAGAATCTTTAATTAGGACACAAAATACTTTCAATTTCTTTTATTTTTTCTTTTGATTTTTTAGCATCTTCCTACAGGATAAACCTTTCCCGATTTATATGACATCTATATATTGGCAACAAGCACAATAAGTAAAACTATAAATCCGGCTGCGCAGTTATTGGTGGTATCACCTGGAAGCTGCTTTGTCAAGCCCGATGGAAGCGCCACCGCCGCGAAATAACAAAGTCGATTGAGTAAACTGTTCTACATTCTTATTGCCGGTACTAATAATAATGTATAAATTCTCACTTTTCTGTTGATCTTTTTTTCTTTCACTTCGAAATCCTCTTTCAAAAATATACAAGTCTCGACGCGTCTTCAGTCTTTTTACTCTGTCTTTGAAGTAGTCGGATTTTTTACCCCTAAAACACGATTTAGTCTTCATCAATTCCATTAGAGTTACAGTATCGTGTGTGTAGGTACTCAATACAACAAAATTATGAGGTACATCGTTGTGAATGAGATTAGATCGTATTATTGGGACCATTGCTATTCATTATTCTAACGAATAATTGTGTTGATTGTTTACTATCTGAAATTAGATTGTTTGCAGATGACATAATGCTGTATAAAAGAATCAAAACGATAGAGGACTGTAAACAGTTGCAGGGTGATCTGAACAGGATATCTAGTTGCGTTGGTAAACATGGGATGAAGATAAATGCAAAGAAGAGTCAGCTAATTAGATACACAAATAAAAAACAAAAGGTTAATTATGAATATAAAGTGGGGAAAGAATTGCTTGCTGAAGAGTTGAAATGTAAATATCTTGGCATTACTTTTGATAACAAGATTAACTGGGCTGGACATATTGGACAAGTGGTAGGAAAAGGTTTCAAAGTTCTGCACTTGTTGGAGAGAGTGTTGAGGGGATGTACGGGAGAAGTAAAGGAATTGGGTTACAAAACTGGTGAGACCATTGCTCGAGTATGGTAGTGTAGTATGGGACCCTCATTTTACATATCAAATACAGGAGTTGGAGAGGGTGCAAAGAAGGCCTGCTAGATTTGTTTCTGGAAATTATCGCAGAATGCAATCAGTGACGGATATGATAAAGGAGCTGAAATGGGATTCATTGCAAGACAGGAGGAGGATGAGGAGGGTAATGGGAGTGTACAGGGCATATACTGGAGATGAGGCATGGAAAGATATTGCAATAGGTATGAAAAGTAGTGCATGGAAGGGAATGATGACCATGATCACAAGCTGGCACTCGATTTCAGGCACAAGGGTGTAGGAAGATTCTATTTTTTAGGTAAGGGTGTAAGGGATTGGAATGAGTTACCAAGGGGAATGATGAATAACCTACCGAAAATGTTAAAAGAATCTAAAGATAAAATTTGTAGAGGGCAAATGTAGGTGAGTGTAGGATAGGGGAAGTTGGGTGCGTACGCAGTTTCAACTTATCACTGATTTTGTTAACTGGATTATTTTATCTCAGTTTCTGTATTTATTTCGGTGACAGCTGTGACTATGTTTTTGTTAGATATTAGAAATACTTTTCTTTTCAAAAGGAAAACAATCTAGTAACTGTTATTACTTGACAAAACTGATTGGAAATAGAAGTTAGAGGAAGTTACAATTACTAAAATGAATCACTTGAAATGCGATGCTATGGAATGATGATAAAGCAGACAATTGGCGTCATAAGGTTTAATATGTGGGAGGAGGAAAAAGAAACCAGTTGATGACAGCAAAAGAAAACTAACTGATCTACATCTACATCTACATCCATACTCTGCAATTCACAAACATTTTGGGTGGAAGGGGGTGCTAAGTACCAATCTTAATTCTGCTCATTCCAATCCCGAATAGTACGAGGACAGAAAGAATACATAAAAGCATCAGTACGGCATCTTATTTCTCGAATCTTATCCCTCCGGTCATTTTGACCCAAATATTTTGGTGGAAGAAGCACTGCACTCGTAGGTCATAGAATTTCGCATATTCTCCAATAAATTTAAACGTAAATGATCATACAAATTTTGTGTTCAACAAGTTGGCCATTGGGAGGAATTAACAAATAAATGAAACTCTTTTAAAAAGTGCCAATAAGTTCATCTATATTGGTCAACTTGGAAATAGGAAAGCGATAAAAGACGCATACATTTTCCATCGCAACTGGCTGAAATGGAAATGTTACCGGCATGATTCTACAGTACTATAATTTAACGCTGTCGCCACATTCTAACGGCGACAGGAAGTCTGAGATAAAGGGTTTTGCCGGACAACACTGGTTTTCACCTTGGGGTGGGCAGTCAACAACAGGCCATGCTCCGGTGCGAAAACCCGCCACCCGAATACGCTCTCACCCCACGAAATTAGCCGAATATTTCCGACCTCTGTGATATACACGTGGAGCGAATAAGATATCGGAGGGATATCACGTGACATTAGGTGCCAACCTGAAGATCCAATCCAAATGAGCATATAACTTAAAATCCTGGGAATTTTCTGTTAAATATGATCTTCGAGACTGCAAGGGGCGGAGCCAGAGGTTTCCTCGCAGAGATAAGAGCGACGTGATTCATTCTATTCTAACCTGTGGAGGACTCCGAAAGCTGGCTTTTCTCGCTAACTGCTGCAGTCCGACTCTTGGCATCGGAAATCAGACGCTGCCGGCTTGCTGGAACAGTTTTTGCACGGGGACACAGCCAGTAATGCGATGATGCGCAGTACCAGTACTGATGTGCCTGTAGCCGCCTTGTGAGACAAGTCTCACATACCGTGGGTCATCTCCGAGCACCGCAGACATCAGACGCAGAACTACAATGGTAACTAAAATATTACGACCAAGCCATCTGATTGTGCATTCCGTGAAACTGAACCCTCAAGCGGCTTTGAGACGATAGATCCATGTTCTAACTTGGTAACTGAAAACCCCCTGAGCTAGCTGCGTAATTTGCCGGAACTAGTTATTTTCGAGTGGCATATTGTTCATTCGTGGCGCCCATGATTCATTGAAATTTAAATTCACAGTATTATGATAGCTATGTCTGAGATCATCATAACTTATAATGTAAATTGTTCCCAATTATCATTCTTTCTTGCATATTAATTCTGTGATGGATTTAAAAGTAAATACACAATTGTTTGCTTGCTCATGACGGCTAATTGTACCTCTGAGCGTTGCTTTTATGATTTTGCCAATTTGTGTTGATGTTAACGGTAAATTCGTTCAGATTTGTAATAGCCGATGATAACAAAATAAATGTCATATTGTAACAGTTTTCCTGTATTCCAAATAACGTCGAGATTCTTGCAAGGATCCATATTTTCACTCCTTCATAAAATCAAAATTAAAATCCCCATTTATTAGTGATTAATCGTAAATGTATGAAAGATAACTATAACGTATTTATCCATTAAGGCCCCTACTAAAAGTACTGAGGACAAACATATATGGAAACCATGAAAAGTGAACCATGAAAAATCTCATCCACTATATGGACATATCCCTAACAGGCAAAAATTGAAGTCCAGAAAAAGTTTCCTAAGAGTATCTCAGGAACTTACAACGACAACTGAAGAAGCCAGGTTACAACTATGGGAAGCTAAGGCTCCCATTCCGCATGGCTGGGGAAGAATGTCTGAATCTTTGCCACCTGGTTATGACAAGGGATGGTTGACATGGAAGTCTTTGAATAGGCTGAGATCAAGAGTGGGCAGATGCAAAGTGAACTTGGCAAGATCAATGAAATCAAGTGTGACTGCGGTGAAGACCAGACTGTCCAGCACATGCTCCAGTGTCGACTGTGTCCAGCATCCTGCTCGGCAGCTGAACTATATGAGGCCTCAGAAAATGCACTGGAAGTGGCTAAGTACTGGTCCAGTATAATTTGATGAATGTGACTGTGTAACTGTATGTTTCTGATACGAAATAATAATAATAATAATAATGAAAAGACTATTCACAACTACCATGTTTTTCTCAGTGATGACCTACCGCTGAAGGACAATACCACTGTATGAATTTACGAAAAGGAGACATAGAACAAAAGTCTATTTAATTGTGAGTGCTAATTCGGAAGGGACAATCGAAATCAGATCAGCTACGAAGGTTAAAGGCGTGTTGGGAAAACAGCCACCTGGACCGGCAGACTGGCCTGGGGTCACTGGTCGCTGCACCTGTCGAGCTGGCTGCTGGACGCCAGCCAGTGGCTATTCTCGTCCTCAGTGGGCAGCGCCGGAAGTCCACTCATACCGGCGCTGCTAATATACTGTCCTCACTACAGCCTAGACGCCTCTTCATACAACACTACGACATCTCCTGTTTATATGATCTCTCCCAATTCTTCGGTCAACCGTTCAACATAAACCACGTTTTCACATATTCTCTGAATTTTGGAGTCACGCTTGGTCAAATGATCGTACGGCTTCAGTTGTTGTGGAAACTGAATTTAAGTGTACGGATATGCAAATCTCCATTACTTATTGATTTTCGCAATCTCCTGTTTCCGCAACCGAGCTTGAATTTACGTTTCGTTCCTCCAGTCGTTTTACGTTTCCATTTGTAGATTGACGAGAACGCGACTTGATAATGCAGTCGATAGGGGATTGGAGAGTTCACTGACTGGCCGCATCAAGAAAGTTGTCTTAAGCTATGCATCGCTTGTTTGATGCGTGTGCCGCGATGCTATAGGTCTGCCGTTATGGGTGGAATATGCAGGAACCTTTCTTCATAAAATGAAAGTTAGTTTCTTTAAAACCATCGCGCAACACACTCGATACGTGTTTAAAAAAATTGGTTTGATGGTTACTGGAAGAAACTATGCGCCTGAAGACCGACTAGTGTCTATAAGGTGATAATACCTGGACGCTGTATGCTGCCAACGACTTGAACAATAGTGTAATGGAAAAGGAAGGCGATGTCGACATTGATGACTTAGGAGATCTTGTTTTGAGGACAGAATTTAATAAAGCTCTGAATGATTTGACAGCAAATAAGGCAGTTGGAATTGATGAGATCCCTGCAGAACTTCTTAAATCCCTAGGAGAGGAATGAATCGAAAGATTATTCAAGCTGATATCAAAAAGTTATGAAACAGGAGAAATTCCAACTGATTTTAATAAAAATATCACCTTCACACTTCCAAAGAAAGCACAAGCCGACAAATGTGATAATTATCGTACTATTAGTCTAACATGCATCAAAATTACTGACCAGAATAATATACAGAATGATGGAAAAAGCAGTAGAAGAGATAGTAGGTGAAGATCAGTTTGGGTTTAGGAAAAATCGCGGTACAAGGGAAGCAATTCTATCTTTAGGATTAATAATTGAAGGGTGGATCAAGAAAAACAAAGATACTTTTATGGTATTTGTTTATTTAGAAAAAGCTTTTGATAATGTTAGGTGGGACAAGATGTTCAAAATTTTAAAGATGTCAGGTCTAAAGTATCGAGATAGAAGAATACTCAATAAACTATATAAGAATCAAGTGGCTATAATAAAAGTAGAGAATCACGAGAGACATGCATCAGTTAAAAAGGGTGTGAGACAAGGTTGTAGTCTATCCCCTTTAATATTCAACTTATATGTAGAAGAAGCAATGAAGAAAGTAAAAGAAAAATTTCCATGTGGCATAAGTTTTCAGGGAGAAAAAATTAGTATGTTACGATTTTCTGATGACATTGTCTTGTTAGCAGAGAGGGCTGAGGATATTGAGAAGTTACTGAATGGCATGAACAATATACTGAAGGAAGATTTTGGACTGAATATAAATCAAAGCAAGACAAAAGTGATGAAATGTAGCAGAAATGATACCAATACTAGTAGATTAAATATTAAAATAGGATCCGATGCAATAGGAGAAGTAAGAGAATTCTGTTGCTTGGGAAGTAAAATAACAACCGATGGCCGAAGCAGGAATGATGTTAAAAGCAGAATAGCACTAGCAAAAAGAGAAAGCTTTTAGTTTCAAATATTGATCTAGGAATTAGAAAGAACTTTTTAAAACTCTTTGTGTGGAGCACAGCACTTTATGGTAGTGAAACATGGACTTAAGGAATACCAAAAATAAAGAAAATTGAAGCATTTGAAATGTGGTGCTACAGAAGAATGCTGTAAATTAAGTGGAGTGACAAAGTAAGAAATGAAAGAGTTTTGGAAATGATGGGTGAGAAAAGAAGTTTATGGAAGAAGCTTACAGGAAGAAGAGACAGGCTGATAGGTCATATTTTGAGACATGCTGGATTGGTTAATTTGTTAGTGGAGGGAACAGTCGAAGGTAAGAACTGTAGAGGAAGACAGAGATTAGAATATATGAAGCAGATAATCGAGGACGTAGGCTGTAAGGGGTATGTAGAAATGAAGAGGTTAGCACAGAATAGGAAAGGATGGAAGATTGCTTCAAACCAGTAGAAAGACTGACGACAAAAAAAAAAAAAAAAAAAAAAAAAAAAAAAAAAAAAAAAAAAAAAAAAAAAAAACCTGGTCGCATATTTTGGGAAAAAGCAGTTTCTGGAAAAGAAGAGAAGAGATTACAGGTTATCCTTTGATTTCAGCAGATAGAAGGATGTGGAAAAATTTTCCTTTTATAGTGCGGATGTCTAGTAAAAGTTTATCAAGTGTAAATAGTTGTTAGGAGAAATCGATTGGATGCGGGCAATATCACAGTTAATGATATTAGTACCAACACTGGAAATATTTTCGCTGATATGGTGAAACGAGGGAAATAAGCTCTTTAATCGTTAATATCACAAGCCATTTTCGAAGTTTTGAACCATTCTTTGCATAGTAATTATATTTGAGGCACTTCGACGACGAAAATGCTACGTAATTTGAACACAATCTCAGGAAAAGTTTCACCGTACGTGTAATGGGTTTTAACGATCGTTTGGCACTGCTTCATCGAAAATCGTTCCATATCAACCTACCGCAATGTGTTTACCAACAGAAGCAACTTCGCTGCCAGAAAAGTGAGAAAAAAACCTGCTTTAACGGTTGAGACATTTCACTCTGTAGTTGACAGCAACTGTTTGTATTATGTAGATATTGTAGGTCATTGTCTTCTGCAGTTGTTTGTTAAAATACTAAATTATTGTTTAGTAAATATCCCATTGCAACTGTCTATATTCTCAACCTTAAAACTGCCATGAAACACCGTCACGTTTGTTTGTGTTTCTAAAATTGTAATGATACGTTTTTATTCAATCCTGTTTAATTTTCGCATTTGATTTTTATGCTTTATTTCGCTTTATTTAAGTTATAGTCTTCAAACACATTTTGATACAACATATGTTTCAATTTAATAAGATCACTAACTTTTTGTCTGCTAGTGTTTATGACATTAATGAAGTACGATTGTAAATATAATTGGCAAAAACATGCAGCCTTTTCGGTCTCTTGAAAACCACATGCGTGTAGTGTGATATTTTTATCCTGTCACATATTTTAAATCATTCTAGTTGAGTTGTGCTTTCTCTTTACGGTTTATTGCTTAGGCCAGTGTTCTTCATACTTAATATCTTTCAGCCCGCCATAAAACAGTATAAATATTTCGACGATCAGCTCTTTGCAATGACTCAATTAAAACTTAATGTAGATAGCATTTATTTATTAGACTGAGCGTTATAAACTACAATTTTAATAGTACGACATCAGTTGTTACCTCTGTAGCATTGTTTCTGATAAATAAAATTCTACATTTTTTAGCCAATTTAATGCACGAATTTTATAGTTTCTTACAGTTATGGAAATCTCTTAATGACGAAAAACTTTAATCACGACGCCTGATTCAGTGACGAAATTGTAATACTATTCTGTTTATTTTATTTTTAAAAAAAATATGGTGAATCTCCTTCTACCCATACAACCATCATTTTCTTCCGCCAATTTAGCATTCTGCTGCTATGGCTTCCGGTTTTCGTTCATGTGTTCGTTTGCTATTTTTAACGTTAACAGTTACTCTTTTAAATTAAAAAAATAAACACATACAAAACATTTTTTCAACTGAAATAAATGCAACCGAAATAGAAACCACCACAAAATAAATTTATAATTTTGTTCCATCTGTTTTTCCATGTTTATATACGAACTGAGTGAGACATTTGAAACAGTCACTCGCATTCGGGAGGACGCGTGTTCGAATCCCCGAGCAGGCCACCCTGATTTCGATTTTTCGTGTTTACCGAAATCAATCAAGGTGAATGCCGAATCGGTTCCTTCAAAACGTCATGGCCCAAATTTTTCCCTGACTCAAGTCTCTAGTCCTTTTGTGCATCTGATGACCTGTACTGACGTAGATGTCTACAAGGCTTAGGCCACCCAAAAAAACGTTTATTGCTTTGCACAAATGACCCCAAGTAATGTAACCCGTTTGTCAAGCGCAGATATTGAAATTTGTTGTTTACCATTTCTAATTTACATATAAAATCCGTACGATAAATACAATATTGTTTTTATTATATCTTTTTTTAATTTCCGTAATATAATAAATTAGAAAAATCAAGTGACATCTAAGTAAAATATCTATATTTGAAACGCAAATGAGTAGCAAATTCGTAGCATACTACACGAGAGGCCATAGATGTACGCTCCTTTATTGGCGGTTTTTGTTTTTATTTATTTATTTATTTTTTTAATTTTTTTTTTTTTACTTTTTTCTTCTTAGTTTGTATGAGACGTTGTGACGTAATCTTTAACCGCTAGTATACAGCATAATTTTCTTCTGACAATTGTCCTTTCCTTTACTACAGAAAGTTAAAAAGATTTCACTGCTTGGCGTTTTCTGTTTACATTTTGTAGGATTTCGGAATGTAGGCACGAAAAAGAATATTTGTTCCAGTAACAACCAGGACCCAGTATTTAAAAAAAAAAATATCGACTAGAACTACTATATAAGAATTTTTGCATTAGTCAACGTGGTACTGACATTATACTTCTGACATACAGCTGCCCTTTCGCTCCACGAGTGTAGCGCCTGTCCATAAGCCGTATTTAATCCAAATCCCGCCTACGCGCATAACTGGATTGTTCATTCGTATTAATTTAAGTCCTTCGTGCGTTGCTCTCCTGCGTTAACTCGTTTCTCTCTCCATATTTTATATTCTTGCTGCGATTATCTTCAGTGGTATGTGGCGGCCGGAGTCAGGAAACAGAGCAACGACTGTCACAATTACGAAATTTTACATTAGCTACTCATTCTTTTTTTAATTCACTGGTTTCAATATTTTGTGTATTTGCTACCTTCCACCATGATCTTTGGAAAAAACTGAACCATTATGTTTAGCTCACGTTTTCTTACATGATGCAATAAAATTCCGATAGATGTATTCCTATACATATAATAATGGCTGCGATGTTATTCAGTTCTTTATGTATGAAATTGTGATTTTTTCATTAAATACGAAGGATTGAAGTTGTAGCATTATGAGATATTATATGGTTCTAATAACTGTCATATCTTATACTGTAAAGGAACTTTTTTCAACAAAACGATTGAGTGTTTAGATACGGAGAGGATTACAGCAAACGTGAAACAGTAGAAACCTTACTGAAATAAATAGCTTTCGAAGACTAAGAATCTGACGTCCCAATATTAAGTGTTCATAAAATGTGATGCCTATACTAAAAACCGCTTCGTAAAGGCCTAAAACATCCGATACGTGGACCGTCGATTTGGCGCGTATCGCTCAATTCTTTGTGAAACAATGGGTATTGAAGAGAAGAAAGAAATGCTTACCGATGGTGGAACAGGAGAAGAAACAACTGCCGATATCAATTCTTCTGAAACAATTTCTTTCGTCTTACCCATAGTAAAATGAAAAATGTGTGAACGCAAGTCATAAAAAATGATTGCCACATTCCCTGTAACCAATCAGACACTCAGACTGTATTCTATTGCTCAAAAGTACAGATTAAGGTAAAAGTTATGGTGATGGATCAATAGAAACATCTTTTACTCAAGACTCAAAAAATTCTATTATTAAGAATAGAATATGAAATCAGTAAATAATTACAAAAAAAGCAAAAGCATTTTAATTTTCATTATTTATTTAATGTAATTGTATATTATGTATTTTACATTTGAACACATAAGTGTATTGATACAGAAAGGGGGAAAAATCTCCATTTCCGATTTATTTTGTTCAGTCGGCCGTGTCGCCGCGCTGCCTCCGCGCTGAGCCGGCAGCGCGCGGCGGCGTCTGTTTTGCCGCATTTAATTACATTGGACCATGCGTCGACTCGACCGCCGCGCGGCAGGAAACACCTCACCTGTTTTAGAGCATAGAAATACAAGTATGTTGACTGCGAGGAGGTGAAGGACAAGGACATTTTGTAAACGTCTTACAACCTTTTGTTATCTCCAGATGATTAATGATCAAACTGATTCATGCACTATTATGTTCACAGGTACTCTCCAGGGTATGAATCATTTCTGACACGCCTTTGACTGATCTGCTCGCCGACCAGTCTTCCCACAGGAGTTAAGTACTCAAACGATCCTCTTAGACAGAAGGCTCCCCTTCAATCCCTAGCTGAGCGCATGCTTGGCATGGCTTATAACAAAGTACTCCATAACGTTTAAGTCACCTCCTAAATCTGCGACATCAGCGAACCGCATGAAATTCTCTGCAACAGTGTTAAGCAAAGCAATTCCAAACCTCTCAAGCCTTTTTCACATGTCATGGAGGCTGAAATATTACTGGGCAGAAAAAGGGGTTAGAATCAGTTGTAGGCGACTTAATTATCAACCTGAGATTGGCCGATGACGTTGCTCTATTGACCAATTGCAAAATATCTACTGATTTTGCCCTGGAATTTCACTCATTTGTTTGAACAAAAACACTAACAAATGGGACACGACGATGAATGTTTGAATAAATCATATATCTGAAGTAAATTTTATTGGATAATCCTTTCGTGGAAAACTTTTAAACCTAAGGAAAGATGTAGGACCAGTAATTTTCAGCCTCATCAAGACGGAACGTCAAGATGAAGAGAAGTGTTTTATGGCCCTCAGATGAACTATGCAACAATCTTGAAGAAAACGGTTTATGACTAATGCATTCTTTCCGATAGCTCCGATAAAAGGACTTTTCTTCTATTTTACAAAAGGAAACTTGGTTCTGTGCGAAGTGATATCGAAACGCTAATGTTGGAATTCAGTAGGAAGCCCTTGAGGTAGAGAACTAACAGTATGTGGGATTCAAAGATTAGAAACATCTTGGAACACAGCGAACTAAAGATGCTACTTTTGTCCTACCATAAGAAGTCGTACTACCACATTCTATTAGTGAAGTGGTTTTTCACACGTGATCGTGTCGTTGAGCAGTCGTTCTTTGCCACTAGATGGAACGACCGTCGCATCGTTCCAGGAAGCAAGTGGCCTAAGTATACAAATGGGTTCTTTCACTTTACTCTTATACGTATGTCAGCATACTTCGTTGCTGAAAATTTTGATTAAAATTGATGCTGAGTTTCTGATATCTTTGATTGTGAGGTAGATTAGTGTTTTGGGACAAAACAGTCAGTGTTTCAAAAGGCTGGACCGAATTTATATCTATTTATATATATATCTTTTTTCGTTTCGTTAAAAACTGTAATTGAGCCTCTGATACAAATTATCAAACAAAAAAACATTATGAGTGTGGAAAGGATATACTGTTGGTATTTCTCCACATTAAGAAAGCATATAATTGTGTACACAAGAGTTAGGTATGGAAGGCCTTGGAAAATAGAGGAATTCCCAAAGAAACCATCAGGAGAGTAACAGAACTGTAACAAGGAAGTGTGAGCTATGTGAAAGTAGGGGAAGGAAGAACAGATTGGCTGAAACAAAGGAATGGACTAAAACGAGGAAGTGCCCTATCACCACTACTGTTTATTGTAATCACGGATGATATAATGCAGAAGGTGGCAGCAAGGATGGGAGAGGAAAACATGAAGGTGATGGCTTTTGCGGACGATCTGATGATCTGGGGAGGCGAAGAAGAGGAAGTGCAGTGACAGTTGGCTGTATGGTCAGACAATATCGAGGAATAAGGCCTGAAATTTAATGTAAAGAAATGTGAGTACATGGTAACAACCAGAAAGAAGAATTGCATAACCCGTGGTATTGTGATGGCAGGGGAACAACTAAAGAAGGTAAGCAGGTTCAAGAACTTGGGGAGTGTATTACAGGAATGTGGAGGAAATGATGACGAGATAAGTGAAAGAGGAAGACAAGCAGAGGCGATTCTAAGGAGTATTAGAAGCCTGATATGGAATAAAGATGTGACACAGAGAAGCAAGAGAGTAATTTATCACACATACTATGTGCCTATCTTGACATATGCTGCTGAAACATGGGCAATGAAGAAGCGGGACATCAGCAAAGTACAAGTAAGAGAAATGAAGTTTTTAAGAGGTAGAATGGGAGTTACTAAAATGGACAGGATAAGGAATGAAGTGATTAGATGCACCATAAACAACCCATGCTATGGACATGTAAAGAGAATGGAGGTTCAAAAAATTCCAAGAAAAATCCACGAAATTAAGATGCATAATAAACGACCCAAAGAAAGACCAAGAGATGGATGGTTGAAAGAAGCGGAGTAGTGTGTGGGGAAGAGAGGAGAAGACAGGAATAAGGTGGTGACAGAGAGATGATGGGATGAAACAAGGAAATGGAGAGGCTTGTGGATGAAGCAGACCCAGCCAGTTGCTGGAAACTGTTGAAGATTATGAAGCAACTGTGATTTAAAAAACATTTTTTAAAAAAATTTCATAATATTTCATCATCCTGAGCGCTTCAAAAAGTGCGCGGACCGATGCCAACGTCCTCCCTCATCTCATTGATCGGATGCACCCAAAGAAGTCGATTATGTTTCTTCCTTTTCCTCATTTAAGCATAACGCTATAAATAAAACTCGCCGTCAATGATGCCAATATCTAAGCTCAAACAGTGACAAAAAATCGTTGCGTGTGAAACAATCCTAAGGGGGAACTACCCAAGAGTCATGGTAAAGGAAGGTACGGCTCTGGATCGCAACCAATCCATCCGTATTTGAGGTGCAAAAAGAACCAATACACTGCAGTAGCATATCTACAAAGAATACCACACAGTTGTACAGGATGTATAGCTACAAGATTCCCTCTTAGCAAATAATTCATCAGACTGATAACAGGTACGCAGAGTCAGTATGTTCCCTTACTGGTACATCTCTGAACATGTACCACCCTTGGACCAATGTTTCCCACCTGTCTCTAGCAGAATCCCTCCTGGCCTCCGGCCACTGTGTCCATAGTCAGCATGTTGACGCTCGCAGCGTCCGTGGCAGCTGTCTGCTTGGGCTCCACACCTCTCTCCAAGTACTGCGTCAAGTCGGTCCTCACAGCTTCGGAGCAGTCAGAGTTTAAGCGATTATTAGTAAAAGGGGTGTTTACTCCCACTCAGCTTCCCCTTCACCGCTGTGGGCTGAATACTTAATCGTGAACATGTTTGATGTGTTCATGCTGGTCAGTTTCGATCGGACGTCATTACATTGGCCGCCTGAGGCACCGCACTTGCTGCATCGTTTCTACTGTGATTCAGCCATCTTTTCATGCTCACCGCTGTTGCTTGCGACTAAGAAATTGGTATATCGTATTAGGATGATTTGTGTGACATAATAAGGGGGATGAAAAGATTATTTGCTATTATTTATCGTGAAATCACAACCCAGGACGACTGCGCTTTGTTACAAGACGATATTATGAAAATAATTGCGTAGTGTAAAGATTGGCAGTTGGAGTTAAACGCTAAAAAGTGCCAACTAATGCATGTAAGAAAAAAGGTGACACTATTTAGCTTTGAATATACTATTAATGGCACTGTCCTTAGAACGGTAGATTCCGCTAAATACCTAGGGGTAACAATTCATAATAATTTGTCATGGAATGAGCATATCGAGAATGTAATTGGGAAATCAAATCGTATGCTTCGATTTGTAGGTCGTAATTTAAAACAATGCACTCCGGACGTTAAATCCATTGCATACAAGTCACTAGTGCGGCCTCACTTAGAATATTGTTGCTCTGTATGGGGTCCCCATCAAAAGGGATTAATGGAGGCATTAGAAATGGTCCAAAGAAGAGCCGCCCGATTCGTGACAAGTATATATAGTTGGAGGGAAAGCGTAAGTGCGATGTTGAAGGAGTTAGGTTGGGAAGACCTGGAGCACCGAAGTCGTTGCCCTCGACAGAAGCTAATTGAAAAATTCTCGACTGACGTATTTCGGAATGACAGTAAACAAATATTGCTACCAGCAACATTCATATCCCGGAACGACCGCGAAAATAAGATAAGAGGAATCAGGGCCAGAACCGATTCATTTCTGTACTCATTTCTTCCACGAGCGATTAGGGAGTGGAATAGAAAGGATAAAATCCGACAGGAGTAGCTTTCGATAAAGTACTCCGGCCATCCTGATCTGGTTTCCCCAGATCATTCCACGCGAATGCTGGGATGGTTCCTCACAATTGCCCATGGGCGCCACCTGCCATATCCCGTATGTCCCTTCCAAACCATTACCTTCCCGGATAGGTGCAATGCACCCTCCGCCACACACTTTTAGTGAATCGCGGAGTAATAGTAATAGTAATAGTAGGAATACTACAGAGTCATCAGACTTGAAACAGGTTAGTTGTTTTGTTGCGAATTTTCCACATACTTCATAAAGCTATTGTGTAATGTTTTATCAACATTGAGACAAGGCGTTCGTGATATAATCAACAATCCTTAAACTATTCTTGTTGGTCGCAAATGGACAGACCAGTACAATGATTGACTACCAAAGAAGAAGAAGAAAAGGACATTAAGGAACTTTGAAAATAGTGAAACATGCAAATATTTATATCCCGTACTATTTAATTCTGAGCTACATTAACTAATCCATTATACTGGTCCGTTAGTTGAGTATAACATAATTTGAATCGTATCGTGCTGCAATCAGTTTACGCTTTTAAAGAGCTGTAAATAAAATGTTTAATTCAGTTGTTCAAGCGGCTAGATTTTTATTACGTCAATATTTATATAAAAGCGAGTCCCGTATACATTACCCTATGGCCGAGTTATTTCGAGTTTGGACAGTTTACAGCTCTTTCTGCTTGACGCTGTGGAACTAATTGGCTCGTAACAACAGAAGCGAGAACATTTTTCAAGAGATTGTTTGTATGTGAAAGAGACCTACATTTCATCCATTAGGATAATTTTAACATCGCAATACGTATCGTTTGAAGACAATATCTCTTCTCCTTTACGCCATATATTGCGATTGCTTTTAAACAGTTTATCTAGGAGCATACATCACAACGTCGATACATCATTTCCCCAAGCAATGACATATCATGACGCTAGGTATGTGGATATCAGTCGCTTGACAGTATCGAGATAGGCACATCGCGACTACATTGGTAGTGCTGTACAACTAGTGTACTAATGTTTCAGAACAGCCACACATTACAATATTACAGAGCTTTTAAGATGACCCCAATGATACGCATTCAGAGGATTATAGATAGAAATGGGAATGAACATTTTGCGGGCACCAGTAAATGCAAAGGTAGTAAGCAGCAAAATTAATGACAGCAGTAGAGAATGTAATTCAGGATTAGTGTGTAAAGTGATAGAACATCTTAATGTATGTCAGAAAGAGCAAACTAGAAAATTATGAGAAGGGCAGGTAAGTTAATGACACGAAAAGTGGTTGGTACGCATATTAAAAAAATTGCGTAATTCACTGATTCTGACGTTCATTATGTTCCAATCTTTTTCTTATTTTTTACTCGAGTTTTACAATTCGCCGAATTTGTTAGAGCCGAGAGAAGAGGTGGGAGGGGTTAAGAATGGGACGTCAATGCCATTTTGAAGAAACCATGCTTGCATTCGCCTGGAGTAATATTTCGCTGTTTTTTTTTTTTTTTTTTTTTTTTTTTTTCCTGTAGACTGTAACTCCACCATCACACATTATCTCAACCACTCACGTGATTCTAATCGTAACTGTCCAGGGAATCTACAACCGCTACCATTATTTCTTCTTTATTACCATATCTGCCCTGAACTACTAGTTACCAGATAACAAGAAGCAAAGATAACAAGTACAAAATCAAGCATTGAACTGGAATTTATCAATTTTTTGTTTCAAATAACTTCGAAAATTTAAAAAATATTTACGAAACTAATAAAAATGTGCCATCTTGTTTTTTAAGGCTTAATGACAGGTATTACATCAACAATGTTTACACAAAATAAAATTAGTAGTTACTACGTTAAGAATGACCTCCTGCCATATCCCTTACAACCCTTTTCGATAGGTGCAATGCACCCTCCGCCACACACTTTTAGTGAATCGCGGAGTAATAATAATAATAATAACTGCATTGTCATTTAGCCTGTATCTGACGTTCCGATTCTGCATTTTGTTATGCTGTTATACTATATTTCGTAAAATTTAGAGTTCTTGTATGGGAATGACGCATCGTTCATGATTTCTACAGACCGTTAGAAATTAGTTTATGAATTCCTATTGCGCTGCACAAGATTATGGGTAACAATCTGCGCAAGACTCTAACCTTGTCGTGACAGGGATCGAACTCCAGACTAGGAGATGACATGAACGTCGACACATGGTATGTTTCCTTTAACAGTTGAATCATCAAACTCAACATACTCGTAAAATGCCTGTGCGAGCTATACAGTTTCCTACTGATCTTGACGTAGAGCTAGCAATTCCGTAATAGTCGTATCACATGCGTGCTCCCATTTACTGTATAATGAGTTAAGTTTATATTTCTCGTTAATATAACTCTTGATCGCGCAGGCCAGACGTAAGTGCACTCAGAAAGCCACTTATTTTATTTGGTTCGTAGGAGAATTATTCCATTCGTCGACATTGGTCTTAAGATGTAGTTTCGAATGGGATATTCTCGGCATTTACCTGGTAGATATTAGCGTTCTTCCCCAAATCCGCTGACATTTTGAAATTGTAGGACTCCACTTGTTTCAGTATAGGTAAGATTAGTGGCACCCCCCGTTCTTAGTTGGTATAAGTTCACTGTATCAACGAAAATATAACCTTCCACTTCCCTTATATTTTGTGTCAATTTCATTGACATTGAAGTTTATTTTGGGGCTGCAGGAAAGCCAAATAATATTTGTTACTAACTCTGGTAAAATTCGCCTCATGGATAATTATTTATTTTTCGTTATTCAAAAAACAATGTCTAAAGCTTATAGGTGGGATAGGACAGTATCTTCCTAATACTTGGGACTGATAACAGTATCATGTTCAATAACTAAATAGATATTGATATTGGTAGCAGACACACATGGCAGCAACTCTTCAGTGTTCGGTTATGCTGGCCTAAGAGGATATATGGCACTGTATTTTTCCTTTATGTTTCTTCTGTGTATTTATTGAAGTTTTAAAATTTCTTTCTCATTCGAATGGACGAACGATACCATCTTTAATGCAGCTGTACAATAAATAGAAAATTTGGGTTTTATCTAACAGGCAATACCGCTCGCTTCGCGCTGTTAACGTGACGTCACGTTCACGTACAGTCATCCGCGTAAAAACCATATGTCTATCGTGACCTCGCTACTCTCGGTCACAATACTTTAAAGCTGTACAATATCAACATAAACTGATATCCCGAAGGTGGATCAGATGCAGGCGGCCGCTGGTAAGCGGCCGCAGATGCCCGATAACACAACCAAATGTTCAATGTTTGAGGTGAAGCTCGCATTTCATCAGAGGAATATTAGAAAATATAGCTGAACATCTGGTTGTTAGCGGCCACCAGCGGCCGCCTGCATCTGATCCACCTTCGGGATATCAGTTTATGTTGATATTGTACAGCTTTAAAGTATTGTGACCTCGCACACGATTTTACGCGGATGACTGTACGTGAACGTGACGTCACGTTAACAGCTCGAAGCGAGCGGTATTGCCTGTTAGATAAAACCCGAAAATTTGTCCAAGTTATAGTCGTAAATAAATGAAAATTACTCAAAAGTGACAGCACATTTCCCTAGATGTAGCCTATTGAATCAAGTCTTAATCCGTTTTTTTGTGTTTAGAGCTGTTATATTGTAGATCAACTTGGACAGAACTATGTCAGTTTCCGTTAGTAACTATCCTCAGGCATAGCTCTTTGATGAAATTGTATTTTGGGAATTACTTGTAGCAAGCTGAGAGTTGAGTAAATATGATTTTGTATGTTCTTCTTGCAATTAATTGTGAATTTGTGTAAACGAACATTGTTTTTATGGAAAGAAACTATGTAAATACTGTTTAATATGTTCAAGAACCGTACTATGGATGGAAAATTGTTTAAGAGTTTGTAATTCTAAGTATTGAGGCGAGCTATGATGTTTAGAGGACAATTTGCAACAATTTGGACAGATTTATGTGGATAGTTTTGTTTGTAAATATCTTTAATTGTCATTTCCGTGCATTTTGTAATGATTGTGAATGGTTTTGAATTAATTTTGATTGTTTTAATGTGATTTTAATTGTTTAAGTATTGATAGAATTGCAGAAACGTCGGTCGGAAGTCTTTGAATTATTCAGGAATATTCTGTAAAGCTTATACAGGGCGTTCGGCGGAAAACGCTACCCTCCCAGTCTGTTGCCGTCGGCAACTTGCTCGGTCAGTGGAGCCAGCAACTGCCACCACACGGCACCGTGAATCACCGCACTGTTTAACACCTCCGCTGCCCCAACAGTGCAGTGACACAGTATAATGGGACCCTTACATTGTTAAGAACGGTTTCTTTGCATTGTAGCTAGTTTGTGACTTCAGTCTCTTATTAATCAGTGTTGTAAATAAACGTTTCTTTGCGGTTTGGCTGGTTTGGGGCTTCATACTCTTACTAATCTGTACCGTGTTTGAGTGTGAGTAAAATTATGGTACGTTACAGTTTGCAACAAAGAATATTTCTCTACGATACATATGTGAAGAAGAAGTCGTTTAAAAAGTGTCGCAGTAAATTTCGTCGCGAATTTCTTGGCGCTTTACTGCCAGCTAAATCAACAATTCTGCGTCTGGTTAAAAAAGTAAGAGAAACGGGTTCATTTTTTAACAAAAAGAGACTGTCGGTCAACCGTATTCTCACAGAGGAGAAAATTGACGATATCGCTTTTCGACTAGAACAGTCACCCAAAAAATCATTAAGTCAGTTAGGGCAGCGTGTGTCTCGAAATATGTTCAGAAGATGTGAAATGTGCATTACACAAGAGTGTCAACACTTCCAGCATCTTTTAAAAGGTAAGCTAATGAATTACGTCACATTTAAATGCTTAGCACATACAAGTTTATGAAGCGTAATTATTATGAAATAGTCCGCGGCCGACGGTCGAACAATGCCGGAAGCTGACCGCTCGCTCGCCGGGAGCAGTTTCTTCCTCGTAGCGCTAACAGTAGGTTGCGTTTCCCGGCGAACGCCCTGTATAAGCGACCGGCAGAGACGAGTTTTAGTATTCAGAGTACTGAGTTTTTGAAAGTTAGCTTGAGTTTTGGTGTTGGAGCATTTGTTTACGTTTGCCCTAGTATCCGATACGTACATGCATAAACATCTTAATGCGTAACGCGAAATAATTGGAAACGACGTAACGGATACTCGACGTTTAACATGAGCTTAAGTGACAGCGGTGAAAACCGTAAGCTGCCTCCATCCGCTTTTAACTCGTAATGCTAGCAAATTTCTCCATACCGTGCGACCGAAGTTTCACTTCAACAATGGTTAGTCTTGCGCCACATTTTTGGGGAATTGTTGCGCTGTCTGGTGTACAAAAATTATTGCCTGACTTTTTTTAAACCCGTGTTGACCATAACTTCCCCCGAAGCGAATTATATTTTGTAAATGATTCAATTAGTCATAATCGCATTTCAAACAAACACGTCTGTCCAGACCAGAGGTGCCCAAAATGATCGATATCGATCCCTTGGGGTCGATAACAGTTCTCCAGGGGTCGATTAATACACGGGGGTCGATTAACACTAAAGAGGTTAATTAAACTATCTAGGGGAAAAAGGAATTTTCCAATAAAAATCATGTCAATAAATAAAACTAAACCTCATCTGCTCTATTCCCGTCTGTTCGCGAAGTTATGTGATGAAAATGATGAAACTTTCAACCAATTACTTTTGCACACTGCGTTCAGGTGGTTGTCTAGAGGTGATAGTTTGCAGAGACTCGTCTGAAGAGGTTCCTAGGAAGGTGGATCCATCGCTATGTGAAAAGTTACAACAGTGCAAGAAACAACTGTTATATTTGGCAGACTTTAGTCAAAATTTATTCCATCTATCTGTAATTTTGTTATTATTTTTTTTAGATTAAAATAACAGTTGAAAATTTATTACGCAGGTCTCCTTACTGCTTAGCATTAGAGATGCGAAAAATGATTTAATGTTTTTACTAAATACTTAATTTGGGAGTGACTATTCATTCCAGTCAATGTTTGGAAGCCACCTCATTTGTTCACGTGGTGGGGTGAGACGATGGTAATTCCTGCGAGTGCGTTTTCGACGCTTAGCCCCACATCTTATAATGTTTTAGACTTTTCTTCACTTACCCGACGTACGCGGAATTTAAAAATTCACCTAGAGTTTTTATTAATTGCATGTTTTTCCTTTGAGCTATTGGTTCCCGTAATATTGGCCTGTATTTCCCCTCATCTTTTGGAGGCGTTTTGTTTTGTATACTAGGGGATTTACTCTTTTGTTTCTCGATTTTCGGGAGAGTGTCATTTTATAATGGAAAAGTTCTAAGCGTTGCATTGTATACTTACAGCACTTTGACATAATACGTAAGTTTATAAGAAGATTTGTGCACTGCTATGGAGATAATAATGAGACTATTTTTATTTATTTTTTGCGTATTTATTACCGTTTCGCTTGAAAAAGAAATGCGAAAGAGTGTTTAATGATCTGTTAATACTAACATGGAAAGAGATGCTAGACCGGATGACTCCAGCCACGGCAATGACTGGGATCTCTGTTTTTATGTTTAACAGTTTGCATCTTTTCTCTTTCTCGATAACTACTCTTAGTTACTTCACAACGTTAGAATAATATGTTTTCTTGGTGGTTTCAGCTTTTCCGTGAAACTTCGAAACAATACACTCTCATCTTCAAATAAAAGCATAAAAATAGTTCAAATTTACAGCAAAAACATGTCATATGCATTCTGCATAAACGTGCGAAGAAGGAGGACATTATAAAGTGATTCCACGGATAACTCATAAATTTATACGAACAACTTACTCTTCTGTTCACTCCGTGAGCATCACTAAAATAGAGCAGTCTGGTAGCACAGTGGTTAAGGTTTTTGGCTAAAATCCTCCAGGTTTCTGGATCAAATCCCCGTGGGGCTAAGAATTTCTACGGTCTACTCTTTGATCATCTAAATGTCTTTTTTTTTTTTTTTTTTTGCTGTCGTCAGTCTTTCGACTGGTTTGATGCAATCCTCCATCCCTTCCTATCCTGTGCTAACCTCTTCATTTCTACATACCCCTTACAACGTGGGTTGTAGAAATGAAGAGGTTAGCACAGGATAGGAAGGGATGGAGGATTGCATCAAACCAGTCGAAAGACTGACGACAGCAAAAAAAAAAAAAAAAAAAAAAATTAGTTGACTTCTAAATGATGGACGAATAGGTCGTAGTAGCTGTTGCCAGGGCCGGCGCTAGGATTCACGGGCCCCGGGTAAGCGATCTTAGGCCCCCCCACAAAAAAAAAAAAATTTTTACTTTACACTTTGTTTTTGATAAATTCAGAAAATTTTAATACAAAAATGTTCAAAATTATTGTTGCAGATTTTAAAATTTGTGTTTGATTTCTATTTATTGAGGCACCCAAGCCAGCGGGTCCCCATTTGGTGGCCCGGGCCCCGGGTACTTTTACCCCTAACGCCGGCCCTGGCTCTTACTATTGCTTTACTGTGCTGCGTGGGGAAATATATATATTTAAGGCAAATGGATAAGGAATTGGTATGTGAAGCGGAAATATTAACACATGAGGGAATTGTCATCGAATTGTCTTGGTGCTTTACGCAGGAGACATAGTTATCAAGATACCTCCTGGTTCTGAATTCCTTTTTATAAGTTTAAACAGTTTTTCAGTATTGCTCTGTTGGGTTTAGTAACGCGAATTACAAGTTTTTAATGGTAGACGTCGGGTCGAATGTGTGTTTTCGTGTATATGATGGTGGGCAAATTTGGAGATATGCTTATTAATCACCTCACAAGAACTTTTACCAAACAATAATAACCTTGCACAATTTGTTTTTTCTGAGACCATGCGTGACTGTTTTAACAATAAGCGAAAAGTTGTTGGAAAGATCAGTTTTGTTAGCATTACTAGAGTAAATTTTGCGTTGTATTCATACCTAATAACTCCTTTTAAAGTCACATAGGTACTACCTCAAGGTTTGTTGTTATTATTGTGGTTAATAATACTCTAGAAATAATAAATACTTAAATCATTCAGTGATTTTCTCTGCTCTTCCAGTGGTCCCATTGTATGTTTTGAGCTCACCACATCCTGGTCTCCAAGAAAACTCAGCTGGTCGAAGTACCAAAACGTTGGTTCCACCACTTCATCTCCACGCACAACTATTCTTTTTTTGTATCTTTAATTCGTTTTACTTCTTTTCCGTATTCCCGTAGTTGGTCCTCAAAGAATCGATCCTTTTTGTAACATCTTCCCTCGTAGCAATTGCATGTTTCTCTTTATATTCGTGCAGCAGAATTTCGTAAGCCTTATTTTTTCCTGTCTGTTTTTATACTCAGACGCTTTGACATTCCATAATGCTGGTAAAGTCTTGCACTCAATAATAAACGCCCTGTCTTCACTGTGGAAATAATTTTCAGAAGAAAATATCAACGAAAAAAATATTACAGTAACAAAATACAAGCGGAGACTAGTGATCGTGCCCGTATCTCGAGACCAACTGAGGGAATATTGTGCAATATCGCCCACAGACGGCACAATTTATTTCAGGTTGCACAATATATTTCAAACTGTTTAGATTCACTCAATAATATTGCATAACCTCTCAATCTAACCTACACACTTCAATAAATACACTAATTTTCATTTATTTACGACTATAACTTGGACAAATTTTCTATTTATTGTACAGCTGCATTAAATACGGTATCGTTCGTCCATTCGAATGAGAAAGAAATTTAAAAAACTTCAATAAATACACAGAAGAAACATAAAGGAAAAATACAGTGCCATATATCCTCTTAGGCCAGCATAACCGAACACTGAAGAGTTGCTGCCATGTGTGTCTGCTACCAATATCAGTATCTATTTAGTTATTGAACATGATACTGTTATCAGTCCCAAGTATTAGAAAGATACTGTCCTATACCACCTATAAGCTTTGAACATTGTTTTTTGAATAACTAAAAATAAATAATTATCCATGAGGCGAATTTTGCCAGGGTGTTACCGGAGTTAGTAACTAATATTATTTGGCTTTCCTGCAGCCCCAAAATAAACTTCAATGTTAATGAAATTGACACAAAATATAAGGGAAGTGGAAGGTTATATTTTCGTTGATACAGTGAACTTATACCAACTAAGAACGGGGGGTGCCACTAATCTTGCCTATACTGAAACAAGTGGAGTCCTACAATTTTAAAATGTCTGCGGATTTGGGGAAGAACGCTAATATTTACCAGGTAAATGCCGAGAATATCCCATTCGAAACTACATCTTAAGACCAATGTCGACGAATGGAATAATTCTCCTACGAACCAAATAAAATAAGTAGCTTTCTGAGTGCACTTACTTCTGGCCTGCGCGATCAAGAGTTATATTAACGAGAAATATAAACTTAACTCATGATACAGTAATTGGGCCCATTCATGTGATACGACTATTACAGAAGTGCTAGCTCTACGTCAAGATCAGTAGGAAACTGGATAGCTCGCACAGGCATTTTACGAGTATGTCGAGATTGATGATTCAACTGTTAAAGGAAACATACCAGGTGTCGACATTTGCGTAATATCCTAGTCTGGAGTTCGATCCCTCTTACGACCACTATAGCAATTCACAAACTACATTCAATTGGGCTGTAGAAATCATGAATGATGCGTCATTTTCACGAGAGTAAATTTTACGAAAAATATGATAATAGCTTTACAAAATACAGAATCGGAATATCAGTTACAAGTTTAATAACAATGCAATTATCGAAGCTATACCTGTTATTAACCATAATAATCATGATCCATGGTTTCCCCAAATCACTCCAGGTGAAATCCTCGGTGCTTCCTTCAAATCGCCATGGCCGAATTCCTTCCTATTCCTTGCCCCCAGTCGTTTTTGGCCTCTAAAGTCTAAGGCCATAACGAAAAAAAAAAAAAAAAACCTTACGGTTATCAAGTTGGAAACTGAGTGACTGACCGAGCAGAATGTGGCATTGAATCCTAATATCATCTGATGCATCTATATTGTAGACACGATAAATAAATTCCACCTTGCAGATTTTTTTGTAACAAGCAGAAAAACTGGGAAACAAAAGTGTGAAGTGTAAGGAACAGGAAAAATCTAAATAAAGGATATTTTGGTGTGATTTTCACCCTGAAAACTTTATCGATACTGCTACGAGACTGAATAGTGAATAAAGCACAAATTACTATAGCAGAAAGAATTTTTCACTAAACCAAAATGTAAACACATGTAGTACTTAGCTCCATACAGATCTATTTTCGTCAGAGTTTAATTTCACGCATTTGTATTTCGCTATGTGTTGAAAGACTACATTTGCTTTTGTTGTATGATTTGACTGCAAGCGGCGAAACTTTGTAACTCCTTCGATTATCTTATTGTATGTGTGACACTGAACGCTAATTCCTATTGCTTGATGTCTGAATATCACGGTAAGGACAGAAAGTTCACAACTGATGCTTTAAAGCTAACGGGAAGAGCAATTTAATTTCTGAAATGCTCTATATTTGTTTTAGAACACAACTAGTGTGACGGTGGGCTGTCTGTGTGTTCGCATGCAAGTAAGAGAGAATGTATGCGATGTTTGAACTCATGTTAGCCGGCGTGACTCTGTTGCGTGGAAATGAGTTGTGAAACAAGCCGGTGGATGGCTTCGTGTTCTGTGGGGTGCGTGTATTTTGTATGTTTTTATGGTCGGGTGCATCTTACTGGGTGCTTCTATGAAAGCACCATGATGTCGATGACTTGAAATTTGCTAATGCATGTCTGCGTGTTATGTGGATTCTGTGATATATGAAGTGAGCTTATGTGTTTTGGTGAGCGCTCCATGCACACGTTTGTGTGTGTGTGTGTGTGTGCGAAGTCTAAAGGTTTGTCATTACGTGTGGATTAGTACGTGCGTCTTATAATGTCTATGTGTGAATGACATTTGACGTTTGCTACGGAGATTTCTGCATTTGTTATATTTTGCGAATGTTTGTTAACGTCTGAATGTGGGTAGGAGAGTGCGTATGTGTGATTTTCGTTTGGTGCACGTGTTTCCGTGTCTAAGTTGTTTGGTGAGAGGCTGTGGTGGTGTGACATTGTCTGTGAGCGGTTTCATCAGGCTTGAATTTGTGAGCTCTTTGTGTATGCATACTAGTAGGTAAGGGTCTGAATGTGTGTGGTTCCTTGTATTGTTAGTAGTGCCTAACGGTGACTGATAGGTAGGTTAGTGTTTGTGTGTGTGTCTGTCCGTTTACAATGTATGCTCTGTGTGTGTTTTAAATGTTTTGTGTATTATGTGCGTGTGTTCGTGGCCATGTATTGATGGATGCTGGCATGTATGTGGCTCGGAGTTTGTGCGTGTGTGTGTGTGTGTGTTGGTGGGAGTGCGTTTGTGGGATGAAGAATTTTTGTCTAACGTGAGCACGTGGGCATATATGAGTGTCAGAAAGTATGTGTTCTGTGTTTGTGTAATTATGTCTTAACGTCTGCCTGTATGTGTGTATGCGAGGGGCAGGTGGTTAGCTAGGAGGTGAGACTATCCTTTTATGTGACGAGAGAGCGTTGTAATTGCGTCGTCAAGTTGTCGTCATTTTGAATTACGTAGTAATTGAATTTCCCGCCTCCGCAGGTTTCCTCATATTTCCCCACAAAATTTTAAATTCCGGACACGGGAAGGTTCGACAGTATGTGTTTCATAAACGGAAGTCTCACTGGGGTAGAAACCTTTTATTCCGTCCTATTGAAAAATATCTTAGTTCTTAACTTAACGCGCTCTACAGAACTATGTTACACACTAGGGCACAAAATAAAATGTACCTCCTATTTTTCTATCAAACCTCCCTCTCCCCCTCCCCCTCCCCTACACCCACGTACGTAAATTTCAAATTTCTGAAGCATTATTTGGTCAACGAATCATATAAAATGTGCAAATTTAATGTTTTCAACTTATTCCGTTTGAGGCGTCAACAATAGTGCTTCATTAATCGGAACAAACAAATCTTCGTAATTTATCAACGAAAATTGTACGGTTGTTTCAGTTTATTAGAATAACCTATCCCTTTAATAATCATATAGTTAATTATATTAAATTTTAGCCAGTTTAATTAATTTAAGAAAAATACCATTTCCGTTCAAACCACAGACACCCCAGTAAATATAAGAGGGGAAACAGCGAAGCAGATTGACACCATAGTATATTACTACACCCTTCACTGGTAGCCTTAGTCGTTACAACCTGTCGATTTCTCGCTGCATCATGGTTAATAAATTCCAACAATTTCCTTAACTTGCTCTTGTTCTAATTATCTACAAATTTACTTTGATGAAATGTTGCAGCAAATAGACCAATTATTTGACAGTGGATCAACATAATACCTTCGTCCATTTCCCGTTTTGTCAAACCCCTCCGTGGCGAGTAATGTTTGCCCAATTATTTCGGAGCCGCCGGCTCTATCGCAGTTCATTTTGTTTTGAACGGCCCACCCACTGCCAGCTCTCGTCACGTCCGAACAGCTGACAGGTAATCAGATGAGAGGAGAATTACATTCCCTCGACATGTCGACAGTGCATATGCGCTCAAGCTTGCTTTCATTTGGAACAAAACGAAGTAAAAATGTCCGATATGATCAGCTCATATACCCGAGGGTGGCCACAAAAACAGGAATTGTTTTTTAAAAGCTACATATTTTAATTTTTTTTACGAAACAACCTTTTCCCCTTCAAAATACACTCCATTATAACTAATACATTTGTGTCACCGGAGCTTCCACTGTTCGAAACATTTTCTGTAGTCATCTTTAGAAATTGCTGACACTTCCTCCCTCGATTTTTTCTTTACCTCTTCAGTGTTGTCAAATCGGTGTACTTTCATGTCCCTTTTCATGCGTGGAAGTAAGAAAAAGTCTCACGGAGTGAGGTCAGTCGAGGAAGGTCCGTGGGGCAGCGGAACCATGCATTTTAGCCAAAAACTGCCTAACAGAGACAGCTGTGTGTGCAGGTGCATTGTCGTGTTAAAAAGTACCAGTCTCCTGTTTGCCACAAATCGGGTATTTTTTTACAAACACTTTTGCGTAATCTTCATAAAACTTCCAAATAAATGGTTTGAATGACGGTCTGATGTGGGGGAACAAACTCTCAATGAACTACGCCTTTGGCATCAATAAAGCAAATGAGCATTATTTTGATTTTTCATTTGACCTGACAACAATTTTTTGGACGGGGTGACAATGACGTCTTCCATTGGCTTGACTGCTGCTTTCATCCTGGGTCGTAACCATAGCACCCCATAGCAACATGACTCATCACCAATAATGACCTTCGACATAAAATCGGGATCAATTTCAAGCTGTTGTTTCAAAGCAAGATATGTTTAAACTCAACGTTCTTTTTGATTGTCAGTCAGAACCCGAGGAACAAACACTTGGCAGCAACCCTTTTCATTCCCAAATCTTTGGTTAAAATTCGCTGAACCGAGCTCCAAGATAACCCACTAATCTCTGACAGATGATCAATTATCTGACGACGATCTGAGAGCTCAAGATCTCGAAGTTTTTCAACATTTTCGTCGATTCGGGCTGTTGATGGACTTCCAGAACGAGGTTTGTCATCAATCGACATGTCGCCATTTTCAAACCGAGCGAACCACTCATACATTTGATTTTTCCCGTAGCGTCATCTTCGTCAGCTGTTTACAAATTAACACAGTTTTAGCAGCATGTATACTGAATAAGAAACATAATTTCACAGCTGCGCGTTGCTTGTAAGGAACATAACCATTATACAGGGGTGGAGTATCGGTTTAGTTACCTTAACTAACTTCTGACTTGCTTAAAGATCTGCTAAATTTTCATTAATAAATTTGAATGGCCATATATAAGCCTGGATAATTCAACTGTAAAGCATAGCGGTCGCCACATAGCTTATTTAAACCAAAACCTAGGTAAAGGTTGATATTCACTACGGAAATGATGCACAGGTCACTTGATGAGAAAATTTTATTAAATTTATTCCAAAGTCACTTTAGAAATTCGCAGTTACAGTTGAAATGGCAAAACCGAACTAAACGTCTCCAAAAATCACAAGTCATAAAGAGGAAGAACTACCAGACTAATCCCCCTTTTAAAAATTTAAAAATTCATAGTTACAGATTACACCACTGACTGGCGGGAAAATTCAACATGACCCCGAGTCACACTAGCTCAAAATCTACCGGAAGCAATACCAACACCTCCCAAAGGATTTCTTATGTAGCGATGGCGCTAATTTTGGATTATCAATCAGAGAGGAAAGGAATATTTATTATATTTCAGTCGTCTTTATTGAGTTGCGAGCTGTGGGCCTTGGAGAGCGAGCCAGGTTCCCAGTCGCCCGGACAGGAAGCGCACCTTGTTATCAGAGTAATACCACACGAGCTTCAAGGTTGAGAGCTGAAAGTTCACTTGCATAGCCTGAGAACTGCGTAGGTGGCAAGTTTCCCTTTCGTAAGCACTGAATGTGTGAGATTTACCGTCCCCACCCTGTGGTACGTGTTGAACCGCTGAACGCCAGTTATGAACTCTAAACGTAACTACGTGAATGGTCTAGCCAATTATAGGGCGAGATGCTCCCTCCATCGCTAATGGCGCAGACGACGCTCTGTAGCTAGTTGAACGGAGAGTCTAACACCATCTTCGACTCGAGAAAGATCTACAACATTTAAGGTAACACCGAACCATCTGATATTCCTACGCTTGTTGCTTAAAGATTTATAGTCAGTCATTCAAGTCACTCATTACAAGGGATAGGTCTTGTGTAACAGTTATATCATCGTAAAAGGTTATATGTGCCTAGAACGGAGTATAAGTAAATGTTTTGTGCCATCATGATTTCAGTCTTATTGTGTGCTATGTAATGTTGTATGTTTTCATCACGTGATAGAATAAATTATAGAGTTTACTGGATAGGTGTGTTTTCCTTCATGAATACCTTGTCATTAGTTAAGAATTAAAGTATTAGCATTCAACAGTGAGTCGTTTCCTCCAGTAAGTAACATGTCTAGTTAAGCCGCACTAGCAAACGGACAGTTGCTTAGCTGTAACCATGTTTCTTGTCTCAAGCAGCGAGTGACAGGTGCATTACCTACTTCGATCAGTTCGGCTTGACTGTAGAGGTAAATTAAGCCACTAGTTGTCTATCAACAAATTGTTGCATATGCCGACTGAAAATGAGTCGACAGTAGTCTTCGTTGATAGAACCCACTATAAGTGGCGGATTTGCCGCTCGATTCGCTATCCTTACAACACACTGGCGCATGATTTTCTCCGCGACTTGAGACAAAAGGCGGCCCAGACGGCCTAAGCTCCTCAATATATACTCTCAGCCACATGCTTACTGTGATCTCTCGCTTTATAAAAATAGTTTAATAAAAGTTTATTAGTGTTCAAAATTTAACAGTGGCCCTTGTAGGTTTGTTGAGTTTATGATGACCATAATTCTAAATTAACTCGTTTTACTGTAAATAATTAAAGAGTGTGGGCGTAATGGTAATTGACTTTCTAAAATCGGTTGGTAAATCCCCGGGCTATTTCTTCATTTATGCAATTTTAGAACTTCCTGGTGGATTACAAATTATCGTGTTTAGACTTATTTCATTGTGTTCTATGATTGCTCCTTTATTATTTTCGGTAGTATATTATCAAAGTTATTTATCTTATAAAAATCGAGGTTTACACCGACTGGAAGACATGTTAGAAACTGGTTAATAATTATTAAAGTGCTGTTTACATCGAAAAAAGTGTTATTAGCTGAATTTTTCTTTTATTTAGTTACCTATTTTAAAAGTTTTTTTATTCACTGAAATGGTCTTGTTTATTCACAGTTTAATTTCGAAAATTACCATTTTTATTTACGAAATCATTACTTGAAAATTGATTTAATATACGTTCTACTGCATGGAATGTCTTAAAATTTGAATATGTTATACCGCGTTCTTTACTCTTAAAGAAAATTTACTTTTTAGTTCGGGAAATTATCGAAAACGTATTGTTATTTAGTGTAGAAAATGCAAGTGTGTCTAATGAAGTGTTCTGGTGAAGATGGCGGCAATGAATCTAGTCGCCGATATATCGTGTGACAACGCACTCTTGACTCGGCAAGTCACCCGAGAGCAGTTTATACAATGTTTACTTTATTTATACGGCATGTGACTACTGATTTTTAGTGAATTTAGTTTACTTTCGGGTTCTTATCATTACGAAAATACTTTACTGCATCGAAAAGTGTGGGGAATTAGTGATATTATCACGTAACCAAAATCGACTGTTTACAAATTGGATAACTGTGGATAACATTGTTTCAGGTTAGATTAAAGGTTTTTTACTATTATAAATTGTTTATTTAGAGCTTGTATTATGTGCTGAGTGACTTTATTGTTTTCAAATCGGCTTATTTACTGAGTTAGGTTGCAGTATCGGCATCTGCATGAAACATGTCTCTCATGTCCTGTAGTTGCTAGATGAAAAATTTTATGTTTACTGGAAGTCATATCCCCTCCGTTATACCCTATAACCAAGAAAAATAGAATTTACCCAAATTCTAAGGTGGTTAGATGCTCACTTAAAGCGTCCATCATCAAAACCGAAACAATAACAAAACAGCGCTAACAAAAACAATCACTGCAGATTAACAAAGCAAGCCTGATCGACAAAGCATGCGACACTGAACTGGAAATGAGTTGCGCTATAAACGCCTAGCGGCAGAAACGCTTACTACACAAGCTCCGCCCATGGCAATGCTATTCCGGTTATTTTTCAGGACCCTCTCGTAAATAATTGATTTCATTTCGAAAGCTATCAAAATCAAAAAAATATATGGAAACATCTGGTATTGTTACTATGTGAGGTTCTAGAAAATATAGTTTAAACACTAAAAAAGCTTTAAAATTTGATTAAATGTAAGTAGAAATATAGAAAACAGTCACTGGTGCAGTCACTACTTTGCAATTGATAATGATCAATAATTTATGCAGTTATATAGCTGTAGTCTCTTATAAGCCCCAATCACTACACTGTGATTTTGATTCCATAAGATAACCTGCATCATGTGGCCTTGTGTTATTTTTTAACTTCAGTGTTTCTACAACTCGAGTCAAGTAACACAACCATAGAGCGGATTAACAAGTAAAGTTTCAGTGTTTTGTGTCCTCTTGGTTTAATAAACCATTACATTGCACATTACCACACAGTTACGGCATGTATTTACCGGCTAGGTACAAAAGAAATATCCTCGTTATAAATATCCTCGTTTTTGTTATTTACTTTCACTGGTGTTAGTGACGTGTTGTACACATGACGTCTCACTACACACACTTTAAGCCTAAGATATTCTTTTTACTAGATGAGCACTTCGATTGGTCATGCGCTTGGTCACCAGATTAAATCCGTACAATAGACCCTGACCTACGCCGGACCCTCTATTGTTCGACTTGTAGATTAGCTACGTCACCTGCCTAAAAATAATTTTGCACTCAACAAAAAGCTTTATATTAAAACTACACTTTTGTGAGCAGCTAACGCTCTGGCCTAGCATTCGGGAGGATGCCGGTTCGAATCCCTAACCGGACATCCTGTTTTTTGTTTTCCATGGTTTCTCCAAACCACTCCAGGTGAATGCCGCGATACT
Source organism: Vandiemenella viatica (assembly GCA_031002005.1). NCBI lineage: Eukaryota > Metazoa > Arthropoda > Insecta > Orthoptera > Morabidae > Vandiemenella > Vandiemenella viatica. The sequence continues at coordinate 18,799,787 of JARYHS010012519.1, forward strand.
TCCTTCAAAAGACCATAGCCAAATAACTTCTAATTCCTTGCCCCCAGTCCCATCCCGCCTCTTACGAGGCGTAAAGCCATAAGTAAAAAAAATATATATATTTCAAACCGCGCTAACCTTTAACTGGTATGCGAAATTTAGTCAAAATTTGAATATGTTGTACCGTGTTCTTTATTCTTACAGAAAATTTACTTTTTAGTTCGGGAAATTATCGAAAACGTGTTGTTATTTAGTGTAGAAAATGCAAGTGTGTCTAATGAAGTGTTTAAAATAATGTTTACTTTATTTATACGGCATGTGACTACTGATTTTTAGTGAATTTAGTTTTCTTTCGGGTTCTTAATATTACGAAAATACTTTACTGTATCGAAAAGTGTGGGTAATTAGTGATATTATCACGTAACCAAAATCGATTGTTTACAAATTGGATAACTATGGATAACACTGTTTCAGGTTAGATTAAAGGTTATTTACTGTTATAAATTTTTTATTTTTATGCAATTCCTGATATGAATTTAGATATTGAAAAGTAGGAGTAGTTATTTGTGGAAATATAATATATAAGAGTTTACCAAATATCAATTATTGAAAAGTAATAGATGATTATTACGTCATATCCGTCAAACGTTTATTTGAGTGCTGGTTGGGTATGATAGTTTGAGATCTAAAACGGCGAAAATTTTTAATTGCTTATAATTACAAAAAATAAATAAAAAGTAAATATTTTAATTTTGGTATGTCCTAGACCTCATTTGGATATTTGTCTATAGAAATACCTATTGTACCTGTATAATTGTTAGCTGGATAGAAAACATTTAGTTCAGTAAGGAACACATAAGATAACAAACAAGTTTTTTTATGATCAAAGAACCATGGTATACACTCTTTGTTCTGTGATTTTGACAGCACCATCTATAGTATGCTGTTAATTCATTCATACTTAAGTCTATATCGACATTTCCATGTTTTTAACGCTCCTTGGGTGTCATTATCTGGTTCGTTAACTTTGTATCAATGAGTGGGCTACATATTTGTTCCTATTCTGATGCATCTTTGTGCTTAAGGAAACAGTACCCGACAGATGCTGTTAGAATAACTTGATTTCATTGAATCAATGCGTTGTACAACAAACACAATACTGTATTCCCACATTGCTGTTCACTATTGTCTATCCATCTCTCCATCATACTGCAAGTCCTTTTCTGCTTTATAAAAGATTGTTGTACGAGTATGAGAAATAGTGAAAAAATTTCTTTCTGCCTAAGACTTTGTTGAAAGATCAGCATTAATTACTTTCCATTGAGATATATAAAGTTTGTATGGAGAGTGGGGGAAGGGGGCGGTGGGAATGACAATGGGGAGGGGGAAACGTCATGGGAGGCATTTCTTTGAAACCGATGACAAATTTCAAGCTTTCTCAAGAGTTCACAGTAGCATTCAGCGTTTGACAGCTCATCGGTGTCGTAGAAAATCGACGAGCAACACACCTTTAGGTTCACAAAAGCTGTCTGTAAAGACATTGCCAGGTGACAAATAATTTTCACCTTTCCGAGGCCTTACGCTCTGCTTTTCAGTCCCACCAAGGCATTTCAGGAATATAGTTGTATTCACTCGATTCATAATTTGAGAAGAAGCTCCTGAAAATGAGTCTCTTCGCTGTTCAAAGCGAACCAAAACTTCTAAAGACTCTTAGATCTTTCAGACCATTGATTTTCGTCTGAAGTAACCGCAGCCCTGTTGCGTTATTCACACCTGTTTAACGCACCTCTTTAATGGCTGTCCGAACGCTCTCATAACATCCGCAGCTACCACACCAATTTCACGGATATTTATTTTACGGAACCAAATTTTAAAATTTCTTTACAGCAGAATGATTTATAGTCAAGATTCACGGAATGTATGCTTGTTCATGTTTGATGCCAACGTTTCTGCGACATGTTGCTTGTCTCAGACGATCAACATTAACGAAAAATCTTACTAAACACTGAAGAAAACAGTGGCTGGAGTTATGGTATAAATTTAAGTACAGAAGTATTCGATTACATACTGTCATAGTGATTTACATCTGGTAAATTAATTTGAAAAATAAACGAACAATTTAATTTAAAAAAGGCGATATTAAACCAGGTCGTATCTAGTGGCATAACGTAAAATAAATTTTCAGGATATTATATCCAAAGGTGAATATGAGGAAACAATGTTTGTAGTAACTGGTTTATACTGCCGACACTTCTTACCACAATTATGTAGGCTGTCAACTGTCATGGAGCTTATGCCCCAACCGCAATATCTCCAAATACCTTTATGTGAATTTTTATTTTCAGCAATTTCAGTGTTTTCAGTAAAATCATCTACGCATCCACTGATAATTTATACCACTATGAAATGAATACATTCCCATTCCCTTGTGTCTCAAATCAAGTTCTAGTTTATCGTCATACTCACATTCTACTCCAGACTCTTCTTCTAATACCCATCTGGCTCTAAGTGCCAATATTTGCCTTATAGACACAGAATTCTCGTTCCTCGCCCTATAGACCCAATGTTTCTCAACCCAATTCATTGGTGACACTAGTAACTGAATCTATTCTACGTAATTTCCTCATAGAAATCCACACCATTTCAGAAGCTTCTTTAGATTAGCATCCCCCTGCCATCTGATGTAAAGAGATTGGTAGCGGTAATAAAAGTTCAAAACAAAGATAAACGCTGCATTTCTAATTGCGATTCTGCAACTTCACCGAAAAGGCAAATTAGACGCAAATAAATTTACCAAGAAATTCTCCTTCACAGTAGTTGATTTCCTAATGAAAGCGGCCATAATTTGATAGACTGAAATTCAGAATATTTGATCAAGATCTATGCGCTCCAACAACTTAAAATATTTGTATTATCCCTACACCATACTTCAGCCAAAACAGGATTACACATAATGAAATTGTTGGTTACGGAAGATTATGATAAATTTCACTGTTAGTACATCAAAGATATGTAGTATTTTCTGGCTTAAAATTGTCAAATATACGACATATTATTTAGATTCTGAAAATTTAGGCTGCAGTTTGACCATGACGAACATCAACTAAGAGGATAGGTGCTGTCAGGGTTGATCTGCCGGCAGCATGAAATATTCGTCATGTATGTGAATTTTGAAAGTTTTTTTTAAAAAATCCTTTAGACAGTTGCAATAACACTATTACAATTCTGCTTACTCACAGTTACCTCGATTCAATTAATTTTTCTACAAGGAAATCCTGAGAAGCACCTTTTCGAAAAACTTGTTCAACTGGCTAAAGAATTTAATAAGGCTTCCAATACGTCTACTCCTCTTGTAATGATATCAAGAATGCCTGTTTCTTTCTTTCCAAGATGATATGGCCAAAGTGCCATCTCGTCTTTTTTTTTTCTGTCGTCAGTCTTTCGACTGGTTTGATGCAATCCTCCATCCTTTCCTATCCTGTGCTAACCTCTTCATTTCTACATACCCCATACATCCCACGTCCTCAATTATCTGCTTCATATATTCTAATCTCTGTCTTCCTCTTCAGTTCTTACCTTCGACTGGTCCCTCCACTAACAAATTAACCAATCCTGCATGTCTCAAAATATGACCTACCAGCCGGTCTCTTCTTTCTGTAAGCTTCTTCTACAAACTTCTTTACTCACCCACTATTTCCAAAACTCGTTCATTTCTTACTTTGTCTGTCCAGTTAATTTTCAGCATTCTTCTGTAGCACCACATTTCAAATGCTTCAATTTTCTTTATTTCCGGTTTTCCTAAAGTCCATGTTTCACTACCATAAAGTGCTGTGCTCCACACATAGAGTTTTAAAAAGTTCTTTCTAATTCCTAGATCAATATTTGAAACTAAAAGGTTTCTCTTTTTCATGAAGGCTCTTTTTGCTAATGCTAATCTGCTTTTAACATAATTCCTGCTTCGGCCATCGGTTGTAATTTTGCTTCCCAAGTAACAGAATTCTCTTACTTCTCCTATTGCATCCAATCCTATTTTTATATTTAATCCACTAGTATTGGTATCATTTCTGCTACATTTCATCACTTTTGTCTTGCTTTGATTTATATTCTTCAGTAATTTCTCAATATCCTCAGCCCTCTCTGCTAACAAGACAATGTCGTCAGCAAATCGTAGCATAGGCCTACTGATTTTTTCTCCCTGAAAACTTACGCCACATGGAAATTTTTCTTTGACTTTCTTCATTGCTTCTTCTACATACAAGTTGAATATTAACGGGGATAGACTACAGCCTTGTCTCACACCCTTTTTAACTGATGCATGTCTCTCGTGATTCTCTACTTTTATTACAGCCACTTGATTCTTATCTTACTTGTATATATAAAAATCAATGTTTGTGGGTTTGTTCGTCTTCTATGCATTCCCATACCATTTATCAGATTATAATGTAACTTTGTAGAGTTTTCGAGTGTGCGTCTGCGAAGGTTCCTGTGAAAAAAATTTCCAAAAAGTCACCCCCTATTCCCCATAACACCCCATAATTTAGGCAAAACCACATTTTTTATCCGATTTAGATAGGAATTTGTACACTTATACTTTAAACAAACATAAAAATACTGCCTACATACGGTTTCCGAATATTAATCCCCTCGCCCCCTTTCCACCCCCATAATTTTTTCACCCAATAATTTAGGCAATACCACATTTTTTATCCGATTTAGATAGGAATTTGTACACTTATACTTTAAAACAAAAATAGAAAAATACTGCCAACATATGGTTTCTGAATATTCATCCCCTCTCCCCCTTTCCACCCCCATTACGTTTTTACCCCATAATTTAGGCAAACCACACTTTTTATCCGATTTAGATAAGAATTTGTACACTTATACTTTAAAACAAACAGAAAAATACTGGTAACATATGGTTTCCGAATATTCATCCCTTCTCCTCCTTTCCACCCCCATTACGTTTTTACCCCATAATTTAGGCAAACCACATTTTTTTATCCGATTTACATAAGAATTTGTACACTTATATTTTAAAACAAACAGAAAAATACTGCCTACGTATGGTTTCCTAATATTCATCCCCTCTCCCCATTTCCAACCCCATTACATTTTTACCCCATAATTTAGGCATACCACATTTTTTATCCGATTTAGATAAGAATTTGTACACTTATACTTTAAAACAAACAGAAAAATACTGCTAACATATGGTTTCCAAATATTCACAAGGTCAATCGCTTCAAGTTTGCGGATTAAATCTGGAAAACCCATGCATCTCACATGGTCAATTATATGTAGCATGCTCACGCGTGGGAGAGCTGGAAAATTTATTTGTTCTTGCAAAAGATGGAAAGACTAAAAATATTGTATATGCTAAAGCACTTGAATAACCGTTCTTAAATTAAATTTCAAACACAAAAATAAAAGCACTGTTTTTTATTGGTTTTGTATATTTAAATATGTCTGTATTGTGTACGTATACCAATTTAGAATGAAAAACAGGCACAAACCGTTCGTCCGTTTACGGTGAAGCTTTGGTGAGTTGTCGACGGGATGACGTAGAAGTTTCCTGTCAAAAAAAATTTAAAAACCCCACCCCTCCTCCCCATAATTTAGACAAAACCACATATTTCATCAGATTTCAATGGGAATTTGCACACTGCCTGCTAATGTTTTCCAAAGCGCATCCCCTCTCACCCTTTCCAACTGAAAATGAATGAAACAGCAATTTAAAATTTATATGTAAATATTTTTTCATTTAATCTATGTGCCTACTCAAGTCTAGCAATAGTAAAGCATTGCTGGGTCAGCTAGTATAGTTTATAAAGTATTCTTCTATCTCGATACTTTAGACCTGACTTCTTTAAAATTTTGAACATCTTGTCCCACCTAACATTATCGAAAGCTTTTTCTAAATCAGCAAATGCCATAAAAGTATCTTTGTTTTTCTTGATCCGCCCTTCAAGTATTAATCTTAAAGTCAGAATTGCTTCCCTTGTACAGCGATTTTTCCTAATCCCAAAATTAACTTCACCTACTATCTCTTCTAAGTTCTACTACCCTTTCCATCCTTCTGTATATTATTCTGGTCAATAAATTTGAAGCATGTGTTGTTAGACTAATGGTGCGATAATTCTCACATTTGTCGGCTTGTTTTTTCTTTGGACTTGTGAAGATGATATTTTTATTAAAATCAGTTTGAATTTCTCCTGTTTCATAACTTTTTGATATTAGCTTGAATAATCTTTCGATTCCTTCCTCTCCCAGGGATTTAAGAAGTTCAACAGGGATCTCATCAGTTCCAACTGCCTTATATGTTTTCAAGTCATTCAGAGCTTTATTAAATTCTGTCCTTAAAACAGGATCTCCTAAGTCATCAATGTCGACATCGCCTTCCTTTTCCATTACACTATTGTTCAATTCGTCCCCAACATACAGTTTTTCAATGTATTCTTTCCATCGGTTAGCTCAATCTTCTGAGCTTAAAAGAGGTTTCCCATCAGCAGCTTTAATGTTGATACCTCTTTTCTTCATTTCTCCAAAATTCTGTTTGGTCTTTCGATATGCAACATCTACTTTACCTACTACCATTTCCTTTTCTACTTCACACATTTTAATCTTGTAGCCATTTTTCTTTTGCTATTCCTATTTATTTGATTTCTAAATTGCCTGTACTGCTCTCTTCCTGTTTCATCCTGAGCATTTTTGTACCTTCTTCTCTGATCCATCAGCTCCAAAATTTCTTCTGTGATCCAAGGTTTTCGGGCAGCTTGTTCCCTAAAGTCTAATGTTTCTTTACCAGCTTTCATTATTTCGGTCTTTAATGCATTCCATTCGTCCTCGATTGAACTCCTTTCAGAGTTACTTCTGAGACCTAAGTATACCATTTCTGCAAATTTTTCTCTTGTGCTGGATTGTTTCAGTTTATTCACTTCCAGTCTGTTCTGTTTATACTGCTTCCATATTCGCTTAAATTTCTCGTCTTATGATACTTAATTATTGTAGGTCGTTTATTCTGCAGTAGTTTGTTAAAGTAATAAACTACAACATAATAGGCACGCCAATGCAACTGTTGTATTTTATTTATTCTCAGACGTGTTTCGCCTCTCGTCGAAATACGTTTAGTGAACAGTGTTTTTATGAAACACGTTATCGGTTTTAAATTTCTTAAAGAAAGGTTTTGTTTACTTACAATAAAACTAATCTTATATGTGGGAATCGTCGTGTAACTTACATATACATGTTATGTGTTACATCAATCATTTCCATGTGACAACACATACATACACCGGGTCAAAATAAAAAAAAATCTATGATAATGATATCTGTTGATGACGATGCAAAGCTAGGTATGAAAAATTTATATGTTACTTTTTACGTTATTCAACATTTTTGCTGCTATAACCTGGATGCCCTGTTCAGTGTTGGTACAGCTCTTTGCAGCATTGCTTACAACATAGGAGGAAGAGGAATGGCTTCCCAGAGTCTTGAACTTGCTGGTTTGATTTAACTACGTCAGTATTACGGGTTTGATTTAGATATTGAAGGTAACTCCATATATAAATGTTGGGACGAAAAATCTTTGAGTTGCCGGGACAACTTTTGATTTCATCTGGCGATTGTTAAGACTGTTACGCAGCTAATAGAGAATACGTACAGGAAAAAGAGGATAATTGCAACAAAACTGAAGTATTAGAAGGACATTACTGAAGATTACATATTTGTCCACCTCATTATGTGCCAAAAATGGTTAAAATTTTATATAAAGAATGTTGCGGTTCTCAATTTTTTTTAATCATTCTACTCCGGATTTGTTCCCCTGCAAGTGTCTTCTGTTTTCGAAATTACAGTTACTACTCCTCTTCATTTCTGGCATGGATTCTCTTAGATTCTTGACTTATTAAAGTATTTTATTTATTTAAATGTTCATTTAGGATGGCAAGATTAGGGCTGTCAAGCCCTCTCTTACATGATACCAGGTGTTCATAAAAACAAAGTTTACGCTTTACACAAATCAACAGCATACAATACTTATTTGACGTTATGCTTAAATTGAGTTAATAATTAAATTGCTGATTAAAATTTTAATAATATTAAAGTATAACTGGAAAAATAAGTATAAACTAATTCTAATGAAGGCTGGAGAAACATGCGAAAAAGGTACAAACTAATAGGGATGAAGGCAGAATAAATACTTGAAGACAATATAATTTAATACAACTGAATTCTAAGAATAAGTTATAAGTGGAAGAATAGGTTGATCGGCTACCTATTCTGGAACAGTTAATGCATTCTCAAAATGTATTTAAAAGGACCTTTCTTTCTTTTCGTCTCTTTTTTTGTTTTTGTTTTGGTAGTTTTAATTTTCATGGGAAGATAATTCCACACTAGCCGTATAGAGAAGGAATTGGCAAAGATTCCTTTGCTTGAGAGGAGATGGTTATTATATTTGTTTTTTTTTTATCTGATTAACGTCTCTATAACAGCGAGATCTTTAGAGACGGGAAATTATGGGGGGTCAAGGAATGGGAAGGAATTCGGCCATGGCCTTTTGAAGGAAGCATCCCGGAATTTGCCTGGAGTGATTTGGGAAACCATGGAAAACCCAAATCTGGATTCCCGGACGGGGGTTCGAACCACCGTCCTCCCTAATGCGAGGCCAGAACGCTAGCCACTACACCAGCACGTTCAGTATATTATATTTGAGTTTAGACTTCTGGTGTTAATATTATGGTAAAGTCCTGAGTATGTGATGTTGGAACGAAGGTAGGTGGGTGTAACGAGACAGGGAAAACAGTATCGTTGAGTATCGATGCTGGAGTCCGGTTAATGTAGCGTCGCAGAATTCAAGATGGCAGAGGGTTGAGTTAAGTGAGCAGTAATATGGTAATACGCAAAGTAATTGAACAGATTAACGATAGACTATAGTGTAATAACATGAGGTATAATAGCAAGAAGAGTATGGAACTGTGAATTACGCTTTAGTAAACTGTGATCAGGTGGCTAGAAATACGGATCTGGACAAAATAAACACGCGTATGAGTGAGGAACGGTATTGTCGAGCGACTCAGTGTGGTGACGAAATCCTATTTCAATTGAATTAAGTGGTGTTCCTTGGGAACTGTATAATCGATTGATTGGGACAAATAAATGTAACTGCGTAAAAAACTTTGTCGTTTTCAATTGTAGCGTGTAATTATGGTATGTGTTTCAGCAAGTAATGGAGGTATCTTCAAGATGCCAGTAAGTGACCTGATCAAGATAATGTAATTATACAAAGGTGACCGGACAGTGATCGAATTAGACTGAGATTTGAGGTGAGTAATATGTTTCTGCGCGGATGAGCACAAAATTGCCGACAGTTTTACTGATCGAACATTTAACTGGTCAATTCCCTCTGCTAATAACAGCAAGTAGGTTACAAGGGATTTTATAGAGTTTTAGAAGATAAAGGTGGCATAGAGCAAAGACGTCAACGAGTACATACGCACAACGATTGTAACCTATCATATGAAGGAGAGACGTGGTCGCAGGGTCGTAGGGTGTGTGACGGTTACTGTCGTTGTTTCCGTGGTCAGCTGAGACGGTGCTCCTCACGACGTCTTGTAGTTCGTGGGACAGCTCCAGTGTCTGTCAGCCGCTGACTGCTCAGCAGCAGATGAAGTTCCGACAGATCAGCCCCGCTCAGTCACTTGTTGCGTCTTGTTAGTAGGAGCTGAGCGACCAATCGCATACTTCAGGCAACGGGAACACAGAAAACAAGTTGATACTCGTGCACAGCGTCAACCAAGGTCACATAAGCACCTTCTCTTCATTCATTGCGGGTTCTGTAGAACAGTTTCTTGGAATAGGGTATAGTATGCATTCAGTTCAAATACTGTATACGTCTAGTATTTTTATTTGGAAGGTTATTACTTTTATAATTACCACTGCAAAGTTTTTACCTATTTATTCGCTTTTTATTTATTGATTGTAATTAATCAAAAGCGTTAAAAATACGAGGGAACTGTAACTTCGAAAAACGTAATGCTAATGGTCGAATCGTGACGTCAAAGTACTCGTTCATATTGTAAACGAAGGCGTAGCGACTGGGCGTCTTCATAATTTTGTGATTGTGTTTATTTTATTGTAATTTATAAGCAAAACTCGTAAAACATTGCATTCTTGCGAGAATGCTCATACAATAAATAATAAATGGAAGTGGTTATGGAAAATAGTCTCCCCCCCCCCAATAAAAGATGTTTTCATGATGACAACGTATTTGGGATCATATCCGCATTGTACATTCGCTGATGTCGAAGGACCGAACGCTGCAAGGTAATTATGTGTTAGATATTTACATTATTAATTTTTTACGCTTTTACTTCATTAATTACGTATTAGATACACCTTGAGTGAATCAAGGGACTCGCCAGAGTAACCGATTATGAAATAGCTGAAAAAGGGAAATATCCATATAATTCGAACTCTCACCTAGTATATTAGAGGAGTTTGTGGTAAAGTTTAATTGCATCCCAGACCAGAGTGAGAACTGATAGTTTTTGTAACAATTGAGACAGTAGGTATTACATGGCACCTTGTTTTATAACAAGTTCACCAAGTTCATCAATTGCAAAGAAATGATTTGCCAGAACATTCCGTTCAGACCGTCATTTTTGACGAGCTTTGCAGCTAATAACATAATAAAGTAGCAAAAAAAATTTTTTTTCTTTTTCTCAGAAAATCGTTCTTTCGAAATGAAGTCTTCACTGCAAACATACACCAGGAAAGTCTACGTTCTTACATTTTATTTCACGTTTTGTTAATGAGTTAATTGTTTTTCTGATTTTTCAATTGATACATGTATTTTTTACTTTATTTCAATTTCGTCTTTTCTATACTTGTATATCGTCAAGAAGCATTTCAAACGAAATATCGAGAAGATCGATTTTTTTCTACGATGGATGTGTTTATTTCTGTGAAGTGGTTGCGTGTAAATTGATAAAAATGAAATAATGTACATGACGAAAGCAGATTCGCCTCCTAACTAAATTTCAATAGCTATTGGCAAGGCATATTAGGAAGTTATTCTCAATATATTGGCCGAAACGGCATTTTTTTAATAAAAATTTGGGACTTGTTTTCAAGTGGAAATAAAAAAAAATTAATGCTTAACAATTTCTGCAGATAAAAATATCTGATACAGCGGGGATTTAAATCCTGGTCGAAAAATTAGGGAGCGGAAACCTTACCGCCTACACCATTCTAGTTAATATGTCCAATTTTGTAATTAAAAGAATTTTTTTGTTTTTATGGCAGGCGCATTTGAAAAAACGACGGTACCACAGACGTATCACTATTAGCCAGCTAAATCATTAAATTATTTGGTAATGAGTTTAGATAGACGCATACCCTTCAAGATATATTCAGGAGATTGGAAAGCTTTTTTAACATGTCTGATTCTCTTCTTAGAGGGCTTTAAAAGTTTCGCATTTCTTTAGATTTAGCTTTTATAAGAAATGATTTGAAAAATATACCGATTAAACTTTTTTAAACTTAGTTATGATTAGAGTTTTAATAGATAACGAATTGTTATGTGTTATAACAAGTTTCACATCACAACATTAACCATTATGTACTTAAATTAAAATTATCTTCACGACAATACCATATAAACAACTGGTAGAAGATTCTTTACTTTTTCTCACAGCTATACACCACTTTTTTCTTGCATTCGCATCTCGCAGGACGTAAAGATATTCTTTATGAAGTGCATTTCTTATCACATTTCTGCACATATGTACTGTACAATATAGTATTTATAAAATGGTTTCGAACTCCTTCCATATCGAAATTAGATTTTAAAAAAGTATAATTTTTTTTAGATATAACACTCCACAATAAACAATAAGTCTATGTAGTCGTGTACGATGACGTCACAGTGTAGCGCGTAAAACTGGCGGCGTTTAAATCGTTGGAACTGGATTGCAGTTTTAAAATATTTTCATTAATATTATATTTTTTGGTGTTGTGTTGCGTCGTGACTCTTTCTAAGGTGTCTGTCACCTTTGTTATCGAACCAATGTATACGACCCTTTTCCTGTCTCTTCTTGTAAACCCTAGCATTGCTCTCTCCATACTTCGCTGGGCAGATCTCAGTTTTTGCTCCATGTGACTGTTTAGGGTCCAAGTCCGGCAGGCATGGTCGGTAATATATATTCTTCAAATATCTGTTTTTTAAGATGTACTGGCAGGTTTAATTTAAAAACTATGGAATTTCTTCCATATGCTCTCCAGCCCAGCTTTATGCTTCTGTAGGTCTCAGACTTTGAGTCGCCATTCATGTTGATCAGTTGGCCAAGGTAGATGTACTGTTCTACAGACTCAATACCAGCTTCTTTCGTGTCTACCTTGTCTTTGTCTTTTTCTTTTTCTGCCAATTTATTTTGCATGATTTTACTCTTTGACAGATTTATTTTAAGGCCCATTTCTCTGCAAGCTGCCTTTAGCTCATTTATCAGTTCTTTTAGCTCTTACAGACTTTTTGAGAGTAAAACTATATCATCAGTATCATCAGCGGATTTTAAGATGTTGAGACTTCTTCCATTTATTCTCAAACCTCTATTTTTCCATTGGATTTTTGAGGTAAATTAAAATTACAGGCTTATTTGCAGTGCTGCCAGTCACTTGGCTTTGAATATCCGTAGATGGCCACTAAAATTTCCGTAGATAGGGTAAAAAATCCGGTGACTCGCTAACTGAAAGACCGAAACAATAATTATCGAAGAGAGAGTCAAATTATGAGTACTTTTTATTTCCAGGTCTTTAAAATTCGAAACACAAAATAATATTCTACATTGAAAGTAAGTAAATATCCCTGAACATGATTCACACAAAGTCACTTTTATCACCGCTGCTGCTGACCTACTCTCTCTCTCTTTTTTAGCGGCCATACAATTTTTTTTTTGTTGACATTTAATTTAGCATATGTTTTGTAATAGGAAATGTTAAATACTGAGACCCCCTTCATTCCAGGATATTGGTTAAGCCTTCTCGGAAGCCACTTCTTTGTAAGCCGTGCCAGTGAGCATGTCACCGTATATAAAGATGCATCGGTAGTTTTGTATTACAGTCTTTTAAGATCTATAAAATCTGTAACCAAACAAAACATGAGTTTTATTTCAATCATTAGTTCAGACGAGCAGTTGCAAGAAAACTATTCACACTTATTGACGATTCTGTAATGCATTAGGTAACATTTTACGCTCAAAGCTTAACAAAACAACAGTATAAGGAAATACCGTCAATTGATCATCATCATCATCCTCTGGCCGGGTCTGCTTCATGCACAAGCCTCTCCATTTCCTTCTTTCTTTCCACCACCTCTCTGTCACCACTTTGTTCCAGTCCTCTCCTCTCTTCCGTACACCCTCCTCCACTCCTTTCAGCCATCCATCTCTTGGTCTTCCTCTGGGTCGTTTACCTTGCATCTTACTTTCATGGATCTTTCTCGGGATTCTCTGAGCCCCCATTCTCTTGACATGTCCATACCATCTCAGTCTGGTCCTCTCTACCCTTTCCTGTAGGGGTTCCTCTTTCATGGTGCGTCTAATCACTTCATTCTTTAGTCTGTCAATTTTAGTAACTCCCATTCTACCTCTTAAAAACTTCATTTCACTTGCTTGTACTCTGCTGATGTCCCGCTTTTTCATTGTCCACGTTTCAGCAGCATAAGTTAAGATAGGCACAGAGTACGTATTATAGATTACTCTCTTGCTTCTCTGTGGCACCTCTTTATTCCATATCAGGCTTCTAATGCTCCTTAGGAACGCCTCTGCTTGTCTTCCTATTTCACTTATCTCGCCATCATTTCCTCCACATTCCTCTAATACACTCCCCAAGTATTTGAACCTGTTTACCTTCTTTAGTTGTTCCCCATCCATCACAATTCCTTGGGCTACTCTATTCTTTTTCCTGGTTGTTACTGTTCAGTCTGCCAGTAAAGGCCCCTGCCAGGCAGACCTCACACACAACGCGCCTGCACGCCGGGATACATATACGACTCCAAACAGGCGCAGAGACATCAAAACAAACCAGGAAAACAAATAGAATCATCTAGAAGCTAAGTGGGACTATTTCTTACAGAGGTCGCCGTACTACCACACAACGGAATTCCTGCGCCAGGCCGCCTATATAAGCGTAGCCGGCCGCTCCACCGCCAGTTCCGGCCTGACCGCGGAACCAGCTTCAACTACAGAAGACCACCGGAAGTTCGCGAGAAGTAGAAGCCGTCTCTCTCTACCCCGGATCAGGACCAGGCTAAATTTCTCGACGGTCATCCGCTAACTGTACCACAATTGTTATTGTTTACCAGTGTTTTGTGTACATAGTAATAAACCTCTAGGAACCATTAAGTGTAGTTCACTTCAGTGGCGACAAGGTTGGGATAAGAACTCTCGACCATCATGGCTACGCCAGCAGCACCTACGGAATGGCAACAGTTCCTCCAAGGACTTCTACATCAGTTCTTCGAATCTCAGAGACAACTGATTGCGGAAGTCAGGAATCTCCGCCAACCCACGGCCCCGCCTCCGTTCCCAGCATTCAACGACGACGTCGAAGAATGGGAGACCTACGAGAAGCGCATAAAACAACACTTCGCAATTCATCACATATCCAAAGAAGAAGACCAGCGTGCATATTTCCTTTCCTGGAACCAATCGAAGATGTATGTCTTGCTCACCAAACTTCAGCCACAAGACCCCGACACCCTCACCTTCACGACCATCTGTACGACACTGAATGCATACTACAGACGCCGGTACCATGTCGTCGCGGCCCGCGTCGAATTCTATCAATGCCGGAAGAAGCCCGATCAGACGTATCGCCAGTGGGCGGCCGAACTCCAAGGCCTTAGCAGAAAATGTAAGTTTCAAACTCGTTGTTCCCACGAATCCTACGCCGACGACATGGTGCGTGATCACATCATACAGGCTGCACCAGATGCCGCATTCCGGCATGACGCCCTCAAGTTAGAGGACCCATCCCTGGAGCAGGTCATCGAACTTGCCTACAAATTCGAAATATCTACGGCCGCAGATCGCCGCCTGGAGTCCTGGGCGGATGTGGCCGCAATCCGAACCGACGTAGAGGACACACAGGACGTCGCCGCCATCCAGAGCTCCCAGTCGCGCTCCTCCCGACACCACAACCGGGGACCGCTTCCTCAGAAGGACATCGAACCGGCCCGTTCCGGCAGGGGCACCAAGTCTCGGCAGCAGCAGCGGATCCCGCAGCGCCGACGCCGCAGCCCGCTCCGCCTACCCTCCTGCCCCGCCTGTTATTCAGCACATGAGAGGGAAAATTGTCCGGATCGTTGGGCTGAATGCTCACGTTGCGGCAAGGAAGGACACCTGGCGTCCGTCTGCCGCACCAACACCACCAATGCCAATCCCGGCTCTCGCCGCCCAGGGTCTTACCAAGACAGGTTGAGCGGCGCACCTATGGATATCAATCAGGTAGACACTTCCACAGCATCCAAACTTTTTATTGACGTTACGGTCAATGGCAAGCCCCTGCGCCTACAAGTCGACACAGGAGCAGCAGTCTCATTGCTTAATTATACTACTTATGTGCAAATTGGCTCGCCCCCCCTCTCGCCGGCCCCCAAGCGCCTCCTGACATACAACAAACAGGAAATAGCACTCCTGGGACAGTTCACAGCAAACGTCATGTATAAGTCTGTACATCGTTCAGTCCCCTTTTTAGTAGTTAACAGTTCTCTCACAGCAGACTTATTTGGACTGGACGCTTTCCGCTTATTCGGATTTTCAATTGAGGATAACATACACCTCGTATCTCAGCATGTTCCTTTTCCTGAAGTGGACGCCCTTTGCACCGAGTTTCAGGACCTGTTCTCACCAGGCGTCGGCTGTGCAAAGGACTTCGAAGCATCACTCCAACTCCGGCCGGACGTACGGCCTCGATACTTCCGGGCACGCCAGGTACCCGTAGCGCTTCAACAACCACTTCAGGAAGAACTTCAACGTCTCCAAGACGAAGGGATCCTCCAGCCGGTGCGGTTCAGTCCCTGGGCCACGCCGTTGGTCATAGTTCAGAAGCCAGGACGCCGCTTACGTCTCTGTGGTGACTTTAAGACCACCGTCAACCCGCATCTGCTGGTAGACGACTATCCACTTCCGAGACCGGACGACCTCTTCCGTAAACTAGCAGGAGGTACCTACTTTACAAAAATTGACCTGGCAGAAGCATACCTTCAAATCCCTTTGGATATCCAGTCCCGACAATACACAGTCATCAACACTCCCTCTGGCCTCTTCCAACTCAACCGGCTCATGTTCGGCTTGGCCAGTGCTCCAGCGATTTTTCAACGGTATCTCGAACAACTTCTCCAGGATATTCCGGGATGCATCAACTATCTCGACGACATAGTCGTCACGGGACCCTCCGCTGCCGAACACATGGCCAACCTCAGCCTACTCTTCCTCCGCCTCCGTGCAGCAGGATTAAAATGCAACCTTTCCAAGTGTCAATTTTTTCAACAATCCATTTCCTACCTGGGTCACATCATCGCTCAGGAAGGCATCTCCCCAGCATTTTCCTATGTGGACGCTATTTCCAACTTACCTCGGCCTCAGGATCTACATCAGTTGAAATCTTTTTTAGGCAAAATTTCATACTACAGAAAATTTATACCCTCAGCAGCACAAGTGGCAGCACCCCTGTACCACCTCTGTCGCAAGAATGTCCCGTTCCGTTGGACCCCAGCTTGCGAGACCGCATTCCACACCCTTAAACAGCAGCTCAAGTCCGCAGCATGCCTCATGCCATACACTCCAAACCTCCCCTTGATACTTGCCACAGATGCATCCGATTACGGTGTGGGGGCAGTTCTGTCTCATAAATTACCAGATGGCACGGAACGCCCCGTAGCCTACATCTCCAAAGCCCTATCGGCTGCTCAGCTTAAATATTCTCAAATCGAGAAAGAGGCGCTAGCTATTGTTTTTGCCTGCTCCAAATTCTATTCCCTTTTATATGGGATTTCTTTTCATCTCATTACCGACCACAAGCCACTCCTATCACTATTTGATCCGTCCACACGTCTGCCTACCAAAACATCCCACCGCATCCAGCGTTGGGCACTATTCCTGTCCCAGTTCAGATATACCATGCATTTCCGTACCACCTCCAGGCATGCCAATGCAGACGCCTTATCCAGACTACCGCAGGGACCAGACCTTGCCTTCGACAAGTCGGAACTTCTGGTGTTCCAGATCGACGATGACATACAAGAAGCACTGAAGACATTTCCAGTCACGGCCTCAAAAGTCGCGGCAGCCACAGGGGAGGACCCCCTCCTCCGTGTCATCCGACACCACATCCAACACGGGTGGCAAACACGTTCCCCTCCACGCCATCATCAAGACCTCAAGTTCTACTACTCCATCCGCCACCAGCTCTCAGTAGTAGAGGGAGTGCTCCTCCGCACAGAACCAAATTCCACCCCGAGGGTCGTCGTTCCGAGATCCCTACAACCGACAATCCTCCAAACTCTCCACCAAGGACACTGGGGAATTGCCCGCACCAAATCCCTTGCCAGACGCCATGTATTCTGGATCGGCCTTACCACGGATGTCACGAAGATGGTGCGGCGCTGTACCATCTGTGCCCAACAACTGCCCCGCCCCCCTCAAAAGTTCCTTTCCTGGCCGGCACCGTCCGGACCCTGGGAACGCATTCACCTCGACTTCGCTGGCCCATTCCTAGGCCACCAGTGGCTCCTAGTGACGGATGCCTTTTCCCACTTCCCATATGTCGTCCGTTGCTCCACAATCACCACAGAGGTCACCATTTCAGCCCTCACGAAGATCTTTTCCATCGAAGGATTACCATACGCTATCGTCACAGATAACGGACCGCAATTTCGAAGTCGGGAATTCCTATCCTTCTGTACCGCCAACAATATCCAACACCTCCTCACCCCGCCCTTCCACCCCCAATCTAACGGGGAGGCGGAACGGCTAGTCAGAACATTCAAAACCCAAATGACCAAATACACCACAAGTCACAAACTCGAAGAGGCATTGACACTCTTCCTCAGTTCCTATCAAACCACTCCAGTGGGGGCCAAAAGCCCGGCGGAATTGCTACATGGCCGCCAACTTCGCACTCTCCTCCATCTCCTCTTACCCCCGCCCAAAGTACAGGTACCTTCGGGCCCATTCCGTTTCACCCCGGGCTCCCTAGTCTGGGCCCGCGGGTTTGGCTCCCGGGCCGGTTGGCTTCCGGGGGTCATCCAGCGGCCCCGGGGCCGCCAACTGTTCGACGTCAGCCTGGATGGCCGGATAGTGCGACGCCATCGAAACCAACTACGTCCCCGCTACCCCACGGCACCGTCCTCTTCCACCACGGCACGGCCATCCACTTCTTCCTCTCCTTCCCTGCCACCTCCACCACTCCTGCCGTCTAACCGTTGCTCAGGGACAGTTACAGCGCCACCAACGACGCCACAACCTGTCGGTCGCTCCGACACCCTTCAGCCGCAGCCTCTCGACCACCTGCGGGGACCATCTTCAGCGCCCCCCGTACAGCCCCCGGCCATCGACGCCGACGAACCGATGCCGTTAGCTCCACAAGTACCTCCACCACAACCTGCACCACGACGCAGGTCGGCTCGCATCGCCAGGGGAACAGCTCCGTACTCCCCTGGAGGTAGCCTTCATAGTCTGCTCCAGGGCGCCGCGGCAGACGACCTCGCAGACGTCGCAGACATCGCTTCCCCCCCTCCCCCCCCGGGAGGGAGGTATGTTCAGTCTGCCAGTAAAGGCCCCTGCCAGGCAGACCTCACACACAACGCGCCTGCACGCCGGGATACATATTCGACTCCAAACAGGCGCAGAGACATCAAAACAAACCAGGAAAACAAATAGAATCATCTAGAAGCTAAGTGGGACTATTTCTTACAGAGGTCGCCGTACTACCACACAACGGAATTCCTGCGCCAGGCCGCCTATATAAGCGTAGCCGGCCGCTCCACCGCCAGTTCCGGCCTGACCGCGGAACCAGCTTCAACTACAGAAGACCCCCGGAAGTTCGCGAGAAGTAGAAGCCGTCTCTCTCTACCCCGGATCAGGACCAGGCTAAATTTCTCGACGGTCATCCGCTAACTGTACCACAATTGTTATTGTTTACCAGTGTTTTGTGTACATAGTAATAAACCTCTAGGAACCATTAAGTGTAGTTCACTTCAGTTACCATGTACTCACATTTCTTTACATTAAATTTCAGGCCATATTCCTCCACACTGTCTGTCCATACATCCAACTGCCGCTGCACTTCCTCTACCAACAACTGATAACAGTATCAAAAATCCGTAAATATTTTAACAAAATCCGAAAATCCTAAATTTTCATAAAAATCCATAGATATACGGATAAATCCGTAGAAATGGCAGCGCTGCTTCTTTGTATTTTTGATCGACGTGTCCAGTCCGCTGCAATGCTGACTCAAGCCTGTCCTGAGGAAGCAGAATACAGCACCTCTGTTGTGTGTTCACTCTTTGTGTGTTCGCAGCTGCCCCTGCGTTGCCTCTGAACTCCCTGTGGACATCTCCTGTGCCGAAGCTCTCCCCGCTCTCTGGACAGTCACTCTGCCTTGTTTTACGCCGCCTTTGCGCCTTTCAGCCACGTTATCTCTCAGACGACACAGCATCTTCGCTGCGGATTTGATGCTCTGTGAAGGTAGCTTTCCACGTAACCCGTAGAACTACCACAGAATAACAGAACACACACACATCATGTTCTCATTTCCCTAAATGCTACAGGTGTGGTAAGCAACATTAGTTGGCAGTGTAGTATTAAAGGGTGTGGCACAAGATGGAGTTATTAAAAAAAATCATTTCGCTGTCGTGTTCTGCCTTATGCGTCAGGTTATTGTGGTATTACATCGTACCCATACATCCGCTCAAGTTTAAGTGGTTTTCATGGAGTTAAATAGATCCAGAACGGAAACTACCTACGTGTCGAATCATCAACAAATTCTTGTTACTATTCCCAGTAATATATTACGTCTGTGGTGCTGTTGCAGCCGAAGAAGATATGGTCCATGTCCCCTATGCTCGTCTCGTCGCATCCGCATAAGGGACTTCAACTATGTTTATTCTGTTCAGGTGTGCGGGGAAACAGCCATGGTTGAACTTTAGTCTGGAGATGGTTACGATAACTTTTCTTGCGATCTTGAGTTGATGGTGCCAATGCTGTTTACGGATGACGGGGTGGATCTGTCCGTACTGTTTTCCTTTGACCAGTTGTGACTCCTCCCACTTTCTTCTCCATGATTCTCTCGCTTGTTTTTTTTTTTTTTTTTTTGTTTTTTTTGGTGGTTGTCATTAGGTCCCTCACAGTTACGAACGGATAGGAACTGCCTTCCTCGCATGCTACAGTAGCTTCGCCAGCTGATCCACCTGTTCCTTTCCTTCTAGGCCGATGTCGTCTTTCACCAACACGAAAACCAGCGTTTTGCCTTTCTGTTTAACCCGGCATGTTGCTTCTAAGATTATGCTTAAGATACTGTCTTTGCTGGCAACTTGCGTGTGTCCTTGCAGGCTGGTCAACGACGAGCGGGAGTCTGATATTGTGTGTAGATGTTGTGTCCACCAAAACTTCAGCATACGCAATTGCCTTCTGAATTGCCACCATTTCTGCTGTGAAGACGGATGCTTCCCTGGGAAGTTTGAACATACGATATCGCTTCCTCTTTATATCCAAATATACACAGCCCAATGATGAATTGGATTTCGACACATCTGTGTAGATGTGGGACGCGTTTGGCCATTGGGCAAGGAATTCTGCCAGCTTAGCGGTACTGCCATGTCTGGGGTCTTCCAGTTCTCACGTTGAGTGGTGTAACAGTTTCTTCATATGGCATAAAAAACTCTGGAAGGAGGTGTGTCGACATTATGTTGTTGTTGTACCTGTTGATTTCGATTAGTGCGATTATTAGCACTGGGATTTTTTACGTGACCAGTATCTTCCGCAAGTCAACTGATTTCCAAGGGCCTCAATTTTCTAGATTAGGGTGTTGTTATTAATCTTCTTTTGTTTAAGCGGAAACTGGTTACAGAGTTGCATATGTCATATATGGAGAGGTGGCTCTGGTGTTTCTACCAGTAGCGCATTATTGGGTGTTGACGCCATAGCCCCTGTGCATATTCTTAGTGATTTGTACTGCAATCGACGAGAATTTGAAGGATGTTATCAGTTGCTGATCCATAGAACATGCTTGCGTAATCAAAATGTGGCCTGATGAAAGATCGGTATACAGTCGAGGCAACTTTCGGGTCTGTAGCCTACCAAGGTTTTGTGGTTGCTTTCATGACATTAAGTGCCGCCTCACATTTGCTTGAAATGTCTTTGATTTGATGTTTCCAGTTAAGCTTGTTATCTATTGTGACTCCCAGGTATTTTACAACTCGACGATACGGAAAGCGGTATCATCCATATCGGGGATTCTACGTCTGCTATAAATTGACACCGCTGATTTGGTTTGGGATATGTCCTGAGCCACTGCCGTAGTCGACCGCCCAAGTCATCTAGGGCGTTCTTGCAATCAACTAGCTCGTTCATCATTACTTAGAAACACAAGTCATCTACATATAGGAGCATCATCACCTTTTATATTACCAGTCATCAAAGGTCTCTAGTAAATATGTTGAACAGCGGCGAGAACGTCTAGCCTTGAGGAAGGTCGCGAGTTGTTATTCGAGGGCCAACTATTGTACTAATCTCAGGTTCCGTGTCCAAATTTGGTCTGAAATGCGCATGTCAACTAACCAACAGTTTACATATTATTACCAGCCGTCACGGAACGGTTGGCACAACCAATGTGAAGCTACTTTCGAGCTCTGGTTGTGGTAGCACTGAGCTTATGGTCGTTGGCACGCGACGTACAGCCGACTGACGCGCACGCTCTCAGTGTCAGCGATGACGTATTACCCGTAGAGTACTATAGCCAACATAGCGCAGTGAAACCGCAATATCATACAACTTAGGTACATGTAAGATTCTACATTATGTTAATTACCGTTTTAAGGTAAACACCCAGAAGCCATACAAATTTTTAGACAATGATTGCAGTATCAATACTTTTAAGACCAGAGGGTAACTGGTTTAAGTTTAAATACTGTGTAATCTTTGGCGAAGTTAAGAGCGTTTGGGTTGGCTGGCCTGCAGATTTAATTGGCTGTCACGTGTTCGTGTGACCACCAGAGAGGGAGAGAAAAGAAATATGGCGCTGAGCTACTAACTCTAATGAGCAATGAGCATACAGGCTAGAGATGACATTATGTAGAGAGTCAGGACTGTTACAAGAATTGTTGTGAATAATTTCAGTAGATAGAGAAGTACTGAAATCGTAAAGCAAACTTAGTAATAAGAAAAATATGATAGCAAAGAACTTCTGCTGGTCGTTCCGATTGTGAATAAAAATGCGTTCTTTTTATGTCCAATAAATGCATAATGTGAAACAGTAAACTTCGATTTAGTGGAGTCCTGTTACAATCAACTTTTCGCAGGTGCAGTGAGAATAACATTTCCATAACTGCAAATAATATTTTCCGTCATTCTTGTTGTCAGAGCACAAAATCGCCTCCATTATTCACCATGCATGAAATAAATATAACCAGCTTCAAGAGCTTTTAAAAGATTGTTATAGAGCATACTTTTAGTGGCCCACGGGTTTTTGGTAAATTACGGGAATACAGTAAGGATTTCACACACACATCTGTGCCGACTGGTTTACGCTCGTTGGCAGTGGCTTAGCTACAGGCTAGCTGTAGGGACGCTCCAAGATCACGGGATGAATCTATATATACACTCGTCCATCTATAGTTGTTACCATTGTATTTCCTCGTTTCGTAATCTTTTTCCAAGTAAATTATTATAAAATCCTTTGTCTGTGTCGTTGCTAATTTGACTACTGTGTAGGAGTATTCGAGCGGTCTGGTGGATCAGTGGTGAAGACTTCTAATTGGAGATCGAAAGGTTCCCAGTTTAACTCCCAGTCTCGGCAGGGATACCGAGCGTGGTGGTGTAACGGTTAGCGTTCTCGCCTCGCATTCGGGAGGACGGCGGTTCGAATCCCCGTCCGGGCATCCAGATTTGGGTTTTCCATGGTTTCCCAAATCACTCCAGGCAAATGCCGGATGCTTCATTGAAAAGGCCATGGCCGAATTCCTTCCCATTCCTTGCCCCCATCCTTTCCCGTCTCTAAAGACCTCGCTGTTGAGAGACGTAAAGCAGTTAAAAAAAATTGGCAGGGATTTTCGTAGAGCCTTAACACGACCTTCACCTCTGACACTGCATACTGTGTGCTGTGAAGTACCCAAAAAAATCGATTTCCACGCTAAGTTGCATGTGTTGTATGCCCGTTAGGATTACCGGGTTAGGTTAGGTAAGGAGAAACGAACTGGCCATCCTACCTCCTATACCAGATTAAGAATAACCTCCCTCGCCAGGTCCAACCAACCTTCGGGTTGAAGCTTAGCTTGCCTTATAGCACTGTTCATTAAGACCCGACCGCGAAGCTTTATCCAAGGAATGTCGTTTTTCCTTATGGCTTTCCACCTCGTCAAAGTCGAGGTCCTTAGAAGTGGGAAAGAACAGTGGTCTCGAGGGAAGGAAAACGGAAATAGCCTTCTGAATTAACGATTTTGCCATTTGCTTAGAGTGATATTTGAGTGAAATCATGCAAAACAAGAATATGAATGACCGGAAGTGGATTCGAATCTGCATTCTCCAGAGAGCGAGACCGTAGTGTTACCGCTCAGTCCTGAAGAAGTTAAACAGCTACTAGAGTATTAGTACACCAGCAAATACTCTAGAACAGTGATGTCAAAGATACGGCCCGCGATCGCAATGTGACACAGAAACAAGAATCATGTTTTTTAGAGCTTTTAAATTTCACTCGATTCCTCTACGGAAGTTTTAAAATGCGCACACTACATTTATAAGTAATTTCAAGGGCAGCGCGTGCCTAGACAAGCGAGAGAGATAGACAGTAACGCCATCTCTTAGCAACAAGCGGAATCTTCCACGCGCTTCGAGTCTAGACTAGAACCTTCCTTATCGATATAAAAAGAGTGCGTCGGCGCGACGTGAGTCAGTTGAGTCGATTGTGAAGGTATTGTGCATTTGTGTCGTGCGCGTGCGATATTCATAATTGTTGTGTCGAGTTCCATAATTGTTACGATTTTGTCACAAAAACGTAAAGTTGATAGTGAGTGCAGAGTTTTTCAGTCTAAACGGGAAAGTGCAGAGTTTTTCAGTCTAAACGGGAAATTGCATATTTTTTCATAGAATGGAAAGGTAAACCACTGTGTTTGATTTGCAATCAAGCAGTTGCTGTTTGTAAGGAGTTTAACTTGAACAGACACTATGATACGAATCATAAATCAAAATTCGATTGTTACACTGAAAAAATAAGAATGGACACATTGTCATCTTTAAAATCTAAACTTCAAGGTTAACAATCGATGTTTACTAAAGCTAATACTGAGAGCGAAGATGCCCTGAAATCAAGTGCATTAGAAATCGCGAAGAGATCAAAACCTTTCACTGATGGTGATTTTATTAAAGACTGTATGTTGAAAGTTTCCGATGTTTCATTTCCATCTGAAAAGTCAATAATTCAAAATATTTCGCTGTCAAGAAACACTGTTGCTTCAAGAATAAATGATTTATCTCAAAATTTGGTTTTTCAATTGAAGGAGAAAATTAAGGAATTTACAAACATTTCACTGGCTGTTGACGAGAGCACTGATACTGTTGATGCTGCACGCATTCTGAGTATGTTTGGTAGCGCCTATTTATGTGAGCAGATGTTTTCCGCCACGAAAATAAATAAGAACAAACATCGCACAAGACTTACGAATGAACATCTCCAATCAATTCTTAAAATAATTACAACAAATATGATACCTAACATCAATGAGCTTGTCAAAAACAAGAGAAATCAGGTATCTGGATCCTCGAGCTCAAAATAATTACCCTCTTTTATAACTTTGATATGATTTTTAACAACCGTATGTTATATACTATACAATTAAATAAATAAAATGTTATAATTATTCTGTACTTTTTTTTATTTGAATCTGGCCCGCCTACACATTCTAAATTTAATATACGGCCCTATGCTAAATTGAGTTTGACACCTATGCTCTAGAATATCCTAAAGCAGATAATAATTATCACAGTATTTTTGTAACGGTTTTGATTTTTTGCACTTAATATTTGGAATAAGACATTTATTATACTCCGGTCACAAAATGGTGACATATTGCAGTACCATAATGATCACCATCGTGTCTACTGAAGACACTGTAACTGCATTTGGAAATTTGTGCAGCTAAATCGTTTTTTTTTAGGCTTGTCAAAGAAAGCTTTTGAGCCATCGCTATAAATTACTGTTTCTTTCCACTAACCCGGTGACTGGTCATATATTATTTTTTCGTTGTTGCTATCAACAGTTAATCTCCGTATACTTAATAAAAATTAGTAAAAAGCTTAATTGATTCAGAGGCGGATGGGAACATTTCCAGAGATTAGCTCTCCTTGGATGCTTTATTGTACAAAAAAAGAAAAAAAGAAAAAAATGAAATATTTTGTTTGTATGTTTGCGTGCTTTTCTTATGTTCTGTGTACCATAGGCAGATGTTTTTGTAATAACGGAAAAATTTGTGTTAAATTTCAGACAAATTGATGTCTTCTCCTATGTTTGATTTAAGATTGGTTTCTTTAACTGAGACACACTGGCGCTGGGTTATTTATTAAGAGACAAATAAATAGTGGAAGGAATTTTCATTATTAAGGTTTTACTTGGCAGTGTAGATGAGTTGGTGGTGCACGATTCCTAATCACCAAACAGAGTATTGAAATTCTTGAATTAAACGTAAAACATCTTGCCCACCGATATGGTGACAAGGCAGTATTATACTGTATGCCGATGGGGACGTCAGGCCAGATAACCTTCTCGAATGAGCCTGCACCGGAATTTAATCCTCTCTCTTTTTTGAGTCTCAGCTACCATTCAAAACTACACTCCATACAAACATTCATCTACATCTACATCTACATATATACTCTGCAATTCACAAAATTGTGGGTGGCAGAGGGTGCTCAGCACCAAAACTAATTACTTTGTTGTGCATTCCAATCCCTAATGATACGAGGTAAAAAATAATTCATATAAGAATTGCCGCAGTCATCAACAAATAAGGTTTCACTATCAATTTTATGCTGAGAACATAAGATACAACCCACTTCCGTTACATCCCCCCGCTTCCTGAACATGCTAAGACGCTCCATACTAGTCACCTACCCCAGGCCACCGTAGTGGGACGCACTTATATAACACTCATCTTTAGAGCTTAATTTTAGATGGTTTTTCTGAAACAAAAGCGGGAAATTTTTCGTAAAACTTGGTGGGAATTCCCCTGCTCAATAGCACGAATAGATAATAAGTTTCTATAATATATTTTATTACAGCAGTACGCACTATAATTTGATGTCTATCCTACTACAAATCTGTAAGCGGACTGTATCTTTATGTTACTACAGAATCGATTAGCATGCGGTTACCACAGTTTAAGAGCTTAAAATCTGCGGCATATATCACGACTTCACGGGACCGGGCAATACAACAAGATAATATAATTCATTCCTACTGAGAACAGATCACGCTGCATTACTGGCGATTAGGCATGGAAAGATATTGCAATAGGTATGAAAAGTAGTGCATGGAAGGGAAAAGATGACCATGACCACAAAGTGGCACTCGATTTCAGGCACAAGGGTGTGGGAAGATTCTCTTTTTTAGGTAAGGGTGTCAGGGATTGGAATGAGTTACCAAGAGAAATGATGAATAATTTACCGAAAACGTTGAAAGTATTTAAAGATAAAATTTGTAGAGGGTAAATGTAGGTGGGTGCAGGATAGAGGGGAGATGGGGGCGTAGGGAAATTGCCACAGGACCCTATCCTCCATTGCAATTAAATTAAAGACTCCTTTGCGAGATACCCACCAAAGATCACGTTACATTTCAATTAGACACACCACACCTTGCATACTGTTAATACATATATATTTTTTTACTTCTTAGAATGTTTTTATTTCTTCGGTTTTTTGGAATATAATACGTGTTACAATGCACCGAAAACACTAATAAAAGCTGTACATTAGGGTGTCCCTTAAATTTCAATTTCAATATATTTTTACGCATACCTTCTAAAAACTTTCGTATTGACCTAATATAGTCTAGAAATAAATATTAGCCCGATTTATAAACTATAACCCGTGCCGACTTGAGTTTTTAACTTGTCCATACAAGTTGCGCGGGTGCAGCGCTGCGACCTGTTACTGCGAGTTTCAATTGTCATTTCATACGTGATTTCTAACATTATTAGTGCGTTGTTGTTTATTGTGCGAAGATGTCTGTGGAATTACGAAGTGATAAACAAAATATTTACCTTATCGGACAGCCAAGCCACCAGATAAATGGTGCAAAATTACCATCTAATCGACAAGTTCTCACCGTTTTATTTTACAATATTCGTGAAATGTTAGTGAAAGTGCGAATCTTGTTATAAGAGAGTGCATTATATTTTGGGAAAAAGCCAGAATTCCTACGAAGGCATTTCCTAATTGCGTGAAGAAACTTGTTGATTTATATCATGTTTGGAGGGAGCTGCAAAAAAACTGTAAGAAAACTCAGGTGACATTCAAGAAGCGTGAAAATAATTTTGTAAAAGACCTTGATAACTTATTTGATATTGCACATGCTGATGCCTTCGACAGAATGAAGATAGAAGAAGACAAAGAATTTTTAAGGAAACAGAGAGAGGCATGTCGACCGGGATGCTTAGGTGGAATTGACAAAAAATTGGCGGAGAAAGAAGAACGAGTTAGGCAAAGACGACTGGAAGAAGAGGAAAGAAAGGTAAAACAAAGAGAGTTATTGGCTGTTGCCTCTACTTCTTTTATAGATAACTTGGAATGTCTTGATAATTCGGATGAGGAACAGATTTCGAACTCTGAACTTAGTACTCAGATTCCTTGCCCTGAAAAAAGTTCTAAAAGAGGCACGAAAAGTTTCATAACTCCTAAACTGGTAGCAGCTTTAGATCGATGTCAATTAAGCATAAGAGACTCAGTTTACATTCTCCATGCGGTTGTAGAAGCGCTTGGTCTGAACAGCGATGATTTCCCTATTAACAAATCCTCGATTCAGCGAATACGTACTCAGGCGAGAAAATCCAGGGCAGAAGCAATAAAAACTGACTTCCAGAATAATTTGCCTGACGTAGTCACAATCCATTGGGATGGAAAACTATTACCTGCATTGAATGTACGAAGTTCAAAAGAAGAACGCTTGCCAATTATTGCTTCATTTGACGATAGAGAACAGCTTCTTGCAGTCCCAAAATTAGAGAGTTCTTCTGGAAAACATCAAGCTAAAGCCATTTCAACTGCACTATTTGACTGGAACCTCCATGATAAAGTACAGATAATGTGCTGCGATACAACAGCTTCAAATACTGGCCGTTTCAGTGGAGCTTGTGCTATTTTGGAGCAGACTTTAGAAAGGGAATTACTGCTTTTTGCTTGTCGTCATCATATTTATGAGTTGGTCCTTAAAGCTGTTTTTGAAACCAAGGTAAAGCAAATTACAAGTAGCCCAGATATTCCAATTTTCAAAAAGTTAAGAGATAATTGGAAAAATATTAACATCGATAACATTGAGCCACCTCTGAATTTCGTTAAAGCACATATTGCTGAGACAAACATTACATCTTTGTTAACTTTTTATAAGACTGAACTGGAAGAACCTTTTATTAGAGACGATTACCGCGAATTGGTTGAACTATGCGTTGTGTTCTTAGGAGGAGATACAGAGAATAAACTAAAACTCAGGCCCCCCGGAGCTTTGCATCAAGCGCGATGGATGGCGAGAGCGATCTATTCTATAAAAATGTGTTTGCTTCAATCGCAACTTAAAATTACTGCAAAGGAAAAAAATTCTCTACAAGATGTTTGCTTATTTATCGTCACCTTGTATACTAAACCTTGGCTCGAATGCACAGTGGCAATTAAAGCACGTAACCAAGACTTGTGCTTTTTGAAAGCTCTAAAAGAATATGAAAAAGTAGACGCGACAAGTTCCAAGGCATCCATAAGCAAGTTTGTTCATCATTTATGGTATTTGTGTGAAGAAACAGTTATGTTATCACTCTTTGATGAAGAAGTTGATTCCAAAATCAAGACAAAAATGATTAATAATTTAAACAGAGACGAAAGTTCAGATTCCTCTAAACGCTATGTCCCATCGAAGGAAGAAATTACGCAAAATTTGTTTGGTAAGCTTAATATTTTCTTGTTTCTTTTTTCAAAGTTTCGTGGCTTAGTTTTTGCTTGTTTAAAATGTTTTTTCTTTCTTTCAGATATGACGCTGGATGATTTTGTGACTCAAAGAAGCAAACAATTTCTATCTCGACTGCAGATCGACGACAGTTTTCTTCGGGAAGATGTATCTTCTTGGGGTGACAATCCTACTTTTTTGGAAGCTAGAAGACGAATAAGTCGTTTGAAGGTCGTAAATGACACTGCTGAAAGAGCTGTTAAATTAATGCAAGATTTTAATGTACTTATCACGGCTGATGAAGAGCAAAAACAGTTTTTGTTGCGTTGTGTTCAGGAACATAGAAATCTGTATCCAGACTGTAAAAAAACTACACTAAAGAGAAGTTACCCTAATTAATTATTATTATAATTTGTATTTAAATAAAAGTTTATGTTGATCTTATTTTATTTTTACTCATATTTACTTTATTTGTTGCATTTTAATTAGTTTTTGATCAAATCAAAATGGCAGGCCAAAACTCCATTTTTTATTAAACTTGAGAGCTCGGTCGGCACGGGTTGCAATCATGCTACAAATATGAAATTTCATATTTAAGTACATTTTAGCATTTATAAAAAAAAGTAGAGGGTATGCGTTTCGAAATTCTAAAAAAAAATTTTTTTCGCCAAATAAGGGACACCCTACTGTACATAAAAGATTACCACAGCAATAAGAGTAACAAAGTTGTAGAAATTACGAATAATGTTATAAAGATCCTACATTACAAACGTTTATTCTTTGCCACTAGAAGATAAACAAAAAGCAAACGGGATATTACCAAGGTCCGCGCGGGCCAAACTGCAGGGACATTCTGTTTAGGGATATAAATGTTTTTTTAGCTGTTTATACGAACATTTCAATCTGATAACGGACTGTGTGAAATTCCATTCCACCAGCAGTTTCTTTAATGAGTTCTCTCGTAATTCAAATATTTGCATCAAATTTCGTATTCGTTTGAGGCAGATTAATTCATGTTGCAGTTATACGGTAACATCGAAGTTGCTGGAAACTAATTTAATTCGTATTCGCTTGCGGTTGATAACTGCTTCAAGCTGCTCTTTGCAGACGTGGATTCATACAGTATTCTGTTGTCTAAATTAACAACTAGAAAATAATGCTCTACACTAATCAAACAGCAATCACAAATCTTTATTGTTTATAACATGTCAAATATTACTTTCGTAAATGTTTGACATCGTTTTTTTTCGTTTTATTAACACGAATAGATTTAAGTCTTTAAGACACAGGATTAATGCCATTTTTTGCCTTCAAAGAATGGTTGCATTATGAAATTCAATTTTTTTCTTTGTCACCTTTATCCTTCACTTCTCGACATGCATAATGCAATTACGAAATGTATCGAAATGAACGTGTAATTCTGCGTAAGTGACAGTAAAACAAGTAAACCTAGCGTATTGTTTCAATCTGCTGTTCATAACACCTGTCTTATGTCCTGAATTAACATAACTCTTTAATTTTAACTCTTAAAGTAAACCTATTTTTTTCAAGAGGAGATCACACCGAGTATTGCAAGAGACCTGCTTCACATGAACGTAGAATTTTCGAAAGAGTTTAAAACGATATAAATATATCGTTTCATCTTTTGTATGTATCTTATGTAAAACGAGGTCTCCACGGTGAATAGATTGTTAAGTTGCCAATATATGATTTGATGTTAGTGGTTGATAACGCTGCAGTAGTTGCTAGAGAGTCGGCAAGCAAGTAAGCCGGCTAGATGACAGGGGCGTAGCTATTATGGGGCTAGGCGGTGCAGTGCACCGGGGCCCCTACGCTCTGCCCCCCCCCCCCCCAAGCGCAGTTCAGAGGCCCAAGAGCCTTCATGGAAAACTGGTGACTTTTTTTCCTTTTAGTTCTACAGTCGTCTAAGGGGGCCCCTGAGACACAGGAAGCCCCTCACTAAGGACCCTCTCACTGCTCAGGGGGCCCCCATCCTCAGCTCAGGGGGCCCTTACCAACAACACTAATCAAATTAAAAGTCGCCCATTTGGCCTGAGGGCCCAAAATAAATTTTTTGCGCCGGGATCCTTTTTGACCTAGCTACGCCACTGCTAGATGATAATGTGCCGTTACCTTATACAGACTTCCTACCCCGGGTGAAACAAAAAATAAAACAGGATTATCAAGAATTTTGGACTAAAACAGGACAACTTAAAGGAAAACAATACGTGGCCATCCAACCATCAGTTCCAAAACAAGTCTGGTATAAAGACTTCCACGCAAAAAGACAATTCCTGACATCAATAATTCGGATGAGATTAGGACATTGTGCTGCCCCAGCCATCTCCATAAAGTGGGGGTCATGTAATCACCACTGTGCGACGCAGACAAGGAAGACGAGGCAGATTTAAATCACGTATACTTCAGATGCAGTAAATACTCCACCCACAGCAAAAATCTGCTAACTAAATTATTATCGCTACAGGTTCCTCTCCTGACATCGATCTCAACCCTCCTTGCGACGCGCCACCCGAAGATATATAGATGCCTAATAAACTTCTTACGCGAAGCACAAATTAACATTTAAACGAAACTAATACAAACAAATGGACAAAAATCATACCAAAACTAGTTAAAATTCCATATGTAAAATTATATTAAATAGCCAATTTGTATAATATGTAATATTTTAAATATGAATTATATGTAAATATGTAAATAATATTTAAATAACATGAAAATATCTAAACTATATGTAAATATGCAAATTAGATTTAAACAATGTAAAATATGTTAAATATGAAAGATACGTAATAAGCAAAATGTCATTTGTAAGATGTCATATGAGAGCTGATGTAATGGTAACCAAATTAAAAAAAAAAGATGATAATGTGTGGTACGAGAGGACTGAGTGATTGTTGGCAGTATCGCCACGAGATGCGACTGCCGAAAAGTATTTGTTATTTTTTTGTGTTCTTCTGGATTTTAAAGAGTGTTTACCGGAAGGTTATGATTGTAAAAGTTTGAGAAGGAACCGACCACAAAATGCACGTAGTGATTAATGTTGAAAGTGGTATTTTTTTTGTTTGATCATTTTCTTTTGACTGTTTTCCCATCAATAATTGGAATTTCATGTTTTACCTATTAAAATTTTGCGTAACGTGGGCTATCATCAAGATACCATGGCAATATGGTTTATTTAAAATCTACGACGGGCCCGCCCTTGCAGTAATATGCGGAGCACCTTGTAAACGGGTCCGCAAATGCCTTCTGCATAAAATGGTACAGAAAATACTGTCAATCTACGAAGACGCCAAGGGTTTTACGTTACAAGTTTTAAATTTCAGGAAGTCATTGTGTTTGCAGCAAGTCCTTACAGCAATTGTGTTTATTTTTAGACTCTCAGTGCCGCGTTCTGTCATGTTATATTTTCCTACTAGCTCGTACCCACGACTTCGTACGCGTGAATTAAGAATTTTTTTGCCAGAATTAAATAAAGAAAGTTGTTGGTAACGAAGGATTGGTCCCAAACAATATCGAGTCGGAATAATATGACAAGAAAGCTATCACTATATCATTGTACCGTCGAACCTGTCTCTTGAAGAGAATCAATTTCCAACATATTTCTGTCACCATTCGATAAGGTCTCAAAAATTCGTGGCTACAACTGTTAATCATACTGGAAAAAATTTTCTGCGCACCTCATACAGATTTCCTTATAAAATTCCATCACAACGATATAGCCATTTAGTCTTCAAAACGTAACAAAAAGTCTGAGACTTACTTCCGTATTTATAATAATACTAGCTGACCCGGTCACGCGTTGCTGTGACTTAGTAATTATAGAACGTTGGATTAATGTTATTCTACCTACTTCCTAAAGTAGTCAAATTAATATTCACTAATAAAGACAAAAACATTGTAGTCGATTTGGAAATTCAAATTTAATTGGTAAAGAGTTACGGAGAGTTGAAATTAAGGACAAACGATCATAAAAAAAATTAATTTACATTTTATTACAAATTACTTAATTTAAATTATATAAAAATTGATATTTATAAAATAAATAAATAAATTATTTTTTATTTATTTATATAAACTGAAATTTCAGTTTTATAAATGAGGCCTATGAAGTTGATTTTTAAACATTTTTAACAATTATTTTCATTATTTTAAATTATTACAATTTATAATTTTAATTTACCTAAGCGCTAATTGGTGCACCATATTTTTAGTAGGCCTGTCTTTTGCTAATACAAATAGATTTAATGATTTTCCTACACTTGAGAAGGCGACATATAGTTGCCCATGGGAGAAACACGTATTTTCCAAATCCAAGCCGCAAACGGACATTGTTTGGCCGTGTGACTTATTTATTTTCATAGTGAAAGCCAGATGAATCGTAAATTGAAGCCTTTTAAATGGTATTGGATATTCTTACTGTATCATTGGAATACGTGGCAACAGGAACGATTTCTCCTTTAAACATTCCTGTCAAAATAGTTGCTTCAAGAACATTTCCGGTGATCCTTTTGATCACTAAACGTGTACGGTTGCATAATCTAGGTGGATTCAAATTACGAAGAAGAATAATCGGTGAACCAATATTTAACCGGAGATTGTGTGGTAGCATTCCTGTTATATCCAAGGAGTTTAAAAACTCATTTGGAAAATTTACGACTTCATTTTCAGATCACCTGGCAACATCTGTTTTATCTGGAAGTTAATTTCGTTGACATTAACATTTTTTTGCTGCCAAAATAGCACGATTACTGATCCAATTATGATCTAAGTAATTATTTGATATACTAACGCTGAGTTAGTTCATTTTTGAGTGAACAACAATGCAGAATTTGTCTGGCAATTTGATCTATTGTGTATTTCGATGCAGTTGTATTTCACCTTTTCCAATATCCAGCAATTGCTTACAAAATACTTGTGCCGCATGTTCATGGCCAATCAAAGTGTTTCGACACTCCGCCATAAAACGATTGTTTTAAACATGCGTTAATCTCATCGGCAAAAGTAGAGCGAGGAATCACTGGTAATGTCTGTCGGAAGTCACCAGACAGTAGTAGGAAAGTACCACCGAAAAGTTTATCGTTACCTTTCAAATCTTGCACAGTTCTATGAAATGCATCGAGTGAATGTTTATGAGCCATAGTACACTAATCCCAAATTATAATTGAACTCTTTTGTAACACTGCAGCCATTCCACTTTTCTTTTTAATGTTTACACATTGCGTTTGGTTTGTTATGAATGTCTAGTGGCAGCTTAAATGCTGAAAGTGCGGTTCACCCACCATCTAAAAAAGTGGCAGCAATGCCTGACGATGCAATTCCAATGCAATTTTCTGTTGCGACTGTACCTTCGCAAGGATCAGCGATATTAAAAATGTCTTACAGGTTCCACCTGGCGCGTCCAAAAAAAAAAAAAAAAAAAAAAAACGCCTTGTTCAGCATCAACAGTCAGCATAATCCGCTTATAAATATTTTTTTGTTTGTTGTCAGTAATGGCTCATTATTCGCAATAATTGTCGGTCGATCAGGTGATGGCATACCATAATGATTAAGTGGCAAATCTGAAATTAAAATACATAAATCTTCGATTAACACTAATACTTAATTAATCATTATACATCTCTGGTGTGAAATTTAGATTTGGATATTGGTTTTTTTTTTTGTTTAACTCGGTGTAGTATATCTTCAGTCATGCTGTTTTTATATTTTTCCCACAAACTCGAAGATTGTGTTGGATAACATGTTGTCAAAATAATTGAAAACAGTTTGACGAATACTATTCGGCGTGGCTGTCAACGCTGCATCAGCAAGTGTCAGGTCCCAATGATTGTCGTCTACCAGCAGCTGCAACTCGCGACATGCATCTTGACATGTATTGAACACTCGACATGTATTGAACACTCGACCATTAACTGTTCGTAAAAATTCGAAAGAAGCTGGTCCGGGAACATTCACCAATAACAAACGCTGAAAGAAACATTCACGTTCTTTGGATGCACTGTGTAAATTCGTCCTAACGTCTTGGCTTTGAATATGCCTACGATCGAAGGATGTGGTTCTCCTTGTTTACGTGGCTACCATTTTTTTACCTAATTTGTTCCATGAAAAATAGCTTGGAACATCGGTATATAATAATGTTTTTTTTGCGAATTGGCCGAACACGTCAGATTTTTGACACAATGTGAAAAATTCAGTTTGTGGTTTGTCGTTTTTGGTGGCACAAGTACGGATTTTAACTTCCAGCCAAATCAAAATGTGAGAATGAGGCAAACCTCGCTTTTGCCACGCAATCAAATACAGATAGCAACGTGTGTTACCGAAAACAGAATGTTTTACGATTAAATCAATCAATGATTTTAATGTGTTTGAACACACGTGCCGTGACATCATGACGATGTATTGATTGATGGCCTGGTTATAGCAAAGTTTGTATTTCCTCCCAATTCGGATTATATGTAAATGTAATAAACAGATCTGGACGACTATAATGTCTTACGTAAGTCATCGCATATTGTTATAATTTCTGCATGTTCATATTTCTTGTAGAATAATTTTAGCTGGTGTAATATTAAAGTTAGGTGGTTATGGACTGCTGATGTAGCTTGAAGGTAAAATAAATGCATTACCGATATCATTGGCGTTTAAATTTTCATAAATATTGCCGATAACAGTATCTCGTAAGAGGATGTATTCCTCCGATCGTAATTTAGCCTGGTTGTATCGAATAAATCGCAAATGCTTGTTTTCAACCTTGGCGTATATATCCACGACGTATTGATGGCACAGTTGACGATATCGAAGGATATAGTTATCAATCGGGGGGCGTAGTACTTCATTGAAGTAACTTTTTTATTTGTTTTATTACTTGAAAAAATAATAAATTAAATAGTAAAAAAAAGAATAAAAATCAATATAGTTGGCCCGCTATAATCCGGCCCCTGGTCGGAATACCGCGGGTCTACTGTACTAATAAAATAACCAATTAAATAGTATAATATTAAATTTACCAGTAACTGGATCACGCTGTTTGATGTTGATGTGATATTCATCCTGCCCTTGCCAGAATATCAGTGGATACTGGAGTGCGTCATACGAACCGTATAGATCCGAAATTATACTAACAGTTCTATCTTGACGTGTGACTTTTATCAACTGAGTCACCATCCATAAAAACTGCAACTTCATCTACGGTTGGCGCGTTGAACCTGCCAGCGTGTTCTCCTGATGGTAATTTGTCAGCTTTGATGACAATTTGATAGTTGTCATTTTTTAATTGTGGCGACACAATTGATTAAGTTGATTATTATTTTCCAAAAAATTTTCCAACAATACCACAATTGCTCTCTCTTCTGCTTGTTCGATGAAATTATACTGGCACCTAGTTTTCAAGCGTTCCTCTCAATTTCGAATAAATTTGGAGAAACTTCGGGTCATAGTTTGGCATCGGTATCAACGACCCAATCTTATTGTACACCTGGCCTTGTATTTTGAATTTAGTTTCAAAATGACGTCCATCAGATGTGAGATCGCAAATTTTTGTTGCCCCAAAAGACGTCATCTGGAAGCAAGAATTGAATTTGCGTGTCTTGCGCAGAAACAATTTCGAATCGTTTTGATTCGCCAGCAAGAAGGATTGTAAATGTTCTGGCGGATTGGGTAGCGGTAATAATACAACTTATCCTGATGCACAACACATGCCAGCTGCTTCATTGCGGAATTTCAACGCCTGATAATATTGGCATATTTTGTTCATTGCACAGATTGCAATTTAGAATGTGCAGTGTAATCAATGGCTGGTGCATATTGGAACGTAAGACGAACAAATGATCCACGTGTTAAAGCACGGCTGATTTGCTGTCTCTCTCGTTCTCTCTCCAAATGTAGCTATGTGCTGTTCTCGTGCCGCTCTTGTTCTCGATATATTCTGTCACAGACGTTCATCACGCTGTTCTTGAGATTCTTGCATACGACCCTCAGCTGTCCTGATTCTTTGAACTTCCTTACTTGCCACGATTTGTGTTGCTGATTGATGAGCTCTCTCGTCGTGCGTCGTGCCTCTCTGCTACACGCATTGTCGAGGTTAGATTCTTTGGCGATATTTCTCTGAAAAAATATTTGAATTACAACAAAAATTGCCCTTCTGAAAGCCTTAAAATAAGACACTATAATACAGTGGTGAAACCGGAATTTTTTGGTCCATTGAAAAATACAGTTAAATGGAAGTTAAGAACTAATGAGGAAATATATAATAACATTGAAAAAATAACAGAAAAAGAAGAATGGTATTTTTTGGATACATTTATAGCATAGATGACACCAGGCTTTCAAGAGATTTAGAAAGATTTGAATCGAAATATTACCAGTGAACTGTATGGAAAGAAAATTTTTCGATAGCAGATTTTGAATATGGCCGGATTCAAAGTAGAGAGGAGTGCAATAATGAAGGAGTACTGGGGAGGAAGAAAGAAAAAAACAACAGGAGAGGAATTTAAATTGACATGTGGTCTCTAGCTCACCATAACAAAAAGAAGAAGAAAAATGATAAGCTAGCGAAAAATACTTACACGATTCGAATTTATCGTAACGTTTTCTTCAATGTTATATTGATGTGTGTAATTATTTTTGTCGTTAGGTATAATGACACACAAACGATAAACAACAATACAGTACAATTATAACACAATACACAGCACAATTAAAATTGAAGAAACTCACACATATGGCGTGGAATAGACTGTAGCATAAAGAAATCGAAATACAACGCCATCTGCTGGATGGTTCGATAAATTAACACACCGCCATCTGTTAGGAATATACTGTAGCATAAATAAATTGAAGCAGAACGTGATCTACTGGATGGTTGACCAACCTAGCTAACCAAGTGTTGTATCGATTAATTAACACATCACTATCTGTTAGAAACTTATGGAACTATAATTATAATTTCGTGTGGTCGTAATGACCTGGGTGACATGGTTTCTACCTATCCCGCCCATCCTGCCTGGTACAGGGGACCTACATTTTAACGTCGAATCCGAACCACAGTATCGTCCTGGCGTGTTTCACTTTACACAGCATGCTGCGCCGGAGGTTAATGCCAGGTTAAGTGTCTATAAAAATCCCCGCCGACACATGGACTCGAACCGGGGACCTTTCCATTCCCAGTCAGACATCCTAACCACTCAGCCTGCAGACCGCTGGGCCTAGGTGGCTTACAAATAATTACAAACCATTGTCCTATGACAAACATTTAATCAACATTTATTTCGCAATAATAAATATTGAGGTCTATAATCCAGATAAAAACTATCCTATCTTTTAAGTTGGACTAAATTACACACAGTAAGCCAAATATCATCTAAATAGATTATGTAGTTTAGGAGTTCATCCCGGACAAACATCGTGACACGAGATTTTTATATATATAAAGATTACTGTGGTTCACATTCACACACTGACTGCGAACAACACCTGAGGGATCATTATAACGTAAAAAAGTGTACAACTACAACATTGCAAGACTACCTACGATTTGCCTCGCATTACACCCCTAACTTTCTAATATCTACAGTTTAACATTCAATCAAAATAACCTACGGCCCTGGGCTGATTCTTACGATGAAAAACAATTTTTAAAAACCTTAGCCTCCACAGGGATTAGAACCGGAGACCACGACGTTCGTAAGCAAGCGCTTTAACCACAGAGCTGCCAGTCCACTACACGGAAACACGGTACGGAGACGTCCATATCCAACGTGTCTGTCTATCGCCGTATTTCGAAGTTATGAGACAACATGTGTTATTTATACAGATAATTTACAACCAAATGTAGACAGTATTTTTCCCTTGTTTGAAAGGATAAGTGTGCAAAGTTTCATCGAGATCGGATGAAAACTGTGGATTTTTATGAAGAACAAACACACAAACATACATTCATCTTTATATATAAAGATTGACTGTCTGATTCTGTATCCTGAAACTGCCTTGCCATGTTAAAACATTTCTTTTAGTTAAATTTTCTGATAACAAATACTTCACAGGTGAAGGTGAAACATATAAATTTTTTTGCATAAAATATTAAGATGTCAGTATTATGCAGATACATGCTTCAACTTAATTTCAATAAT
Organism: Vandiemenella viatica; assembly: GCA_031002005.1. Lineage (NCBI taxonomy): Eukaryota > Metazoa > Arthropoda > Insecta > Orthoptera > Morabidae > Vandiemenella > Vandiemenella viatica. The sequence continues at coordinate 18,839,332 of JARYHS010012519.1, forward strand.
TTTAATTTAATTTAATTCAATTGCGATGGTGCGCAGGCCCCGGTGGCAATTTCCCTACAATGTCCTCTCCTGAACCCATCTACTTTTGCCCTCAAAAAATATCAACTTCAAATTGTTTCCCCAGTTTTGGTAAATTATTCCTCAATTCGCTTGGTAACTTATTTCAATCCCAGACCCCATTACCTACGAAATAAAATCTTCCTACACCCTTGTGCCTTGAAATCGAGTGTCAGCTTGTGGTCATGGTCATCTCTTCCTTCCTGGCATTACTTTTAATTCTTACACCAATATCTTTCCACGCCTCGTCAGCAATATTTGCCTTGTACACTGCATGACTCTCTTCACCCATCTCCTGTTTTCCAACGAATCCCATTCCAGCTCTTTTGTCATATCGGTTACTGACTGTGTTCTACTGTTATTTCCAGAGACAAATCTAGCAGCCCTCCTCTGCACCCCCTCCAACTTCTATGTTTGATACTCATAATGTGAGTCCCATACTACTCCACGATATTCAACCATTGGTCTGACCAAAGTATTGTAATTCAATTCCTTTACTTCTCTCGTACTCTCTGCAACAAGTGAAGAATTTTGAAAGCTTTTCCTATTAGCTGTTCAATATGTGTGGCCCAGTTGTGTTACAAAATGGTATGCGAACATATTTTCATTTCAAGTCTTCAACAAGGAATTCTTTCCCCACCTTAATAATCACAACCGAACTTAAGTTTTTTTATCTGTGTATTCTTCTTTGCATTTATCTTCACCTCAAGTTTTTACCAACCCAGCAAGATATCCTGTTCAGATCACCCTGCAGCTGTTCACCTTAACGACCAAGTCTCCAGAGAAGCCTTTCAAAGTTAGTATCTGTTCATTACCTGTGCTCTTTGTATGTTTCAAACTAAGGATTGAGAAACAAGAGCCCTGAGCATTAAGAATTACGGGAATGACATATAAGAACAGTACCTGGGGTTACTCTATTATAGGACTATCCCAGGCATTTCGAGTCAGGCCCAGCGGGGTTAGGGTTCGGATGAATAAAAATCTTCACAAATATGGATCATGCATAATTTTTTTTTAAATTTTTTCGCGTTAGGCATCTATAACGCAAATGTTTAATTCCAATAAAATTTATTATTAGTTGTACCTAACCACTCTATTAGCGTATTTTAATTGAAATTACATCAATATGTTGCACAGTAACAGCAAAATAAAATTTTTGCTCGTTTATCTTGCTAGTTATAAATAACATTAAATGTAAGGACTTTTAATGTGTCTGTGCTTTCTTAAAATAATAACTACAACGTATTTTCAATACTAGAGCCATATTTCTCATCCTTATGTAACAGCATTATTGAGATAGACAGCTAACACAAAAGGGCTAAAATTGACAACTTTAACGGACTGTCATGCCTTTAATATCCACTGAAAAATAAAAAATTAAGATAAAACATTCGCTATCCCTCTCCTTCAAGTCTACACAACCATGCCTCACAGGCAGTGGAAGGGGGAAAAAATGGCCCTTTACTTGTATGGGTCACTCCGAAAATAAAGTTTTAGAAACTATTAAGCACAACAACTCAATCAAACTCTCGCAGATTTGAAGTCATTAACATACTTCGTTTACCAGTTTGATGACATACCAGGTACGCAGGGACAACAGTATTACTCGGTTCCATTCGGAAGTGGAACTCAAACAGCAGCAGTATGTGATGGACTGCAGTGCTCTGTTTGGATCGTCTCCAGTAAACACACATCTTGCCGCCGCGCCGCGCAGGAGTTTGTTGGGCGCCTTGCGAGTTGGCACTAGTTGGGGTTTCCTGGCAGATGTACCCACGCTCTCTTTAATGAGGTCAGTTTCCTGCGCTTAACTTGAAAGCGTGGAATCTTTTGGACGTCGCCGTTTATTCTGTGAAACGCTCCTTGTAATGCTGCTAGTTTGATCATCCGTTAAAAATGATGGATATCCCCTTCGGCGGTAGTAGGAATTTATTCTGAAATAAAATAATTGTTTAAAAAAAAAACATAAAAACCGCCTTAAAAAAACACTAAATATTTTAAAATAATTTTATACCTTGCTTAGGAAAAAGCAAATCTAAATGGACAATATTTTACATTACTGTCATTGAAATTCTTAAATTAATTAGTTATTTTTGGAGTCGGTGCCAGCTGTCATATCGCGAAGATCGAATTACTCAACTTCTTTTGGTGTTAGAGGCGAAACAGGGGAGTACGAAAAAAATTCCCAATATTTTACAGCATGTCATGAGGTAGATAGTGTTATTGGGGGAGACACCTTTGGGAAACAAATTAACAGTATTTTAATCTGTGGCTCGATATTATATATGCATATCTCTGGCGCTCAAGTGCCAGTTGGTAGGCTGCATCATGCAGTAAATGATTTACACTTAAAATAATATCCGCCTATCATCTGTATGTTTCAGTATTGTTGAAATAAGTTTCTAGCATTAATTGCAGGTAAGCATTAACACGATTTTTTTATGTATTATTATTATTATTCCTTATTGTTTTTATTTTTTTGTTTTCCTTGCTTTCGCTGGCACCGACTCCAAAAATAACTAATTAATGTAAAAATTTCAATGACAGTAATGTAAAATATTGTGCATTCAGATTTACTTTTTACTAAGCAAGGTATAAAGTTATTTTAAAATTTTTAGTGTTTTTTAAGGGGGTTTTTATGTTTTTTTAAACAATTATTTTATTTTTAAATTTTCAGTGGTATTATAGTTATTTGGTATTTTAAATATGCCGCAGCAGTTCCCATTTTGCGAACTTCCTGGTAGTTCAGGGATTAAAGCAGAATTCTGTCTTTATATACCACAACAACTTCCAGAACTGGGTGAATTGGGTGTTGCGTTAAGGAATGTTTGTTTACATTTTGGTCCAGGCTATGTTTCGATCGTATCATAACATCTGTTAAAGCTGCTGGTCGATAACCGAAACATGTAACATCTGGGCATTAATACATACCACACACAGAAATCTGTCTCTGGAATATATCTGTTTGCTCCGGCATCACACAGAAAATATAGATTTTTAATTGATATTCACAACGTGAAAGCTTGTGATCCAAGTTGAAATGTGAAGTACATGTTGAGACATTATGACACATTTATTTTATAAATATTATGCCATGACTTAAAAATAGTTCAGTTGATTTTGGTGGGATTTAAAAATTGTGGATTTTTGTAAAGAACATTGGAAGTTAAAAGGGGTGAGGGTAAAGAGGAAGAGGATTGGGCATTTGTATACCAAATTTAGACTGCCTTTTCTGATTTATTTAAAGTATATGTGTGTAAATTTCTATTGATATAAGATTAAACTGTAGGTATGTACAAAATACAATTAAGGGGTGTGGAGAAGAAGAATAGTTTGGTTTTTGTGAAGCTAGTGTGGGCAGTATTTTTCTCTTTGTTTAAGGTATACATGTGCAAATTTCCATCGAAACCAGATAAAAACTGAAGCTTTTTGTAATGAACATTGCAAAAATTAAATGGGGTAAGGGATAGTGAGTGGTAGGGTTTTGTAAACAGAATGTAGACACTATGTTTCTCTTTGTTTTTTAAATATACATGTGCAGTGTTTCATGGAAATCTGATAAAACTGTGGGAATCTATAAAGAACATTAGAAATTAGGAGGGGTGGTGGTAGAAGGGAAGAGGGATTGAGCTTATCCAACCTAATTTAAACACAAATGTTCTGTATGTTTTAAAGTATACGTGTGAAAATTTCCTTCAGAATCGGATAGAAACTGTAGATTAAAGGATGGAAAGAAACGAGCGGAGTTTGGACTCTCGAAACAAATGTAGACAGTATTTTTCTGTTTGTTTGCAGTATACCTGTGCATACTTCCTTCTAAATCAGGAAGAAACGGTAGCTTTGTATAAAAGAACATTGACAGTAATTAAAGGGGTAGAAAGGGGGATAAGTTTTGCGTTTTGTGTTAAAGTTATGTGCACAGATTTTTCTTTT
>JARYHS010012519.1:18844318-18885637 GCA_031002005.1 Vandiemenella viatica
ATTTTCCAATAAAAATCATGTCAATAAATAAAACTACAGCTCATCTGCTCTATTCCCGTCTGTTCGCGAAGTTATGTGATGAAAATGATGAAACTTTCAACCAATTACTTTTGCACACTGCGTTCAGGTGGTTGTCTAGAAGTGATAGTTTCGAGAGAGAGTCGTCTGAAGAGGTTCCTAGGAAGGTGGATCCTTCGCTATGTGACAAGTTACAACAGTGAAAGAAACAACTGTTATATTTGGCAGAACTTTAGTCGAAATTTATTCCATCTAATCGAAATTTTGTTATTAATTTTTTGAGATTAAAATAACAGTTGAAAATTTATTACGCAGGTCTCCTTACTGCTTAGCATTAGAGATGCGAAAAATGATTTAATGTTTTTACTAAATACTTAATTTGGGAGTGACTACTCATTCCAGTCAATGTTTGGAAGCCACCTCACTTGTTCACGTGGTTGGGTGAGACGATGGTAATTCCTGCGAGTGCGTTTTCGACGCATAGCCCCAAATCTTATAATGTTTTAGACTTTTCTTCACTTACCCGACGTACGCGTAATTTAACAATTCACCTAGAGTTTTTATTAATTGCATGTTTTGCAGAGTAAATATGTAGATGTAGATAGTTGTAGATACGGAATTGCTAGCTCTACGTCAAGATCAGTAGGAAACTGGATAGCTCGCACAGGCATTTTACGAGTATGTTGAGTTTGATGATTCATCTGTTAAAGGAAACATACCAGATGTCGAAATTTGCGTAATATCCTAGTCTGGAGTTCGATCCCTCTTACGACCGCAATAGCAATTCACAAACTACACTCAATTGGGGTGTAGAAATCATGAATGACGCGTCATTTTCATTAGAATAAATTTTATGAAAAATAGGATAACAGCTTTACAAAATACAGAATCTGAATATCAGTTACAAGTTTAATAACAATGCAGTTATCGACGTTATGCCTGCTTTAACCATAATAAACATGATCCGTGGTTTCCCCAAATCACTCCAGGTGAATTCCAGGGTGCTTCCTTCAAATCGCCATGGCCGAATTCCTTCCTATACCTTGCCTTAGTCGTTTTCCGCCTCTAAAGCCTAAGGTCATAAGGAAAAAAAAAAACCTTACGATTATCAAGTTGGAAACTGAGTGACTGACCGAGCAGAATGTGGCATTGAATCCTAATATCATCTGATGCATCTTTCTTGTAGACACGACAAATAAATTCCACCTTGCAGACTTTTTTGTAACAAGCGGAAAAACTGGGATACAAACGTGTGAAGTGTAAGGAACAGGAAAAATCTAAATAAAGGATATTTTGGTGTGATTTTCACCCTGAAAATTTTATCGATACTGCTACGAGAATGAATAGTGAATAAAGCACAAATTACTGTAGCAGAAAGAATTTTTCACTAAACCAAAATGCAAACACATGTAATACTTAGCTCCATACAGATCTATTTTCGTCAGAGTTTAATTTCACGCATTTGTATTTCGCTGTGTGTTGAAAGCCTACATTTGCTTTTGTCGTATGATTTGACTGTAAGCGGCGAAACTTTGTAACTCCTTCGAATATCTTATTGTATGTTTGACACTGGACGCTAATTCCTAATGCACGATGTCTGAATACCACGGTAAGGACAGAAAGTTCACAACTGATGCTATAAAACTAACGGGAACAGCAATTTAATTTCTGAAATGCTTTATATTTGTTTTAGAACACAACTAGTGTGACGGTGGTCTGTCTGTGTGTTCGCATGCAAGTAAGAGAGAATGTGTGCGATGTTTGAACTCATGGTAGCCGGCGTGACTCTGTTGCGTGGAAATGAGTTATGAAACATGCCGGTGGATGGCTTCGTGTTCTGTGAGGTGCTTGTATTTTGTATGTTTTTATGTTCGGGTGCATCTTACTGGGCGCTTCTATGAAAGCACCATGATGTCGATGACTTGAAATTTGCTAATGCATGTCTGCGTGATATGTGGATTCTGTGAGCTTATGTGTTTTGGTGAGCTCTCCATGCACACGTTTGTGTGTGTGTGTGTGTGTGTGTGTGTGTGTGTGTGTGTGTGTGTGTGTGTATGATGTCTAAAGGTTTGTCATTACGTGTGGATTAGTGCGTGCGTCTTATAATGTCTATGTGTGAATGACATTTGACGTTTTCTAAGTAGATTTCTGCATGTGTTATGTTTTGCGAATGTTTGTTAACGTCTGAATTTGGGTAGGAGAGTGCGTATGTGTGATTTACGTTTGGTGCACGTGTTTCCGTGTCTAAGTTGTTTGGTGAGAGGCTGTGTTGGTGTGACATTGTCTGTGAGTGGTTTCATCAGGCTTGAAATTGTGAGCTCTTTGTGTATGCATACTAATAGGTGAGGGTCTGAATGTGTGTGATTCCTTGTTTGTTAGTAGTGCCTACGGTGGATGATAGGTAGGTTAGTGTTTGTGTGTCTGTCCGTTTGTAATGTATGCTCTCTGTGTGTGTTTAAATGTTTTGTGTGTTATGTGCCTGTGTTCGTGGCCATGTATTGATGGATGCTGGCATGTATGTGGCTCGGAGTTTGTGCGTGTGTGTTGGTGGGAGTGCGTTTGTGGGATGAAGAATTTTTGTCTAACGTGAGAACGTGGGCATATATGACTGTCAAAAACTATGTGGTTCTGTGTTAGTGTAATTATGTCTTAACGTCTGCCTGTATGTGTGTATGCGAGGGGCAGGTGGTTAGCTAGGAGGTGAGACTATCCTTTTATGTGACGAGAGAGCGTTGTAATTGCGTCGTCAAGTTGTCGTCATTTTGAATTACGTAGTAATTGAATTTCCCGCCTCCGCAGGTTTCCTCGTATTTCCCCACAAAATTTTAAATTCCGGACACGGGAAGTACCGACAGTATGTGTTTCATAACGGAAGTCTCACGGGGGTAGAAACCTTTTATTCCGTCCTATTGAAAAATATCTTAGTTCTTAACTTAACGCGCTCTACAGAACTATGTTACACACTAGGGCACAAATAAAATGTACCTCCTATTTTTCTATCAAACCTCCCCCTCCCCCACACCCACGTACGTAAATTTCAAATTTCTGAAGCATTATTTGGTCAACGAATCATATAAAATGTGAAAATTTAATGTCTTCAACTTATTCCGTTTGAGGCGTCAACAATAGTGCTTCATTTCCTATTTTAATCGGAACAAACAAATCTTCATATTTTATCAACGAAAATTGTACGGTTGTTTCAATTTATTAGAATAACCTATCCCTTTAATAATCATCTAGTTAATTATATTAAATTTTAGCCAGTTTAATTAATTTAAGGAAAATACCAATTCCGTTCTAACCCACAGACACCCCAGTAAATATAAGAGGGGAAACAGCGAAGCAGATTGACACTATAGTATATTACTACACCCTTCACTGGTAGCCTGAGTCGTTACCACCTGTCGATTTCTCGCTGCAACATGGTTAGTAAATTCCAACAATTTCTTTAAGTTGCTCTTCTTCTAATTATCTACAAATTTCCTTTGATGAAATGCTGCAGCAAATAGACCAATTATTTGACAGTGGATCACCATAATACCTTCATCCATTTCCCGTTTTCTCAAACCCCTCCGTGGCGAGTAATGTTTGCCCAATTATTTGCGAGCCGCCGGCTCTATTGCAGTTCATTTTGTTTTGGATGGCCCACCCACTGCCAGCTCTCGTCATGTCCGAACAGCTGACAGGTAATCAGATGAGAGGAGAATTACATTCCCTCCACATGTCGACAGTGCATATGCGCTCAAACTTGCTTTCATTTGGAACAAAACGAAGTAAAAATGTCCGATATGATCAGCTCATGTACGAGAGGGTGCCCACAAAAACAGGAATTGTTTTTTAAAAGCTACATATTTTCAATTTTTTTACAAAACAACCTTATCCCCTTCAAAATACACTCCATTATAACTAATACACTTGTGTCACCGGAGCTTCTAATGTTCGAAAAATTTTCTGTAGTCATCTTTAGAAATTGCTGACACTTCCTCCCTCGATTTTTTCTTTACCTCTTCAGTGTTGTCAAATCGGTGTCCTTTCATGCCTCTTTTAATGCGTGGAAATAAGAAAAAGTCTCACGGAGTCAGGTCAGTCGAGGAAGGTACGTGGGGCAGCGGAACCATGCCGTTTTTAGCCAAAAACTGCCTAACAGAGACAGCTGAGTGTGCAGGTGCATTGTCGTGTTGAAAGTACTAGTCTCCTGTCTACCACAAATTGGGTATTTTTTGACGAACACTTTTGCGTAATCTTCGTAAAACTTCCAAATAAATGGTTTGATTGAAGGTCTGATGTGGGGGAACAAACTCTGAATGAACTACGCCTTTGGCATAAAAAAAGCAAATGAGCATTATTTTGATTTTTCATTTGACCTGACGACATTTTTTTGGACGGGATGACAATGACGTCTTCCATTGGCTTGACTGCTGGTTTCATCCTGGGTCGTAACCATAGCACCCCATAGCACCATGACTCATCACCAATAATGACCTTTGGCAGAAAATCTGGATCAATTTCAAGCTGTTGTTTCAAAGCACGACATATTTCAAGTCGACGTTCTTTTTGATTGTCAGTCAGAGCCCGAGGAAGAAACACTTGGCAGCAACCCTTTTCATTCCCAAATCTTTGGTTAAAATTCGCTTAACCGAGCTCCAAGATAACCCACTAATCTCTGACAGATGATCAATTATGTGTCGACGATCTGAGAGCTCAAGATCTAGAAGTTTTTCAACATTTTCGTCCATTCGGGCTGTTGATGGACTTCCAGTTTGTCATCACTCGACATGTCGCCATATTTAAACCGAGCGAAGCACTCGTAAACTTGATTTTTTCCCGTAGCGTCATCTTTGTCAGCTTTTTACAAATTAAAACAGTTTTAGCAGCATTTATACTGAATAGGAAACAAAATTTCATAGCTGTGCTTTGCTTGTAAGGAACATAATCATTATACAGGGGTGGAGTATCGGTTTAGTTACCTTAACTAACTTCTGACTTGCTTAAAGATCTGCTAAATTTTCATTAATAAATTTGAATGACCATATATAAGCTTGAATAATTCAACTGTAAAGCATAGCGGTCGCAACATAGCTTATTTAAAACAAAAGCTAGGGAAAGGTTGATGTTCACTACGGAAATGATGCACAATTCACTTGATGAGAAAATTTTATTAAATTTTTTCCAAAGTCACATTAGAAATTCGCAATTACAGTTGAAATGGCAAAATCGAACTAAACGTTTCCAAAAATCACAAGTCATAAAGAGGAAGAACTACCAGACTAAACCCCCTTTTGAAAATTTAAAAGTTCATAGTTAGAGATTACACCACTGACTGGCGGGAAAATTCAACATGACCCCGAGTCACACATGTTGTAGCCATCTTCGTTGACCAACACCAACACCTCCCAAGGGATTTCTTACAACACACTAGCGAATGATTTACTCCGCGACTTGAGACAAAGGGCGGTCAAGGCGGCCTAAGCTCCTCAATATATACTCTCAGCCGCATGCTTACTGTGATCTCTCGCTTTATAAAAATAGTTTGTTAAAATTTTATTTTTGTTCAAAATTTAACAGTGTGTAGCCTGGCCCTTGTAGGTTTGTTGAGTTTATGATGACCATAATTCTAAATTAATTCGTTTTACTGTAAATAATTAAAGTGTATGGGCGTAATGGTAATTGACTTTCTAAAAACGGTTGGTAAATCCCCGGGCTGTTTCTTCATTTGTGCAATTTTAGAATTTCCTGATGGAATACAAATTATCGTGTTTAGACTTATTTCATTGTGTTCTATGATTGCTCCTGATTTTAAAAATGTAACTTTTATTATTTTCGGTGGTATATTATCAAAGTTATTTATCTTATAAAAATAGAGGTTTACACCGACTGGAAGACATGTTAGAAAAACTCGGTTTCTGGTTAATAATTATTAAAGTGCTGTTTATATCGAAAAAGTGTTATTAGCTAAATTTTTCTTTTATTTAGTTACCTATTTGAAAGTTGTTTTATTCACGGAAATGGTCTTGTTTATTCACAGTTTAATTTCGAAAACTACCACTTTTTATTTACGACATCATTACTTGAAAATTGATTTAATATACTTTCTACTGCATGGAATGTTTTAAAATTTGAATATGTTATACCGTGTTCTTTATTCTTACAGAAAATTTACTTTTCAGTTCGGGAAATTATCGAAAACGTGTTGTTATTTAGTGTAGAAAATGCAAGTGTGTCTAATGAAGTGTTTAAAATTATGTTTACTTTATTTATACGGCATGTAACTATTGATTTTTAGTGAATTTAGTTTTCTTTTGGGTTCTTATTATTATGAAAATACTTTAATGCATCGAAAAGTGTAGCGAATTAGTGATATTATCACAAAACCAAAAATCGACTGTTTAGAAATTGGATAACTATGGATAACACTGTTTCAGGTTAGCTTAAAGGTTATTTACTATTATAAATTTTTTATTTAGAGCTTGTATTAAGTGCTGAGTGACTTTATTGTTTTTAAATCGGCTTATTTACTGAGTTAGGTTGTAGTATCGGCTTCTGAATGAAACGTGTCTCTCATGTCCTGTAGTTGCTAAATATTTTTTTTTATTTTTACTGGAAGTCTTACCCCCTCCCTTATGCCCTATAACCAAGAAAAATAGAATTTACCCAAATTCTAAGATGGTTACATGCTCACTTAAAGTTTCCATCATCAAAAACGGAACAATAACAAAACAGAGCTAACAAAAACAATCACTGCAGATTAACAGAGCAAGCCAACACATGCACTGAACTGAAAATGAGTTGCGCTATAAACGCCTAGCGGTAGAAACGCGTACTACACAAGCTCCGCCCATGGCAATACTATTCCGGTTATTTTTCGGGACCCTTTCGTAGATAATTGATTTCATTTCGAAAACTATAAAAATCAAAAAAATATATGGAAACATCTGGTATTGTTACTTTTTGAGGTTCTAGAAAATATAGTTTAAACACTAAAAAAGCTTTAAACTTTAATTAAATGTATGTAGAAATCGGCTATGTACAAAAGAAATATCCTCGTTTTTGTTATTTACTTTCACTGTTGTTAGTGATGTGTTGTACACATGTCGTCTCACTACACACACTTTAAGCCTAAGATATTCTTTTTACTAGATGAGCACTTCGATTGGTCATGCGCTTAGTCACCAGATTAAATCCGTACAACGACGGCCTCTCTATTATAATTTATTTTTTTTTGCTTTCGGCGATTAAGCCATTCAGCCAGCTCAATGTGCTTACGATATCTCTTCATGCGAATTTTCTCCAGTACGTTTTATGATTCCTAAGTATAGACACCACAGGACGGACAGGACATTCACACAGACACACAACACTTAACATCCATGCCCGCGGCCGGATTCGAACGGGCGACCTTCGGCACGCGGACCTAGCACGCTAGCCCCTACGCTACCGAGGCCGGCGCCTCTCTATTGTTCGACTTGTAGGTTAGCTACGTCACCTGTCTAAAAATAATTTTGCACTCAAGAAAAAGCTTTATATTAAAAGTACACTTTTGTGAGCGGCTAATGCTCTGGCCTCGCATTCGGGAGGATCCCAGTTCGAATCCCTAACCGGGCATCCAGATTTTTGTTTTCCATGGTTTCTCCAAACCACTGCAGGTGAATGCCAAGATACTTCTTTCAAAAGACCATAGCCAAATCACTTCCAGTGCCTTGCCCTCAATCCCATCCCGCCTCTTACGAGGCGTAAAGCCATAAGTAAATATATATACACAGACGGAAAAAAAAATCCCAACACCAAGAAAAAATTATTGTAGAGTAATGAAATTTGGACAATGCATTTGTCAAGTTAACATGTTTAATTGATTAAATTTTCAAGATCACAGGTTAATTTAAGCTCAAGAAAATGCATTTCAAATGTGAAATACTGTTAAATTAATAGCCGGTGTAACCTCCAGAATTTTGAATGCAAGCCTGCAAACGTGAATGCATTGTGTCATACAGGTTTCGAATGTCACTTTGTGGTATGGAGTTCCATGCTTGTTGTACTTGTGCTGTCAATACTGGGACGGTCAGTGCTGGCTGTGGATGATGCTGGAGTTGTCGTCCAATGATATCCCATACGTGTTCAATTGGAGACAGATCTGGTGATCTCGCAGGCCAAGGTAACATGTCGACACTCTGTAGAGCACGTTGCGAGACAACAGCGGTATGAGGGCGAGCGTTATCCTGTTGAAAAACTCCCCCTTGAATGCTGTTCATGAATGGCAGCACTACAGGTTGAATTACCAGACTGACGTACAAATTTGCAGTCAGTGTGTTTGGTATAACCACAAGAGTGCTCCTGCTGTCATAGGAAATTGCTCCCCAGACCATGACTCCAGCCCTGTAGCGTGCATTCCACTGACTACAAGCCATCGCCGTTTGCGACTCCAGTGGTGTCAAGCCAGAGCTCATTGGAGGACGGAGTGGAGATCTGTTGTGTTTTCTGATGAAAGCAGGTTCTGCCTTGGTGCCAGTGATGGCCGAGTGTTGGTCAGAAGGAGGCCAGGGGAACGCCTGCAACCAAACTGTCTGCGGCCTAGACACACTGGACCTACACCTGGAGTCATGGTCTGGGGAGCAATTTCCTATGACAGCAGGAGCACTCTTGTGGTTATACCAAACACACTGACTGCAAATTTGTACGTCAGTCTGGTAATTCAACCTGTAGTGCTGCCATTCATGAACAGCATTCAAGGGGGAGTTTTTTCAACAGGATAACGCTCGCCCTCATACCGCTGTTGTCTCGCAACGTGCTCTACAGAGTGTCGACATGTTACCTTGGCCTGCGAGATCACCAGATCTGTCTCCAATTGAACACGTATGGGATATCATTGGACGACAACTCCAGCATCATCCACAGCCAGCACTGACCGTCCCAGTATTGACAGCACAAGTACAACAAGCATGGAACTCCATACCACAAAGTGACATTCGAAACCTGTATGACACAATGCATTCACGTTTGCAGGCTTGCATTCAAAATTCTGGAGGTTACACCGGCTATTAATTTAACAGTATTTCACATTTGAAATGCATTTTCTTGAGCTTAAATTAACCTGTGATCTTGAAAATTTAATCAATTAAACATGTTAACTTGACAAATGCATTGTCCAAATTTCATTACTCTACAATAATTTTTTCTTGGTGTTGGGATTTTTTTTTCCGTCTGTGTATATATATATTTCAAACCACGGAAACCTTTAACTGGTAGGCGGAATTTAGTCAAAATACACAAAAGACATTATGCAATTCCTGATATGAATTTAGATATTGAAAAGTAGGAGTAGTTATTTGTGGAAATATAAGAGTGGACCAAATATCAATTATTGAAAAGTAATAGATGATTATTACGTCATATCCGTCAAACGTTTATTTGAGTGCTGGTTGGGTATGATACTTTGAGATCTAAAACGGCGAAAATTTTTAATTGCTTATAATTATAAAAAATAAATAAAAAGTAAATATTTTAATTTTGGTATGTCCTAGACCTCCTTTGGATATTTGTCTATAGAAATACCTATTGCACCTGTATAATTGTTAGCTGGATAGAAAACATTTAGTTCAGTAAGGAACACATCAGATAAGAAACAAGTTTTTTTATGATCAAAGAACCACGGTATACTCTCTTTGTTCTGTGATTTTGACAGCACCGTCTATAGTATGCTGTAAATTCATTCATACTTAAGTCTATATCTACATTTCAATGTTTTTTAACGCTCCTTGGGTGTCATCCGGTTCGTTAACTTTTTTTCAATGAGTGGGCTATATCTTTGCTCCTATTCTGATGCATCTTTGTGCTTAAGGAAACATTACCCGACAGATGCTGTTAGAATAACTTGATTTCATTGAATCAATGCGTTCCACAACAAACACTATACTGTATTCCCACATTGCTGTTCACTGTTGTCTATCCATCTTTCCATCACACTGCCAGCCCTATCCTGCTACATAAAAGATCTTTGTTCGAGTATGAGAAATGAGTGGAAAAAATTTCTTTCTGCCTAAGCCTTTGTTGAAAGATCAGCATTAATTACTTTCCATTGAGTTATATAAAGTTTGTATGGAGAGTGGGGGCGGTGGGAATGACAATGGGGAGGGGAAACGTCATGGGACGCATTTCTTTGAACCCGATGACAAATTTCAAGCTTTCTCAAGAGTTCACAACAGCATTCAGCGTTTGACAGCTCATCGGTGTCGTAGAAAATCGACGAGCAACACACCTTTAGGTTCACAAAAGTTGTCTGTAAAGACATTGCCAGGTGACAAACAATTTTCACCTTTCCGAGACCTTACGCTCTGCTTTTCAGTCCCACCACGGCATTTCAGGAATATAATTGTATTCACTCGATTCATAATTTGAGAAGAAGCTCCTGAAAATAAGTCTCTTCCCGGTTCAAAGCGAACAAAAACTTCTAAAGTCTCTTAGGTCTTTCAGACCATTGATTTTCGTCTGAAGTAACCGCAGCCCTGTTGCGTTATTCACACCTGTTTAAAGCACCTCTTTAATGGCTGTCCGAACGCTCTCATAACATCCGCAGCTACCCCACTAACTTCACGGATATTTATTTTACGGAACCTGATTTTAAAATTTCTTGACAGCAGAATAATTTATAGTCAGGATTCACGGAATGTATGCTTGCTCATGTTTGACGCAAACGTTTCTGCAACATGTTGCTTGTCTGAGACGATCAACATTAACGAAAAATCTTATTAAACACTGAAGACAACAGTGGCGGGAGTTATGGTATAAATTTATAAATTTAAGTATAGAAGTATTCGATTATATACTGTCATATTGATTAACATCTGGTAAATAAATTTGAAAAATAAACGAACAATTTAATTTAAAAAGGCCATAATAAACCAGGTCGTATCTATTGGTATAACGTAAAATAAATTTTCAGGATAATATATCTAAAGGTGGATATGAGGAAACAATGTTTGTAGTAACTGGTTTATACTGCCGACACTTCTTACCACAATTATGTAGGCTGTCAACTGTCGTAGAGCTTATGCCCCAACCGCAATATCTCCAAACACATTTATGTGAATTTTTATTATCAGCAATTTCAGTGTTTTCAGTAAAATGGTCTACGCATCCACTGATAATTTATACCATTAGAAAATGAACACATTCCTACTCCCTTGTCTGTGAAGTCAAGTTCTAGTATATCGTCATACTCACATTTAACTCCAGATTCCTTCTTCTAAGGTCCATCTGACCCTAGGTGCCAATATTTGCCTTATAGACACACAGAATTCTCGTTCTTCGCCCTATAGACCCAATGTTTCTCAACCCAATTCATTGGTGACACGAGTAACTGAATGAATTCTAAGTAATTTCCTCATAGAAATCTAGCTGCACTACTCCACACCATTTCTACATCCACATCCACATCTACATCTATACTCTGCAATTCACAATTACTGTGGGTGGCAGAGGGTGCTAAGCACCAGTCCTATTTTAGAGTATTCCAATCCCGAACAGAACGAGGAAAGAAAGAATACATAAATGTATCAGTACGGCATCTTATCTCTCGAATCTTATCCCTTCTGTCATTGCGACCTAAATAGGTTGGCGGAAGAAGTATTTCGTTGCACTCGTAAATTAGAGATTTTCGCATATTCTCCAACAAATTTAAACGAAAACGACGTCGTCTGTCCGCCAAACAATCCCACCCTAACCCACGTATCAGCTCTGTGACACTTACATAAGGACTGTAACTAGCGGTCACGAATCGAGCGGCTCTCCTCTGTACTTTCTCTAACGTGTCAATCAATCCCTTGCGATACGGATCCCAAATTGCACAACAGTATTCCAAATGCGGATGCACTAGTGTTTTTTACGCTATTTCCTTTGTATGAGAATTGCAGCTTCTCAAAATACGACCTATAAAACGTAGTTTATAATTAGCTTTGCCTACGACGGAAGTTATGTGCAAGTCCCATTTCATGTTGCTTTGTACTGTTACGCCTAGATACTTCAGGGAATCGACCGTGTCAACAACTGAATTGTTAACTTTGTACTCGTCAGCAAACGGGGTATTTTTATTACTTATGTGCATTGCCTTTCACTTTTTACAGTTAAGTGTAAGCTGCCATTTACGGCACCATTCCGAAATAACATCCAGATCGCGCTGTATTTCTAAGCAATCGTCAGAGCACCCCACTTCCATATAAATAAGTGCATCATCAGCAAAAAATCGCATCCTGCAATTAACGTTGTCACCGAGATCGTTTATAAAAATTAAGAAAAGAAGTGGTCCTATTACACTTCCTTGAGGAACGCCCGAAGTAACATCTAGCTTTGAAGAGGCTTCCCCGTCAACAACGACATACTGCGACCGACCAGTTAGAAAATCGCGTATCCATTCGCAGATCTGATCAGATATACCGTACGCTCGAATCTTCGCCAAAAGGCGGTTATGTGTTACAGAGTCAAAAGCCTTCTGGAAATCCAAGAAAATAGCATCAACTTGTGATCGACAACCTTCATTACGTCATGCAAAAATAGAGCCAGTTGCGTTTCACACGATCGGTTCTTACGAAATCCGTGTTGGTTTGCTGTAAGTAACTCGTTTTCATCCAGAAACTTCATAACGTTAGAGCATATGACATGCTCCAGAATTCTACTGCAGACAGATGTTAGAGATATGGGTCGATAATTCCTAGGATCTCTCCGATCACCTTTCTTGAAAACGGGAATCACCTGCGCTATTTTCCAGTCATAAGGTACTTTTCTTTCTTCTAAAGATTTACGAAATATATCTGATAGAAATGGTTCTATTTCTTCCGCGTATTCCGAAAATAATCTTACTGGAATACCATCAGGACCCGGCGCCTTCCCCCACTTCAGGAGCTTTAATTTCTTTATGATACCTACACTATCAATTTGAACTGATCCATCTCAAATTCTACACGCCGTGCAAAATCGGGAATGTTTTCCATGTTTTCGTCAGTGAAAGAATTTTTAAATTCGGTGTTACATACGGTAGCCTTTTCGCGGCTGTCATCAACTTCCCGACCGTCTTGTAGTAGAACTGACATATTGTTGTCACTACCACTGACTTTTTTTTACATACAACCAAAATTTCTTTGGGTTTTCGTTGAGACTCTTAGAAAGTGAGTTGCCTCTAAAGTCGTTAAAAGCCTCGCGCATCGCATTTTTAACATGTTCTCTTGTCTCAGCTAACTTTTCTAAATCACTCCTATACATCGTCGTCCTTGAGCGTGCATGTATCTTCCTTTGTTTTTAAGTAAACGTTTAAGTTCACGTGTATACCACGGGGGATCGTTCCCATCCATGATTGTCCTTTTCGGTATATGTAAGTCCATATCTTCCCTGACTATATGCATGAATCGAAGCCACATCTCTTCAACCGAGCCTCTTCCTTCTATAAAGGTAATGTAATTATCCCTTATAAACGTTCTTAAACTCTCCTTTGGGGCCTTTTCAAACCTCTAAACGACCCTTTCTTTTTATTTTTGCGCGCGGCTATTAATTTTACTGTAGCAATTACAGCTTTATGATCACTTATTCCCATGGTGGTAGAAATGTCCGTGAATAACTCAGGGCTATTCGTAAAGAGAATATCTAAAATGTTTTCGTTATCGTTGTGGCACCGCGTTGGTTCAGTGACGAGTTGCTCAAGATTAAGATCTGAGAAAAGGTCAAGAATAATTTCACAGGATGTTTTATCCCGGTAACGTGGACGTAATTATTCCAGTCTATATACGGAAAGTTGAAGTCACCTCCTAGTATTATTGCATGATCTGGAAATTGACGAGCTATATTAAATACATTAGTTCTTAAGGCCTCAGCAATAGATACATCTGCATCTGGTGGACGATAGAAAGACCCTAATACAAGTTTTGTCCTAGCTACTTTTAGTCTAATCCATAGAATTTCACAGACCGTATCGATATTTATTTCGCTACACCACAGGTGTTTACTAACAGCTGTAAATACACCGCCTCCATTGGAGTTCAACTATCCCTACGGAAAACATTCATTCTATCGTTAAATATTTCTGCTGAACATATATCCGGTTTTAACCAGCTTTCAGTACCTAATACAATATCTGCTTCTTCTGTACTACTAATAATGCTTTCAAGCTCAGGGTGCTTATTACAAACACTTCTACAGTTAATAACGAGTACTTTTAACGGTCGAGACTGATTTACGCTACTCCTAACATATGGTGCCGAATTTGATTGGGCTGCCCGTAACTGTGATCCCGGTTTCGGGTCTTCCTGCCTCAGCCTAAAAAATCCCCCAATGCACTCCACACGGCCCCTGCCACCCGTGTAGCCGATTCACGTGTGTAGTGCACTCCTGATCTATCCATGGGAACCCTACACGACTCGACCGAATGGCGAAGATCTAGGAATCAGCATCCATGATTATCGCAGAAACGCCGCAGTCTCTAGTTTAGACCCTCGACTCGGCTCTGAACCAGATGTCCACAGTCGGTTCTATCAACAATGCTGCAGATAGTTAACTCAGCCGAAATCTTGCGGTCATCAACCATAGAGCTCACCCTTTGAGCAAGCCACCGGAAGGAAGAGAGGATAGTCTCTGACCCCAGGCGGCAAGCATCGTTGGTGCCGACATGAGCTACAATCCGCAGCTGGCTACACCTCGTCCGATCAATGGCATCCGGGATGGCCTGATCCACATCTTGCATCTTACCTCCCGGAATACACAATGAATGGACACAGGACTTCATCCCAGACCTATTCGCTAACTCCCTAAGGGGTTCAATAAAACGCCTAACGTTGGAGCTACCTATCACCAAAATCCCCTTCTGTGGTCTCTCAGGCCTTGCGGGAAGGGGGGCTGGCAACTCGCTGTTTGACGATTGTGGATCTGAACCAGACCCAGACAACACATCAAACCTGTTGGACAGTGGTACAAGCATGTCCTCCTGGGATTCAGACTTGCACAACTGCCCCCGCATGCGGCGTCGACGCCCGGAAACCACACGCCAGGCACCGTCAAGTGACTGCCGCACAGGCTCCAAGGTCTCAGTCTGGACTAGAGGTACGATGCTGGGAACAGGAGAACCTGCGATAGCACTAGCTTCAGTGGAGTCTCCCATAGTACATCTGCTGCAGTCGCCTACGGCAGCTTCCAGCCTTGTAACTTTCGTTAGCAAAGCTGCAAGCTGAGCGCGAAGATCAGCCACCTCAGCCCGCGCCTGCACACAGCAATCACAGTCCCTACACATATTATTTCTAAACAAAAGCTACGGAGAAAATGAAAGATGAACTAACCGTGTGATCCAAATAAACTGTTCACTACTTACAAACAACCGATAAACACGACTGGGAAAAAAAACCTAAATTAACAAAGAAGGACTTCCTCGCGTAACGGTTACAGTTGACCAACTGACTACTGGCGCTGTTAAACAAATAAGCAAAGATGGACAAAAGCTATCTACACACTTTAAATTAAAATAAACACAGAGAGCACTCCCTGGCGTGACAGTTGCTGAAGACCAACTGTCTACTGGCGCTGTTAAATAAGCAAAGATTGGACAAAAGCTATCTACACACTTTAAATTAAACTAAACACAGAGAGCACTACCTGGCGTGACGGTTGCTGAAGACCAACTATCTACTGGCGCTGTTAAATAAGCAAAGATTGAACAAAAGCTATCTACACACTTTAAATTAAACCAAACACAGCAGGAACTTCCTGGCGTGACGGTTGCTGAAGACCAACTGTCTACTGGCGCTGTTAAATAAGCAAAGATTGAACAAAAGCTATCTACACACTTTAAGTTAAACTGAACACAGAAGGCACTTCCTGGCGTGACGGTTGCTGAAGACCAACTGTCTACTGGCGCTGTTAAATAAGCGAAGATTAAACAAAAACTATCTACACACTTTAAATTAAACTAAACACAGAGAGCACTCCCTGGCGTGACAGTTGCTGAAGACCATTTCAGAAGCTTCTTTAGATTAGCATCCCCCTGCCATCTGATGTAAAGAGAACGGTAGGGGTAATAAAATTTCAAAACAAAGATAAACGCTGCATTTCTATTGGCGATTCTGCAACTTCACCGAAGAGGCAAATTAGACGCAAATAAAGTTACCAAATATCCCTAAACATTTTAAAAGAAGAAATTCGCCTTCACAGTAGTTGATTTCCTAATGAAAGCGGCCATAATTTGATAGTCTGAACTTCAGAATATTTGATCAAGATCTATGCGCTCCAACAACTTAATATACAGGGTGGTCAGAAATTCACTCATCGGCGGGTAAGGGCAGTGTTCGGGACGTTGCACTAACGAAATAAATACAAAAAAAATCTAGTAAAAGTCGTACCGTTTTTGAGTTATTCGCAGCTAAAGTTGGCCAATAAGAGCGCTGCGCGGGCGAATTCAAACAGCCTTCCACCGGCGGTGTTGCCAAGCGTACTCGAGGCATGCGACCGACACAGAAAACGAAAAGAAAAATTCTCTTCGGAAGAGGGGATCGATCCCGCAACTTTCAGATTGAGAGTTTGCCGTCTTACCGACTACGCTGTCAAGGTACTAGTATTTCCTTGTTTTTAGAAGCCACTAGGACGGGAAGTCGGTGGTGGGGCTAAAGGACCATGTCAGAAGAAGTCTCGCAGTCGAACGCAACTTACTGATAAAGACACTGTCATCAATTTTCCTTTGAAGAGTACGCCGATATGCATTTGGCGTATGGTGCTGCTGGACAAAACAGGGCCGAAGCAGTTAAGATTTACACGACTCGATTTCCTAACTGTGTGATTCCATCGGCCAACACTTTTGTGAAATCGGTTCAGGCGGAGTGTAGAATTTGAAGACAATGTCCTGGAAATGATTGCTGATAATCCGAGGACAAGCTCTAGGGTCATTACCAACGCATTGCAGATACGTCCAGTCTAAGTGATCCCTCAAATTCTCCGTTTAAATGCAGCCTTTCAATAGCGTCACTTTTGTTGTTTTTTAAGTACCAGGCCTCACATGCCACTGTTTTGGACGTCCTTCACGACGAAGGGTTACATCCCTTTCACTTTCAAAAGGTTCAAGACTTGGAGGAAGACGATTTTCCACTTCGAGTTCAGTTATCACAGTGGTACCTGCAGCAATGGAACGATTATCCAAACTTTGAAAGGAAGGTGCTGTGGACGGATGAGGCGTGCTATACCAGGGAGAAGTGTTTTAATAGCCGAAACAGCCATATCTGGGATGTCAAAATCCGCATGCAATTTTTGTCATACCAACAAAAATTTAGTGTTAACATTTGGGGGGGGGGGGGGGTATTTTGGGCGAGTTTATACTAGGCTCTGTTCTACTTCCGCAACGTTTAAATGGCGCTTCTTATTTAGCATTTCATGAAAACGTCCTTCCGTTGTACTTAGAAGACGTTCCTTTGGCAATTCGTAATGACATGTGGTTTCAACATGACGGCGCGCCGCCGCTTTTTTCAGTACCGGTACGTCAACACTTCGGTGCATTGTATCCTAACAGGTGGATTGGTCGAGGAGGCCCACTTCACTGGCCAGCTCGGTCACCAGACAACAACCCACTGGAACTGTCAAGGCCATTGATTATGAGACTGAAGTAGAAACAGAGGAAGAACTTTTGGCTAGGATAATTCTAGCTTTTGATGAAATTAGAGAAAGTTACAATTTTGGAAGACTCGCAAATTCAGTAACTCAGCGTTGTCGTGCCGGTATTGCAGTTGAGGGAGGACATTTTGAGCAGTTGGTGTAAAATGTAAGGACCCGTATTTTTTTGTTATTGTTGTTTATTGGGATACATTTTTACTACGGTTACTGTTGCGGGTTGACGTTTATTGTAAGTAAATCCCTGTTGGCTTTCAATGTTGCGACTGATAACGTCGAGTTGGAATGAAACTACTGTACAGTAATTTGGTTTTGTATCAGTGACAAAAGGGCTTTCAATGAGTAACAGCTTGTTTACCTTTTGCGGCTTGCCGCGCGTTAGCGAGTTGATACACGTTACCAAAATGTACAACTTGTTTGAATAAGAACAGACTTTTTACAGCAGAGAAAGTGACGTTACAAACGATAGAATGTTCTTTTTTCCAAAAGTTTATTGTTTTTTGTTTTATTGTTGCAAAATAGTAGCAAGGATATTCGCGTTAGTCAATAAAAATGTTGTGATCGAAATCTAGTGAAATAAGATTACATGGAATAAAAGAAGCTTCTTTGCCACGATTAAATTAAGTTTACAGATTTTTTTATTTTTATTTTTTTATTTTTTTTTGTGCCAGTAACTAAACGATTTTTCTACAAAAATTAAAGATTAATCTAACAAGTAGATCAACTAATTAAAAAACAATTCCCATAAAAAAGAATCCTCTAGCCCCACCACCGACTTCCCGAAAAATGTCGCGGATTACCGATCAAGTCCAATTACGAACAAACAATCCGCCCTAGTGGCTTCTAAAAAGAATAAAATTCTAGTTCCTTGGCAGCGTAGTCGGTAAGACGGCAAACTCTCAACCTGAAAGTTGCGGGATCGATCCCCCCTTCCGAAGAGAATTTTTCTTTTCGTTTTCTGTGGCGGTCGCATGCCTCGAGTACGCTTGGCAACACCGCCTGTGGAAGGCTGTTTGAATTCGCCGGCGCAGCGCTCTTATTGGCCAACTTTAGCTGCGAATAACTCAAAAACGGTACGACTTTTACTAGATTTTTTTTGTATTTATTTCGTTAGTGCAACGTCCCGAATACTGCCCTTACCCGCCGATGAGTGAATTTCTGACCACCCTGTATATTTGTATTATCCATACACCATACTTCAGCCAACACAGGGTTACACATAATGAAATTGTTGGTTACGGAAGATTATGATAAATTTCACTGTTAGTACATCAAAAATATGTAGTATTTACTGGCTTAAAATTGTCAAATATACTACACATTATTTAGATTCTGAAAATTTAGGCTGCAGTTTGACCATGACGAACATCAAGTAAGAGGATAGGTGCTGTCAGGGTTGATCTACCGGCAGTATGAAATATTCGTCATGTATGTGAATTATGAAAGTTTTTTTTAAAAAATCCTTTGAAAGTTGCAATAACACTATTACAATTCTGCTTACTCACAGTTACCTCGATTCAATTAATGTTTCTGAAAGAAAATCCTGAGAAGCACCTTTTCGAACACCTTGTTCAACTGGCTAAAGAATTTGATAAGGCTTCCAATACGTCTACTCCTCTTCTAATGATATCAAGAAACCCTGTTTATTTCTTTCCAAGATGAAATGGCGAAAGTGCCATCTCGTCTTATGATACTTAATTATTGTAGGTCGCTTCTTCTGCAGTTGTTTGTTAAAGTAATAAACTACAACATAATAGGCACGCCAATGCAACTGTTGTATTTTATTTATTCTCAGACGCGTTTCGCCTCTCGTCGAAATGCCTTCAGTGAACAGTGTTTTCATGAAACACGTTATCGGTTTTAAATTTCTTAAAGAAAGGTTTTGTTTACTTACAATAAAACTAATCTTATATGTGGGAATCGTCATGTAACTTACATATACATGTTATGTGTTACATCAATCATTTCGATGTGACAACACATACATACACCGGGTCAAAAAACAAATCTATCGTAATAATATCCGTTGATGACGATGCAAAGCTAGGTATGAAAAATTTATATGTTATATTTTAAGTTATTCAAAATTTTCGCAGCTTTAACCTGGATGCCCTGTTCAGTGTTTGTACAGCTATTGGAAGGATTGCTTACAACATAGGAGGAAGAAGAATGGCTTCCCAGAGTCTTGAACTTGCTGGTTTGATTTAACTTCCTCAGTATTACGGGTTTGATTTATATATTGAAGGTAACACCATATATAAATGTTGGGACGAAAAATCTTTGAGTTGCCGGGACAAATTTGGATTTCATCTGGCGATTGTTAAGTAATGAGTGTTACGCAGGTAATAGAGAATACATACAGGAAAAAGAGTATAATTGCAACAAAATTGAAATATTAGAAGGACATTAGTAAAGCTTACATATTTGTCAACCTCATTATGTGCCAAAAATGGTTAAAATTTTATATAAAGAATGTTGCGGTTCTCATTTTTTTTTAATCATTCTACTCTGGATTTATTCCTCTGCAACTGTCTTCTGTTTTCGAAATTAAAGTTACTGCTTCTCTTCTATTCTGACATGGATTCTCTTAGATTCTTGACATATTAAATGATTTTATTTATTTAAATGTTTATTTAGCCTGGTAAGATTTCTCTTACATGATACCAGGTGTTCATAAAAACAAAGTTTACGCTTTACGCAAATCAACAGCATACAATACTTATTTCACGTTATGCTTAAATTGAGTTAATAATTAAATTGCTGATTAAAATCTTAATAATATTAATGTGTAACTGGAAAAATAAGTATAAACTTCTAATGAAGGTTGAAGAACAATACAGTACAAATTATCTAATGAAGGCTGGAGAAACATGTGAAAAAGGTACAAACTAATAGGAATGAAGGTAGAATAAATACTTGAAGACAATATAATTTAATACAACTGAATTCTAAGGATAAGTTATAAGTGGAAGAATAGGTTGATAGGCTACCTATTCTGGAACAGGTAATGCATTCTCAAAATGTATTTAAAAGGACCTTTCTTTCTTTTCTTCTTTTTTTTTTTTTTTTTTTTTTTTTTTTTTTTTTTTTTTTTTTTGCTAGTTTTAATTTTCATGGGAAGATCATTCCACACTAGCCGTATAGAGAAGGAATTGGCAAAGATTTCTTTGCTTGGGAGGAGATGGTTATTATATTTGTGTTTAGACTTCTGGTGTTAATATTATGGTTAGGTCCTGAGTATGTGATGTTGGAACGAAGGTAGGTGGGTGTAACGAGACAGGGGAAACAGTATCGTTGAGTATCGATACTGGAGTCCGGTTAGTTTAGCGTCGCAGAATTCAAGATGGCAGAGGGTTGAGTTAAGTGAGCAGTAATATGGTAATCCGCAAAGTAATTGAACAGATTAACGATAGACTATAGTATAATAACATGAGGTATATTAGCGAGAAGAGTATGGAACTGTGAATTACGCTTTAGTAAACTGTGATCAGGTGGCTAGAAATACGGATCTGGACAAAATAAACACGCGTATGAGTGAGGAACGGTATTGTCGAGCGACTCAGTGTGGTGACGAAATCCGATTTCAACTGAATTAAGTGGTGTTCCTTAGGATTGATTGGGACAAATAAATGTAACTGTATAAAAGAACTTTGTCGTTGTCAATGGTAGAGTGTAGTTATGGCATGTGTTTCAGCAAGTAATGGAGGTATCTTCAAGATGCCAGTAAGTGACCTGATCAAGATAATGTAATTATAGGAAGGTGACTGGACAGTGGAAGAATTAGACTGACATTTGAGGTGAGTAATATGTTGCTGCGCGGATGAGCAGAAACTTTCCGACAGTTTTACTGATCGAACATTTAACTGGTCAATTCCCTCTGCTAATATCAGCAAGTAGGTTACAAGGGATTTTATAGATTTTTAGACGATAAAGGTGGCATAGAGCAAAGACGTCGACGAACACATACGCACAACGATTGTAACCTATCATACGACGGAGAGACGTGGTCGCAGGGACGTAGGGTGTGTGAGGGTTACTGTCGTTGTTTCCGTGGTCAGCTGAGACGGTGCTCTTCACGACGTCTTGTAGTTCGTCAGCTCGGCAGCAGATGAAGTTCCGACAGATCAGTCACTTGTTGCGTCTTGTTAGTAGGAGCTGAGCGACCAATCGCATACGACAGGCAACGGGAACACAGAAAACAAGTCGATACTCGTGCACAGCGTTAACCAAGGTCACATACGCTACCTCGGCGTCACCCTGGACCAGCGACTGACGTGGCAGCACCACATCGAGGACGTCAGGAGCAGGGTCAACCAAAGGTTGGTAGTCCTGTACCCAATTCTCAACCACAATTCATCGTTGCCTCCACGCTGCGGTGTCCGAGTCTACCAGGCTCTCTTTCGCCCAGTATTCGAGTACGCCAGCCCAGTGTGGGCCTACGCCGCCAAGACCCACATGCGGAAGCTGCAAGTGCTCCAGAACAGAGCTCTGAAGAGAGAGCTGCATCTCCCACTGAGATTTCCAATGGCGGACCTGCACCAGCTGGCGCAGGTACCTACACTCCCTGCGAGGATGGCAGCCACGGCGGAGAAATTCTTCACCAAAGCAGCGTCATGCAGGAACCACCTGATCAACGAGTTGGGCGAGTACGACACCGAGGGGCTGAGGCACAAGAGACCAAAATCGATCTTCGATCCAGGTTAGTGCTCAACACAGCGACGAAGAAGTGCACCCCCCACCCCCCCCACCCCCCAGTGGCAGAAATCCGTGTGAAACTATCTAGTGCAGTGAGTCAAAGAAAAGAAGTGAAAGAAGTGCACCCCCCCCCCCTTTCCGCCTGTGGCAGAAATCCGTGTGAAATTATCTAGTGCAGTGAGTCAAAGAGTGGAATCCCACGATCCTTGACTACAATCTGTTCCACAACTGTGGACCTAGTATATAAGAATTTTAAAGTACTGATAACCATAAGATAATTTTGCAAACATATAACTCTGACAATGTGTTAATCAATTGCACGAAAGCAAAGCCAATGCCTAAAAATGTACTGATAATTATAACCAATTTGTAAAAGCAGGGGAAGATGTCATCAACAGAATGACAGGCACCCATACTCTAGTCCCGTCAACTCCAGTGGAGTTGACAGTAATTTCTTGTGGTGCCTTCTCTTCATTCATTGCGGGTTCTGTAGAACAGTTTCTTGGAATAGGGTATAGTATGCATTCAGTTCAAATACTGTATACGCTTAGTATTTTTATTTGGAAGGTTATTACTTTTATAATTACCACTGCAAAGTTTTTTCCTATTTATTCGCTTTTTATTTATTGATTGCAATTAATCAAAAGCGTTAAAAATACAAGGGAACTGTAACTTCGAAAAACGTAATGCTAATGGTCGAATCGTGGCGTCAAAGTACATACTCGTTCATATTGTAAACGAAGGCGTAGCGACTGGGCGTCTTTATAATTTTGTGATTGTGTTAGTTTTATTGTAATTATGAGCAAAACTCGTAAAACATTGCATTCTTGCGAGAATGCTCATACAATAAATAATAAATGGAAGCGGTTATGAAAAATGATCTTCCCCCCCCCCCAAAAAAAAAAGATGTTTTCATGATGTCAACGTATTTTGGATCAAATCCGCATTGTACATTCGCTGACGTCGGAGGACCGAACGTTGCAAAGTAATTATGTGTTAGATATTTAAATTATTAATTTTTTATGCTTTTACTGCATTAATTACGTATTAGATACACCTTGTGTGAATCAAGGGACTCGCCAGAGTAACCGATTATGAAATAGCTGAAAAAGGGAAATATCCATGTAATTCGAACATTCACCTAGTATATTAGCGGAGTTTATGGTAAAGTTTAAATGCATCCCAGACCAGAGTGAGAACTGATCATTTTTGTAACAATTGAGACAATAGGTATTACATTACACGTTGTTTTATAAGAATTTCACCAAGTTCATCAATTACAAAGAAATGATTTGCCAGAACATTCCGTTCAGACCGTAATTTTTGACGAGCTTTGAAGCTAATAACATAATAAAGTAGCAAAAAAGCATTTTTTTTCCCCTCAGAAAATCGTTGTTTCGAAATGAAGTCTTCACTGCAAACATACACCAGGAAAGTCTAAGTTCTTACATAATTTTTTTCACGTTTTGTTAATGATCTAATTGTTTTGGTGATTTTTCAATTGATACAGGTATTTTTTACTTTATTTCAATTTCGTCTTTTCTATACTTGTATATCGTCAAGAAACATTTCAAACGAATTATCGAGAAGATAGATTTTTTTTCTACGATCGATGTGTTTAATTCTGTGAAGTGGTTGCGTGTAAGTTCATGAAAATGAAATAATGTACATGACGAAAGCAGATTCGCCTCCTAACTAAATTTCAATAGCTATTGGCGAGGCATATTAGGAAGTTATTCTCAATATATTGGCCGAAATTGCATTTTTTAAAAAAATTTGGCACTTGTTTTAAAGTGGAAATAAAATAAAAAAATTAATGCTTAACAATTTCTGCAGATAAAAATATCTGATACAGCGGGGATTTAAATCCTGGTCGAAAAATTAGGGAGCGGAAACCTTACCACCTACACCATTCTAGTTAATATGTCCAATTTTGTAATTAAAAGATTTTTTGTTTTGTTTTTTTGGCAGGCGCATTTGAAAAAACGACGGTACCACAGACATATCATTATCAGCCAGCTCAGTCATTAAATTATTTGGTCATGAGTTTAGATAGACGCATACCCTTCAAGATATATTCAGGAGATTGAAAAGCTTTTTTAACATGTCTGAGTCTCTTCTTAGAGGGCTTTAAAAGTTTCGCATTTCTTTAGATTTAGCTTTTATAAGAAATGATTTGAAAAATATACCGATTAAACTTTTGTAAACCAAGTTATGATTAGAGTTTTAATAGGTAACGAATTGTTATGTGTTATAACAAGTTTCACATCACAACATTAACCATTATGTATTTACATTAAAAAGATCTTCAAGACAATGCCATATAAACAACTTGTCGAAGATTCTTTACTTTTTCTCACAGCTATACACCACTTCTTTTCTTTCATTCGCATCTTGCAGGACGTAAAGATATCCTTTATGAAGTGCATTTCTTATCACATTTTTGCACATATGTACTGTACAATGTAGTATTTATAAAATGGTTTCGACCTCCTTCCATATCGAAATTAGATTAAAAATATATATATATAAAATTTTTGAGATATAATACTCCACAAAAAAAAAAAAGTCTATGTAGTCGTGTACGATGACGTCACAGTGTAGCGCGTAAAACTGGTGGCGTTTAAATCGTTGGAACTGGATTGCACTTTTGTTATCGAACCAATGTAGACGGCCCTTTTCCTGTCTCTTCTTCTAAACCGTAGCATTGGTCTCTCCATACTTCGCTGGACAGTTCTCAGTTTTTGCTCCATGTTTATATTTGGGGTCCAAGTCTAGCAGGCATATGTGATGATCGGTAATACATATTCTTCAAATATCTGTTTTTTTTTAAGATGTACTGGCAGGTTTGATTTAAACATTATGGTATTTCTTCCATATGCTCTCCAGCGCAGCTTTATGCTTCTGTAGGTCTCAGACTTCGAGTCGCCATTGATGTTGATCAGTTGGCCAAGGTAGATGTAGGCCTACTGTTCTACAGACTCAATACCAGTTTCTTTCCTGTCTGCCATGTCTTTGTTTTTTTCTACCCGTTTGTTTTGCATGATTTTACTCTTTGACAGATTGATTTTAAGGCTCATTTCTCTGCAAGCTGCCTTTAGTTGATTTATCAGTTCTTTTAGCTCTTACAGACTCTTTGAGAGTAAAACTATATCATCAGCGGATTTTAAGATGTTGAAACTTCTTCCATTTATTCTCAAACCTCTATTTTTCCATTGGAATTTTGAGATAAATTAAAATTACAGGTTTCTTTGTATTTTTGATCGACGTGTCCAGCTCGCTGTAATGCTGACTCAAGCCTGTCCTGAGGAAGCAGAATACAGCACCTCTGTTGTTGTGTGTTCACTCTTTGTGTGTTCGCAGCTGCCCCTGCGTGGCCTCTGAACTCCCTGTGGGCGTCTTCTGTGTCGCAGAGGCCGAAGCTCTCCCCGCTCTCCGGACAGTCACTCTGCCTTGTTTTACGCCGCCTTTGCGCCTTTCAGCCACGTTATGTCTCAGACGACACAGCATCTTCGCTGCGGATTTGATGCTCTGTGAAGGTAGCTTTCCACGTAACCCGTAGAACTACAACAGAATAACAGAACACACTCACATCATGTTCTCATTACCCTAAATGCTACAGGTATGGTAAGCAACATTAGTTGGCAATGTAGTATTGAAGGGTGTGGCACAAGATGGAGTTATTAAAAGAAATCATTTCGCCGTCGTGTTCTGCCTTATGCGTGAAGTTATTGTGGTATTACATCGCACCCATACATCCGCTCGAGTTTAAGTGGTTTTCATGGAGTTAAATAGAGCCAGAATCGAAACTACCTATGTATCGTATCATCAACAAATTCTTGTTACTATTCCCAGTAATATATATATATATATATATATATATATATATATATATATATATATTGTAGCGGATTGCTAGGTGGGGGGGGGGGGGGTCAGGATTATTTGCTTACCTTGCACGATTTATAATCTCCACCTTCCACTACTTTATGCAAAGCACATATATTAATTTCAGGAAACAGAGGTGAAACCGTTACTTCTATTATTAATATTTAACAAGATCCTAAAATATTGGTTTATTGGGTACTCATTACTGCATACAGACGGAGGTATATTTACCATTAATCTTAAACATCTGTCTATGCAAAATAAAGTTCAAAACAATACCTCGTCTTACAAGTGCAACATAGCAAACAAACAATTATCGTTAATTGAAGTTAAGAAATTGCAATACATGTACATTACAAAGAGTTACAAATTCCATATGCAACTGAAGTATAAAATCTCTTGTACAAAACGAGAGCGATTCTTGTATGACAATTATAACAAGAAAACCTCAGGTTTAACTGGATTACATAGGGTGCCAGGGAGTTAATTTGATCCCACAAATAATAATTATCGAAAGTTTCCAAACATCGAAGTCAGCCTTTAAATGCAAACTGGAAAAAGAAAACAAAAAGCACTGGGCTTTTGGACACAACTAGCTCAGGAATTAATGTCCGCCGGCATAAGAACTCTCACTCATAAGACCGTTAAAGGGCTGTCTCAATGATTCGCCTGAGTACACACTGTTTCTGGAGGTATAATTACCGTGTCTGTCTGGCTGCACGCAGCGTCGTAACAAGAGCGCTATCGTCTCTCAAACAGCGCACCTGTCCAGGTATGGTAAGGCACAGGTCCCGTCAAACAGCACAAATAACCACCTCGACCGGACTTGGCACTCAGTCACAGAAGCCTACAGAGTGGAACCATCAATACTGCTCTAGCTAGCAGTGGCCAGAGCGATTACTCCAGTCCAAGTGACCTCTTCTCGCCTCTCAGAGCTCGTCTCCCCTTCTCCTCGGCGAGTATCATGAAAAACACAAAATTTGTAATATTTCCAACCACGTGAGGAAATAAAAACATCGGATTGGCTCCGCAAAAGTATCCCCTCTCGCCGACTAATACATTGGCTCTCATTTGCTAAAAGTCTTCGGGTTTTGTCGGGATTGTTCGGGAGGCTATGCAGAAATCAATTTTCTCACGACACCAAGCGAACGCCCATTGAAAGATTCCACCCGCAAAATTCCCAGCGTCCAGACTTTCTCACAGGTATCAGTGCCAGAGATAATCCCCTCATTGTCTCGAACTACGGGACAATTCCGGCTCAGTCAGACTGTCGCCCACGCTAACACAACCCTTAGCTCGGCGCGGATTTCTGTCTCCAACTCAAGAAAAGAATATCTATTTATTTCCGATGTTTCTCATATCAAACAATAATTAATTTAAATTGTACGAGATGACCCATCTAGTCATCTTGTTGCATTATATATATATGTATTTTAAGTATGAGGCACTACGTCTGAAACTATTATTAATTTTCCTCTTTTCAGTCATTATTTACGCCTTTTCACGTCCATAGATATATTAGACGCAAGAACGAAGCTTCGTTAAAGATATATAATACTTTAGAGAACAACAGGTAAAATAAACACGTTTTAATTAATTTCTTATTTACAATATAAAATTTTTGTCAACAATTCAACGAAACGTGTTTATTTAACTTGTTGCTTATAACGGACAACATTACAAGGTGAAATTTTGACAATAATTCCAGTGTTTTGGTACACAGATTACAAGATAATTGCTTGGAAGAGTTCAGAAACGGCATCGACTTATAATGGCTTCACAGTCTCAGTTTTTTGTTTTTGTTTTTTTACTGGCAGTGAGCCAGTGAGTCATACAGCCTTCCATCACAAATACATGATCACTATTACAATACTTCATATCTATATTAAGTACATAATGACAATGTCCAGGACACCCGTGAAGCTTTCATTGAATCAATACGCCGGGAAAGTGTCCATTTACATAATGTTTAAGTTATTAGATATATCAATCAAGGGTTGTAAAAACTAATATTCATAGGCATCTATAGGTTTCTATGTCCTTCTCACAGTCTTTTAGAAATCTGCATAGCAATATGAAGATCCTGGCGTCGTCGGTCGCAAGGAGATGTGACACCTTAGATGGTGGGAAGTGACCTAATCTTACCAGTTGCTCTATTACGTCTGTGGTGCTGTTGCAGCCGAAGAAGATATGGTCCATGTCCCCTATGTTCGTCTCGTCGCATCCGCATAAGGGACTTCAACTGTGTTTATTCTGTTCAGGTGTGCGGGGAAACAGCCATGGTTGAACTATAGTCTGGAGATGGTTACGATAGCTTTTCTTGCGATCTTGAGTTGATGGTGCCAATGCTGTTTACGGATAACGGGGTGGATCTGTCCGTAGTGTTTTCCTTTGACCAGTTGTGACTCCTCCCACTTTCTTCTCCATGATTCTCTTGCTTTTTTGTTTTTTTTTTAATTTTTTGCGGTTGTCATTAGGTACCTCACAGTTACGAACGGATAGGAACTGCTTTCCTCGCATGCTAGCTTCGCCAGCTAATCCACCTGTTCCTTTCCTTCTAGGCCGATGTCGGCTTTCACCCACACGAAAACCAGCGTTTTGCCTTTCTGTTTAACCCGGTATGTTGCTTCTAGATGATGCTTAAGATACTGTCTTTGCTGGCAACTTGCGTGTGGCCTTGCAGGCTGGTCAATGACGAGCGGGAGTCTGATATTATAATCGATGTTGTGTCCACCAAAACCTCAGCATACTCAATTGCCTTCTGAATTGCCACCATTTCTGCTGTGAAGACAGATGCTTCTCCGGGTAGTTTGAACATACGATATCGCTTCCTACTTAGATCCAAATATACACAGCCCACTGATGAATTGGATTTCGACCCATCTGTGTAGATGTGGGACGAGTTTGGCGATTGCGCAAGGAATTCTGCCAGCTTAGTGCTACTGCCATGTCTGGGGTCTTCCGGTTCTCACGTTGAGTGGTGTAACAGATGCTTCATATGGCATAGCAAACTCTGGAAGGAGGTATGTCGACATTATGTTGTTGTTGTACCTGTTGATTTCGATTAGTGCGATTATTAGCACTGGGATCTTTTTACGTGACAGTATCTTCTGCAAGTCAAGGGCCTCAATTTTATAGATGAGGATGTTGTTATTAATCTTCTTTTGTTTAAGCGGAAACTGATTACAGAATTGCATATGTCATATATAGAGAGGTGGCTCTGGTGTTTCTACCAGTAGCGCATTATTGTGTGTTGACGCCATAGCCCCTGTGCATATTCTTAGTGATTTGTACTTGCAATCTGACGAGAATTTGAAGGATGTATAAACTGCTCTCGGGTGACTAGCCGAGTCAAGAGTGCGTTGCTACACGATATTTCGGCGACTAGATTCTTCTGGTGAAGATGGCGGCTATGAATCTAGTCGCCGAAATATCGTGTAGCAACGCACTCTTGACTCGGCTAGTCACCCGAGAGCAGTTTATACATTCTCAACGCCGAGATAGACTTCGTTCTTATATAATTTGAAGGATGTTATCCGTTGCTGATCCATAGAACATGCTTGCGTAATCAAAATGTGGCCTGATGAACGATTGGTATAGAGTAGAGGCAACTTTCGGGTCTATACCCGACCAAGATTTTGAGGTTGCTTTCATGACATTAAGTGCCGCCTCATATTTGCTTGAAATGTCTTTGATTTGATTTTTTTTTTAATTGTTTTACGTACCTCAACAGCGAGGTCTTTAGGGACGGGAAAGTATGAGGGCAAGGAATTGGAAGGAATTCGGCCATGGCCTTTTTAAGGAAGCATCCCGACATTTGCCTGGAGTGATTTGGGAAACCTTGGAAAACCCAAATCTGGATGCCCGGACGGGGATTCGAACCACCGTCCTCCCGAATGCGAGGCCAGAACGCTATCCGTTACACCATCACGCTCGGTGCTTTTGATTTGATGTTTCCAGTTAAGCTTGTTTATCTATTGTGGCTCCCAGGTATTTTACAACTCGACGATGCGGAAAGCGGTATCATCCATATCAGGGATTCTACGTCTGCTATAAATTGACACCGCTGATTTGGTTTGGGATATGTCCTGAGCCACTGCCGTAGTCGACCGCCCAAGTCATCTAGGGCGTTCTTGCAAGCAACTAGCTCGTTCATCATTACTTATAATCAGAAGTCATCTTCATATGGGAGCATCATCACCTTTCCTATTACCAGTCTTCAAAGGTCTCTAGTAAATATGTTGAACAGCGGCCAGAACGTGAGGAAGGTCGCGAGTTGTTATTCGAGGGCCAACTATTGTACTAATCTCAGGTTCCGTGTCCAAATTTGGTCTGAAATGCGCATGTCAACTTACCAACAGTTTACATATTATTACTAGCCGTCACGGAGCGGTTGGCACAACCAAATGTGAAGCTACTTTAGAGCGCTGGTTGTGGTAGCACTGAGCTTATGGTCGTTGGCACGCGACATACAGCCGACTGAAGCTGCATTCCCACGATCCCTTGTAAAAGAAGGCGAGACGGGACGGGACGGGACGCCATGGGAACAGGGCCGCCTCTGCTAGCGGAGACGAGACGCAGCTACCCACTCTGAGTCGGTAAACATCACAGGCGTGTGTAGCGGTGCGCTGTTGCCATCGGTTTGCAGCAGCGGTGCCCACCCCTTCTGTTGCTGTAAAGTGCTCTGTGCCAAACGACACTAGGCAACGTGGTGCGGAGGTGGAAAGCAAGTTAAGCTAGGACTAACCTGCGGCCCGCGGTCGTCCCTACACTTCGGCTAATGAGGTCCCGTTGTAACAGCCCCATACCTGATTTTTGAATAGTATTGTATTGTATGAAGTATTTCCAGTGAGCTAAAGTTTTCTTGAATATGATCTGGTATGTTTGTTTTGTAATTTCTTGTAAATCAGTGTATATAGACTTTTGTTTTATTAAAGAAAATTATTTAAAGTCCATTTAATATGTTTAAGAACCGAATTGTACAATAGAATTTCTTAAATGTTTGTAATTCCAAGTATTAATGCAAGTTATGATGTCTACAGGACATGTTTATACAGTTTAAAATGATTTCTGTAAATAATTTTGTATTTAAGTATCTCTAATTACCATTTCTGATCATTTTGTAATGATGTTAAGTGATTATGTATTAAT
Source organism: Vandiemenella viatica (assembly GCA_031002005.1). Classification (NCBI taxonomy): domain Eukaryota; kingdom Metazoa; phylum Arthropoda; class Insecta; order Orthoptera; family Morabidae; genus Vandiemenella; species Vandiemenella viatica. The sequence goes on from JARYHS010012519.1 coordinate 18,875,687, forward strand.
TCCGATTGTTTTTAATATGTTTAATTGTTTGAGTAATTGTTAATGTTCGAGAAATATCGGGCGGAAGCTTTTGAAGAATACTCGCAATTTCGATAGAGCCTATATAAAGGAATTCGGCAGAAGGACAGTTAGTTTATAGTTAGTTTTCAAGTTGAGTTCACAGAAGTTTTATAAAGATTCTCTTTGCGACTACTCAGAAGTGCATCTCTGTATTGTATCTATGCATGTGAATATCGCTGACTTCGTTTTGAGAAAATAAACAAATCATCAACATAACCTTTTGGTGGACTTTTTAATTAATCAGTATATTAATTTAAACCACCGAAGACCCTAACACCGTCTCGTCTCGCCTCTGCTACAAGGGATCGTGGGAATGCGCCTTGACGCGCACGCTCTCAGTGTCAGCGATGACGTATTACCCGTAGAGTACTATAGCCAACAGAGGGCAGTGAAACCGCAATATCACACAACTTAGGTACATGTAAGATTCTATATTATGTTAATTACCGTTTTAAGGTAAACACCCAGATGCCATACAAATCTTAACCAATGGTTGCAGTATCAATACTTTTAAGACCAGAGGGTAACTGGTTTCAGTTTAAATACTATGTAATCTATGGCGAAGTTAAGAGCGTTTGGGTTGGCTGGCCTGCAGATATAATTGGCTGTCACGTGTTCGTGTGGCCAACAGAGAGGGAGAGAAAAGACATATGGCGCGGAGCTACTGACTCTAATGAGCATACAGGCTAGAGATGACATTATATAGAGAGTCAGGACTGTTACAAGAATTGTTGTGAATAATTTCAGTAGATAGAGAAGTTTTTTTTTAACTGCTTTACGTCTCTCAACAACGAGGTCTTTAAGGACGGGAAAGGATGGGGGCAAGGAATGGGAAGGAATTCGGCCATTGCCATTTGAAGGAAGCATCCCGGCATTTGCCTGGAGTGATTTGGGAAACCATGGAAAACCCAAATCTGGATGCCCGGACGGGGATTCGAACCGCCGTCCTCCCGAATGCGAGGCGAGAACGCTAACCGTTACACCGCCACGCTCGATGATAGAGAAGTACTGAAATGGTAAAGCAAACTTAGTAATAAGAAAAATATTATAGCAAAGAACTTCTGAGGGTCAAACCAGTTCCGATTGTGAATAAATAGGCATTCTTTTTATGTTCAATAAATGCATAATGTGAAACAGTATACTTCGATTTAGTGGAATCCTGATACAATCAACTTTTCGCAGGTGCAGTGAGAAACACATTTCCATAACTGCAAATAATATTTTCCGTCATTCTTGTTGTCAGAGCGCAAAATCGCCTCCATTATTCACCATGCATGAAATAAATATAACCAACTTATACATCTTACTGGCTTCAAGAGCTTTTAAAAGATTGTTATAGAGCATACTTCTAGTGTCCCACGGGTTTTTCGTAAATTACAGGAAAACAGTAAGGATTTCACACACACATCTGTGCCGACTGGTTTACTCTCGTTGGCTGTGGCTTAGCTACAGGCTAGCTGTGGGGACGCTCCAAGACCACGGGATGAATCTATTTATACACTCGTCCATCTACAGTTGTTGCCATTGTATTTCCTCGTTTCGTAATCTTTTACCAGGTAAATTGTTATAAAATCCTTTGTCTGTGTCGTTGCTAATTTGACTACTGTGTAGGAGTATTCGAGCGGTCAGGTGGATCAGTCAGTGGTGAAGACGTCTAATTGGAGATCGAAAGGTACCCAGTTTAAGTCCCAGTCTCGGCAGGGATTTTCGTAGAGCCTTAACCCGACCTTCACCTCTGACACTGCATACTTTGTGCTGTGAAGTACCCAAAAAAAGATTCGATTTCCACGTTAAGCTGCATGTGCTGTATGCCAGGTAGGATTACCGGGTTAAGTTAGGTTAGGTAAGGAGAAACGAACTGGCCATCCTACCTCCTATACCAGATTAAGAATAACCTCCCTCGGCAGGTCCAACAAACCTTCGGTTTGAAGCTTAGCTTGCCTTATAGCACTGTTCATTAAGACCCGACCGAGAAGCTTTATCCAAGGAATGTCGTTTTTTCCTTATGGCTTTCCACCTCGTCAAAGTCGAGGTTCTTAGAGGTGGGAAAGAACAGTGGTCTCGAGGGAAGGAAAACGGAAATAGCCTTCTGAATTAACGATTTTGCCATTTGCTTAGAGTGATATTTGAGTGAAATCATGCAAAACAAGAATATGAATGACCGGAAGTGGATTCGAATCTGCATTCTCCAGAAAGCGAGACCGAAGTGTTACCGCTCAGTCCTTAAGAAGTTAAACCGCTACTAGAGTATTAGTACACCAGCAAATACTCTAGAACAGTGATGTCAAAGATACGGCCCGCGATCGCAATGTGACACAGAAACAAGAATCATGTTTTTTTAGAGCTTCTAGACTTCACTACATTCCTCTACGGAAGTTTTAAAATGCGCACACTACATTTATAAGTAATTTCAAGGGTAGCGCGTGCCTAGACAAGCGAGAGAGATAGACAGTAACGCCATCTCTTAGCAACAAGCGGAATCTTCCACGCGCTTCGAGTCTAGACTAGAACCTTCCTTATCGATATAAAAGCAGTGCGTCGGCGCGACGTGAGTCAGTTGAGTCGATTGTGAGGGTATTGTGCATTTGTTTGTGTCGTGCGCTTGCGATATCTATAATTGTTGTGTCGAGTTCCATAATTGTTACGATTTTGGCATCATGTCACAAAAACGTAAAGTTGATAGTGAGTGCAGAGTTTTTTCAGTCAAAATGGGAATTTGCATATTTTTTCAAAGAATGGAAAGGTAAACCACTGTGTTTGATTTGCAATCAAACAGTTGCTGCTTGTAAGGAGTTTAACTTGAAGAGACACTATGATACGAATCATAAATCAAAATTCGATTGTTAAACTGAAAAAATAACAATGGACACATTGTGATCTTTAATATCTAAACTTCAAGGTTAACAATCGATGTTTACTAAAGCTAATACTGAGAGCGAAGATACCCTAAAATCTAGTTTTATTATTGCATTAGAAATCGCGAAGAGATCAAAACCTTTCACTGATGGTGATTTTATTAAAGACTGTATGTTGAAAGTTGCCGATGTTTCATTTCCATCTGAAAAGTCAATAATTCAAAATATTTCGCTGTCAAGAAACACTGTTGCTTCAAGAATAAATGATTTATCTCAAAATTTGGTTCTTCAATTGAAGGAGAAAATTAAGGAATTTACAAACTTTTCACTGGTTGTTGACGAGAGCACTGATACTGTTGATGCAGCACGCATTCTGAGCATGTTTGGTATCACCTATTTATGTGAGCAGATGTTTTCCGCCATGAAAATAAATAAGAACAAACATCGCACAAGACTTACGAATGAACATCTCCAATCAATTCTTAAAATAATTACATCAAATGTGATACGTGACATCAGTGAGCTTGTCAAAAACAAGAGAAATCAGGTATCTGGATCCTCGAGCTCAAAATAATTACCCTCTTTTATAACTTTGATATGATTTTTAACAACCGAATATTATATACTATACAATTAAATAAATAAAATGTTATAATTATTCAGTACATTTTTTTATTTGAATCTGGCCCGCCTACACATTCTAAATTTAATATACGGCCCACTGCCAAATTGAGTTTGACACCTATGCTCTGGAATATCCTAAAGTAGATCATAATTATCACAGTATTTTTGTAACGGTGTTGTTTTTTGCACTTAATATTTGGAATCAGACATTTTTTAAACTCCGGTCACAAAATGGTGACATATTGCAGTACCATTATGATTTTGAGCCATCGCTATAAATTACTGTTTCTTTCCACTAACCCGGTGACTGGTCTTATGTTATTTTTTCGTTGTTGCTCTCAACAGTTGTTCTCCGTATACTTAATAAAAATTAGTAAAAAGCTTAAACGATTCAGAGGCGAATGGGAACATTTCCCCAGATTAGCTCTCCTTCGATGCTTTATTGTACAAAAAAAAGAAGGAAATATTTTGTTTGTATGTTTGCGTGCTTTTTTTATGTTCTGTGTACCGTAGTCAGATGTTTTTGTAATAACCGAAAAATTTGTGTTAAATTTCAGACAAATTGATGTCTTCTCCTATGTGTGATTGAAGATTGGTTTCTTTAACTGAGACACACTGGCGCTGGGTTATTGCGAGCCAAATAAATAGTGGAAGGAATTTTCGTTATTCGGGTTTTACTTGGCAGTGTAGATGAGTTGGTGGTACACGATTCCTAATCACCAAACAGAGTACTGAAGTCCTTGGATTAAACGTAAAACATCTCCCCCACCGATATGGTGACAAGGCAGTATTATACTGTCTGCAGATGGGGACATTAGGCCAGATAACCTTCTCGAATGAGCCTGCAACGGAATTTAATCCTCTCCCTTTTTTGAGTCTCATCTACCATTCAAAACCTCGATAAAACATTGCCGCAGTCATCAACACATAAGGTTTCACTATCAATTTTATGCTGAGAAAATAAGATACAACCCACTTTGTAAGACCCAAGGCTGATACCGGGGCTGTAGCATCGCCTTAGTGCCTTAACTAACAGTTTACGTTGATGGAAAGTTCTGTGGAATTTTCACAAAATAATTTGAATTTGACCATGTAGCCTACTAGAAACTCAACTTAAATGCTTGAAGGTCACCACTAGATCTGTTTCTAAACCACAAATCTAGAAAGGGTTCTTCTACGAAATTATAACAGTTCACTTTCAGAAAATTTAAAGTTTTATTTTCAAAGTCACATTTACTAAAATGCAATAAACAGTTGAGTAGGCAAATCGAACACTCGTTTCCAAAATATTGCAGATTGTGGAGAGAAATCACCAACCGAAAACCCCTTTTCAGAATTTCAAAGTTCTAACAGACATTATTCCCGCAGGCTATCACACCAAAGTACCAACATGACCGACTCGGTAGCGCCAACTTTCAACCGTCATCGTACCCGCTCCGATATAAGACTTGCGCAGGTTAACTTAACATAGCACTCCACGGAAAAAGACAAGACGAAATCGAAAGAAAGAAAAGACTACATATTATGGAGTTACTACTTTGGACATCACTGAGAAAATCATGCGCGGAGTTGCGCGATTACTTTCCGGCGTACGAGTAAGACAAGTGTACTTACTGCACGATTTTTTATAGGCTTTATAATTAATATCTCCAAAAGTACAAAATAGTTTAACTTGAAATTTTTTCGGAGACTTTCTATTGTCTTATTCTATCTGTTTTAATTTAATTTATTATTCCAAAAGGTTTCTATAGTCTTAAAACTAAAATCATCACATGACCAACTTAGGGGAATTTTTTAAGCGCTTCAACAACAATCCGCGACAATCTATTTTACAAAAACTTAATTACCAGACAAATGCTTAAACTTTTCACCGAAACCACTATATGTTCGTAATCGTCTTAATAAGAGCTATCTACTGTTATAAATTTAAAATTATTATTCCTTTTAATTAATAAGTTCTTTTTTTCTTAATTAAAAGTGCTAATTAAAATTTGCCAAATTATTTAATTTTACCACCAAAATATCGGGAACAATGCTGACTATAACTGGTGATAAAAGATCAGCTGTAGCTTTACTCGATTCAAAGATATTTCAAACTTTAGAATTTTACTTTTATGATCGCGTGTTTCAAAGCTTGAACAAAGCGGAATATCTCCTAAAATAAACATTTGGCGATATTATAAATACACTTTAAAATGATTTTTATGGTGAATCCTCACTGTGGGAAAGATTACAGGAAAATTTCTTAAAGTTGACAACTACTCTTCTTGAAATTTCTAAGTCCAGCATATGAAATTTTACAATCGATCTATATGTTTACTGTGAATTTACTTCCTCCCTTATTCTTGAAGCTAAGGAACTAGAATTTGCCAAATTTCTAAGGTGCTTACAACATCCGTTACATCCCCCCGCTTCCTGAACATGCTAAGACGCTCCATAGTAGTCACCTACCCCAGGGCGCCGTAGTGGGACGCACTTACATAATACTCATCTTTAGAGCTTCTTTTTAGATGGTTTTTCTGAAACAAAAGCGGGAAATTTTTCGTAAATCGTGGTGGGAATTCCTCTGCTCAATAGCACGAATAGATAATAAGTGTCTATGCTATATTTTATTACATCAGTACGCACTATAATTTGATGTCTATCCTGCTATAAATCTGTAAGCGGACTGTGTCTTTATGTTCCTACAGAATCGATTAGAATACGGTTACCACAGTTTAAGAGCTTAAAATCTGCGGCATATATCACGATTTCAGGGGAACGGACAACACAACAAAAAAATATAATTCATTCCTTCTGAGAACAGATCACGCTGCATTACTGGCGATTAGGCATGGAAAGATATTGCAATAGGTATGAAAAGTAGTGCATGGAAGGGAATAGATGACCATGACCACAAAGTGGCACTCATTTCAGGCACAAGGGTGTGGGAAGATTCTCTTTTTTAGGTAAGGGTGTCAGGGATTGGAATAAGTTACGAAGAGAAATGATGAATAATTTACCGAAAACGTTGAATGTATTTAAAGATAAAATTTATAGAGGGTAAATGTAGGTGGGTGCAGGATAGGGGGAAGATGGGGGGCGTAGGGAAATTGCCACTGGACCCTGTGCTCCATTGCAATTAAATTAAAGACTCCTTTACGAGATACCCACCAAAGATCACGTTACATTTCAATTAGACACACCACACCTTGCATACTGTTAATACATATATATTCTTTTACTTCTTAGAATGTTTTTATTTCTTCAGTTTTTTGGAATATAATACGTGTTACAATGCACCGAAAACATTAATAAAAGCTGTACATAAAAGATTACCACAGCAATAAGAGTAACAAAGTTGTAGAAATTACGAATAATGTTATAAAGATCCTACATTACAACGTTTATTCTTTGCCACTAGAAGATAAACAAAAAGCAATGGAATATTACCAAGGTCCGCGCGGGCCAAACTGCAGGAACATTCTGTTTAGGGATATAACATTTTTTTTTTTTAGCTGTTTATACGAACATTTCAATCTGATAACGGACTGTGTGAAATTCTATTCCGACAGCAGTTTCTTTAATGAGTTCTCTCGTAATTCAAATATTTGCATCAAATTTCGTATTCGTTTGAGGCAGATTAATTCATGTTGCAGTTATACGGTAACATCGAAGTTGCTGGAAACTAATTTAATTCGTATTCGCTTGCGGTTGATAACTGCTTCAAGCTGCTCTTTGCAGACGTGGATTCATACAGTATTCTGTTGTCTAAACCAACAACTAGAAAATAATGCTCTATACCAATCAAACAGCAATCACAAAATATTTATTGTTTATAACATGTCTAATAATACTTTCGTAATCATTTGATTTTGATTTTTTTCCCCATTTATTAACACGAATAGATTTAAGTCTTTTAAGGCACAGGATTAATGCCATTGCCTTCACTGAATGGCTGCATTAGGACATTCATTTCTTTCTTTGCCACCTTTAGCCTTCACTTCTCGACATGCATAAGGTAATTACGAAATGAACGTGTAGTTCTGCGTAAGTGATACTAGAACAAGTAAACCTAGTCTATTGTTTCAATCTGCTGTTCGTAACACCTGTTTAATGTCCTGAATTAACCTAACGCTTTAACTCTTAAAGTAAATCTATTTTTTCAAGACGTCACACCGAGTATTGCACATGAACGTTGAGATCTTTACGAGAGAGTTATAAATTTCAGCAAGTCCTTACAGCTTCTCCTATACTTTCAGTGTTTATTTTCAGGCTCTTAGTGCCGCCTTCTGTCATGTTATATTTTCCTATTGACTGTCTGATTTTGCATCCTGAAACTACCTTGCCATATTAAAACATTTCTTTTTGTTAAAATTCCAGATAGCAAATACTTCACAGGTGTAGGTGTACCATAGGATTTTTGCTTTAAATATTAAGACATGCTTCAATTTAATTTCAATAAATTTAATTTAATTGTGATGGAGCGCCATTAAATTACTCTACAATGCACCCTCCACCTCAATCCTGAACCCACCTACTTTTGCCCTCTACAAATTTCAAGTTAGATTGTTTCACCATTTTCGGTAAATTATTCATCAATTCGCTTCATAACTTATTCCAATCCCAGACCCCATTACCTACGAAATAAACTCTTCTCACACCCTTGTGCCTGAAGTCGAGTGCCAGTTTGTGATCATGGTCATCTCTTCCCTTCCATCCATTACTTTTAATTCTTACACCAATGTCTTTCCACGCCTCATCACGAATTATATGCCTTGTACACTGCATGAGTCACTTCACCCATCTCCTGTCTTACAGTGAATCCCATACCATCTCTTTTGTTATATCGGTTACTGACTGACAAATATAGCAGCCCTTATTTGCACCCCCTCCAACTCTGTGTCTGATACTCAAAATGTGAGCCCCATACTATTCCATGATATTCAACCATTCGTCTGACCAAAGTTTTGTAATCCGATTCCTTTACATCTCTCGTACATGTCTTCATCACTCTCCGCCACAAGTGAAGAATTTTTAAAGCTTTTCCTATTAGCTGTTCAATGTGTGCGGCCCAGTTGAGTGTGTTATAAAGTGTTATACGAACATATTTGCATTTCAGGTATTCAATAAGAAATTCTTTCTCCACCTTAAAAATCATAACCAACCTTTATTTTTTTATCTGTGTATTTAATAAGCTGATTCTTCTTTGCATTTGTCTTGATCTCATGTTTTTACCAACCCAGCAAAATATCATGTTCAGATCGCCCTGAAGCTATTCACCTCAACGACCAAGTCTCCAGAGAAGCTTTTCGAAGTTAGTATCTCTTCATTACCTGCGAACTTTGCTCTTTGTATGTTTAAAACTAAAGATTAAGAAAAAAGGGTCTTGAGCATTAAGGAATACGGAAATAGCATATAAGAATAGTAACGGAGGTTACTCTATTATAGGATTACAAGACAAAATCCAAGTCATTTCGAGTAAGGGCCAGTCGGATTAGTTATGGGATCAATAATGATCTTCACAAATATGGATCTTGCATAATTTTTTGCATATTTTCAGGTTACGTAGTAATCATGGCCGTCCGATGCCTCGCGGCATCTGTAATGCAATTGTTCAATTCCAATCAAATTTGTTATTAATTGTACCTAAAAACTCTATTAGCGTATTTTAATTGAAATTATATCTAGGCCTATATATTGTACAGTAACAGCAAAATAAAATTTTTGCACGTTTATCTTGCTAGTTATAAACAACATTAAATGTAAGGACTTTTAATGTGTCTGTGCTTTTTTAAAATAATAATAACAACAACGTATTTTCAATACTAGAGCCATATTTCTCATACTTATGTAATAGCATTATTGAGATAGACAGCTAACACAAAAGGGCTAAAACTGACAACTTTAACGGACTGTTATACCTTTAATATCCACTGAAAAATGAAAAATTAAGATAAAACATTCGATATTCCTCTCCTTCAAGTCTACACAACTATGCCTCACAGGCAGTGGATGGGGAAAAAATGCCCCTTTTACTTGTATGGGTCACTCCGAAAATAAAGTTTTAGAAACTATTAAACACTACAACTCAATCAAACTCTCGCAGATTTGAAGTCATTGACATTCTTCGTTTACCAGTTTGATGACATACCAGGTACGCAGGGACAACAATATTACTCGGTTCCATTCGGAAGTGGAACTCAAACAGCAGCAGTATGTGATGGAATGCAGTGCTCTGTTTGGATCGTCTCCAGTAAACACACATCTTGCCGCCGCGCCGCGCAGGAGTTTGTTGGGCGCCTTGCGAGTTGGCACTAGTTGCGGTTTCCTGGCAGATGTACCCACGCTCTCTTTAATGAGGTCAGTTTCCTGCGCTTAACTTGAAAGCGTGGAATCTTTTGGACGTCGCCGTTTATTCTGTGAAACGCTC
>JARYHS010012519.1:18886637-18904642 GCA_031002005.1 Vandiemenella viatica
AGAGTAGGAACACCATATGGCTTCTAGTGCTATGCAACATCTCACCCCCAACACTAAGAAGACCAGAAACTCTCTTAAAAATCTGGAAAAAATATTCTGAAGAACACTCAGCAGCCTCTACATCAAGACATTATTCAAGCAAAACACTCACGCTTGAAATCAAGAAAACCACCATGGCGCACATCAATCAATCTTACAGAGTCCTCTTTCAACATGAACAAGCTGTGGACAACTCAATGGGAGTAGTCATCAGTAGCCAATAAAAATCTAGTTGAGGACCCATCAGCACAGTTACAAGGTTTCGATCTCCCCAGGCGGCAGTGGAGAATCAGTCAATCGGATTCGAACAGGACAAGGCAGATGCGGCTATTTATCACACAAATGGGGCTGGGTAGAGTCTGCAGATTGTAACTGTGGAGCCACCTTACAGACAATCAATCACATCGTTTCTGACTGTCCTCTTCGGATCTTCAAGGGCAGGATAGCGGAAATACATCATGCGTCGTTCAGTGCAGTTGAATGGATTAAAACATTAGATCCAGAGATATGAAATGGTACAAGCTTGTGATATTTACATTTATCTTAACCTATTGTGTACCTTGTCAAACTATCATACGATAAATAAATAAAATAAAAAATTGCGAAGAGGTTGTTACGTGCAGTGTTGTTCTGTTGCCATGGCCAGATGGATAATCGGGAAGCGAAACTCCGTGTCCATCCAGTCTGGTATACTCTTCAGAAAGACATAAGGAATACCGGCAAAGTTATCGTCGACTACACCAGTCGCGGCTAATGGAACACAGACAGTGGCTTTTAATTTGGACTTTGCTGCTCGTTGTCCTTCGAGGTAATCATTAGAGTCGGAACAGTATGCGAGTCGAGGAACGGGAAGGAATTAGGCCTTTGGCATTTTCCAGTAACCATTCCAACATTCACCTGGGACGATTTCGGAAAACAAGAGAAAACCGAATTCTGAATGACCGGCCTGGTGATTAGAATCCACGTCCTTCCAAGTGTCGGGCCACTAGGGACTGCTTAGGCACTGTGGAGGAGCTGTTGCTCTAACTCTAGGTGGATTCCTCCACATTGGAGAGGGATGGAAACAAATGGACTGGTTCATCTCAATTACTACACAACAGTGTTATATTTTTTTTTAAAACCTTCCTATGGACACATACTAAAATGTGTTTTCCCTCTTTTCTGATTTATCTACTATATGAAATATCTAGATTAAGAACATTGTTATAGTTATTCTAACTTATTTTACTAATGCTAAAAACTTATTGTTCATAGTATTCTGTGTCGTGTCTAACAGTGTTCTTGTACAAATACATTCAGTGGATGGATATTTCAAGACAAAATTTTATGGTTAAAAACCACATGATTTTGTAGTAACGTGAATTAAAAAATTAAAAATAATTTGTAAATATACAGATTTATATCAACCCAAACATTAATGTAAAAGAAAAAAGCGTGGGATGCTAAATTGTCTTATATTTTCAATCGCTAGATATTCGTAAGGGAACAGTCATCATAAGAAGTAGAGAGCACTTCACGATTTTTTTACATTAAAGTTGGTCAGTAAATTGAATTTTATTTTAATTTTAAACATAAAAAGTTGCATTTATCTGTGGGACATTCCATCTTTCTATTTAAGCATTATTTTTAACTTTAAAAGCACGTTTTCTTTAGGTTTTTTAACTATAATTTTATTATTAAAATTTTAACTCAGATTGCTAATAAAGAGTGTTTTTATGGTGTCTGATTTTTTTTTGTGGAGTAGAGTTATCTTTCACTGTTATTCTGACTACTAATAGACAATTAAATGGTCAATCCTACCAGAGATTCAATAGCAAAAAAATATACATACTACTCTTCTATAATAGTACGAACTAATTCAAAACGGTGAAGTGAATACTCAAGAGTCAGTTACAGCGGACACATTAGTAGCTGTTTGCATCAAAGTATCGTTAAGTGTGCTTGCACAGAAGGTTACGCAACAAAATCATTTCTCCGTTGTTACTTTCAAATTAATGAGAATACCATGGCACAGCTATAAAATTATTTATTGTCATCGCTTCTTAATACGTGTGCAAAATTTCAAAACATTCGGACATCGTGAGGCGAGTAAAATCTGAATTGAAAAATTCGATTACGTTCAATCACTTTTCTATTGTTACTGTCGTCATATGAGAATACCAGGACGTAGTTATGAAATTATTATATTGGCATCAATTCATAAATTGTGTGCAAAAATTCAAACAATTAGGAAGTCCGGAAGTGGGTGAAAATTTAATTTTTATTTTTTTAAATTTTATTATAATGTTTTTTGTCATCAGTCTTTCGACTGGTTTGATGCAATCCTCCATTATTTCTTATCTGTGCTAGCCTCTTCATGTCTACATATCCCTTACAACCCACGTCCTCAATTATCTGCTTCATATAATTCTAACTCTGTTTCTCTACAGTTCTTACATTCGACTGTCCTCCACTAACAAATTATCCAATCCAGCATGTCTCAAAATATGACCTACCAGCCTGTCTGTTCTTTCTGCAAACTTCGTCCCACAAACTTCTTTCCTCACCTATCATTTCAAAAACTCGTTCATTTCGTACTTTGTCTGTCCACTTAATTTTCAGCATTCTTCTGTAGCACGACAGTTCAAATTTTTCAATTTTATTTCTTTCTGGTGTTGCTAAAGTCCATGTTTCGCTACTCATAAAGTACTGTGCTCCACACATACAGTTTTAAAAATTTCTTTCTAAATCGTAGATCAATGTTTGAAACTAAAACATTTTTCTTTTTCATGAAGGCTCTTTTGCTAGTGTTATCATTCCTGCTTCGGCCATCGGTTGTAATTTTGCTTCCCAAGTAGCAGAATTCACTTACTTCTCCCATTGCATCAGATCATATTTTTATATTTAATCTACTGTGATTGGTATCATTTCTGCTACATTTCATCACTTTTGTCTTGAAAACACTAATATAAAGTCCGTAAAAAAGTACTATGCAATGGAGAAGATATAACCGCGAGGTATGCTGCGAGGCAGCTGTCTTAATAGAGACATCTCCACTCTCGGAGGCAGAGTATTCGAATGCTCAACAAGGAGGTGGTTGAAGGACCGTTGTTTCTTGTCTTCTAACTCTTAGCAGTGAAGTATTAAAGCTGGGAAATCAGACGCCACAGACATGGTCATAAATATTCTTTCTTCTCCGGCGCTGTTTAGGAGTGGAATGAATGGGCGGAGATAAACATCGCAGACTGGGGGAGTGCTGATGAATATGTAGATGCGGTGAGTAAATGGTACGCCGACCGAGAATTGTGGCAGAATAAGTGACGCAAATTGTCCGCGACGGAAGTGCGGAGGGAGGCTTCCCGCAACGCTCCGCTGACGTTTATCGACTCCGCAGGGCGGCGTGGAGACAATTTCACGGACCGTCGCTTCCAGCAAAGTGAAGAGCGCGTCGCGGCCTCAAACAATATCTCTGACAGCGACACCGCGCCGCCGCGCCGTAGCATTGTTAACGCGCTATTCACAGCGACGCGACGCAGCTTCTGCGAGAAGAATAACGTCCACCGCGCGCACAGACAAGAAACAAAACAAACAATGATTCTGAATTAAATTTTTCACCTAAAACTTCCTGTACATCCTCAGATGATACGTTTAGGAGTGTTTCCACCGCTTTCGCTCAGATTTGACACAAGTGTCGTTTTTCATGATGTATTGAGTCCTTAAACCTGATAGACGCAAATAAAATATCAACAATGTAGCCGCCGATTCTGTACAACATGTTGTACCTTACGGAGGTGAGCGATTTCTATATTATATCATCATAGCTAGGAAACATTAAACATTTGCATAAATTTAAAATTAAATATCATGCGGTTTACCGCAATCATCTCGGGGAATGATGGGACGGCCCCCGATGTCCGCCTTATAAACCATACATTTCACGAACAAAAATACAACTATCATGCAAAACACAGAAAATTACAGTTTTCGCAGACAGATGGCGCCACAAGACTTTCCTGTAATACCTTACGTACGCCAGGCCTAGCAGGCAGGAACTCCGTCCCCCCCCCCCCTCTCATGATTCACGCTGGACACCTGTGGTTCTCGATGGCAGAATCGACGGGGGGAGGGGGAGAGGGGGGTACAAAACACGATATCGTCGTAATGGAGATCGATAAAGTTCAGTGCGTCAAATTATTATTAGTGATAACCGAACTTCAACTTTGCCTTAGAGCCAGTGGTGACCTTTTCAGCAGCCGCGCCAAATTTTAGAAATAGAATTTTAAATCGGGCTGCACGTACCAATTTCTTGGAAGAAACTATTTGAATATTTTTATGGAGGAAAGTAATAATTAAAAAGGAAACATACATATGTAATCAAGTATTAAAAATATAGCTACAGAGGTTGGACAAAATTATATGAACACCATGCGATAGAGTACACGTTTTTGCATGTTGGCACCACTGCTTCCGTGTGAATACCGCGATGCGCATGTACGGCGTAGTTGACGTAGGACGTCTTGTAGATTTTGTGTCAGTGTGTTATACGCTTTGTTCTGCGACGGTTATAACAAGCGATAGGTGAAATGCGTGATATCTCAGACTTCGAAAGAGGGCAAATCGTTGGAGCTCGGTTAGCGGGAATCTCTGTGACAAAAACAATTGAACTGTTTAACGTCTCATGAGCGACAGTATCCACGGTAATGACAGCATACACAAAACATGGTAAAACATCATCGGTGAAGAGGAATAGTGGACGAAAACTAAAGTTAACCGACAGAGACCGCGAACATTAAAAAGGATTGTGGCCAGACTACACAAAACTACCTCGGAAAAAGTGACAGCAGAACTCAACACACACCTGAGTAATACTGTTTCGACAAAACAGTACGGCGGAAACTCCACAAAGCTCACATTCATGCAGTGGTGTAGCTAGGTCAACAAGGGCCCCGGTGCAAAAATTTTTTTTGGGCCCTCAGGTCAGACGGGCGACCTTCTTTTTGCCTCTTGTGTTGGTATAATCCCCCAGAGCTGAGGAAGGGGGCCCTTGAGTTGTCCTTAGGGGCCCCGTGAGCAGTGGTTGGGGGCCCCCCTGAGCAGCGAGGGCCCATAGTGGGGGTCTTCCTGTGTCTCAGGGGCCCCTTTAGACGACGGTAGAGCTAAAAAAATGGTCGCCAGTTTGCCTAGAGGGCTCGTGGGCCCTCTAAACTGCGCTTGGGGGCCCCTTGAGGTATGCTTGGGGCCCCCTGAGAGTAGAGGCCCCGGTGCACTGCACCGCCTAGCCCCATAGTAGCTACGCCCCTCCATTCATGGGAGGGCTGCTATTGCAAAACCCCTTAAAACGGCTACCAACGCTAAGCTGCGAAACAAGTAGTACCACGATCATAAAAACTGGACACTTGATGATTGGAAGAATGTGCTATGGTCCGATGAATCATCGTTCACATTGTTTCCTACTAATGGCCGGGTTTATGTATGGAGAACCCCAAAAGAAGCCTACGACCCGGACTGCCTGCGTCCTACAGTCAAGCTTTGGGGAGGTTCCGATATGATTTGGGCGGCTACATCGTGGTATTCAGCTGGTCCTCTCATTCACATCACTGGCCGGATGACTGCGAATGAATATCTCGATATCTTCAATGATGAAGTTCTTACTATAATTAGATTACTACTGCCAAACACTGCCATCTTCCAAGATGATAATGAATCCATACAGAAAGATTCCGTCCCGTTTCGAGGGGCATCGGAATATCATCAAACATCTTCTCCAGCCAGCACAATCGCCAGATCTCAATATAACTGAACAGTTATGGGGAGTTTTGGAGCAGAGAATAAGGAGCAGATTTCCATCTCCAACATCATTGAAGCAAATGGCGAATCATTTTGTATGAGAATGGAACAACAGTCGGTTGGAAACTATTCAGACACTCTACAAATTTATTCCGCGAAGAATTGGAGCTGTTCTTGGAGCAATAGGTGGCCCAACACCATATTAATAAATCAATAATATGTAAATGTCAGGTGTTCATATTATTTTGTCCAACCCCTGTATTTTAAGGCGTTTAAGTCAACAGGAGTGGTGCTGAGTGTTGTAATGCCTGATATCACCCTTGAAAGTTAAAGCTTATGTATATAATGATCCAGCTCCGCGAGCCGCATGTTCGATACCCCTGCTTTAAGCGTTAGAACTCGATTTGTTGATCATTCACCAAACTGAAATGCAAATACTAAGAAAAATGTAGATCTGCGTAACTGTTCTCTACCATTCCATCAATTCTATGACTGTAATCCAATAAACCTTTTCATTCAGTTTAGTTCCCATGTAGTATAAAAATTATGATTGTAGGAAGTAAAAACACAAAAAATTCTGCAAAAAATCGCTGGGCAGGATTAGTTCGTAGACAAAGACGTAACGTTTGTACGTGAATAAGTCTCTTTATTTCAATCGTGCTTTTCTGTTCGTCGACGTCGAGGTCATTACAGCCAGGAGAATATGAGGAGTAGAAAGAAACTAGTCCGTGGCCTTTTGAAGAAGCCATCCCGACCTTCTGATGGAATAATTTGAGAAACTGTGGAAAACAAAAATCTGGCTCTCTGTACGGGGATTCGAACCAGCGTCCCCACAAATGCGAAGCTAGATCGTTTCCGCCTAGCCAACAAGCTTCGTAATACCTCGTTCCTCCCACCTTGTGCTCTTTATGACGTCTCGTATGCATTCTTTCAGTTGAGAGTTGTGGGATCTTAATTGTCCACAAAGTAGGGTTATTTGTTTATTGGCACGTACTACATCTGTGGTAGTACTGAGGCTGGGCATTGCACTCAATGCCTTGGCACATGTTTTTCGAATATCAGATTGTTCTGCTGGACACCAAAAAATTTTGAGCGGCAGACTTTGCTCTTAAGTGACGTGTCAAGTTTATGCTATAAACAATCGTTTCCTGCCGTCATAAGTACTGTACAGCAATCCATGTCTATTGGTTTGTGGCATTTTAATTTGAGATCTGATCTTCTACCTCAATTTACCCGGAGTATGTTACAAAAACGTTGTGTGGTACATAACAATAAAGGCACGAGTGAATGTGGAAGTATGGAGATACGGAATCCAGTCGAACAAAGCGAAGGTTTGGTGGAATGACGATTGAAAATCTTAAATCACACTAATATCAAACCATGAAAGAGAAAATAATTGAGTACGCTTTCAGAATCGATGTATAATCATTTAAGTTCTTCATCGTTATTCTTCAGTACATACATCCCTTACAACCGTTTCTCTAGTGAACCTCAACATCTGAAGAGCAATTAATTGTCTATTACCGTGTACACTGAATTGTTGTTGCTACCTTATTTCAACAAACATGGATTTTACAGAGTGGAATGGATGCATTCCTTTTTGTGTGTACTGTCCCTATAGAGTACGCAATTCCTGCAGGTGATACAACCCGTCAGATTCACCCCAACAGTTTAGGTAATCGTGATATTAATTGTGTGGACATGGGGTGAACAATGACTTTGACCCAACCGCGTCATGAATATGCATAATGTCCGCCAAGCTGTGGTCGCCTAACCCTGGCTTTCAAGTTGCATACACTGAATTAACATGTACCCGCTTCCTGTCTTTACAAATCCTTTGCCCTCCAAGTGTTTACGTGAAAGAGTTTAAATCAACACTGGAATATGATCACACCATTACTCTATTTTAAGCATGAATACCTTTCTGGAGGAATACTGGGTCTGTAATGGCAATACCCCAATAAAATTTTCGTATCAGGAATAACAAACATATTTCCATTATTCAGTTATGGTTTGGTGTAAAACATCGAAAGATCTTCCATGATTGAAAAATTGAAATAAAAACTTATAAGAATGTGTGAAACACTTTGCTTGTCTGGTGACTATTCATTCCAGAGTTGCGACTTCTTTCCACAGATAGATCTAAGCCGGAGAGTGTATACAATGGGCAATGTAGACTTTCGTACAACCCAATTCCAAACATAGACGAGTCGAACTATAGATTTAATTACACGAAGAACATGTTGATTGACTTACCCAAACGTTCGTACTATATTAACAATTTAAAAAATATATATATTTGAGTGAACATATGAATTTCAAAGAGTTTATAATCAGGGCGAACAACAATTCATTCAAGTGCAAGGTAAAGATACCCGTGCAAATCAATTTCGCTATCCTAAAACGATTGGGTGACAGCTCTGCATTTAGAAAAGCTTGTTAAAAACTTGGCAATAAATTTTATACTTCAGACTATACATTACAAATTCTGAAAGTCATTGCTCTACGTATAGAACGTAGTATATGTAATAACTACTTCAACGATAAACGTGGGCACACACTTCACAAGTTTTTTTCCGACAGTATTGCCAGGGTAGAAAATACTTGAAGTATCAAGTATACTTGAAGTATCAACTGCTCTCCGGATATTGTTCTTCGCACTTTTCGTTTATCATATCTGTCATCCAGATAGATGCATCTTTGTTTTATATCATGTTCGCCGTGGTCGCTCTGCACAGGACGGATACAAATAATTAAATCCTCTGATGCCCGAGATCGGGCTCCAGCCGGCTTCTCGGCTTGCGGCGTGAGGCCAGCGCTCCTATTGTAAAACGAATTGGTTTTACTTGTTTATTAATGATGCTATCAATGAGGCATCGAGACTTCGTAAGTTATTATTTTCTTTTAGTCGCCACCAGTTGTGTGATGAATCATACTAAAATGCACTTCCAATTCTCTGTGATTTTAAGTATTCACAAGTTCACAGGAATAAGCAATATGCAAAACACACACACCTCGGAAGTATGTAGTTGAACACCTTTCATTCCAACAGTTTATGTCTTACATCAGCACGCCGCCACCAACAGGAATTAGATATCACTTACCCGAAGATTACAAGTCCTTATGAGTGGAAAGTTTAATCCCAAAACACTTTCATTCAATTAGCAATACCTTAAATGCCTGCCTAACAATTACTAGTCCACAGTAGCACATTATCAGTTCTCTAGGAACGTATCTGCGTATTTTCACATCGTCTGGCTCGTCTTACGTTATCGAAGTTAAGCCAATAGTTGTTTCCCCTCTCGGAAGCACGTATTACGTATCCACATGCCCGGACAAGTCTTCAAAACACATCACTTCACTTCTGAGCAACTACCACTTTCCCGCACTACTGCTACGAGAGCTAACACTTGACTGACTGCGAGTCTAGCATAAAGAAGGGCTTCTCGCTCTGTATCGATTATCGATACATGCACAGATACTCTTTAATTGTGGATAGCTAGGTTATTGTAGTTTCACACTATCTCTTCGGTACCCGGGCCTCACTTCAATCCACGACTTTAATACTTTGTGGTGCTTTTCCGTGGCTCATACCGCCTCTCGTAACAAAAATTTTATAATCATATAACGATATAATAAACAAGAATTCATTCTTTACCGTTTATTATTAATAAATTTCTATCTGTATCATCAGGGCAACATATATCTCGAGACACAAAATATTTACTTACTCGCACACGTTTCTTTCTTTCGTATTCTTCTTGAATGCAAGAATTTCTTGTTAATGTCACATCTTATTTCATGCGCCATTCACGAAATATTTCTTACTAACTTCAATTCTAGTTGGTCATCTTAATTAACCTGCACTTTCATTTTACTTGCACCATTTCGTGTTATTTTAAGCAACTCTACCATTAATTAATTAATTTCATGTAACATTTTATAATCCAGTAACACCATGGAAGATTACCAACCATAGTTTATAATACATTACTACAGTTAAATATTGGTCAGTATACAGTATACCATACTTTATTCTTACCATAAGATATACTGAAATACTTCATTTCTGGTTAAATATACAATTCATGGAACAGAATGGTCTTGTATATAATTAATTTATAAGCAATAAATTAGTGCTTATGACAAAAAAAAAAAAAAAAAAAAAAAAAAAAAAAAAACTGAACGCGAGCTCAAGAATAGAATTTTTCTTGGAGGGAGCAAACAAGTCAATGCTCCAAGACACAGCACATGTACACATAATGTAAAAGACACGCAATAATCTATCAAATATAAAAATAACTAGCCTCAAAGCCCTTCAAAAATGACAGGTTTAACGGAATGTTCTGGCAATTAATTTTTTTGGAATTGCTTTCATAAATAAAATTGTTACAAATCTAATTTCTCTTTCTTTGTGCTGCAGCAAAAAGTTTCAGTTGTCAACTTGGTCCATGTTGCCTTTCAGCCTAGTCAAAATTTGTGCCAATATTGTAGCTAGAAAATCAAAGCTTCAATCACAAGCGAATTAATACAGTCCCTGTATCGCAGGTTAATGACATAATTCATCGCGATACAAACTTGATCCAAAATCTTCACAGTTTCTTGCATCTTTCTTATTATCTATGATGAAGATCGATGTTTTAACGGCTGACACAGCTTACATCCGGCTCAAATAACAATGCCAGTGAAAACGAAGGATGCTAAAAATAAATCTTAACAATTTGCGTTATACCACGTAAAATTAGTTTTAATTGTGGTTTACACAGCGTATATCGCGATAAATTTGGAACTTCTTTCATTTAAACCTAGTAATGATTTCAGTAAAAAAAGCAACTGATAATTAAAATGCCAATTTAAACGAAATTCATACTATACTATCAGTGTTCTAGCATTACATTCCTTAGCAAAATAAAGCTCAATACAATTCCTAGTGCCTTGCGCTGTAACAAAAGGTTTTCGTTGCTATCTTGGTCAAGGCTGCATTTCAACCTAACCACTTACTTAACTTGCCGTCAGAGAAACAATACTTCAACCACACGCATATTAATACATTTACTACATTGCATTTTAGTGGTAATACTGCATCGCGATATAAACTAAATCAAAAATCTTTAACGGTTCTTCCATCTTCCTTCTTTTTATATTCGTGATTCAGATAGATACTACAACCTTTGAATGTCTGACACAGTTACATGAGGCTGAAATTTGGCATTAGTAAAAGCAAAGGAAATTAAAAATGAATCTTAACAACTGACGTCATTCCCCGTAATATTAGTTTTAATTGTAGTTTATGCTGTATAGATCGCGATCAGTGTGGAATTACTTTCGTTAAAACGAAGTAATTTTTTAAGTAACAGAACACTTAATAAAACAAATTATTGAAATTAAATTACTCATGCCCTCTGCTGTAACGTCAAGTGCCAGTTCTAATAACAATCTATTAGATAGATAGATATGTTCACTTTGATCCCATGTGACAGTAATCTCGGGGATGTGGAACAGTACATACACTTATTAGTAATGTCAATATTACTATATAATTGATAATATTATATATTGACAAGAAGTTAGTTACGACCCATTAGTATAACCAATATTTCCTGTAATCTACAAATACAATCCCGAGTTAGTTAATACTTATTATGTGGAACAGTGTATAAACTTGTTACCAGCATCTAACAACCAGTTATTTTCTTACCAACCAGTTACCACAACTCATAAGCAGTCAATTACTTAAAAACCTATTAGTATCATAATTTTTTACAGCAGTTTTTTGAGTGCATGCTATCCATGTTAGTTACTGTAACATGAGTGAAATTTTGTAAACAGTGTAATTACTTCATTTGTCAAAAGTTTCAACAGAAAGAAAAACCATATACCATTTTACTAATTGTGGACAACTTTGTCACCTTCCCTTCCATACACCATATATACTATTTTATCAGTCATTCTTAGTTACCAAATTCCAAGAAGAAAATTCTTTCACAGAGTAAAATGGATTCTGAAGCAGAAACTCTTTCAGTTTGGACTTGGAGTAGTTGGGTTTTTGTAGATAACATTTAATTTCTGTTGGTAAGACATTGAATAAGGAAGCTCCAGTAAATGTTAACCCTTTCTGTACAATTGACAGTGATTTGTAATCCTTGTGGATATTATATTTATTCCTAGTATTCTGGCTATGTATGTCAGCATTAAGATTGAAGTGTTCAGGATTTTCCACTACAAATGATAGTACGGAGTATCTCCCCTAACATTGCGAAAATTACAGCTTTTATCTCACATATTTGTTGTCAAAGATTTCAAGGGAAATTTTTACATAAGACGAATATTAAATAAATATAAGCAACTAATAATTATTATGTCTATTTAAACGGAATACGTACTTTTCTTTCAGTTTTCTGACAATTAATTTATTCACTGATAGTTACCTAAAAGAACTGTTATTAAATAACGTGCATAACCTAGAACATGATCTGACGAAAATCGTGACGTCATAGAGCGACGTCATAGCGTGACAGATGAACAAAACTGGCGTTTTAAGTATTTGTTCGCAATTTTTTGCTGTTTACGGAATTCTTGTTTTCACCGAAAGAATTATGAATGCAAAATGGTGGGTATAGAGAAATGGCACACACGAAAAATTTAATTATAAAGGAGTTATTTTTTTAGTTATAAATCTAAATTTAGAATGCAGTACTAGTCGTCACGCTTTGAAAGTAAATAAAATATGAGAAGCTAGACCCATAAGCACAAAAACGATATATGTTCAAGGCAAGTAATACCTAAATTTAAAAATGCTTTTCTTCCAAAGAAAAAAGTAGGGTATTTATCTCCAAATAAGTTGGCAACCTCAGTCACATGGTTTGTACAAAAATTCGGCCATCGAAACAGATTGCAACTTTTCAGTGCTCGTGTTTGGTAGGTAGTGTGTATGAAAAGATTGCTGATTTTAGGAAACTGGACGCTTCGGTTATAAATGAAACAACTTAATGTAAAATTAAAAGATAATTTATACAAGACTTAATAAACATTTAGGCCGAGTGTGCTGGTTGAGTGGTAAGATTCTGGCCTCGCATTCGGGAGGATGTAGGTTCGAATACCAGTCCGTCCATCCAGATTTGTGTTTTCCACGGTTTCCCAAAATCACTCCAAGCGAATTCATGCATGGTTGTTTCAAAAGACCATACCGAATACCTCCCCGTTCCATACTACCAGTCCTTTACCGCCTCTAATATTTTTACGTCCAGTTATAATTTTTAATACAGCCACCAGTTTGTATACTTGGGAAAGGCGAGGGGAAACCACCATCATACAGTGGGCATAAATCTCAAAAAGCTGATCGAAATATGGTATCGTTGTACAAAATCGGTTTTGAGCACGCTAATTACGATTCCAATGTCAAAATTGCTAAAAAAAAAAAAAAAAAAAAAAAAAAAAAAAAAAAAAAAAAAAAAAGAAAAGAAAAAAAAGATGGAGGATCCAATATGGCGAATTAAAAATAGTCTAAATATGTTTCAATTGTGATACAAATTTGTATAAAGGGTTTAATGAGCTCACTGATACCGATTCCATTGTTAACAATGCAAAAGAACAAATGGCGGATTCAAAATGGCAGATTAAAATTAAAATATGTTAGAATTTAAATAGGTTAAAAAATTGAAAAGTGTTTAAATTATTATAAATCTATTGTGTATAAAAATGTGGTGTACTACACATTCCTACTTTATCGTCGCTCTCCGTGGTTGGACCAGCAGATTCTGGAACAATAAAATATAACTTGTATTAGCCTTTTATATCCCATAAAATCTATTTAAAACTAACCCCATCCATAGAGGTATTATTAAAGATTATTTAAAAAGAGGAAGTTAATTTCGTCTGGTGTTCTTCAGTATATCTTATTAATGAAGTTAATTTCGCCAATAACAGACTAAGTTATAACCAAATATTTGGCACACCTATGGGTATACCATCATCTCCAACTCTAGTGGACTTAGCTATGCGAGATTTGGAAGAACAATGTTTTAAACTGCTAGATTTGAAATGATGTGTTATTTTCAGATATGTAGATGATAGTTTTATAATAATACCAGAAAACAAAATTGATTATAATTTAAATACTTTTAATAACTATGACAATAACTTACAATTTACACATGAAATTTAAAAAGACCAAAAACAAATACAGGTGGACAGGAGATAAATTAAGCTGCACGAATTGTGGAATAGCAGTTTATAGCAGATTTTTTTTTTTTTTTTGAGATTTCAATAGATAAATAGTAGAGTATGAAGTTAAAGTAAGTTTCGTTGTGGGACTCCGTGGAACTTATAGCTGTTTTCAATTTTGAAAAAGAAAAATACAAATTAACCGTTTAAATTTATTTAAAAATTATTTATTAAATAAATAACTTTAACCTGTTTTTTATGTATTTGTAATACATGTAAATATTGTACTAACCATCACGATCTTCGTCCATTTGGAATGACGAAAATTGCTCAAAATTGAAAACTTTTACACCAGTTCAGAGAAACGGTTGATTTACTTCTTCTTTATCTCACAATAGTTGCTCGCTCAATTGTCACATTTGAAATGATGTACAACTTCTGGGTCAAGCCTCGGACCTATTCTAACCATGAAGTTAGACACTTTGGGAGTCAGTCTACCCAACTGTATACTTAAAATTCCTAAATAGAAACTTTTTTTTCCGACTTTTGGCCAGCTTTTTGAGATTTCGCCCCACTGTGCATCGTCTGAAGTCAGAACACAGTGGCCATGGAGGAGTGACTGGTTCCAACGGAGCCACCGACAGCCGCCGTAAGATGCGACGCACCCACTACGAGTGTTTAAATGTTGAAACTCAACACCAGAAAGAGTCGACATATATTTCATGCAATGTACTCACTCAGTTCGTTACTCCCACACGTGACTATTTTACGTACAAGACTGCACCACTATATTGCGAATCTGGAATTGATCCACATCAACTTCAACACCGCATAAAGTTGCGCAGCGACATGTTGATATTATATTTTGTGTCGAAAAATGTACAAGTACCCGCATGAGTTAAGAAATAATTGTACGAGTATAACAATAAATCCTTCCGAAAATTATATAGTTTTGTTAATGTTTCCTGAGTGGTTTCAGTCATATTCAGCGAAATGTCAAGCAACTGTCTTCCGAATTTACATTACGAATATAATCTGTATTAGATTTCAATACCGACAAGAAAACAGCTAATTTTTTATTTAGGCTGCACACATTTTTATTCGTTCCTTTTAATAAATAAGGTAAATAGGTGTTTGAGTGGAGACTTTTCCCGGCTAAATGTAAGCGTAGCGTCATTAAAACACAACGTTTCGACAGCTGGCTCTGCTGGCTTTGCTGTCTTCATCAGGTGCGTAAAGTTTCAAGCGACCTCTAGCTGACATTCACCTAAAGCTTACATTGAAGGTAATAGATATCTCGATTAAATGAAATAATTAGTTCAAGAAGAATCACTTTCATCTTTGTTTATATTTTTATCAAAGACATCGGACTTCAAGCAAAGATACTACGTACAAATGTAAGCAAATACTCCAGCGATTATAACTTGCAACATCTTCGAAACTAAAACTATCGTTCTGCCGATCGTTTTCATAGGCTTTAAAGAAAATTCCAGAATAATTCAAAGACTTCCGCTGGATGTTTCTCGAATTCTAACAATATCTAAACAATTAAAATCACTATTACATTTTAGTTTTTCCCGGCGTATTGTTGAAATAAAAAACTCTCGGGTTTTCTGCCGGTTAATATATTTATTTGGATCTTTTAACGACGTTAAACCTGATGAAGGCAACGATGGCAGTTGCCGAAACGTCGTTAAAAGATCCAAATAAATATATTAACCGGCAGAAAACCCGAGAGTTTTTTATTTCAATTAAAATAAGATTAAAACAATCAGAATTGATACAAAATCATTCATAATCATGCACATAAATGAAAATTAAAGATATTTACACACAAAAGTATCCACACAAAACAGTCAAAACTGTCGGAAGTTGTTCTCTTAAATCTCGTAGCCTACATCAGTACTTAGAATTACAAACTATTAATCAATTTTTCATGTATATTACTGTTTTTGAGCATATTAAATAGTATTTACATTGTTTCTATCCATAAAATAATGTTCATTTAACAAATTCACAATTAATGGTAAAACAAATATACAAAACCATACTTACTCAACTCCCAGCTTGATACAAATAATTCTTAAAATAAAAATTCATTAAAGGTTTGGTTTTGAGGACCGTTATAAACTGTCTTACAAATTTACATTAGGAATGTAGCCTCTATTGGATTTAATACCGACAAGAAAATAGCTAATTTCTTATTTCGACTGCACACATTTTTATTCGTTCCTTATAATGTAAATAATAACAGTCTTTAAAGTATGCAAGCTTTCAGTAGTACTTGGTAGGTCGAGCAATTTAAATAGGTGTAATCTGGATCATTGTCACAATATCTGCCCAACCGAATGTGATTGCGCCATCTTGGTCATACCACGTAATCCCGCTGTTGCATATGCGTGCAGTAATGAGGTTGAGAGTCCGGGAAGCTCGATACTCGGAAATTAACATCAAGGTTTACCACTTCCACTCCCAGCCGATGCCACGAGAATTCACGGAAACTGCATTCAATTACGTTGCGCGTGTTCAATTGTTCCGACTAACAATCGATAGCATGAAGCAATTTCCTAGGGCACTTCCAACTTGCCAGCAGTTCAGAACAATGTAAATGGGTTTCAGTCAGCAGAATGAAGCATCCCTGTTAGTAGTTCATTCTTTAGTGATGGTACTCTTAGCCAAACGAAAAAACTGAAACAAACAGTTCTGTGCAGCGTACACCCGTAACTAAATCCACAAAAATCGTTAGTAAACTCCAATTATTATAAATAACTGCAATGTGTATGCTGTAGAGAGGTAAACTCGCGTGATCGTAATGACCTGGTGACAGGGTTTATTATCGGCTGCGCAAGCCGCACCTACCATACCTACCTAGCCTAAGCCGGTAACCCTACCGGGTATATGAGACCTACAGCTTAACCCGGAATCCGAACCACGCGAATATTCTGGCGTACTTCACATTATACAGCAAGCTGTGTCAGAGGTGAAGGACAGGTTAAGGGCCAATGAAAATCTCCGCTGAGGAATCGAACCGGATACATTACATCGGCCAAACTATCGGCACTGTACAAAATCGGTGTGAAGAACAGAAACGCCATCTCCGCCTGGGACAATAGTCGTACAGCAAATCAGCGATCGCCAAGCACGTGTACGACTATGGCCACAGGGTAGACTTTAACAACGTCAGGATATTGGCTAGAACCTCATATTTTTCGGATTCTATACTCAAGGAAGCAATCGAAATTCTGTTGGCCAATACCTTCACCAGAGACAGTGGGCTATGTCTTAGCGAGGCTTGGAAAACAGCCTTGGCGAAACCCCGCAGATAACGTGGTCCATGTCAGCCTGGTTACAGCTCACCATTGAGCTGGTGTAAGGTGGAGTATATTGCCCTAAGGCATTGACTCCAAGTATTTGGACGGAACAGATCTTCGCTGTCGGTGTGTCTTCATTTTGGCTGTAGATGTCGTCTTCGAATGGTGTTTCTTCACAAGATGGAGTGCCGGCGCATCTGCCATCTCAGAAATGGTCATCCGTTTTTGCTGTGGTGCCCTCAGGGCTGCCGCGGCGTGGTTCGTAAGTCTTCCTTTGAAGCCAGGTGGTTGACGAGGTTCTTGAGTAAGTCGATGAGGGCACCCAGTCGGTCTTCTCGCTGGCCTGGGTCTTGGCAGTTGCAGGAGTGGCTGGTGTGGGCTCTATCGAACTTATGAGGCTCCGACTTCTTCTTACGTGGTACCTGTGTCCAGCTGCCGTCATAGACGGCTCCATATCAGGGTGCGTGGCCCGCAACGAAGATCTACGGCCACGCCCACTGGTATCCAATACAGAGTGACACATAACGCAGTGTTACCTTCGTAGCTGGACTTTTTCACAAACACGCCGAAAGGAAGAGAGAGAAAAAAAAATAATAAAGCAGCCACCTTGCGCGGTCCGCGAATGAAGCCGTTGGGCGTATAAGGAAGTGCTTCACCTGAGCTGTCTCACATTCAGTTCCTAGTTGACCACCGTAACGTGTAGATGTACGACGAGGAATGCGCTAG
>JARYHS010012519.1:18905642-18950058 GCA_031002005.1 Vandiemenella viatica
CATTTGTAGTGGAAAATCCTGAACACTTCAATCTTAATGCTGACATACATAGCCATAATACCAGGAATAATATAATATTCATAAGGATTACAAATCACTGTCAATTGTACAGAAAGATTTAATATTTACTGGAGCTTCATTACTCAATGTCTTACCAACAGAAATTAAATGTTATCTACAAAAACCCAACTACTTTAAGTACAAACTGAAAGAGTTTCTGCTTCAGAAACCATTTTACTCTGTGAAAGAATTTTCTTCTTGGAATTTGGTAACTAAGAATGACTGGTAAAATAGTATATATGGTGTATGGAAGGGAAGGTAACAAAGTTGTCCACAATTACTAAAATGATATATGGTTGTTTTTCTTTCTTTTTGAAACTTTTGGCAAACGAAGTAATTACACTGTTTACAAAATTTCACTCATATATAGTAACTAACATGGGATAGCATGCACTCAAAAACTGCCATGAAAAATCATCAAACTAACAGGTTTTTAAGTAATTGACAGCTTATGAGTTGTTGGTAATATAATTGATATTGTTATATGTGTGTGTGTCGTTTCACATAAATAGCAACTAACATGATATAATATGTAGTCGCAAACTACAGTGAAACTTATCATGGTAACTGGTTGGTAAAAAAATAACTGGTTATTAGATGCTGGTAACAAGTATATACCCTGTTCTATATAACAAGTATTAATTAACTCGGGATTGTATGTGTAGATTACAGGAGATATTGGTTATACTAATGGGTTGTAGCTAACTTGTCAATATATAATAATATTATCACTTATATAGTAATATTAACATTCAAAATAAGTGTATGTACTGTTCCACATCCCCGAGATTTCTCACATGGGATCAAAGTGAACATACCTATCTATCTGTTTTAGCCATTTGAGCTGTTATTCTTCATGAGAAAATTGCAGAAGAAAGCTCTTTTGGTTGTTTAATGTGTTGAATCCAGTTCAGGTTTTAATTCACGTGCAAAAAGTGAATTTTTTTACACTAGGTACTTTCTCTTCATTATTTTTTTTTTTTTTTGTTTTGCTATCGCCAGTCTTTCGACTGGTTTGATGTAATCCTCCATCCTTTCCTATCCTGTGCTAACATCTTCATTTCTACATACCCCTTACAGTCCACGTCCTCAATTCAATTATCTGCTTCATATATTCTAATATCTGTCTTCCTCTACAGTTCTTACATTCGACTGTTCCCTCCACTAACAAATTAACCAATCCAGCATGTCTCAAAATATGACCTACCAGCCTGTCTCTTCTTTCCGTAAGCTTCTTCCACAAACTTCTTTTCTCATTCATCACTTCCAAAACTAGTTCATTTCTTACTTTATCTGTCCACTTAATTTTCAGCATTCTTCTGTAGCACCACATTTCAAATGCTTCAAGTTTCTTTATTTTCGGTATTCCTAAAGTCCATGTTTCACTACCATAAAGTGCTGTGCTCCACACCAGTGGCGGATCTAGGATTTTTTCCGAACCGGGGCAAAAACTTCACGCTGGCGCCCCCCCCCCCCTAAAGAAAACCTCACATTCAGTTGGGTACTCTTACACTAACGTGATAAAAAAAGACATAATAGGAAATGAGTTATTTTATTGCTTGCATTATATATAATACACACAATCAGAATACGTAACGCACGAGCCAGACTGTACTCACAATTGCAGTCCTTATGACCTAGCAAAATTTGCACTAAATGTTCGTACAACTTCACTCGTCGAGCTTTCATTTCCGAGAAAGAGTCTGTAACTTCATCAAAATTCGTCTCATAAGGTGTTCTATTTTCGACGGAGAAGATCGCGAGGCTAGAAGACGTTCCTGGCTCATTGTTGATCGCAGGTAGGTTTTTATGATTTTTAGTTTACTTAAGCTCCACTCGCAGCTTGCGGACGTCGTTGGTAACGTGCAGTATATTCTCAGAGTTATACAAATGTTAGGAAAGACTTGCTGCAAGTCATTTTTACACGTGTTGCAACAATTGGAATGGACTAGTTGTTTCATCGATTTCAATTAAAAATGGAGCTTGTTGTTTAAACATGGCAAGTTCGAGGCAGAAATCAATTGGAGTATCTGCTTGCTAGAACGGCTCCATTTTTTTTGGAGATTTTCTGTGGACATATTTACTAACGTGTGGCCACCAAGGAAGGCAAAGTTCTCATTTAGTTTTATTGTACTTTCTACCCTTATTCCTATTTCTGTTAAAATTCTGTCAAATACAACTTTCATATATTTCGAAAACAGCTCTGTAGGGTCTAATTCTCTTGATTCGTACCCGCAGATTTCGTCGTGTTGCCTCTTTCGTTTGGAAATTCGTTTACTTTTGAGTATCGGAACAATTCCCAATTTTTGTGCTACAGGTGTAGCTTCTTTGATCCAATATTCTATCGGCTTTAGAGTCATTTCATGCAATATCTTAATAAGCCCTTTCATTAGTGACACAGAACGTGAAAGGATTAATTAAGTCCTCCTTTTGTATTTCCACGTTTACTCTATTAATTTCTCGAAGAAGGTTAGCCCAAACTGTTAATTTGAGGATAAATTTAAAATCCAATACATCATGTAAGAGATGAGCGGCTTCATACTTAGATTCTGCAGCCAGAGAAGATTCTTCAATTTCCTCTAGTGCTTTGAGAACTTTGAGGTAAATTATTCAATAGGGCTGTAACAGCAAGTTTTGTGGTCGACCATCTTGTGTGGCTACTACATTTTAAATTGGTTTCTGTACATTTTTTCATTATTTCCCACCGTGTAGTGGATCCAACAAAGAAGCAATAAAGTTTTTGTACAAGTCCAAATAGACAAGCATTTAAAAAAAAAAATGATATCGTCTCGTCCTGCGTAAGACTGTAAGCGAGAATAAGCTAGTAATCCAAATTTTCTATAAACAATGATTCAACTACCATAAAAAATCTGGTATTTTCATGATATGGCAGCTTAACAGCTTATTCCCTAAATACGTTTTCGGAGAGTGAAGTTTTATGAGTGCTTTATTGTAGGTATATGTGTAGAGAAACGGCGGTATATGCTAATAACAATTAATAGGTTTGGTTCATAATATATATACAGAGCTAAGAAATAAGGCCCATATAAGTTAATGATTAGAATTTTTTTGACATTTTACTGGTCCTCGGATTGACAAAGGATGAGAAACGCTGAGATATTTGATAACGATAGATTCATCCTTAATGGTTCGTTCAGCACAAAAGCAGATATTAAAACAAAACTGGGCTAATAACTCGAACGCAGCTGCAAGAATGCGAAGTTGCGAACATCAGATGGCAAAATATATAAATCCAAGAATATTGGGAGTTCCTGCTAACAATGACGGAACGAATTCCGTTCCGTGATTAGAACTTTGTTTTAAGGCCGCTCTGTCACAGAACAATGTATTTTCCGTCCTTTCAAGTTGCCGCCGCGGTCAGTGTACCACGGCGCTTTACCTAAAAAAAAGGGTCGGCAGCACATGAATATTTCGCCCTGGCGCTTATAAAAAGATGCCATCAACACATGATTTTGGCGCCCCTCAGAAGTTGTCGCCCGGGACAAGAGCCCCGGTTTGCCCCCCCCTTAGATCCGGCACTGCTCCACACAAAGAGTTTTAAAAAGTTATTTCTAATTCCTAGATCAATATTTGAAACTAAAAGGTTTCTCTTTTTCATGAAGGCTCTTTTTGCTAGTGCTATTCTGCTTTTAACATCATTCCTTCTTCGGCCATCGGTTGTAATTTTACTTCCCAAGTAACAGAATTCACTTATTTCTCCTATTGCATTCGATCCTATTTTTATATTTAATCTACTAGAATTGGTATCATTTCTACTACATTTCATTACTTTTGTCTTTCTTTGATTTATATTCAGTCCAAAATCTTCCTTCAGTATTTTGTTCATGTCATTCAGTATTACTTCTCAAAATCCTCAGCCCTTTCTGCTAACAAGACAATGTCATTAGCAAATCGTAGCATACTAATTTTTTCTCCCTGAAAACCTATGCCACAAGAAATTTTTCTTTGACTTTCTTTATTGCTTCTTCTACATACAAGTTGAATGTTAATGGGGATAGACTACAACCTTGTCTCACACCCTTTTTAACGCCATACTCAACGCTAAAAGTGATATTTGCTTTATTTTTTGTTGGAAATTAGTGCGTTTTTCTTCTACAGTTTCTTCTAAATTTATGACTAATCATATACGCTCTTTACAGTCAAATTTTTGTGGTATACTGTTTGGGTGAGATATTATTTTTGATGCGGAAAGTGGGAATAATCCCAGCATTCGTGAAAATGACTAAAGAATATCAACGGCGCGTTCCAATCACATCCTGTTATGCATGATTGTTTTATGATGAAAAGAGAGACGATAAACATTCGTTTCAGTATGGAATAATTGATTTACATGTGTCATTTAACAAACAGGTAATGTAAGACTTTCCCGGCGTATTGCTGGAATGTTGAGTCCATAGGTTCTACGCTAGCCGCCGACAGCTTGTGTTTCGTCAATTCTGTCCGGTGGAGAACCTGTGAAGACTACATTTTAGGTAATGTATCTGTATAAATACAGTAGTGTAATTCAAATTTAATTAGCTTGTTAGTAACGGTAAGAAATGGATCGAAAACAGTAATGTTGTTTTTGATTAAATGACTTTAATAAATCGTATGAAAAATTTTAGGCATTGACGCCAGATTATTTTATTAGTTACTTTCAGTCCCAAAGATCTGAATATTCAACAAATTCATTTGTTGGCAGCTTGCTTATTACCCAATGTTAGTTCCGTTTCGTCATCTTTACTTAGCCGATGGCATAACCTTTTATGATAGAGAACTAGCCTCATGTCTTGTATTTAAGATTCCAGTAGCTAGCGAATTTCTTGCAGTAACTGTGTTTCAACATAAAATATTCTGTTTCCGGAGATTTATATTTTTATAACGTAGAATGGATATATATCTTCTCTTGTCACACTTTGTAATGGCTTCTACACTACAGAATTAAAAAATCTAGAAACAGTACTCACCTTAATGATAAAAGTATTCTATAACAAGTTTTCCAATTCACAAATTCATGGAATTTCTAGTAATTTGGAACATCGTATCTGTTCAAAATTGTGACAATTTTGGTTGTCCGGATACGATGTGGTTATTCACTCAACCTATCTAGAAAACTCATTTTGAACCAATATTTAGAGCTAATCTAGGCCATTAAAATGGAGAAAAGTAAAATCAATTTGCATTTAAAACAAAATTCTTTATAATTTAACGCATAATTGAAGTGAAAAATTTCTTTAGTACTTCTATTTTCAAACAACTCAATTAAGATATACACAACTGTCCCAGTAACAATAGTCACAACAAGTAGGATTCCTCGGGATGTGCTGATCGCTAGTCGTACGATTGCTTTGCATCAGGCGCTTCCAGATTCGACCAGAAACAAGGTTGAAATCACGGACGTGTGGAAAGCGATGAGTTATTCCCGACAGCAGGAGAGGGTGTTGAGATAGGGATCTGGCCACCCCCCAAGGCGTCGCGTGCCCGGCTGATCCAGAAAGGTCGACAGGTAGGCGACCTGCAAAATGTGGTGCCCGAGTACCTGCCGTGCCCTACAAGTGCAGTTTCACCAACTCCTCACTTTCAGATGTGTTCACAGAACAGACTACCATAAAAAGCCAATTAATTTGAAATCCACGGGAAAAGAGTGCTAGCCTATTGCAGAGAAGCATTGAGAGAAAAAAATCTCAAAGGCAGTTACTTACGAGAATTTGGAATATTTTTTGAGATGACGTATAATACTTGAAGGACTTAGGATTATGTGTTTTAGGGTAAAACGTAAACTTCTGATGCCATAAAGCGCAAAAAAAAGCAAGACCCTGGATACTGATTTTTTTTTGCTTATGGCTTTATACCTCATGGACGTCGAGGTCATTGCAGGAGGGACAGGACTGAGAGCAAGGAATGCGAAGGAATTTAATGATTGCGTTTTGATGGAGCCATCCCCATTTTCGCCAGGAATAACTCCGCGAAACCATGGAAAATCTTTGAAATTTCGTTAAAAACCTTGTGATACGTGCAATTCCAAACCCAGTACCTCTTAGACAACTGATTTCCTCATTCACACAACCCTTTTGTGACGGATACGAAATCGTTTGACATTACTGTCCAGATTCAACTTATTCTCAGGAGAAAGTTCGGAGAGATGTTTAGTAAGCAAACTAATCGAACTAACCGAAGAAGTTGGTAAAATTTACTAGGGTGTATGGGTCTTATAAAGACGGCTAAACATGAAACACTTCGAAGCGGGCACTGTTCATTGTAAAGTCGCACGCGTTTAGAGGAGCTGCAGATATTAACCTTTTTGACCAAATCAGACGTTATCTGTATGGATATGACACGTATTTCGTAGTTAAGGCTTTTTGAAGCTTAGGCTATGGTGCAATCAATTTTCTTCTCGTCAGCACCGAACGTTCTTTTTAGATTCTGAACGTTATCTTCTGGACTCCATTTGATACTATTGGTAATGCGAGTATTGCTTTATATATAGTGTGGTGTAAATGTTGGAAAATCATTAAATTCGGCCACATTTAACCGCTGAACCTAAGCACGCACGCAAGGTTAATGATAGGCGGGTACAACTTTAAGCTGCAAAGCGATTTCATCAAAATTCCGTCGCGAACATCAAACAAGTTACCTTGAGCATAGAAATATATCGTTAATTTAGATCTTACTGATGTGTATTCTAGGGTGTAAATGTTGAAAATGCATTGAAATTTTGTCACCAGAGATCGAACAAGGGTACTTAGCATGAAGTTGCCTTTCACAATATCAGTTTGATATAGACCATCAAGTCATGTTGTGAGGTACATAACCTCACATTTTGTGATTTTGACATTATTAAAGCTACTTTTTTTAAAAATTTATTTATTTGACCTTAGGTTTTGAATAGACCATACAGTCAGCCTGGTAAAGTAACAAGGTAATAATATTAATAGTAGGCCCTATGTAAAAATATGCAGATATATAGATACATTAAATATATAGGTCACTGTCTTTGATATAATCCTTGATGATTCTGTAGATTCTGTTGTTATTTGTAGCGAGTAGTACTGCAATGTTAGTTGGAAATGGCTGCTGTACTCGCACAAGAGACTTGATGAATGTTGATTGCTGTTGTTGAAAATTGGAACAGTTGAAAAATAAGTGATTAAGGTCTTGTGTCGCCTGTCCGTTGCATGTGCAGTAAGGTGTGTTTACCGCCTTGATGCGAAAAAGATGACTACGGAAGGCGCCGTGGTGGAATCTCACACGAATAATAGAAGTA
Organism: Vandiemenella viatica; assembly: GCA_031002005.1. Lineage (NCBI taxonomy): Eukaryota > Metazoa > Arthropoda > Insecta > Orthoptera > Morabidae > Vandiemenella > Vandiemenella viatica. The sequence continues at coordinate 18,912,967 of JARYHS010012519.1, forward strand.
ATGTACCGTCGTTGAGTATTCCATCTTGAAAACCAAGGTTTTCGTGGAGGGTAGGTCTGAACTAGAGCGTACTGTCGGCCTCTGTATTGTTTAGATACATTCCAGCTCCTCGTCCATTGGTGGTATGCATTGCTGACCATTGTTGCATGATAATCAGTTGTATTGCTGGGTATTATTAAGCTTCGGCCCGAGCTACATGCCTCCTTGGCTAACATATCTACGTACTGGTTATGCCTAATTCCAGAGTGCGCGGGTATCCAGATATAATTAACGGTGCAACCGCGTTGATTAAGTTCTACAGTCTGTTGAACTATGCTGATGTTGTGTATATTAGTTCGCTGGAGTATAAGGGGTATGGCCAAGGAGCGAAGAACACTAAGTGAATCAGTGAGTATTAGCACACTTCGCCGTAAAAATCTTCTGGCATATATAAGAGCCTGATTGATGGCAATGGCTTCCGCCGAGTAGATTGGTAGGTGACCTGGAAGGCGGAACCTCTGAGCGTGTTGTGTTTCGGGGCAGTAGAATGCACAGCCTACCCTACCTGTCAAAGGTATCTTTGACCCATCGGTGTATATCTGAACTGAAGATGGCCATCTAACAGATAAATATTCCTGACAAAGTTGTTGAACTGGTTGACAAGGTTGTGGATAAACCGGTAGGCAGCTTACTGCCAAAGGGGTCACACATCGTTGGTAAGGTATGTCGTATATAGTCGTCATTTCCTGTTGCTGGAGGTCAGGGAGGAGTGTTGATAGGTACTCAAGACTTTGCAACAGTGGATACCTTTGGACAAATAGACACCGACCTCTCTTTTTCACTAGCTGTTGTAGGTTGATAAGATGCCGAAGAACTGGTGAATTTTTGGAATAAGCACGTGTCAACAAAAATTTATTTGACAGGAGTTGTGAGCGAACATTAAAGGGCATTTCTGCTGCTTCCAAAAGAAGCGCATTCGTAGGTGTAGATGTCATAGCTCCCAGGCAAATACGAATGCTCTGATAATGAATGCGATCCAGTTTATTTAGTAGACGTTTACTGCCGCTGAAATAGAATGTGCTTCCATAATCCAGTTTTGATCTGAGAAGGGTGCGATAGAGTATCAACAATGTTGATGGATGAGCTCCCCACCAAACTCGAGTCAGCGTACGTAAAATCTTAAGACCTTGTTCCAATTTTGGGACAAGTTGCTGTATGTGTGCTGACCAGGTGAGACGAGAATCATATACCAGTCCAAGGAATTTCACGTGAGATTTAACAAGCACGTTAGGGGACCCAAAATGAAGTTGTAGATAATTGTAATTGTATATAAGTTACTAACTCTGAATTTTAAGTTTCAAGGTCAAAGCATGTCAAGATTATCAATAATACGCCGGGAAAGACTTATGTTTCATACATGTCAAGATTGATATAATGAGATCTCTGGAAAATAAATAACAGTCGAGAGAGTTGAAGAAAAGATTTGGAAGGAAGAGGACGTGTTGGTTTTGGAAAGAATATGATTTAAGTGAAAAGATGAAACAGAATGGTACGATGGAGGCCACGAAGAATCCTAGCGGGATTAATAACAGTAAAATATTAGCCTGAGGGCAGAAGGTTAAGGGTTTTGATAAAGATAATGTAATATGACTTTAGAAAAGATAATTGTTTGTTAAATGGAAAATATATAAGTTGTGAGATAAGTAGAAAGTGTTTTATTTGAGACTGAAATATAGATATAGACAAAGGAGTTGATTTTAAAGTTTGTGTGGTAAGAATTTGATTAATAATAATTTGATTTACAGCGTGAGTATCGAGATGAAACCAGCAACGGACAAAGAGGGATTAAGGAAATCCTTATGTACTGGTCTGGTGCAGGGAATATAAGTAAAAGTATTAATTTAAAAGTATGGTAAAGTAACACTCACATGTGTTCTCTACGAAATTTATTTTATTTATTTCTCGTGTCCAGGACATAACAAGTTGAAAAAACAAATAACATTAATTAATTAATATTAAGCTATAAACACAATTATATAGAATGTGACCAGAATTCCGCAATCTTGATGGCCTTCTCGTTTGCCCTGTAAAGGTCGTCGATATTGCAGGTTTCAGGGAGGTTCCTGCATATCAGAAGATGTTGTGGGTTCTGAAGCTCACCACATTCACATAGATCGTTGTCATTAGTGTACCCCCATTTTTTAATATTATATTTACATCGGGACACTTCAGTTCTTAATCTGTTTAGAGCCTTCCATATAGCATATGGCTGATTACATCCCGCAGCCGGTGCCTCTTTGATGTTCCTCCACTGTTCTTCAGGCAACGAATTTCGCCATAGTTCTAGACGGCGTGCTCCAGTAGAAGATATTATGGCTGTAGTTGATTGTATGAAGCTCTTCCTCGACTTCAGCCTTGTGGGTTGAGGTTCGTGTCCAAACAAAGGGTGTCTGGGGTCTGTTTCTTGTTTCCTCTTCTCCCTCTCTGCAGCTGTTTTCCTACGAATATCAGGTGGTGCTATACCCATGATTTGGTATATTTTTCTAATAGGAGTTGGTTTTAGGCAACCTGTTACAATGCGACCAGTATCATTCAATGCTATATCAACCTGCTTAGCATGTGCAGAGTTTTGCCAAACTGGTGCTGAGTATTCTGCTGCAGAGAAACTAAGTGCCAGGGCAGATGTACGAAGCACATTTGGATGTTCTCCCCAGGAGGTACTTGTAAGTTTCCGGATGATGTTGTTCCGGGTAGATACTTTAAGTTTCAGATCCTCACAATGGGTTTTGAATGTGAGAGATCGATCAAGCTTTACTCCTAGATATTTAGGTGTATCGCAGTGTAGTAGTTGTTGCCCCCTCCAGTTGATGTTCAACTTCCTTCTGGCTTCTCTGTTTCTCAGATGGAATGCACAGACCTGTGTTTTTCCAGGGTTGGGCTTCAAGTGATTAGCATCATAATACTTGGCCATATCTTCAAGAGCTGTTGTCAGCTTCACCTCCACCGCCTCAAAGGTTGTGCCTTGAGCTGCAACTGCTGTGTCATCAGCATAAACCTACGAAATAAAAGGTAACGAAAAGGGAACGTTACAATGTCTTTTCGGGAAATTCTTTCTGTCAGTCTGTGGAATTCTGCAACAACTTGATCAGTTTTAAAGTATTATAACTCATTAGCGAAATTATGCATTCGGGGGAACGTGTGTTCGAATCCACGGTCCGGCATAGAATTTTCGTGGAAACCATGTGGAATCTCTAGACCATTAGAAGTAGTCTGCAGAAACCGGTTGAATATATCTGCGAAATCAGCAAAGGTAGTCCAGTAAACACGATGACATTATCATTTGCGAACAGTAACATACAGGTACGTACAGTACAACGAACATTAGAACGACTCTCAACATAACAGCTGGCCTAGTGTTACTGCGAAACTTTATTTCCAGTTTGTACTAGTTTTTAACTAGATTATATTTTCAGACAAGAAACTTAATATGTCTGAATGCCAATCGAACACAAGCGAAGTAAGCAGAGACTTTGGTGTAAAATATATGGAGAAGTTATGAACGTGCGCCCCTTCGGGTGCGTGATCAACTAACACGAATTTTGAACTTCAATCTTCCTTTCAAAAATTATTAATGAAACTCCCTTCGAATACTTCTCAAAAGAAAGGAATGAGCTTAGGACTGATTTGGTTTCTGCTGTTTTGTGCCTGATTTCTTCAGTAATACAGAAACGTTAATCTTCTATTCTTATCTAATTAACTTCGTTTGTTTTGAAATCTAATTTCAGGTAATATTACCTGCTTTTTTGTCTCATCCAATTAACCATCCCCTTACCTCATTTACTCGTTCATTTCTGCAAATTCTTTTCGATAACGAGTCTTTGGTTCCTTTCTTTTTGGCTTATGGCTTATGGGAGACATTGGGGACAATGAACGGGCAGGAAATCAGCTTTTGAAGAAACCATTGAAAACCGAAATCTGGATAGTCGGACGAGTCCTCCAGCATTGCTCAGCAAATAACAACGTGGATTTTTATAAGCAGACGGGCAGAATATTTAAGACGCGCGGCGCGAGGGTGTAACAAGGAATTTGTTACGATATGCTGACTTTGCAGACTTGATCTGTTCATAATAACGCCGCGGTACGCAATGAACAGTGAAGTAAATGATTTCCTTAGGCAGGTGTTTCCGGTCACTGTATGTATGGCTCTAGCATAGGAAGTCAATTAAATTTTGGGTACTATGTTCTAAAATAACTTACATACGAGGGGTTCCCAAAAATAACCGCAATAGCATTACCGTGGGCGGAGTTTATGTAATACGCGTTTCTGCCGCTAGGCGTTGATAACGCAACTCATTGTCAATTCAGTGCCGCCTGTGTTGTCGACCTAGCTTTTTCTGTTAATCTGCAGGGATTGTTTGTGCTAGCGCTGTTTTGTTACTGTTTCGTTTTTGATAATTGAAAGTTTAAGTGAACGTGAAATTTTGTTTTCTACTCAGAAAATGCTTCTGAAACTGTTTACAAAGATGACACTATGTTAAAAACTCAAGTGCACGAGTCGTTCGCTCCGTTTAAAAATGGCGACGTGTCGATTGATGACAAACCTCATTTTTGATGAACTGTCAGAATCGACGAAAATGTTGAAATTTTTTTAGAGCTTGTGCTCTCAGACAATTGATCAACTGTCAGAGATTAGTGAGTTACCTTGGAGCTCGGTTCAGCGAACTGGTGATGAGTCATGGTGCTATGGTTACGACCCGGAAACAAAGCGACAGTCAAGCCAATGGAAGACGTCATTGCCACCCCGTCCAAAAAAAAAATGTTGTCAAGTCAAATCAAACATTAAAACAACGCTCATTTGCTTTTTGATACCAAGGCCGTAGTTCATTCATAGTTTGTTCCCCCACATCATACCGTCAATCGAACATTTTACTTGGAAGTTTTAAGAAGATTACGCAACAGTGTTCGTCAAAAAATACCCCATTTGTGGCAGACGGGAGACTGGTTCTTCCACCATGATAATGCCCCTGCACACACAACAGTCTCTGTTAAGCAGTTTCTATCTAAAAAAATGGTATGGTTTCGCTGCCCCACGCACCTTACTCGCCTGACCTGACTCCGTGCGTCTATTTCTCGTTTCCAAGCATCAAAATGGACATGAAAGGATACCGATTTGGCAACATTGAGAGGTCAAGATTAAAACGAGGGAGGAGCTGTCAGCCAATGATTCGAACAGTGGAAGCACCGGTGGGACAAATGTAGTTGGAGAGTATTTTGAAGGGGATGAGGTTGTTTTGTAAAAAATTTGAATATATATGTCTTTTAAAAAATAATACCGGTTGTCTTTGTGTACCCCCTCGTATGTTGGTAAATGCTATGTGATACGTGTGAGATGATTATGACGCTGCGTTAGCTCACGTAATGTTACACACACACATATTTCTTCAGTGGTTTCTTTGCTTGTTTTCATAATGATGCGAATAAACGTTCATATCACCACTGTGCAATTTCTTAATGTTGAGTTTATAGTAGAACAGAAGGTGTTGAAACAACACAAATTTTCTACTGATTCCATGCACATATTGCCAATGATACTCTTTCATGTGTTATTTTGTGTTTAGGTAGGAGTATAATTTCCAACCTGGCATGGACATAAAATAAGTACACGTGATAAGTTATACCACTTACTGCCCATACTATCAGTTGGACCACCGTACGAAGCCTTTTCGCTATCTGTATTTCTAAATTTTTTCTTTTGACTATATTACCAGCATGTTGTTTACATTCTTGATTTACAAGATTTTCGCAGCTTAACTCTCTTCGTGTTCCAAAAAGTTTCCCTTCGAGTGACATGGGGTTACGCTGCCAACACACACCTGCATCGTCTACAGACTGTGCAAAAGAGGGCACTAAAGAGAGCCCTGCACGTAGATAGCAGGTTCCCCACTAATGCCATACATGATGCTACAGGCCTCCAAACCCTAAGACATAGATTCCAAGAACTAGCTGTTAAGTTTTACAAACTAGCGCAAAACTCAGCAAACCCCTTAATAAAAGAGCTGGGGAACTATCCAACTGGGCTAAGACCCTATGTCGGACCTATGGCTCTCATTATGAACTATTAGACTTATCGAAACTAGGAAAGACAAGAAAGAACGCCAAAACTGAAGACACACCTACAGCCAGGATATGACTCATCTAACAAACTTGGAGGAAATGTCTAACGACAAAACCTCCAAAACCCTCTGCCGGAAACTAATAGGCAGTAAATTGGCGTGGCTGCTGCTGCTGATGGAACTTAACTCGCTATTAACTTGATCAACGTCTTTTTTCATCTCGTTCCCGTCATACGTTTTCTTCCAAACGTAGCGGAATCTTATATCTATACTATTATAAATCTGTAAGCAAGCTGCGTTTGTAGTGAGGCTTGATCTCTAATAACGCAAAAACTACCGCATCAATTTGCATGGAGTTTCCAAATTTTTAAAGCTAATGTTGCTGATCAACATCTGCAGAAGTAGCTAACGACTAATATGTACCATGGGAAGAAGCAAGTCAGTAAAAAACTTCAGAAATGTGAAACTGTAGACCACAGATAATTATACACATTCAGACGGTCACTCCTTTCATAAAGAGACCTGACAAAATTTAGGATTTCCTTTTTTTTTTTTTTTATTTCTGCGATTCATTTTTCTGGACCGCAGTACTTCAAAATAAAAAGAATACGTGAATCAAGTATAATCAGCAGGTCTGTTGAATTACGAAAAAGTTGTATTACAAATATTGAAGACGTATTGTCTCTGGTAGACTGTTATACAGTTTGTCTCTGGAACAAAATTGCTACGTGAATTCTGTACAATACAGCCACAATAAGCCAATACTTAATACGAAATTCAGTTTTTTCTCGAAGAGCGATGTCTGAAAAACAGCTATTATAAATATCAGCAAGTAATAAAACATACTTCTTTCATAATGACTTGTGGGGAATTGCACATATTTGGAAGCACTTTATTCGATTAATATGTCTCGTGGCTATAACGTGCAAATTATAACTAGGCATCCGAAAATTCAGGTACATGCGACTCAAATAATTACATAGAAAATACGGATATATTGAAAGAAACACAAATAAAAAAAATTTCAGATCCTAATGCTACACCGCGTAAATTATAAAGCTAAAAGAATCGTCCCTTTGGCCTATAACAAAGCATAGTATCAGCTGTCATCACTGTCCAGGTTGCATTTCAATCGATTTACAACTTGCGATAATTTTGCCACTCAGAAATAATTGCTTGAGTTACATGCACATTAGTACATATACTGTACCATGATCCATTTAAACATTTTTGAAATAATTATATCTGACTGAAATAATGACAATAATGATACGACGGTTTGAAACCAAGATTAACTTCAATTCACGTAAATTTCTATTTTAAAGCAGGAATAATTGATGGTGTATCAACATAAAATAAAAACCAATATCCAAACAGCAAAAAATAAATAAATCAGAAAAAATTGAGATGCTGTGATTATTGGTAACGAATTTTTATTTAAAATATAACTAGGCATCCTAAAATTCTATTCTACACCGCGTAAATTTTAAAACTAAACCCGTTATGCCTGATGCTAAACAAAACGAGTCAACTGTCATCTGGTCCAGGCGGAAAAAATAAATAAATCAGAAAAAATGAGATGCTGCGATTATTGGTAACGAATTTTTATTTCAAAATATATAATTAGGCACCATAAAATTCTATTCTACACCGCGTAAATTTTAAAACTAACCCGTTATGCCTGATGCTAAACAAAACGAGTCAATTGTCATCTGGTCCAGGCGGTTGTTTCGCCAGGTACTTACATGCGATTGAAATAATTCCATAGAAAATACGGCTATATTGAAAGAAACTTAAATTAAAAATGTTTCATATCCTAATGCTACACCGCGTAGATTATAAAGCTGCAGGCATCGTCTCTTAGGCCTATAACAAAGCATCATATCAGCTGTCAGGTTGCATTTCAAGCGATTCACAACTTGCGATAATGTTGCCACTCAGAAATAATTGTTTCAGTTACATGCACGTTACTACATAAACTGTACCATGATCACATCTCGACATTTTTGGATTAATTATATCTGACTGAAATAATGACAGTAATGATACGACGATTTGAAATCAAGAGTAGCTCCAATTCACGTAAATTTCTATTTTAAAGCAGGAATAATTGATGGTGTATCAACATAAAATAAAACCAATATCCAAACAACAAAAAATAAAAAACAACAAAAAATAAATAAATCAGAAAAATTGAGATGCTGTGATTATTGGTAACGAATTTTTATATTTCAGCACACTTCCAAGAGGACTAAGTCGTAGATTACTGCTATATTTACATAAATTTATGGCACCGCGGTTATGTTGCAATCCTCGGTATCCACATTTAAAAATAAATTTTTAGTTAAGTATCATGGAAAGAATATTTTTCATTAAATCCACAGATACATCCTTAACAAAGCTTATACCTAGCTATATAATCCCAGGCAATGTTTACACATAAAATCGCCAAAAAAAATTACACATAATGATTATAATATCAGCTTTCTTAACGTTACAACTGTTATATATCCATTTAAATTTTCGGTACCACGGTTAACGTGGATTCCTCCATATCAGCATTTAAAAATATTATGTTTTAGCTGAGTTAAATATTGTTTTCAGAAATAATATTCGGCTAAATGAGAGTGAAATAGACCGACAACATCGTCTGCAACGTCAAAGAGAACTAGATGAAATAGCTAGAGCAAATGAAAGTAACCTGCACCGAGAAAATCGATTGACCTATAACCGGGTTCTATACGCTAAATCCATAGCTTCTGAAAGCGCACAGAAGAAAGAACGTCGTTTGAACCGTGAAAGCCTTTCTAAACAATAAATGTTTATACTTCGCACAATAATTACAACCAGGAATTACTACTGTTAATTTTTCAGGAACCTTTTCTACTATTGAATCAATTGCATCATGTTAAAATATGAATAAAACAAGTCTCTGACATCAGTATGAAAACCGAACCTAACGTTTTAACCGAAACAAACGAAACTATTCAGAATACATTAACAGTTCATGCCTTTCCACGTTAATGTCTGATAAGAGAATAAAACCGGTAAATAATTTCTACACCTGCCAAGGCACGCGCGCGTGAAGCAGCGGGCAAATTCTAGTGTGTTAATATAGAGAACTTGAGGCATCTGCTTTACTCTAAGAAACTGTGAACCAATCTTGTCTTTGCTTCCAGTAGTTAACATTTGGCACTTCTTCTTAAGCAAATAATAATTTTATCCAATTTAATAAAATAAGATTCCCCATTACATATAACAATTAGATTTGAAATCAGTCCCCTTTGTATCCATATAGCTTCCCTGGAAATTCCTGATTATTTCCATCAATTTTTCATTTCCAAAAATCTTCAGCGTCGTGTGGTAGGTACTCTCATCCTGTTAGGAAGCCACAGGCCAGACATCAACATTACGAACCCCATTCAAATAGAGCGCTTAGCAACGCCTTAAGCCGTAGGCCAACCACTGACTAATTGGCTGGTTGGCTCAGCCCTTTAAGCCGGGCAGCTATCTCCGAGGGATCAGCGAATGTCCAATCTGTTAAGAGCTAACGGATTGGCCTTCCTACCTCACTCTCTTCATCGCATTCTCTCCTCATCAACTACTCTCTGCCTTCCCCTCATGTTTCTCTCTTGCCATCTAGTGTCATCTTACATTCTTTTTTCAAATATTTCTTTTGTAGTTGTCTTATATTGAGCTTGAAGTTAAGGCTAGTTCTACCAAGTTTTTACTTAAACCTCATAGGACCATTTTCTTACATTGCATGAAATAAATCTCCTTTCCTTTATCAGAAATATTTCGCTCTGCTGATGCGAAGACACAAAGTTTTTCATGATTCTTTTAATGTTCGTTAATGCTGGATATCTCCGGAATTTTGTAGATCATATTGTGCAAAAAATTTCAGACACTGAAGAAAAAATTAAAATTAAAATCATAAGAACTTCCACTCCATCTTTGCAGTTCCTTATGATTGCACGTTCATTAGTAACTTGGGGTCTATATTAATTTTCCAATACGTTGACTTAACTCTCAACTAATGCGTGATGATCGTTAAAGATAGGAATAAACCGATACAATCGGACATATAGCGCCACTGAGAAAGCCTCTTCTCCCTGCCCTGTGAAACGTGGTCGACGTATCTATAATTCTTCCAAAATTTTGACTGTTAAATGGTTTCTATCGTTATCGCCCTAATAAAATAGCCCTATATCTACTCCATTGTCCATTTTCTTCTGCCTAATGGTTGTATCTCTGAAGACAAGAAATTTGTATCCTTGCATCGACATTCTTCAGAGTCAACTCGTCGTTATGTGTTTCTGGAAACATGTTGCAACAACTTATAGTTCTACCTGTACCCCGCCAATTAGCAGACTTCATACCTCGTACAAACATTGAATACAAGTGACTATTTCGTGCAAAACAATATTATTTCTTCATCTAGCAAATTAACACCGTCTTGAACTTTATTCAGACTAATTTATGGGTGATATATTGACTGAGAAACGTGATTGCAGACTGTTTCAACGAAACTGGACATTTCTCGCTAACTAGCTTCCGTGCGTTGCTTGGGATATTGGAGAGTATAGGGAAAAATACACATACTCCTCGTATGCTATATTATCAACGATTTTACCTACTGTTGTGTAGACAAGTGCAGGGAATACGGGCAGATATAAGCTAGATTATACCATGGTCAAACAGAGATGCAGCAACCAGGTTCTTGATGGTAAAAGCATACGCAGGAGCTGACCACAATCTGATAGTTATGAAGTGAAGGCTGAAATTCAAGAGAATAAAGAAGCAACACAGGCAGATTAGACTTGAAGTGAGTACATTGGAATGATCTCACGTGATATAAAAAATTTGCAGAGTTGGTAGACTAGAAAATAAGTCCGCAATATAGTAGATCGAAGTGATTGTAATATAAGCAGAGAATCATGATAGACATGCATCAGTTAAAAAGGGTGTAGTCTATGCCAATTAATATTTAACGTGCATTTAGAGGAAGTAATGAAGGAAATAAAAAATTAGAATGTGGTGTAAGTACTCAAGGAGAAATATTACAATTCGCTGATGCATTGGCCTTTTAAGAGAACTAACTGGGGATATTGAGATTTTCCTGATGGAATGTTTTGGTCTAAACATACACCAAAGCAAAATTAAAGTCATTCAATGTAGCAGAAATAATAGCAATACAGGTAGATAAAATATAAAAATAGGATCAGATGCAGTAGCAGAAGTAAGTGCATTTTGTTGCTTAGGAATTAAAATTACACGACTGAGGCAGATATGATGTGAAAACCAGAATAGCGAAAAGAGATTCTATTTTTTAAAGATTTTTTTTTATTTCCAGATATTAATTCAGGACTTTAAAAGAACATTTTAAAACGCTATTGTGGAACACAGCACCCTATTGCAGCGAAGCGCAAAGAAGGAAGATAGAAGCATTTGTAATATAGTTCTATTGAAGGATAATAAAAAGTAAGCCTTCAGATAAAGTACGAAATGAACAAGTATTACATATGATGAGTGAGGAAAGAAGTTACGGAACAATCTTACAGAAAGAAGAGACAGGGTTGTAGGTCTCATTTCGAGACATGCGAAGGTAAGAAGTGTAGCATGTGGATGTGGCAGATCTTGATGTGTGTTTGAACATCGAGTTGCGATGTCGTCGCTCTGCTGTCGAAAGTCCCGCACTTATTAAGGTACGCGCTCACTAGGGCGGGCCGCATCGGGTCGCATCGCATTGAGCGAAAGAGCTGCAACGCACATCTGGACGCAGCGAGTCGCATTTCTTTTGTCACCGCCTTCGGTTATCGACGATTATTCAGCCGCTTCTGCACTGCAAATGGACACATCATTGAAGAAAATTAAGCAGAAAAGGCAATGGGTTTAATTTATAAAGGAATTTTCCGCATTTCTTAGGCACATTAGATGGCAAACATTTTACAACAGTTCTACAGAATTGCGGTTTTCTTTATTTTTAATGCAGAAAAATGAATGTTTTTCATGGTTTTAATAGCCCTTGCAGTTGCAGTTGTATTTTGGTCGCCGGAGGACTGAGAAATAAATTAAGATGGCAAAACATTTAGCCACGACAATTTAGGCGAGGCAATGGCTGCAGGAAAACTGAATTTTCACGTTAACAAGCGAGATAAAATGCAGTATGTAATAGTAGTAAATGAAGCTTTTCCCCTTTCGAGATGAAAACTATTTCAGAATATCAGATAAAATGTAATGAAGAGAAATGAACTTTCAATTACAGGCTCAATAAACTATGGAGGGTGACCGATAACTGCTTTGGTGTTATAGGTAGGATTCAAATCTATGAAAGAAGAATGTCGCTGTTACCTAATAAAATAAATAAAGTAATACTAGCTGCATTCATAACCTTTTGATTAACGATATTTGAATTGGGTTGCAGAAGGTAAGAACGAAAATGACAACAAAGAAATTTCAATACTTGACTTACACAGGTTTCTAGGTTACATCAGAAATCATTAAGATTTGGAATAATTTCACAAAATATTTCTAAACAATTAGGTTAATTGGTAACACGAAGCTTTAGAAGCGGCATTCAAAGAAAGTGATAGAAAATTATAATACACAGGTAAAATAAACAAAAAATAAAATACGAAACATGACATTATACCTTGGTGTTTTAACTAGTTTCCTATTTCCTCCCAAATATATATATTTTTTGTTATTATATTTTGCGTCTTGTAAATCATAAAACTCTTTGAAAGTCATTACTAATTAGATGCAGTGATCTTTATACATTACGTTTGAGTAGTTTAAATTAAAACATACAAGCAAAGAATAAGTGAGCATGAGCTAGAAATTTTATAATCTTTATTAAATTTCATAAAGTAATTAAATTTTCAGATTGTAATTACTTATTTTTTTTCAGAAATCATCCACCATCCTGCGTGCAAATTTGCAGCTAATGTTGTTGAAATAATGTAGTTAATTCACAGAAATAGGAACACACAAGTTACAAAAGTCAGTCAGTGCTGATGCAGCTCCTATCGCAAACCCGGTCGCGACTGAGCGCATCGAGGCGCACAGGCGGAAAAATACGCCTGGCCAAGCGATCCGGCCGTGCGACGCGACGCGGCCCGCCCCGCCCCGACTCGACCCGCCTCTGGTGTGCGTTACCCCATTAGAATCAATGTAAGCGATTGCAGACGCATTTCTGCGATGCGATGCGACGCGATGCGGCCCGCCCTACTGAACGCGTACCTTAATCTTCAATAACAAACGGCCAGGGTGTAAGCTAAATGCTGTAAGAATTTTCCTTGCAGTTACCATCTTAAATTCAAGTCGTATTACTATGAGTGGATGTCTGCTCCCATCTCTCACCAACAGTCCTGTTATAGCAAATTCTCTCTCCTTTTTATCACATTGATGATCGCAGCTTTCTCACATTTCCTGATAATTAGAAATCAAACCTGTTACTAGCATGAAGTTTTCGACCAAAATGAAAAGCGATTTTGTTTTACAGAAGACTGGTTAGCTGACTCTGAAAGACCCCTTACGTCATCGTACATACTCTGTCCCAACCCCGCAGCTCTTATCGGATTTTGACAGTAGCTACTTAGCACACGTGTACTGGTAGCTCAGTGGTTAAGGCGATTACTTCAGGAAGGTTCTCTCTTTGGTCGTGGTTTCAAATCCTGTGATGAGCTTGAATTTTTAGGAGTTGTATTTCCTTATATAAGCTATGCGGGGACGTTCCATGGTTCTGATACCACATTAAACAGTAGACCACTAACACAATAGCTTGGTACTTCTCCTTCAGGAAGATTCGACCGACCTTCGGAACGTGAACTAAGTTAGATTTTTTGGGTGAATGCTTGTTGTGTCGCGTTGGGCGATTTTTGGATGGGTAAAACCATTTGAGTTCGCGTCATCGAAATGCTAATGTTTACAGTATATCGGACAGCGGTCTGGTGGGAAGGTTCCAGGAATCGGCTGGATTTCGTCATACATCATGTAATGAGAATTTCATAGTGGATTAGGACTTATCTTACCAGCGTGATAAAAGAATTTTCCTGTTGTTCTATAGTATTTTTGCTGAGGGTATTAAAATTAAAAATTCAATAAAATTGTATAACAATGTTAGATTTATGTGTTCAATTTCGAAAATATGGTTACAAATGCAAAATTACTGTTTATTAGCGTATTAGCGAAATTTTGGATTGGAAAATTTGTAAAAACAAAGCCTTTAATTTTGCAATTCAAACCTTAACATGCAATTAAATTTTATTTCAAACTAGCATTTGCCCGCTGCTTCACGCGCGCGTGCCTTGGCAGGTGTAGAAATTATTTACCGGTTTTATTCTCTTATCAGACATTAACGTGGAAAGGCATGAACTGTTAATGTATTCTGAATAGTTTCGTTTGTTTCGGTTAAAACGTTAGGTTCGGTTTTCATACTGATGTCAGAGAGTTGTTTTATTCATATTTTAACGTGATGCAATTGATTCAATAGTAGAAAAGGTTCCTGAAAAATTAACAGTAGTAATTCGTGGTTGTAATTATTGTGCGAAGTATAAACATTTATTGTTTAGAAAGGCTTTTATTTTTGCGTTATAAGTAAATAAAGCAATGCTTAAGAGAAATAATATACTATCTTCAGCATACTTCGTAGGTCACTCATTGTAATCCCTCTGTGTAGACCACGTTTCTGGTCTGATTGTTCATGGTTCATATGTACAGGCGTGATCTGCCACTCACCCTGGAGCAAGCAACGTATAGCTGGCCGTGCGAGAAACATGGTGTCCGAAGATCAATGCCTACGGTTCCTAGTGTCTGTCCCTGAGACTTGTTACTTGCCATGGCAAAACATAACGTTACGGGAAATTGTAGGCGCTTAAATTTGAACGGGAAGTTTGAAGGAACCAATGTAACGCTAAGAAAGCTGATATTATAATCATTATGTGTAATTTTTTTTGGCGATTTTATGTGTAAACTTTGCCTGGGATTATATAGCTAGGTATAAGCTTTGTTAAGGATGTATCTGTGGATATAATGAAAAATATTGTTTCCATGATACTTAACTAAAAAAAGTTTATTTTTAAATGTGGATACCGAGGATTGCAACATAACCGCGGTGCCATAAATTTATGTAAATATAGCAGTAATCTACGACTTAGTCCTCTTTGAAGTGTGCTGAAATATAAAAATTCGTTACCAATAATCACAGCATCTCAATTTTTCTGATTTATTTATTTTTTGTTGTTTTTTATTTTTTGTTGTTTTGATATTGGTTTTATTTTATGTTGATACACCATCAATTATTCCTGCTTTAAAATAGAAATTTACGTGAATTGGAGCTACTCTTGATTTCAAATCGTCGTATCATTACTGTCATTATTTCAGTCAGATATAATTAATCCAAAAATGTCGAGATGTGATCATGGTACAGTTTATGTAGTAACGTGCATGTAACTGAAACAATTATTTCTGAGTGACAACATTATGGCAAGTTGTGAATATCTTGAAATGCAACCTGACAGCTGATATGATGCTTTGTTATAGGCCTAAGAGACGATGCCTGCAGCTTTATAATCTACGCGGTGTAGCATTAGGATATGAAACATTTTTAATTTAAGTTTCTTTCAATATAGCCGTATTTTCTATGTAATTATTTCAGTCGCATGTAAGTACCTGGCAAAACAACAGCCTGGACCAGATGACTATTGACTCGTTTTGTTTAGCATCAGGCATAACGGGTTTAGTTTTAAAATTTACGCGGTTAGAATAGAATTTTAGGATGCCTAGTTATATTTGAAATAAAAATTCGTTACCAATAATCGCAGCATCTCAATTTTTTCTGATTTATTTATTTTTTGCTGTTTGGATATTGGTTTTTATTTTATGTTGATACACCACCAATTATTCCTGCTTTAAAATAGAAATTTACGTGAATTGGAGTTAATCTTGGTTTCAAATCGTCGTATAATTATTGTCATTATTTCAGTCAGATATAATTAATTCAAAAATGTCAAAATGGATCACGGTACAGTATATGTACTAATGTGCATGTAACTCAAGCAATTATTTCTGAGTGGCAAAATTATCGCAAGTTGTAAATCGATTGAAATGCAACCTGGACAGTGATGACAGCTGATATGCTTTGTTATAGGCCAAACGGACGATGCTTTTAGCTTTATAATTTACGCGGTGTAGCATTAGGATATGAAAATTTTTTTATTTGAGTTTCTTTCAATATATCCGTATTTTCTATGTAATTATTTGAGTCGCATGTACCTGAATTTTCGGATGCCTAGTTATATTTGCACGTTATAGCCACGAGACATATTAATCGAATAAAGTACTTCCAAAAATGTGCAATTCCGCACAAGTCATTATGAAAGAAGTATGTTTTATTACTTGCTGATATTTATAATAGCTGTTTTTAAGACATCGCTCTTCGAGAAAAAACTGAATTTCGTATTAAGTATTGGCTTATTGTGGCTATATTGTACAGCGTTCACGTAGCTATTTTGTTCCAGAGACAAACTGTATAACAGTCTACCAGAGACAATACATGTCTTCAATATTAGTAATATAACTTTTTCGTAATTCAACAGACCTGTTATGATTCAAGTAAATGCTGATTATACTTGATTCACGTATTCTTTTTATTTTGAAGTACTGCGGTCCAGAAAAATGAATCGCAGAAATAAAAAAAAAAGGGAAATCCTAAATTTTGTCAGGTCTCTTTATGAAAGGAGTGACCGTCTGAATGTGTATAATTATCTGTGGTCTACAGTTTTACATTTCTGAAGTTTTTTACTGACTTGCTTCTTCCCATGGTACATATTAGTCGTTAGCTACTTCTGCAGATGTTGATCAGCAACATTAGCTTTAAAAATTTGGAAACACCATGCAAATTGATGCGGTAGTTTTTGCGTTATTAGAGATCAAGCCTCACTACAAACGCAGCTTGCTTACAGATTAATAATAGTATAGATTTATGGTTTATTAGCATATACTCTCGAAATTTCAGGATGAAAATATTTTTTTCTCTTATTTCGTTTACCATAAGCCTATTGCATCCTTTTTAGAATATAATGAAATGATTTATAAAACGAATAACCTAAATATTGTTAAAATAATGATGAAAATGATGAAAATAATGTTGAATATTAAGTTCATTGAAATCATGTAAATATATATATATATACTAGCGGAGCTCCCGGCGTTGCCCGGTATAGTTGGCGTAGATTTAACCGTACCCTATTTTTATTCCCGCAAAACACTTGTACAAAGTTTCATAAAATACGCGCCAACTTTTTCGGAATTAAAGCAAACTTACATTCACCCGCCCCCTACCAAGAAACTGGTGGGCTGAAGTTTATTTGCAAGTATACTATTTTCATTCGTCCGAAAAGATTCACGTATATCAAGCTTAGATAATTTGGTTCAGAAATTTCATTACTACATTACTGAACAACCCTAGATTATGTTAAAAACTCACGTTTGATTCAATTGCGAAGTGAATGATTATACTTGTGACTCGAAACACCAAATCCTTTAACTCTGCAGATAAAATATCAAAAGTGAATCCGGAATAATATTATCGTAAACAGAAGACTAATGCTGAAGGCCTGAGATATTGTCCAGAGATCGTGCTTAAAGAAAATCTCTGTTGTTTTTACGGCTATCTATGTCGTTTAAAAATTGATATCCCGAATTAAAGGAAAGAATACTTCAACCTATGGCTTTTAAAAATTGAATATATCAAATTAAAAGAAATAATACTTAAAGTTTTATTTAGTGTGCAAAATAGTTATTACTGTAAGTTATCTTATTATTTTAATTAAAGGCTATGGTCAGAGACATTGTATTGTGTGTTTAGTGCGGAGTATGCGCCATCTAGTGATTCCTCCTGTGGAATTTCTCACCATACGTTCAGAATTTCATTTAATGCTCCTACATTATTTAACGTTGAAACATAAGACATGCCAGACAAGTGAATTAAGATTCTAAGCTTTAAAACGGTGAAATCTCCATCGAAATCTGCCCAGTAGTTTCCGAGTTTTTATACGACCAATGTGTCCGGTTTTCGTTTTATGGATATAGATGATAGATACTACATATAAACAATAGAAATTTATATTAATTATTATCGTTCGAAATAGATGTGATAAGTTCGCAGCAATTGGCGGCGGGTGATTTTTGGAAGGGTAAAATCTCGTGAGTTCGCATCACCGACATGTTAAAGGTATATCTGTAGCTGTAAGTATTACGTGTTGCGCGATGACATTCATATTTTATGTTTTCACTGCATTCGCCCCCGACGCTGTATATTACCCACAGAAACAATCTGGAGGGCCTTTATGAACCTCTCTACTTTTTCTTTTAATAGCTTCTGATAGTAAAAAGGAAAAATAAATGCTTTATTTGAATAAACAAACACAAAATCAGTCACACAAAAACAAACCTTAGGGGAACGTTGGAATATATTATAACTAACCCCAAGAAATTGTTAGTGACTGTCCCATGTTATCAGCGTCTAGGTTTATTGAGTAAAAAATTGAAGTTTGAATGTGGCCGTAAGATCAAAAAAAAACACTGGTTAATATATTTAAAAACGTCATGCCCGAAATAATCATGAAAAATTAATAACGAGAACAAAAGAGCAAAGATTAAGTAATTTTTTCCCTGTCTGTTTCGGAGCATATGTACACATCTCTCTGTTGCTCCATCGGGTTATAAGAATTAAATCGCGTAATACACGGGATTACAGAGTGTTCAGACTGCGGAAAAAATTTGCGCATTATTTTTGTTGCAACAAACGCTTCGCTTACCTACATAAATGAAAGGCAAGAGCAGCAAGATTTTTTTAGCTTAAGTCACAGCTGATGAGAAATACAACACTGCCTCTTAATATTAAATTTATACAAAAAATAAAAAAAGTTAAAATCGGACGGAAGAGGTAACATACAAGAACAACACCAGAAACTATCAGTAGTCTACATCAAACTGGAATAACCCAGTAAACCAACATCTGACAACACACGGGATGAATGTGAAAACAAAATATTCGTAATAAATGATACAGCCGAGAACCATCATGTCAGATTTAAAAGAGAGTTAAAAACTGGGAAGTACAGTTAAATTTTGAAGATAAAAAATTGATGTATTGTATACATTTACAAGATCGCAGTCTTGAAGTGTTCGAAAATTAGAGAACAAAGAGAAACTTTACCAAATGGCAGTTTAAAGAGCCAGGGGAGAAAGTTAACAACCAATTTACGAACAACTTGGTTCACGAAATACTCGAGCGCCTACTATTTTTTTTTTTTTTTTTTTTTTTTTTTCTGCTGTCATCAATCACTCGACTGGTTTAATGCAATCCTCCCTTCCTATATTGCGCCAACCTCTTCGTCTCAGCATATCTTTTTAAACCCACGTCCTCAATTATCTGCTTCATATATTCTAATCTCTTTCGTTCTCTATTGTTCCTTCACTAACAAATTAACAAATCCTGCGTGTCTCATAATATGACCTACCATCCTGTCTCTTCTTTTTGTGAGACTCTTCCACAAGCTTTTCAAAACTAGTTTATTTGGTACTTTATCTGTCCAATTGTGCTCTCTCTTCCAGTTTGCTTATAAAATCGTAAAACTCATGAAAAACGATTGGAAAGATACAATCAAAGTAATGTAACACGGAACAAACAACTTGAATGTGATTTATGGCGCAGCAAGTAACTGTTTATACACCAGGAAACACAATAGAAACTTAAACGAGATATTTAAACTCTCCAACATCGTCTAACCATTATAAGTACAGATATCTGTGAATATTGTAATTCCGAAGTAGGTGATACAAACCATATATTTTTCGCTTGTCCATGATATAAAGCTCACAGACCTAAATTCTTGAACGATCTAAACGAATTCGGTATACCCTTTCCAACAAGTATCTCTTTTCTTTTGCACGGCAACGATGTGGTTATATATAAACTGTTACAGAGTTTTATAAAAACAACAATCATTAAGATTTGGGCAAATAAGTCCTTTTTTTAATGTTTTGATTTCTGTATGTGTATATAAATAATCATTTAATGTGTAGATAACAATCTCCTTTATATTTCAATTATGCTGTAATTATTGTTTGTGCACGAAGAGCCTTTTAACCCTCACTATTGGTACAGAGTACTCTATTTACTTGTCATCCTAATTCTTGATTTCTGTAAACAAGTATGTGTAAAATTCTTGGTTTATGTATAATTATCTTGTAAAATTATTTATCTGTACAATGCTTAATTTATTTGTACATATTCAACAAGTATAAGTAAAATGTTCCGTTGTCCAAGCCGGGAACACATTCCCTAGTGTTTCATAGTTTATATCAGCTTTACTCCTTTTCTTTTATGAAATTGAATAACTGTTTAAAAGCTATTCCTTGGCGTATTCTATTTAGATAAGTAAATTCACGTGGCCTTACTTCGTATTAAACTCCCATCTAAATTCCTGAACTGATCTGGCTTTAAATCGACGAATATTATTTTCAAGGTTGGAGGATTAACCATCGAACTAGCCGAACGTTTATTTCAATAAATAAACAGTTTTCACTTAGCGTGAACGATTGTTATATGGATCGAAAAATTAAGAAAATACATTATAAACGATTATACGAGTTCTTATTCCCGCGGTATACGCAATTAAATGAAAATGCTCCGACACAAACTTGATAATAGCTTTGAATATCTGTTTAAGAACACCACACGCGGTGTTCACGAAATATCCTTTTCAAACTAAAATCTTTTATGCATATCGTCTTGTAAATTTTATCACAGACTATGCAAAGATGGCAGAATTACGAGGCTGTTTGATTTTCATCGGAAATAGGTGAATCTTGTGACTTACGGATGGACAGGATGAAATTGTTGAGGTTCCTTGTAAGTTGTTTAGCTGTAACTGCTACTTCAGTGTTGATACTTTACTAAATTTCATCCACTCTCATTTTCTGGTGATTCGCCTAGTCCATACAATGCTCTAAATGTTCCGTTTACCAAGCCCTTCTTTGTCCGGAGATAATTTCTGATATTGCAGGACATCCATTGCAGGCATAAACAATAGGATCGAGCCGCTGGGAACAGACAATTCTTCAGTGTGTCTACAAGCCACTGTTATCTGCCGGAGTTCTGCTGCTTGTATTCTTTAACCTGTTGCTTCGATTTCCACTTGCGTAGAGACAGCTACCGCGGGCTTCCTGTGGAACGACTCGTTTAGCGACAATTTACAGCTGACCGCTCGTTGCGGGCGACCTCCACTGCGATCTCGCTGCAGAATACTATTACCTTCAATAAATTGATCCATCTTAAAATAAAAACGATAATTTTATTTTCAAGGTTGCTTGTCAACATTCTAAAATCCGGTTTCGATCTTTGACCTTGCTTCTGACAACCACCCATAGTTTTGTAACTTACGAGTAATTTTTGTATCAAATTGTGATCTGTTGAAACGCTTTTGCACCATGTTCCTCCTCAACGTGTTCAAAAAATTTCATAAAAACCGATCCAAAATTTTCAGTTTTTGCCTTTCTGCCCATCTCAGAGATTTTTCAGTGATAGTGGAATATAAAAATTTAATCTCTTTTTTTATCATGTCTCGAAAGTCCGGTTTCTACCTTTTTACCTTTTCAGTCCCCCAGGGTTGATTTTTAGTCAAACTTCTAGTTTTCGTAACAACGTCAAATTGTGTTCCATCTATGAGTAAAATAGAAACGGAATCTGTGTAGTACTTGGTCCAATGTCTATTACAAAATGAAAAAGATGCGAATTCTCGATTGCTTCCTGCAGATTATACTGGAATACCAAAGACAGGCTACAACTTCTATGGAGCTTATTGATGTAAATCTAGAGGAGGTAGAAGTATTGGAAGACTGAGTTTGAGATGCGCCAGCACAGAGCAAAGATCTATTATGTAAATGAAGACGATGAGCATGGTTGAGGAAGTTTCAGAAATTCTCTTCTAACTTATAATCAGATGTAGCTGTAGTTAAGTGATTACAATAATTAATAGTTATTGTTTTTTCGTCTTATTCTGGCATTCGTGCTTTCACTATTTCTCTAGAATAAACGTAAATATACTTTTTTCTGTGCTCTCAAATCCACAATGACACGATGTTATATAAAAACATCTTTACATGTACTTGCCAGACTTGATTTTATCTGTCCTTTCACTGAGATCCGTATATTGGCAGAAAAAAGTAGTTCAGTACAATCAACAGCGGAAGTTGAATATCGCGTTCCGTAAGTAAACCTGAACAGCATCAGCGTCGTTACTCTTTCGTAAAAACCCAGGCAAACAGCTGATTCTCTCGTCGGTTTACGCCGAAATTTTTAACTTAATTTGCGTGGAGCTGACGTAATGCTGTATGATAATATTTAAACATCAGAAGACCGTTAACCCAGGACCACTGGCAATTAGGAACAAGATTACTAAGAACACATAAATTTTTTGACTTGTATGGCTTAGAGTGGAGGACGAATTGTTTGTTATGACCACAAACTGAAGTAAATATCTTGGTATGCAATAAAACATGGGCAAGTCGCATTGGATGAAGGGGTAACATTTCAAAATCCTACATACTGGACAAGGTGATGGGGGTTTGTACAACGGATGAAGGAACTGCGATAAATCGTCTGGACAGGATTTATAACTTTACGCATTAGAATAAACTTTTAAAGTTCCCACTTCTGTTAGTTTTTATTCTAATAATTACTTATTAACATTTGCTGAAACAATAAAAGGAACATTTATTATTGATACGAATGCTGTAATATTAGAGTCGTTGGCAACAAAAGCAAAATAAATGTCTGTATTTACACCATACAAAATAAAATAAAACATCTCTCTAAATTCACCAAAGGTCATCATTTGGTTGTGACGAGCTATCCACCTGTATACTGAAATTCGGTAGGTATAGGATTAACGTAGTTGTCAGCCATATTGGTAAAAGTTCTCTTGAAGAAGTTATATTTCTTGAGGCATTGAACCTCATTATAAACACGGCGATAGCCCATACACTGAGAACTATAGACCTACTTCACTTCTATCAACTTAATTTGAAAAGAAAATGTACAAAAGCTAGTATAAAAAGGAACTGCTAATAAAAATTGTCTGTGTTTCAGGCATTTCGAGAATGTCTGATCACTGGTTTATTGAACGCTCTAATAACCACTTAATCCTTCAGAAACTCGAGACCCTAAAGTATATAATCGGATTTTATTACGAAGGGAAAATATCAGACATATTTGTGATCTGCTGTACTACTTGCGTATTGGCTCTTTTCATTAGTAATCTACAGTGATTTTAAAATCTCTGTTCCCTTTGTTAATGAACCTACTTTATACAGTAGACATCTGAAATCCCCACCAATAACTACAATTGTCTTTTCACCTTTGAATTCGGAATACGAATTTAGCTTCTTCCCCAGAGCCTCATCTTCATTATTGATTCTTCCACTTTGGCACGTAGCTGATCGAACTTAGTGACCATTCTGGACAATTCCAGGAAATTATTTGGCCACCTTCATGCCAGACATGAATCCTTTAGAATATATATGAGACATGATTACATGATTGAAAGGCCAGTCAGTGTTCAACAACTTGCTCCGTCAACACTTTCGCAATTGTGGACGGTTCGGTTGTGGAGGATTATTCAGTCAATGCGACGCAGGTTGCTGCATTTCGTCGGGGGACGAATTTTTTTTTTTTTTTTTTTTTTTTTTTTAAATCTGCTTAACGTCTCTTAACAGCGAGGTCTTTAGAAACGGGAAAGGATGGGGGGCAACGAATGGGAAGGAATTCGGCCATGGTCTTTTGAAGGAAGCATCCCGGCATTTGCCTGGAGTGATTTGGGAAACCATGGAAAAACCCAAATCTGGATGCCCGGACGGGGATTCGAACCGCCGTCCTCCCGAATGCGAGGCTGGAACGCTAACCGTTACACCACCACACTCGGGGACGATGTTAGGTCATATCGCAAAACTTGTGGCATTTCAGCGTAGTCCTCCAGCAATCCCTCCCCTATATCTGAGCTACACTCTGAACCCCTTATGTTTGTGTGACCGTATTAAATAACAAACACAGACACTTTGTTAATTGTACTCCTACTAGCCCCAAAGCCCGTCAAAAATGATGAATTGAATGGAGTGCTTTGGCAATTCATTTTTTTCTGTTGCATAGCTAAATAGTATTGTTATAAAACAAATCTCAGAATCCTCGTCCCTTGTGCTATTGCAGAACAGTTGTCAGCTTGGCACAGGTTGTTTTGCAGCCTAACTTCAAACTCCGCTATTATTGTTTCTAGAAAATCAAAGTTGCAATCACACGTGAATTAATATGTTCCCTGTATCGCATGTTAATGTTATCATGCATCGCGATATGAACTTGTTTCAAAATCTTCACAGGTTCTTATATCTTTATTTTTGATATATGCAAATCAATGTTTTAACGGTCGACACAACTTACGCGTGGTTGAAATAATGACCCCTGTAATATGAAATCAGTGAAAACGAAAGATACTAAAAATAAATCTTAACTACTTATGTTAAGCCGTGTAATGTTAGTTTCAATTGTGGCGTAGTGCGCATAGATAGCGTTCAATTTGGAACTAATTTCATTCAAATCAAGTAATGATTTCAGTAAAAAGTAGCAAGTAACAATTAATATGCCGACTTAAACGAAACACATACTTTTCTTTCAGTGTTCTGGTGATTTATTTATTTATAGTTGCTTAACTTAAAGAGAAGTGTTACAAAATAAAGTTCAATGTAATACCAAAAACTTTCAGTTGTCATCCTGCTCCAGGTATCATTTCAACCCAACCACAAACTACGCTAAAATTGCAGCCAGAAAAACAATAAGTCATTTACTGGTATATTAGTACATCGCGATATAAACTTGATCACAAATCTTCATGGATACTTACACCTTCCTTTTTATAAATTCGTGATTCATAAAGATACTACAACATTTCAATGGCTGACAGAGTTACATGCGGCTGAAATATGGCGTCCGTAAAAGCAACGGAAATGAAAAATAAATCTTAATATCTTACGTCATTCCACGTAATATTAGGTTTAATTATAGTTTATGCAGTATAGATCGCGATCAGTGTGGAACTACTTTAGTTAAAACGAAGTAATGATTTAAGTAACAGAACACACATGAAAACAATGTAAAAACTGTTCAAAATTCATAGATGCTATTACCCGTGTACGGATACATTCATTGTATTGAGATCTAAATTTAACATACTGGAAATATTTACATGTATCTGATATAGTTACATCAGTAATAAAAGCAACTAATAATTAATATATTAATTTAAACGCAGTACATGCCTTTATTTCAGTGTTTTGGCAATATCATCCCTTCCAGTATATTATGAAAATGACTTCAAATATCTGTATTTGATATAAATATCTTGTAAACCCGTCAAAAATTATATGTTGAATGCAGTATTTTAGCTATTCGTTGACTTAAGTACAGTTTTCATCAAATAACGTTCATTATCTTGAAAATGATGTAACGTAGATATTTGTTAGCTTACTGTAACAACGCTATCACTGTCCAGAGTGTATAAGAAAAATCTACATAGAACGAATTTTAATTCAGAAAAGGCAAGAAATTTAAACGGAATACGTACTTTTCTTTCAGTGTTCTGACAGTTAATTTATTCGCGGATGCATTGCTAAATAGAACTGTTATTAAATAACGCGCTTAACCTCAAACATCTCCATTCGTTGTTTGTACTTCAGCTGAGGCGGGAAGGGTGACGTCATAGTCCGACGTCATAGAGTGACGTCACGGCGTGACATGACAAAAACTTGCGATTTATAAGTACAGATTGTTAACTAGTAACGATCATGTAACTAGCTGTGTAATATTTTCAGCATTACTCTTCCACTTTCTTGTCGCGACCCCTGTTTTATTGTTTCATCAGCTGGAATTACTTTTTATGTATGATTTTTCTCATCATGTATCTGCATTCAGTATGCCCTTGATGTTCTTGTTTTTATTCCCGCTTCAATAGCCTCGAACCTAAAATGGGTAAAGCCCTGTAATGTACGACAAATTGTATCGCCTATTAGTTATCAGTAAGGCCTGACTTTCTATCATGTCTGCTGCAAAACTTCCCTGTTCACCACTTGTGCTTTCGGTGTTACTTTCTTTCACTGACCTTTTCAGCCATCGTGTAATATTACTGTAACGTTATTTCTGAGCCAACACTAACAGAAAATATTAATAAAAGCGGTTTCTGAAATAGGTAGGAAGAAACAACTGAAGGAATGACAGATCTTTCTGGATAAAATTATTAAAGGGTTTTACTTAATTACCTATATTAAATCAAGTTAAAATCATGCTTTACCTGCAATAAGATCAAATGTAAAAATAAATCTGTAAGCAAAGTGCGTGAGTCTCATTATTTCAACGAGAGCTACACAATAACAACAACAGCAAATTTCGATGGTGTTTTAATTTTTTTAGAGCTAGTGGTCCGAATTAAAATCTGTGGAAATAGCTAATGACTTATATGTACCGAGGGACGGAGGAAATAATTAAATACATTTCTAGATAAATAATTATGGGCTACACTGGATGACACTGTGATTGAGACATTCACTCCTTGTACAAAAAACTGAAAAATATCGCACAACGTAACTTAGTATTCTGTTTAATATTTTGACTTCGAATATTTAGTTTTTCAGTTTTCTATAATGCGCTAAATAATATCTGAATCAGAGGTAATAAGCATTACTAACTTATAATTTACTGTAAAAATGAAACGTCTGACCAAAGATGAATATACTGATCTTTGGATTGTTTGTATTATATTTGTCTTTGGTTATAATTTCCCGGTTTTATGAATTTTTGGAAAAGTAAACGGAATTACTCAAAACCCTACATAATGTATTAACTATTGAATAAGAGTAACAGAATTGTAATATTTACGGTAAGTGATTTTATGCTCAGGCCTAATATCGATAGTAAAGGGTTTTCCACGATACCGTGTCACCGCAATTGATAATGAATAGTGATAGACAATTCGAAAGTAAAGAATAAAGTTTTGTGATATATCGCTTACTGGCAGTTCTCGAGATATCGGAAGTAAAAAATCAATTATATCTAAAGCTCCTTGTGCCTTTGGCAACGTTTTTTAATCTGCTGCAGACCTCATTTCAATCTAATCACAAACGCAAGGAAGAAAGCAAGATAAACTTTACATCGTGATATGTAAATGTATTATTGCGCGTGTTTTAGTACTATTGCAGTTCAAACTGAAATTATATTGCGAAATTAATTGTTATAATTTATAGTACGCGTATTTTGAATCCTGAAATAAACAATCTTGTCATTACCAAAAATGTATTTAGCGATGCATTCATGCGTTTAGGTGTATCTGCATGGTTTGATTTTGAAGTAACAATATCAGCATAGATTGTAGTTAGATCAAAATGCAGCCGGGACCAGAATATAATTGCTAAAACATAAGGCATGAGGAATTCAATTATTGTTAGTAATTAACGAGCTACTTTAATGAGTGCCATGTTAGTGATGACGTGTAGTCCCGAAAACTAATTAACCGTTTAGCATGTCCAGCCTATATTTCCGCGCAAGCGACATGTGTTTGCCGGGCCAGGCAGCATTTCAAACCACTTCAATTTAGAGATACGATGAAGAAAGATGACTCGAAAAGAAGTTATTAAGCAAGAAATACATGTTATTACCCATGGAATAAGAATGTATAAATATGGTATTACGAAAGCTGGCCAGCGATTTCAGTTTCGTTATAGCAAATGCTATCGTTGGCAGCAAAGATGTTTTTGGAAATGGCCATCGACTGTACTGTTAGCACCATCAAAAACGGTAACGTTCGTGTTGCCTTATGTCTAATATACGTTTATTTTTGCTTTAATATGCACTATTTATACTCAGGAAAGTGTGATACAAATTTCTGATTAAAAGGACAACCGAATCTAGTATGCCCTTATCAGCCCGTTGAACAGTATGGTAGTTCAGTGGTTAAGGCGTCTGACTGGAGCTCGAAAGGTCCCCGGTTTGAATCCCTGTCTCGGCGGGGATTTTCATAGGCCCTTAACCCATTTATCACCTCTGGTTCAACCCGCTGCGTAATGTAAAGTACACTAGAACGCTTCCGTGATTCGGATTCCACTTTACCAGTAGGTCCCATATACCCAGTACGATTACTGGGTTAGGTCAAGGCGGCTACCACAGGCGCGGATTGAGCAGCCAGTAAGAACCCTGTCACCAGGTCATTACGACCGCACAGAATTATTATAATCAGAGCGTTAGGGTTAATGTTTCATGTAGCTTTAATTTCTTATATTTCATATATTACATTGTTTTAAAATATAACAAAAAAACTTTCGAACAGTATTAAGAGAATCGAATCTAAGGTAATAACAAAAAGAAAGGAATTTTTAAAAATAATATTTATGCTTTTAAATTTTCGAAGTTAATATTTGGCACTTTAAAAAGGGTAGAGCATTTCTCTTCACGCCAAGACTCACGCGTGCAAAGCAGCGGGAAAATGCTAGTTTATTACAAATACAAATCAAAATACACTATTACTATATATTAACATTTTTACACTTTGAAATATAAATATATTTTTTTTCTCTCACTCGTCGCACAATGCTTTCTTGAACCACAGTGCAAAAGTTTTCAGCTACTTTTTAAAAGTAATTTTTACATTTCTTTATAACGCTTTTGCTCAGAGCACACTTAGAACATTGCCTTAATTCATTAGTTACCTATTTACTGATAGAAATACCGTGAATCAATTCGCTTCGCATTTTGCTAAGTTAGTGCAAGAAGCTATAATTGTTTTAACGAAGACTAGTTGTAGGAGAGCGCAGTCCCCGGTAAAGGAAAGAACACGTGACCTGTAACCTGGGGCGATATTACCACAGGAAGGAAAGAATCCCGGGATTAGCCGAGATGGTGGATCGTAAAACGCCCACTAGGGATAAAGAAGGAGTGGATTAAGGGACCTATTGTCCTTGGTTGGGGTAAGGAAAAAGAGAAAATTGTTGCGCGAGTGAGAAGGAAAGGATCCGACGCCACCTGAACGATTCCGAGGACCGGGATTATTTCTTTTATTGCCCTAACAATAAATTGAAATTGACTGGGTCGAAAATTAAGCCGCAAAATGAGAACATTGACATTATACAATATACAGTGAAAACCTGAAAAGTGGATTCAGTAGCAATCAAGGGAAGATCTCGCGTTAGTGTTCTCCTGCCTGGATTAATATGAGCTGATGGATGCCATATATCAGCTTCAGATACTAAGTAACATGCAAAGGATCTAAATGTAGAGTCATTTTAAATTTTAAATTGAAATCCCAGTTTATTACTTCGTAGATAAATGTTGCTGATCCGTTACTAAATAATCAGATACTTTCGTGTATGCTTCTTGATCAAATTTAAATAAATATAAAAAATATTGCGGTTATGGTTATTGTTTTAATACTACAGAATTAGTATTTAATTTTTTAATATTTTTTTAGTTCTATTTCGAATGTTAACATCATAAGAGGAAATTACTGTATAACATGTATATTGATTAATAGTGGTCTGCATAAAGAGCCAAATGAAAGAAGAATCCGAAAAATCTGTATAACCTGCAGTTTATAATGTGAGTGCGAGAATGGTTACTGTTAGTAGACTTAGAAGTAGAATGTGGAAGGAAATGCATAACTATGACCATAAAACTAGCGCTGGGTTTCAGAGGTTAGGGAGTTAGTTTTCTGGAAAAAATTATCAAGCTAATTGCTGGAAAAGTATCTTGAAGTAATGATATAATTTAACATAAAAATTCATGAAATGTGAAATTTTGCGATTAGGGAAATTGTCACGGGGCGCGTACTCCTTTGCAATCGAATTAATATTAAAGAGCATTACGACAAAGTGGCAATAACAACAAAAGCGAAATTTCTATACAGTTATCGATTTGGAATATCTTTATGCCGCAGAAAGTATAGCTTCACGTAAGAGAGAAGAAATTAAAAAAGTATTTGAATAAAGAAACAATTAACAATCGGAAGTAATGGCAATAAATGGAAGGGGAAAAAAACTTTTTGGAACAGAGAAGCTCTGGGATATACTCAGATAATTTAAAAATAACGACTTTTTATTAATGTTTGGTCCACAAAGAATTTAAAAAGTTTATTTGGTTTTATTTATTTATTTCAGGTCACAAGCACATTGTTACACAGATACAAACATCAATTTTTTGGTTATTTCGAGTGCATTTCTTGAGGCCTTATCTTCCTAGCAGGATGCTGGACACAGTCGACACTGGAGCATGTGCAGTCGCTCTTGATGTCATCGACCTCACGGTAGCCTCATCTTGCTAGGCTGACCTTAGCATGTTCAGAGACTTCAATATCAACCATCCACTGTTAGCCAGGTGGTAAAAATTCAGACAATCTTCCCAGCCATGGGGAAGGAGAGCCTTAGCTAACCGCAGTTGTAACCTGACTTTCTCAAATGTAGTTTAAAGTTCCTGAAATGTTATCAGGAAACTTTTCCTGGACTTCAGTCTTCGCCTGTGTGGTAAATGCCCAACGTAATGGCTGAGTTCTTTCATGATCCACTTGCCCCCGTTTTAGTAAAGTTTCTGGTGTCAAAGGATCAGCCTTCAAGTCATTTCGATTATACCTATATTAGCAACACAACAGAAATCCCATGATTTTCTGAATCAAAAAAGAAGAAAAGGGCAATGAATGGAAAGAAAGAAGAAATGTTTTGCAGTGACAGATACCAAACAAAGCGAAAAAATAAAAACAAATAAGAATCATTTTTACAGAATGAACCTTTTTTTTTAAGAATAAAAAAATATTTCAGGTTGCCCACAGTAAGGCAAAGGCCAAAATAATATAAACACTCTTGTTTTTTTAAATTCGGGAATTGGTGTGATGTTTAACTTCCATTTGTCACGACACAAATAACCTACCGTATTCTTAAGACTTCCGCGGCCGTCTTTGTACATGATTTATAGCTTTACGGGCTATGCCGCGTCGGTTATTGGATTATCTAAGCTTTCGGCTGTTATACTCCAGCCTTCTTCAGAGATACTGTTTATATTTATATTCACATAACAACAGTCGCCAACCATCGCAGAGGAAAAGGCCGCTATCTTCGTTAATGATGTTGTAATTCCTTAAGATTTCTGCTGCCTCTTTCACACGTCGATTGCCAGAAAACTCAAACATCTTACCGGAGATATAAGATCAACTGTAAAGAACTCAGTTAATTTTATACAAATAATTGATGATCTGACGCTAGAAAAGCCTGACATTATGGTGAGTTTTGATGTTGTTTTATTATTCACTAACGTGCTGGTAGACGAAGCCATTGCTTTAATAGGTGCTAAACTTCTTGCACAAGGAATGTCTACTGAGTGGGCTGACCTGACAGAGTTCTGCCCTAAGACAATTGTGTTCCAATATGGTGCTCAAGTTGAAGGTGCGGCCATGGGCTCGCCACTTTCACATGTAGCTGCCAACATATTTATGGAAGCATTTGAAATAGAGGTCCTTAACCATGCGTGCGTAAAACCTAAAATGTGGATCCGGTACGTTGATGATACCTATGTCATCTGGTCTCAAGGTAAGGAGAATTTGCAGGAGTTCCTACACCACCTGAATAGTGCCCATCGAAGAATCCAGTTCACCATGGAAGTGGAAGAGAATGGACACCTGTCATTCCTCGATGTCCCGGTTCAAAAGCACCGAGGGTGGTGGTGTAACGGCTATCGTTCTGGTCTCGCATTCGGGAGGACGGCGGTTCGAATCCCCGTCCGGGCATCCAGATTCGGATTTTCCATGGTTTCCGAAATCACTCCAGGCAAATTCCGAGATGCTTCCTTCAAAAGGCCATGGCCGAATTCCTTCCCATTCCTTGCCCCCCATCCATTCCCGTCTTTAAAGACCTCGCTGTTATAGAGATGTTAAGCAGATAAAAAAAATGATTCAAAAGCGAGGTGATGGACGTTTGAGTCATACGGTGTACCGTAAGGCGACCCACACCAATAGATATCTCCACGCCATGTCGCACCATCACCCGTCAACGAAGAGAGGCGTATTAATGTCATTAAATTTAAGAGCGACGACAGTATGTGACTCAGAAAGTCTGAAGGTAGAAATGGAGACTCTTACAAAAATATTCCGAGCCAACGCCTATAGTGAATCAGACATCAGAAGGGTTTTCAGACCTAAAAAAGACCATGGAAGATGTAAACTTATCTCATGATACCAATGTGCCAAGAAAATTCGCCTGTCTTCCATACATACGTGGCATCACTGACCGGATTGGGAAACTGTTTAAGCGGGAGGTGGTGCGAATCGTGTATAAAGCTCACTGCAAACTTGGCCAGTCATTATCCAGGGTAAAAGACAGATTACACCCACACGAGCTTACGGGTGTTTATGAATTCCCCTGCAGCTGTGGCAGTGTATACATCGGCGAGACAGGTCGCACAGTGGCGGAGAGACTTAAAGAACATATCCGCCACTACAAATATAACAACAGCGACAAATCTGCCGTCGTTCGCCATGCTATTAACACGGGGCATGAAATAAAATTTCAAGACACGAGGCTACCGTGGAGAGAATACCAGTGGTGACCTCGACGGGTGAAAGAGGCAGCAGATATCTTAAGGAATTCCAACAACATCAACGAAGATAGCGGCATTTTCCTCTGCGATGATTGGCGACTGTTGCTATGTGAATATAAGTATAAACTGTATCTCTGAAGAAGGCTGGAGTATAACAGCCGAAAGTTTAGATAATCCAATAAACGATGCGGCATAGCCAGTAAAGCTATAAATCAAATTACCTATTGTTTATGTGTACTTGTGCTTGTGAAACTTCTAACACCTAGAAGAAAATGTCCAAATTACACCAAAACCGGTGGTTGCGTGTAGCAGTGGAGTCGTTTTGACGTTGGATCACTGCAGCGGATGTGGGCATACCTGCGTCGATGGTTCGGAGCCATCTGGTGAAGGCTGGACTGGTGGCACGCACACTATTGTGATGGCTTCCATTGACCAGAAACCACCCACGAGCGCCTCACACTGCGAGGGCGCTTGAACGCCGTCACAGGCTACGTCAGCGGGGAAATTTAGTGTTTTCGGACTAATCCCACTTACACGTTTCCTGCAGTGATGGCCACGTACGAGGGTGGTCCCAGAAGTACCCGGCCTGACCGAGAGATGGCAGTAGTTGCTTGAAAAACATCCCTTTATTTCAAAGCACATAGTCTATGAAGCACATGTTTCAAGTTTGAAGACGCTACGTTGTTTCGTATTTGTTTGGCAACAATTAATCTTGAACGTTGTGAGTAAATTTGTGAAAATTGAGAAAATTGGTCATCGTTATGTCATACAATACTCTCATTTGAAAGGCTTCAGCCCAACCGATATAAAAACTGAGATAGATTCTACTCTGGCTGAGTCTTCTCCATCGTTTACAACAGTAAAATATTGGGTGACACAGTTTAAACGAGGCCGTACGAGCTGCCAAGACGAACATCGCAGTGGTCGACCAAATGAGGCGACGACTTCAGAAATGGTGATGAAAATCCACAAAACGGTACTGGATGATCGTCGACTGAAAGTGCGCGAGCTAGCAGACATAGTAGGAATTTCAAAAAGTGTGGTACATCGCATATTAACTGAAAATTTGGACATGAGAAAGTTATGTGCAAGATGGGCACCGCGTTTGCTCACACTCGAGCAAAAACAGTATCGTGAAGATGTTTCAATTGAGTGTTTAGCGATGTTTCACCGCAACAAAGCTGAATTTTTGCGCCGTTTAATAACAATGGTCCATCACTTCACTCCAGAGACAAAAGAAGAATCAAAACAATGGACCGAAAAGGGAGAACCTGCTCCAAAGAAGGCCAAGACCGTTCCATCTGCAGGCAAGGTCATGGCGTCTGTTGTTTGGGATGCGCATGGGATAATTTTCATTGACTATCTTGAAAAACAATCAACTGCGATTATTATTCGAAGTTATTGCAACGTTTGAGGGAAGAAATCAAGATAAAACGGCCACATTTGACTAAGAAGCAAGTGTTGTTTCATCACGACAATGCTCCAGCTCAAAGATCCGTTATTTCAATGGCCAAAATTAATGAATTAAAGTTCGAATTGCTACCTCATGCACCCTATTCGCCAGATTTAGCTCCCTCAGATTACTTTCTGTTCCCGAACTTAAAAAAATGGCTCATTGGTCAAACATTTTCGACCAACGAAGAAGTGATGTCGGCAGTTAATGACTATTTCGAGGAGCAAGACAGTTATTTTTATAAAAGTGGTATCGAAGATATTGAAAATCGCTGTAATAAATGTATAGAGCTGAAAGGAGACTACGTTGAAAAATAAATACAGTTTTTTTCAATTTTTTTGTTTTTTTATTGCTAGGTCGGGTACTTCTGGGACCATCCTCGTACGTGTTAGACGCTTCCGCGGTGAAAGAATTCGGACAGACTACATTGTTAAGCGGCATAATGGACAAACGCAAGTGTGAAGACTTGGGGCGCCATAACATGCAATGTCACCACCTATTCAGGGAGAGAAGTTTGAACAGCAACCTCTACAGGTTTAAATGCAAAGCACTGCCGCTTCTGAAAGGAATTCCACATGCCATACTTCAAAGGCAATGTCCGGTCACGTGTGGCGAGGAATGTGCACACCTTATTCGAATAGCGACGGGTACAACTGCTTCTTTGACCCGTATGTTCGCCTGATATGTCGCTCATCGAACATGCTTGCCATATGGTCTGTCTGCAACTTGATCGTTCTGGGATTCCTGAAATTACACTTTTACAAATCACGCGGCAGTGTGCTTCCATGTATTATATTCACGTATCCTTTTTTTTATTTTTATGCTGCGAGGTCTACATGATATGATTGCAGCACCTGGTGGCTTCGCCCCGTACTGAATTCTCAGGGTTGAAGTGTACGTACATTTCTGTAAATCAAACAATTTGTGTATTGTCATGCCCCTAACCTGATGCAATAATATATTTTGTACTCGTGAACAAACTGATTCTTTTTGTTACTTATCCGCATTGCCTTGCACTTTTTGCAATTAAGTGTAAGCTGCCATTTACGGCACCAATCGAAAATAGAATCCAAATCACGCTGAATTTCTAAGCAATCGTCGGAGTACCTTATTTCCCTATAGATAACCGCATCGTCGGCAAACAATCGCAACCAGCATTTGACGTTGTCACCTAGATCATTTATAAATATTAAGAAAAGAGGTGGACCTATTACACTTCCTTGAGGAACGCCCGAAGTAACATTTATCTTAGAAGAGGCTTGCCCGTCAACCACGACATACTGTGATCGACCGGTTAGAAAATCACGTATCCACTCGCAAATCTGAGCCGAAATACCGTAAGCTCGAATGTTCGCTAAAAGTCGGTTGTGTGACACAGAATCAAAAGCTTTCTGAAAATCAAAAAAAAAAAACTGCATCAACTTGCGAACCTGCATCGATAACTTTCATTATGTCGTGGGAAAATAGGCCCAATTGTGTTTCACACGATCTCTTCTTCCGAAATCCGTGTTGACATGGTGTAAGTAACTCGTTCTCATCTAGAAACTTCATTATATTCGAGCATATGACATGTTCCAGAATTCTGCTGCAGACCGATGTTAGAGATATGGGTCGATAATTCCTAGGATCACTCCGATCTCCTTTCTTAAAAACGGGAATTACCTGGGCTATTTTCCAGCTAGAAGGTACTTTTCTCTCTTCTAGTGATTTACGGAATATATCTGACAGAAATGGTTCAATATCCTCCGTGTATTCAGAAAATACTCTTACCGGTATACCATCGGGACCCGGCGCTTTCCCCCGCGTATTGAGTACGATTTTTAAAGTGTGAGAGATTCACGTGACGAAACTAAGGAAAATCTTGTTAAAAACTTTTCTACCTGAAAATACGAACTATATTATTTATGGTTATTCATATTAGATGGTGTTTCCATGAGGGCATTATCTTCAATGTATTCGAGCCTAGAGTCTGTAGGTGAATGTTTAAGACCCAGTTGTGCAGCAGGACTGACATGGTTTGTGGTTTTTCGTAACACCCTACTGAAGTCAGGGACTTTTTTTCATTAACTCCTCGAAAATCACACATCCACGAACAAATATTTACACAGAACACAGGTTACAAGAATCAAAGGCAGATTGCGATACTTAATTTTCTCTACTAGATTGCGACACTTAATTTTCTCTACTAGTATAACATCTACAGGAAACGGGAAGATGCGGGCATTCCTTAAGGCGGGTACTCACTAGGCATACGCAAGCAAACGCATGCGGCCGAATGGATGCGGCCGAATCTGTGAGGCGTTTGTTAAAAATTTGCTTGTTGTCCACATTACAACGAAAGTATGCGCTGTCTGTCATTCTTTCATGTTCGCGGGTTTATGCGGTAGTAATTTCAGATGGTGGTGTGATCAAAAACACTACGATTTATAAGAAATTGCAAAACAAACAGTTAAATTTGCCGTGTGAAGAGGTTCTTGGTAATAGGAACATGAAAGTTCCATTTGTATATGTTGGTGATGACGCTTTTGCTCTTGAATATAATATAATGTAAGCTTATACCGTAGAACAAAAAATGATCCGAGCAACGGATTTTCAATTATAGACTTTGCCGTGCTCGATGTATCATTGAAAATGTTTTAGGCATTATGTGGACCGAGCGTGGTGGGTGAACGGTTAAGGTTCTGGCCTCGCATTCGGGAGGACACTGGTTCGAATCCCCGTCCGGGCATCCAGATTTGGGTTTTCCATGGTTTCCCCAAATCACTCCAGGTGAATGCCGTGATGCTTCCTTCAAAAGGCCATGGCCGAATTCCTTCCCGTTCCTTGTCCCAATCCCATCCCTCCTCTAATGACCGCGCCGTCGACGTGAC
>JARYHS010012519.1:18951058-19063776 GCA_031002005.1 Vandiemenella viatica
AGATTAACCGGGAGATTTTTTTTTTTTTAATTTATTTGGCCTTTAGCCATGCTGGCCATTTAGCCATTACCAAGTGTACAAGCGTTTATTACATGTTTGTCTATTACATCTGTAACATTTTGCACATCGTAGCAGTAAATCTTAATATACAGTGTCTCTGTAGGTTATCCGTATTTCATAGTACCTTACACACATTAAAGCCAGAACTAATACATTTACGTAATACGCTGGGTGCATAAGGTAGTAACTTTGTCTGGCACATACATACCTTAAAATGGGACGATTTGATATTACATTATACACATTGAAATATTGAGTTTGGCAAAAAATCGATTTACAAGGTTCATATATACATGAATGTTAGGATATGTTACATCTGATTATACAGTTAATTATTGTTCCTTTGTTTGGCATATAGGCCTACATACATTAAAATAGTCCATTTGATATTACATTATATACATTAAAATATTAAGTTTAGAAAAAGGTAATACAAGTTAATAAAAAATAAAATTATTTACAAAGACTCATATATACATGAAAGTGTAAGGATATGTTACACTTGATTATACAGTTGATTATTGTTACAGTTCTCGTTTGATTTGCCGTAAAAATGAGTACATGAAGAAGAAGATTTTAAATCTGTTTGTATTTAGTAGTCTTCAACACTTGCCGGGAGTTGCTGTCCTGCTTGCACCAAGTGCTTGATGAGGTTGTCAGAGGCTTGTTGTTAAATGGGCAACCAAAGAATATATGATTAGCGTCTTCAACGTGTCCGCACTGGCAGTACGGTTCCTCTACCACACCGATTCTACATAAGTGCTTCTTGAGGCGGCAATGTCCGAATTTAAGCCGAAAAATTGTGATATATAGGCTTCTAGGACACCGGATGTTCTGAAACCATGGCCGTTTTGTAACTTCAGAATGTATCCTTGCGTAGTGTTTACCTTTCGTAGCAGATGTATATCTCCATTCTACGTCCAATCTTTGTATAATTTTTCCTTTATTGTCACAATCAGGTCCGAAGTAGGTATCTTACGGTGTATAGTTACCCCGGTCTCAGTTGCTTGTTTTGCCAGCTGGTCGGCTATTTCATTGCCCCTGCAACCCATCATGGCCTCTCACCCAGGAAAGTACTACTAATTTATTACTTTGTTCCAGGTCTATGATTGATTTAATAATTTCGTATATGATCGGGTTGTTGCTTTGGTTTATGTGATGATTTTTAATGACGTTAAGGCAGAGAGTGAATCAGATAGTATGATAATGTTACTATCCGGTAAGCTCCCGGCATATCTAAGTGCTTCTAATATTGCTATCAGTTCCGCTGTCATAATAGAGCATTCTTTAGGCAGTTGGAAAGTGCCCTGTTCCATGCTATCAAGGTTGATGTATGCACAACCAGCATAACTGTTGTTCTTAGACCCATCTGTATATATTATTCCAGCCGGAAGCCATTTGTTCAATTTTTCTAGGTATGTCTGTTTGTTAGGGGCTCTGTTGCGTTGTTTGACCAAAACTGTAATTTCTTTACATGTATGCCATAATGGAGCCTCATAGCAGTATAGTTGTTCACTCTTGATGGCTTTATCGTATAGTGATTTGGTTTCCAGATACGCTGAAGCTAGCGGTGGCAGTCGTCTGTTTTTCCAATATCCTTTTGTTAGGCAGTCTATGGATAAGTTGTGTATGGAATTATATAATTTACTGGTCGTCAACTGACTCTGTTTCAGTAAAAATTTTGAACTTAGGTAGGATCTACGTAGGTGCAGAGGAGGTTTCCCCTGCTTCTGCGCATAGTGCATTTGTGGGCGTAGATTTCATTGCCCCTAGGCAGGTGCGTAGTACCATGTATTGTAGTACATCAAGCTTCGCTAAAGGCCGTTGGGAGGCCGCACCATAAACAAATACACCCATAGTCAAAATGTGGACGGACTAGGGCTCTATATAGAGTTAGTGCTATTTGTGGACTTGCTCCCCACTTTAGTCCTGTTACTGCTCTTATAAGGTTGTTCCTTGAGCAGACTTTTTTTTCTATTTGTTTGATGTGTTCACACCATTGAGTTTATTATCTATTATCAGCCTAGATATTTCAAGCTATTCTTAACTGGAGCTGGTATGGTCCAAGAGTCATACGGATCATTGGAGGAATCCTGTGTCGTGTAAAATATGCAGACTGAGCTTTTATCTATTGAGATCTCCTGTCCATTGTCTGACAGCCATTGTACTAGTTTACACATCGCTTCGTTTAATATGGCTTGGCATCTTTCGATGCTTGTGCCTATTGTTACAGGCAGATGTCGTCCGCATATTGAAGTATTATGACGGAAGGTGGCATTATTTTGTGTAGGTCAGT
The DNA here is from genome assembly GCA_031002005.1 of Vandiemenella viatica. NCBI lineage: Eukaryota > Metazoa > Arthropoda > Insecta > Orthoptera > Morabidae > Vandiemenella > Vandiemenella viatica. The sequence goes on from JARYHS010012519.1 coordinate 18,953,415, forward strand.
TGTGTATATATTAAAGAGTAACGGAGACAAAACTGATCCTTGAGGTACCCCTTGGCTACACTTTCTTGGACCTAGAGTAATTGTTTTCCACTTGGCTACTAACCATCTATTTGTAATCATAGCTAGCAGCCTCGCTGTAAAGGTGGCCCCGGCACGCCATTCTTCTTTTAATTTTTTTCCCAAGGTCGATGCAGAACTTTATCATAGGCAGAGTGTTAGGTCAGTGAAATGGCAACCATGTATTTATTGTCTGTAATGCACGATGAATATCTGTAACAAGGTGTGCTAATATGTCATTCGTGCCTTTCCCTCTCCGAAAGCCCGTATTGAGTATGCGGCAGCAATTTCTTATGTTCGAACCACCATTCGAGTCTATGCTTTACCATTCTTTCGAGAATTTTGAACACACAAGATAAGAGGGATATGGGTCTATATGCTGAGGCACATTCAGTTTCCTTTCCTGGCTTTTTTATAATAATTATTCTGGCCGTCTTCAAGGTGGTATCTCGCTTTTCTCAGCCCAAATACGATTAATGAGGTCGAGAGGTATGCTTTCCCGTTGGCAGGGAGTAGGCGGAGCATGGGGTAGTGTATGTTATCCGGCCCAGGTGCTGATGATTTGCCAAAGGAGAGTGCTCTGCTGAGCTCTTCACTCTGAAAGGTTGACATAGGATGTGCTGTGTATTTTCCTGTACGTTTAGGGGTTGAGGGTCCACATAAGGTGGTGTTATGTTTTCTAATATCTCAGTCAGAATATTCAGTGGTGGTGTCCGCTCTGGCACCCTCGCCTTCCTTTATATTTTTCAGCCTTCGTATTTTCATCCACACTTCTTTGGTCGGCGTGTTGAGACTCAGTTTTGAGCAGTAGTCTTCCCAGTTTTTCTTCTTCTTCTTTCTCAGGAGTTTTTTTGTTTTCGCACATGCCCTTTTGCATTCAATATAATTGCTCATTGTGAGGTGTTTGCCTGTAATTTTTGACAGCTTTCTTTCTTTCTTTTATTGCATCGTCACATTCCTGGTCCCACCATTCAACTGGTGTTGTGTTGATTACATAGTTTTGTTTTTGTTTTGGAATGCTGGAGCCTGCGGCTTTTTCAATGCAATCTATGAAGGCTTTATAATCATTTTGTATGTCGTCTGTAGGTTTGTAATGAGAAAATGCAGCTTCTGCTTCCTGTTGGTATTTTTCCCAGTTGCCCGCTTGATACTCCATTTATAGTGCGAAAAGATAGTTTGCCCTATCAGCTTAGTGCAGGGGAGCTTCAGCAGAATCGGGAAATGATCCGAGCCCAGAGTATCTTCTATGATTTCCCATGTTAGGTGTGGGGCAATAGTCGCCGATGCTAATGATATGTCAACAGATGATTGTTGTTGTGATGGTCTATTGATTCGAGTAGCAGAGCCATCGTTTAGTACAACTAGTTCCTCCATTACTTCCACAATTAGTCGCCCGTTACGATCGTCATATGTACTTCCCCATAAGGAATGATGGGCATTTAAGTCACCAAGGAGCAGAATTGGTTCTTCTAGATGTCTTTTTAGTATTTCCAACTCAGATCTTTTTAATGCTGGTTTGTTTGGTGACCTGTATACAGATACTACCGTCATATATTCGTCTTTAAAGAGGATCCGTGCTGCACAAACTTCGAAAGACAGATTAGTAGGCGTAATGTTTACGGGCTGGAATGGGATTGATTTCTGTATCAATAGGGCAGTGCCGCCATAACCGTCCGCTCTGTCTGCTCGCACGATATTATAGTTTTGAAAAAGGAAAGATTCTCCTGGTTTCAACCAAGTTTCTGAGATCGCACTTACTGAGATTTTATGGGCCAGCATATATTGCATCAGACTTAATTTATTGGCTTTGATTGAGCGCGCATTCCATTGTAAGATTCCGAGTTCTTTGATTGCAATTTTTTCATTCGTTTGGGGATTATTATGTGGTATGTTATTTTGGTACATGGAATCTAAGCCTCCAGTAACGGGTATCGAATGCGTTCTTGTGTTCTCAGTTGAACCCATTGGTGAGTGTTTGTTGTATAAGCTGTTTGATACTTGGAGCGAATTGCAGTGGATCGATCTGTTGGTTACCGACATACTGGTTTAAGATATTCATTATGATTTCGATCATTTTGTAAGATATCAGCTGTGCTTGCGCTTTGTACAGTGCTGTGAGGTTGGGGTGGGTATGGGTTGTACGCAATTGGTTGTATATTCCTGTTGTTAGGGATCCAATAATTTTTGTAAGATAGATCCCTAGAGTTGCTTCCTGCTCTGTAGTGCCTATTATGTCTTTCCGTTAAGGGGGATTCTGCCTGGTTAGTAGGCATTGGATTTATTTGCATGTTTGTTAACATGCCAGGTGGGCTGGTGGCCAACTGTGACGTCTGGGTAGGTAGTTCTTGGTGGAGTGTTGATGTTGTTGTTGCGATGTCCCTACAGGCACTGTGGCAATATTTAAGTTATCCTGTATGGGGGTTCTTTGCTCGTAACATTCCGAATTTACGACCGTGGTTTGGGTGGTTGCGGCGGTCTTGCTAGTACACCGGCATACGTACCGGCGTTGATCTTTCTAAGGGCTTGTTTATAGTCTAGGTTCTCGTACGCCATTAACTGTTTGATTCTTCTTTGTTTTTCATATTCAGGACATCTTTTTTCATTAGATGGGTGGCCACTATTACAATAGATACAAATGGGGTTGTTTTGGTTACAACAATCTTTGTCGTCGTGTGCACCAGCACAGAATACACATCTTTTTTTACTTCTGCATTGCTTGCTCAGGTGGCCATAGCGCAGGCAGTTAAAGCATTGCATAACAGGTTTTATGTATGGTTCGACTGGACAGCGGACGCCGTGTATGTAAACATAGTTGGGCCGTCTTTGCGATTTGAAAGTGATCAGGCAAACTGGAAGTGGGATTGTTGTAGGTTGACCGTTTGCTACCATTTTCTTAGCAAATCGTTTAACGTTTATCACCCTGTATTCACATCGCGCTACCGCTTTAATTTCATCTTCTGATAATTCTGTCATTACGTTTCTAATGATGCCTTGTTGTGTGGTGCACGAGTATGGGATATACGCCTGCAAACCGTTCTGCTTCCAGACTGAGCTTTGAATCATAGAATTGGCTGCTATTACCGATTTCACCTCAATTTTGACACGGTTACGGCCTGCTGTAGTTATCTGTAATATTTGATTATTTGTATCACGGCAGAGGGAGTTAATGAGGCGACCTATAGCCATTGGATGCAGTCTACTGATGTTTTTATCGACACTTTCTACAATCACATAATAGGGCCCTAGGTCATAGTTTTCATATATCACTGGCGTTGCGCTATTTACCTGTTGATCATGGCTGACTGTTGTGGTTGTAGTCTGGTTTTGCTGTGTGTTGCTAGCTGGTGACGTCTCCATACTGATGTCTGTAGGTTTCGGCTGTTCTGCTGTTCTTGGTACTTTGTAGTTGCAGTTGTTGCTGATGTCTTCGATTGTTGGTGTGCTGGGGCGTTTCTGGGCTGCAGGTGGGGTCGTTTCTTCCTCTCCTACAAGTCGTAGTTCCTGTTGTCTCGTTTGGTCAATGGTAAGATTAGCAGCAAAAGATGGTACATTGACGGTTTCGAATGACGATTGTATGATGTTTCTCGTTTCCCTTCCATCTTCACTTGTGTTGTGATGTAGGGATGGCACTTGACTGTCTAAGCTATCTTCTGTTGCAATGTTCACGTTACCTCCATTATATAAAAGTATGTGCGGCGTCGGCTGTACCTGTTCGTAGCCGCCTTCACCACACTGGCCACCATACATGGCGGCCAATGTCACTTAACACTTATATTAGTTGTTTCTTGATTATCAATTCACTTTTCTTGTCCACCACACGAAGTTGAAAAACTGTTTATGTTGTTGGCACTTGCCGTCGAGTCAACCCGCGATCGCGCACACTACTTCCTCGTATCGGAGGCGATGTTACCCGTACGATGGTCTACTCACGAATGAACCGGGAGATGCCAAACGGAATTTCGTTCCGCGACTGACAAACTTCCGCATTCAGTCTCTGCCTCGTTTGATTTGCCATTGTAACTCTATGGGGTAAAGGAGACCAACACTCGAATCCCTGTACGGCCATCCAGATTTGGATTTTACGTGGCTTCCTTAACTTACTCCGGGAGAATGCTGGGATAGGCCCTTTAAGGGGGTAGGTACACCTAACACATACAAATATTTGATATAGTTGAGATGTCATTTTCTCCAAATCTATTTAAATTTGAGGGTTCAAATTTCATAGCTCCATAGAACTGTTATAGCTAGATATAAAAATTGATTTTTAAAATAAAAATATTGTTTAACTATAGGATAATGTACCATCCAAATTGACAGTGAAAAATATGTTGTTGCGAAGGGTTTTAAAGACAGAAGGCATAGTATTTGAAATTTTTCAGAAATGTTCTTTTAATATTGTAAACTAATATCAAGGCAACAAGTTGAACCTATAATATAACATATTTAACTCTATATATTTTATTAATGATTTTTTTTGTCAAGAAATTAAAATTTTTGCTTAAATATAAAGGCATATTTTTCATTTGGGAAAAGCTGCATAAACAATAATGGTTCAAACTGTAGTACTTAGTATTTAGAACATCTCCTGCAAATTTGAAAAAGATCTATGTATTTGGAAAAAAAGTTATCTTTCAAACCGTTTTATGAAATGCTGTTTTGAGATATTCACGGTTAAAGATTTGGAAACATGTTCTGGTACCTTCAGGTGTCCTGTTTCTTCCTAATATGCACCAGGAGCATAGTCTGCCAGCCATTCCATTGTTAAAAGTAATAACTGCATCATTTGTGCCAATTTCAACTATTCTTTTTCCAAAAAATCCTGTCTTGGGACATATTTTCCAAATTTTGGAATGAAATGACTTATTGGCATTCTGAGTAAAACCCCCAACACATTAAATGGCTGTCACCGTGCAGAGCATTGCTTAATCACATATAATGTCCACACTGTTAAAGATATTGAAATAATTTTTTCACTAAAATGAAGCCAAAACTATAAACTATTTTTGTGAATAATAAAAATAATCATTTTTTTGAAACCTGATAAGTGTACCTACCCCCTTAAGTGGCCATGACCTAATTCCTTCTCGTTCCTCGCTCCCAGTCGTTCCTGCCTCTAATGATGTCGTTGTCAACGATGTGTCAGGCCATAAACAAAACAAACAAAAAAACTTCAATATTCTACACAGCCCAAGCTTAACAGGTCTGAAATTAAGAAAAAAGTGTTACTGATTTTATGTAAGATAATATCTATGTAAGGAAACTCTTAAATATCTCGTTTTAAGCTATATTGACTGTTTTTATATTAATCCATGTTAATTTTTACTAGTTATTAGTATTAACTGAACAGTATTTTAGTGTGACTGGTATAATATGACAAAACACCTGAGGAAAGTTTCTGGGAGCACTCTACTCTGGCTGAAGACTACACCACCAAGTTTCCACTGAAGTTAGTTTACCACTCCCCCTCCCCAATTCGGTCAACAAGGACCACGTGGACATTGGCGACGTGTTTACGCATGAGACCAACGTGAATCGAGAGGGAGGGGGGGGGGGCTGAGCGTCTGCACAGAGTCTGGTTCAGGATTAGAATATAATGGACACTCGAACGTAAGCCATAATATCGAGGTGCAAGTGAATTTCAGGGAATTAAAGTCACAATATCGATCCCAAAACAACTGCTTTTGCTATGTTCAATTTGTGATAAAAATGAGTCCTGCACACTTAAAAAACTAAAATAGATTTTCTCCCATACATCGTTTTTCTATTTTAGTTTTTAAGTGTGAAGGACTCGTTTTTACCATTAATTTAACATAACTATTTTTGATCAGCACAGCAAATGCTGTCTAAAGGATTTGTTTATTTGGATAGATATTATGTCTTAAGTTCGAATGTCCAGTATGTAACAGGCGACCTTTTTTTTTAGCTCAACAGCTGCTTCGGGCAGCCGGCGACACTCGGGATGACAACAATGGGGGCGGCAAATATGTTCGAAGGGGCGGCAGTTTTTTGACCCGATTCGGAAATTGCACCGTCACTGGTCCTGTAGTTAAGGTGCCTGTAGATGATCTAATTTATTTGACAAATTTGTTGGTCAAACATCACGTTTTCATCAAACAACAGCGCAAACGCTCAAACCAGAGATCAAACAAATTTGTCAAACTTGCCGTTAGTTTCGATTGTTTCCTTGTCGGAACGTGACGCGTGCCGCAATGAGGAATAAAGACAACGCATTTTTAGCGTTGACTCTAGCACTGTGAGTCAAGAAAAACAAAGTAGATGTTGGTTTAGAGAATGATTGAAATTAATAGAGAGATATACACATGAAAATTTATTACTAGAAATATCGCACAAGGAACCAGATGATTACAATAAATTCCTGCTCACGGAACATAAAACGTTTGAATGATTATAGCCAGTGCAAATTATGAATTTCTTACGGTTGATGTCGGTACAAATTTCAGAGCGTCAGATGGAGGATTGATTAAAAATACAACATTTTGGAATTTGTTTGAAAATAATCAGTTGCAGATTCCAGATCCAGATGAATTGCCAAATACTAATTTAAAAAAAAAGTGCTCTGTATTTGTAGGAGATGAAGCTTTCCAGCTGCTACCAAGTTTTATGAAACCTTGGAATAAAGAAGTGTTAAATGATAACAGAAGAATTTTTAATTATCGTTTATCTCGCGCGGGTTATTGAAAAAGTATTTGGCATTCTCGCATGTAATTTTAAGGTTGTTTTAGAAACCCACATAATTATCTCTAACAAAAGCAAGAAGTTATGACGCGTTGTCATTTACACAATTTACTTATTAACGGGGAAAAAAATACATCCGACATGGAGAAGAAGACATGGAAGAGATGTAGACTACAGGGTTCTTGGAGAAATTAGCCAAACCAGATGCTAATATTTAATTAAAATTGCAATGGAGCCCACGCTCCGGTGACAATTTCCCTAAACACCCATCTTCCCCTTTTCTGCACCCTCCTACATTGGAAGTTATTCGATTCTTTAGATTTTATTTTCATAGCACCGGCAGATCATGATATTTGGACATGAACTGCAAAAGGAATCCTTCGTCTGATAAATTATGTCCACTCAGTCAATTATCATTCCTGCTGTAGTCACTTGGCGAACGGCGATGCGTTCTCCATGGTCACTAGGCGATAAATGAAATAATGTTTGACAAACACCACAGCACACCTTCAAACTTATTTGACAAACACGCCGTCAATCAAAATTTCCATCAAACGCCTCGATTGTTTGACAAACGCGTCAAACAATGCCGCATACTATCAAATAATTTGACAAACACGTAAAGTTTGACAAACAATTTGATCGTCTACAGACCGCTTTAGACAGGGGGCGGCATAATCTGCATTGCACGCGGGCGCTCCAACAGCTAGCAATGGGGCTGATGCGACGTACCTAATACAGTGCAGGAATATCTTGGTTGGCTATTTGTCTGCAAAACGTGTAACTTTGTGTGTCCTATATGGTGTTTTTTGTGAAATGACGCGGAGCATTCGCCTAGACGATTTCGAGAAGTCGCAGTCAGGACGGAGAGGACGCTGCGTGCTGGGCTTGTTCCATGTCCCTAGTACTGTACGGGGCGCCACACTGATGTGCTTATGCAGTTAGATACTCTAACCGTAGTCTCATTAACTTTATTATATCTTCCCTTATTTTGCATATATATTCTTACAACCAAATGAGATAATTTTAATAGCAATTCTGTTCAAAGTCTAGATGTGTTACATGAGTAAGCCATAAAATGGTAGTAAATAAGGTAAAAACCATTGGAGTGGATGAGAAAGTGATTTGCTAGGTAGAAGAATTTTTAAAAGGTAGAAAACATAAAGTTTGGGTTGGAAATGTAGTATCAAAAGAAGTGGAAGTAAAAATGGGTGTGCCACTGGGTAGCTTATTGGGACCATTGCTATTCATTATTCTAATGAATAATTGTGTTGATTGTTTACTATCTGAAATTAGATTGTTTGCAGATGACATAATGCTGTATAAAAGAATCAAAACGATAGAGAATTGTTAACAGTTGCAGGGTGATCTGGACTGGATATCTAGTTGGGTTGGTAAACATGGAATGAAGATAAATGCAAAGAAGAGTCAGCTTATTAGATACACAAATAAAAAACAAAAGTTTAATTATGAATATAAGGTGGGGAAAGAATTGCTTGCTGAAGACTTGAAATGTAAATATTTTGGCATTTCTTTTGATAACAACCTTAACTGGCAGGACACATTGGACAGGTGGTAGGAAAAGGTTTCAAAGTTCTGCACTTGTTGGAGAGAGTGATGAGGGGATGTACGAGGGAAGTAAAGGAATTGGGTTACAAAACTTTGGTCAGACCATTGATCGAATATGGTAGTGTAGTATGGGACCCTCATTTTACGTATCAAATACAGGAGTTGGAGAGGGTGCAAAAAAGGGCTGCTACATTGTTTTCTGGAAATTATCGCAGAATGCAATCAGTGACGGATAAGATAAAGGAGCTGGAATGGGATTCATTGCAAGACAGGACGATGATGAGGAGGGTCATGGGAGTGTACAGGGCGTATAGTGGCGATGAGGCATTGAAAGATATTGCAATAGGTATGAAAAATAGTGCATGGAAGGGAAAAGATGACCATGACCACAAGCTGGTACTCGATTTCAGGCACAAGGGTGTGGAAAGATTCTCTTTTTTAGGTAAGGCTGTCAGGGATTTGAATGATTTACCAAGAGAAATGATGAATAATTTACCGATAACTTTGAAAGAATTTAAAGATAAAATTTGTAGAGTGCAAATGTAGGTGAGTGCAGGATAGGGGGAAGATGGGTATGTAGAGAAATTGCCACCGGAGCCTGTGCTCCATTGCAATTAAATAATAATAATAATAACCTGTATGCACTTGGCTGGATATATTTTTTGACTCTACTACGTACAGTAAGCCAGTATTATTTCGCGTTCAAAAGCTCTCGGTAATTCGGTGAAGTAAGCAGTCGATTCAAATTACTGAAATGAAATCATTATAAGTGATATACTGGAAGAAATAAGGCACGTAAATTCGTTGTTCCCCCGCACCAATGAGGAAATGGAATGACCAAAAAAGGAAACAGCTTGTTGCAGATCATCATTTAGCTCTAATAGTTTTGTGAATTCGTGTGTATTTACATATAGATTCAGGAATGCGGATATTTCCTCCTCATAACTATTAATGGCACTTAACAACAAATAAGAGAGCTACAAAGATTATCAAAGATGAAATTTTTTTCATTTATTGTAAATTGTTCTATACATTATTCCGAGTTCTGCGACAAACCAGCCTCACCTGGGGCTCCCTGGCTTTTGGGACGGCGCGGTATGCCGCTTCCGTAACCATCTCTCAAGTTGCGTCTGGAAGACTGCGCGGGACACCTCAGCAGCCGAAATCACGCCCAAGATATCCAAGCAGCTCTTCCAGCAGCTCGTACGATGAATCATCCTCATCAACCTGCTACAAACATTGCAAACTGAAAATTCTCGTGCCACATAATGCAAGTTAAAATGAACCAAGTACCAGGATTTACACTTGATTTAATAGTTCAATTAATATACTTCACCTCACCATCCCCTCCCTTGCTTCCTTCCCCTCCGAGCACACCACTGCACACAATCAGGCAGGAGGCATTGTCGTATGGTGGAGTATTGTCGTGTTTATACCAATACATTGTTAAAAAAAAAAACGCTGTAAGTGAAATGGCGTCAGATAGTTGTCATATTAGGCGACAGTCAAAAACATTAATTTTACAAATGTATAGTTTTCTTACGACGCTAGAAAACTCTGAAGAGAAAGTTAATATACTTTTTGGGGAACTGCAAAAAATGACAGCAGAGGCGTGTGGCGTATCGTTACGAACAGTTCAGCGTGTATGTAGCGAAGCCCAGCTGAGTGTTCCAGGGCCAAACTTTTCTTCTGCAAAGGAAAACATTTACCGAGAAAAACCGGTCGTGGATTTGGATGACTTCCCGAATGATATTATTCGACGTTCTGTAGTATAATTTTATGATCGGGGCGAATATCCCGCCATAAGAAAATTGAGCGAGATACTGAAAGAGAAATTTAATTATACTGACGCGTCACTTCTATGTATAAATTACTAAAAAAAACTCTACTTCAGACACACAAAATTTAATGACGGTAGACGTTTTCTGAAGGAAAGGACAGACATTGTTGCAGCATAATTATGTCGATAAACTAACATAAAACTTTAGTCGTGACGAGTAAGTAGGGTGGAAACGACTGGATAAAAAATCGCCCATTGCTTTCGTCAGACCAGTGGTCGAACCAGTGTCCTCCAGAATGGGGTTCCGCTAACTAACCAGGCTCCGTTACACAATGAAGGAACCTAACAATTCTTTATCACTAAAAATAAAGAAAAAAAGAGATTTTTTTTATTTATTTATTTCAGTTGCAGTTTTTCAGTGGCAGTATTGTTACCTGTGAGCAAGGGACAGAACCTTTGAGAGCGCTATGCTACAGCACAGTGTACGGCAAATTTAGAACCAATTTCATGAATAAAGGCGTTAGGAAAAAACTACAAGAGCCATAGAGCTGTTTATATTTTTAATAAATAATTTGTAATATAATTTAATGAACAATAAATACACCATCTTACATGTATTTACATAAATAATATACTTATAAAAATTCACAAGTAATAAGCATTTTAATTATTGAGACCAATGTTCTTATATTTCCTTAGAAAGTTTTAAAATACCATGTGCTTAACTTGTCGTTTTTAATTTCAAACATAAATCTAAATTTTGATGGGTTATTTGGATTCGGACTTTATTTTTAATAAAGTTCATATTTGAAAACGTTTGTTCACACATGTATATCGACCAAAGAACCTCATTTAACGATTTTATGGCTCACGATGAGCCTGGCAATATTATCGGTATTAGCCGATGGGAACAAACTATTAAATGTAGTGTTAGATTTTTTTCAAACTTCCCTGAAGTTCTTCTACTAATTTTTTCGTGTATCACCAACGGAATATGTTGTGGGAAATAAGGGGATTTTATTTGAAAGTATATTTTTACATTCGACTTCCTATTTTTTGCAAGTTGTTGTTTGCAAATAAGACATTTGGGAAGACTATTTGAGTCCGCAAAGAACGCAAAAGGCTCAATCCAGTCACTTTTGAATTCGCGACGGTCATCTGTTTTGTTTCTCGACAGCAAAAAAAAAATCATGCCCGAGATACAAAATATTCATATTTTAAACTCACAAATAATTACTTAACCAAATACAAGAATATAACCGATATGATCACACATCAACAGTTAACCTAAAATATATTACCTCTGTCCAAAACTACTGTGGTATTTTGTTTAATTCGTTGTTATTGTCGGTAATAGTTGGCAAAAGAATTTGCTTTTAAAGAGGTCTGGTGGCTCGCAAGTCTTTAGATCTCGCAGATGTTACAACTTCTATTACAAGATGCAACCGAAAGATATTGTCGAAGATCGCACTGATATGCTCAAAGAGCCTTGGTTTGCGACCCCTGCTGTAGCATAACAAATTCAATGCCACCGGAATTCAGACTAGATAAAAGATCCTTTAAATTATCTAACTGTGGCAAACAAACTGATATGACGGCTCTTAGCTCAAATCGAGTTTAAAATGTTTAAATACAAACCGGGGATAAATGCCGAGTAGCGGAAATCAGCACGTTAAACTGTAACGCGATGCACAAACGGATTTCTAATTAAAAATACTCACATGGAACATTAATTAAAAATGCTAATTTTTTGCCGGAGGTTTATTTATGTCTATCAGCAACAATCGGTTTATCTCTCTATTGTATTCTAGATATCATTTTTATAAAATTTATACTAGTTACAGTTTTATTCTAAATAAAGCTATGATTATGCATTACGCTAACGGGGGGCTTATGCAACAGATGTTTCGCTATTCGAACAAAATACATCAAAAATAAAATTGACAAACAAATTTATGAGAATTAATTTCCACTGGAACGAAAGAACAAATGTTTCACATTGTGTTGGGTGTTAATTACTTCATTCTTCAGTCGTTAACTTAGCAATAATAGGAAATTATTGATTTTGAACATTGATCTGATTAAAAATAATTTCGGCTCATTTCGACAAAGCAATATGGCTAATGCTTTTCAGACGGATTTTAAATGGGATGCAATTTCAATTAAATTTTTTTTTGGTGAATTGAGTACTTCTGTAAGTTATTAGTCACATAAACCTAACAATAGTAGGATCTGTTCAACATTTAACATATTTTGGAATACGGCACAAGCTTTTTCATATAAGAAATATAAAAGGGGATTAAAACACTTTCTCCTCTATTGTAGGATGCGCTATTGAAATATGCGGCTCATTCTTCCATATTTGAGGGGTTATATTTTGACCCTTATGGATTTTAAAGATTGTTAAAATCTGCCAAAAACAACATACCTTGCAGCAAGTAATCAAGAATTCACATCTTTTTGTATTTTGTTCGAGACATAAACAAAAAGTACTTCAAAGCTTTCTTTGATATTTTATGCATAGATGGGGTATGATTTAAAGTTGTGATGAAAATTAGAAGTTTGATCTTCTATCACCACTTAAGGTTAGAGAAACTAAATCAGTTTTTTGAGGATATGAAAAAAATTGTCTAATAAAGTTATATAAAAATTTCAATAATGATTAAGCACGATATTCCCCAACATTAGTATATTCAACTTATACTTTTAATAACCTTTAAAATTGGTTAAGGAACAAAAACTGAAAAGTTTAAACCAATTTGAGCATATTTTTTTTTTTTTTTTTTTTTTTTTTTTGAAAAAAGTAGGTAGAGACATTTTGAAATATGATGCAATAGCCAAGTTGCTCCATATAATCTGGTTTGTTAAAAAACTGGCTCATTCTGGCGGAAAAAAAGGTTAATTTAAAAAAATGAGGATATGGAAAATAAAGTCTAATAGATATAGTTAAAATATTGATTAGTGATTAAATGTGTTATTACTAGATTTTGTACATTCCAGTTTTACCCTGAATGACTTCTAACGTTGGCAGAAGGGCAAAACTAAAAATTTTGAATGAGTTTATACGGAAATATTTGAAAACGCTGAGAAGGAACATCTCGGAATATGGAGTAAAACCTTTTTAATAAATCCCAAGTTGCTCCGTAAATTATTCGTATGTTACAAAACTGCTGCGATCTACCAGAAACAACATTACAGGCAGCTGTCGCAAATTCAGATCTTTTCTGTTTTGAGGAAGACATTAAACAGAAAGCAGTACAGCACGTGATGGGGCACGACCTCAAATTGTGGCGAAAATAATAAGTTTGACGTTAATTCACTCCAAGGAGCCGGAAAGATCGAAAAGTGTTTAGTGTTAAGTGTATAGACTACAGATAAAAAACTGTCAAATACATTTGGTTAAAATTTTTCGTAGTATTTAAGAACGTTGTTCCTCAAATTCTGTGTATTTTGCTTCCACCTTCAATGACTCTGCCATCGGCGGAAGGGTAAAAACTGAAATATTTGAATTAGCTGTATGTAATGGATCATCAAAGGGTTGCTTGACATAATATTGAACCAATAATACTCACAGAGTAATTAATGAGGTCGTAAATAATTCCGCTTATAATCCTGGTAGCGGCAGAGTTTTCGGAGAAACTCAATCTGTCGTTCTGCTATGTAAAGCTTGTTTTGGATACGAGGATCACGCAATTTACGCTCCGTGGTTGGGTTTGCACTTTGAGGTTCATAGAACTTTCTCGGAATAGGATTACCGGTACACTTCACGTGTCGACAGATGCCGGATACGCAGCAGTATGAAACTTCAGGCGGCAAGGCTAAGGCAGTAGGTACAGTTTATCATCTTTTACAAAAACGGAGCTCTCTTAAACACGTGTATACTCGCATGCTATTGTAGTGTATTTTTTCGGCGAGACTTACCATATCAATCATTAAATTAAACTAAATTAAATTGCAATGGAGCGCATGCTCCGGTGGCAATTACCCTAAACACCCATCTTCCCCTTTTTCTGCACCCACTTACATTTACCCTTTACAAATTTTAACTTTAAATACTTTCAACGTTTTTGGCTAATTATTCATCAATTCTCTTGGTAACTTATTCCAATCCCTGACACCCTTACCTAAAAAAGAGAATCTTCCTACACCCTTGTGCCTGAAATCGAGTGTCAGCTTGTGGTCATGGTCATCACTCTCACAACAATATCTTTCCGTGCCTCATCAATCCAAAACCGAAGTATTATTGTTCAGAATATGTTTCAAAGGCCTCGTATCCACTTGAACACGCTCAGGCGAATGAGCCGCTCGCTTCACTGGACGCCTGAGCACGCTCGCAACGAACGACAGCGAGCGCGCTCGGGGCGAGCCGATCGGTTGTATTTTGGAATGCTCAAAGGCGAGCCAGTGTTTGTTCGGCGCTCTGTGTGGACGGTATTTGGCGGTTTCTACAATGAGCGCGAGCACGTGGGACAATGAAACTTGCTTAACTCTAATTGATGCGTATGAATCAAAGAGAGTGTTATGGGATACCTCCAGTATTATAATCGAATTAAAAAATAATATGCATGGCGTGAAATCAGCGAGATATTAAACTTTAGTATTGATGATGTAAAGAAAAAAATAACAAGCCATTCAGGCGAGAACGATCAAAACAGAAGAGAACTTCTATAACGGGAAGTGGTAAGTCTTTTATAATAGTATTTCTCACAGCTTAACGGATTTTGATTGAATTTGGTGTTACGAAATTCAGATCCTAAGTGCCTAAAATCATATTGATTCTGTGCCAGGCAAATATTATTGTTTTACCAATTTTTATTAAAAACTTGAAACCAATGCCATAATTAAAAAAATATAAAAATAACCTTTAAATCTATATTTGTAAACACAAATTAAAAATAGGTACCAGCCTTCATATAATTTTGGAGTGACTCAAAAGTGCCATCACAGACTACCCGTACAAAAGGATGATGCTTTGTTTATATACTTTGAACATATACTGCAGGCTAGTGTAGGGACTTCCTGAGGCTAGGAAGGAATCTTAAAGTTATCATAAATTTTATCTTCTGGTGGGATCGCATCACGCATAGGCGTATCGTGCATTTTAATATGAGGTCTAACTAATGACAGCAAATGTTCGAAATCGATCTCCTAAAGTTTTGAAATAGCTCATTGTCTTCTTCTAAAGTCAATTCGCGAATTAAATTATTAAGATAATTTCTTCGCTGCCGATGACTTTCTCTAATCCATCAACTTGGTAATTTTCTTCTCTGTTTTGACATCGTATGGATAATAATAAAGGCCGCAGTTACGCGTGACGACACGTCAATAGCCGAGCGTTTTCTGAGCACTGAAGCCAGGCTCGTTCGACCAAAATTTCCTTTTCCTTGAGCACGCTCGAACGAGCGTGCTCAAATGAATGAGCGGCTCATTCGCCTGAGTGTGCTCAAATGGATACGAGGCTTAAGAGTGAACGCATGCGACAGCACGCGAGCGAACGCATACGTCCACTCAGTGTGTACGTCGAAACATTTGCCTGAGGTCGGTTTCGCTCGGGAGGCGGTGCATCAAAGCAAAATTCGGACCACACGCTGTCGGCTGTTATAGTGTGTACGTCAAGAAGAACAGTTTTGTTGTTTTGTAGAAAACATGGAGTGGTCTAACTCGGATTACTTAAAATTAATAGAGTTATACAGACAACATGAGTGTTTATCGAACCCTAGTCATAATGATTATAAAAATAAAGTAAGGAAATATGATGCGTGGAATGAAATTGGTGATATTGTGAAGTGAGACTTAAAAGAGGCGAAAAAGAAAATGGAATCTCTGTTGGGATCCTTCAGACGTGAACGTCAAAAACAAGAAAATTCATTTAAAACAGGTTCTGGAGCTGATGTCATATTTAAATCGACGTGTTTTGCTTTCAAGGCCATGTTATTTTTAGTGGATAAATTTGTGCCAAGGGAAACAGAAAATACTGAGGCAAGCCAAACATTTATTTTTTAATCAGTTTTCTATAAGTGTTATAATGACAATACAAATATCTAAAATGTTATGTAACAATTGCATTTCATGCATATATATTCTGCCAAATTACACTACCTTCTTCCATAAAATATTCAGCAAATTCATTTCTTATTGCTTCACAACTGGCAGCGCTATTCCGTCCGATCCTGGGTATTGGACGAAAAGACTGTGAATTGTTATTTTCTATTTCATGTCGCCAAGTTCCAGGAATTACTTCTCCTTCATTATTCTCATCGAATGTACTATGAGGACTGTATATATTTCTAGAATGTTTACTTTTTCCAAAACATTGTGCATATAAACGCATGTTAAAAACCACGGTTGTGGCTTTTTCTGGTTATAACACTTTTCTTAAAACTCTAAAAACGGCAGACATAATACCAACCTTTTTTTTTTACTTGGGCTTTACGGCTCGTCGACGGCGCGGTCATTAGAGGCGGGATGGGATTGGGACAAGCAACGGGAAGGAATTCGGCAATGGCCTTTTTGAAAGAAGCATCCCGGCATTCACCTGGAGTGAGTTGGGGAAACCATGGAAAACCCAAATCTGGATGCTCGGACGGGGATTCGAACCAGTGTCCTCCCGAATGCGAGGCCAGAACCTTAACCGTTGACCCACCACGCTCGGTCCACATAATGCCAAAAACATTTTCAATGATACGTCGAGCACGGCAAAGTCTATAATTGAAAATCCGTTGCTTGGATCATTTTTTGTTCTACGGTATAAGCTAACATTATATTATATTCAAGAGCAAAAGCGTCATCACCAAAATATACAAATGGAACTTTCATGTTCCTATTACCAAGAACCTCTTCACATGGAAAATTTAACTGTTTGTTTTGCAATTTCTTATAAAACGTAGTGTTTTTTATCACACCACCATCTGAAATTTCTACCGCATAAACCCGCGAACATGAAAGAATGACAGACAGCGCATACTTTCGTTGTAATGTGGACAACAAGCAAATTTTTAACAAACGCCGCACAGATTCGGCCGCATGCGTATGCCTGGTGTGTACCCACCTTAAGGAATGCCCGCATCTTCCCGTTTCCTGTAGATATTATACTAGTAGAGAAAATTAAGTATCGCAATCTGCCTTTGATTCTTGTAACCTGTGTTCTGTGTAAATATTTGTTCGTGGATGTGTGATTTTCGAGGAGGTAATGAAAAACTGTCCCTTACTTCAGCAGGGGGTTACGTAAAACCACAAACCATGTCAGTCCTGCTGCACAACTGGGTCTTAAACATTCACCTACAGACTCTAGGCTCGAATACATTGAAGATAATGACCTCATGCAAGCACCATCTAATATGAATAACCAATGTTTGTCTCCATAAATAATATTATACATTTAATATTATAGTTCGTATTTTCAGATAGAAAAGTTTTTAACAAGATTTTCCTTAGTTTCATCATGTGAATCTCTCACACTTCAAAAATCGTACTCAATACTATTCATTTCACATGATATACCCATATCGCGTCAAACAAGATACTGTTTGTGAAAATCGCAACTCCTAGAATGAGACATGTGATTACAGTGAAATTTATTGCATCAGGTTAGGGGCATGACAATACACACATTGTTTGATTTACAGAAATGTACGTGCACTTCAACCCTGAGAATTCAGTACGGGGCGAAGCCACCAGGTGCTGCAATCATATCATGTAGACTACGCAGCATGAAAATAAAAAAAGAATACGTGAATATGATACTTGGTAGGACACTGCCGCGTGGTTTGTAAAAGTGTGATTTCAGGAAGCCCAGAACGATCAAGTCGCAGACGGACCATATGGCAAACATGTTCGATGAGCGACACATCAGGCGAACATACGGGTCAAAGAAGCAGTTGTACCCGTCAGTATTCGAATAAGGTGTGCACATTCCTCGCCACACGTGACCGGACATTGCCTTTGAAGTATGACATGTGGAATTCCTTTCAGAAGCGGCAGTGCTTTGCATTTATACCTGTAGTGGTTGCTGTTCAAACTTCTCTCCCTGAATAGGAGGCGACATTGCATGTTATGGCGCCCCAAGTATTCACACTTGCGTTTGTCCATTAAGCCGCTTAACAATGTAGTCTGTCCGAATTCTTTTACCGCGGAAGCGTCTAAGGCCTCGTATCCACTTGAGTACGCTCAGGCGAATGAGCCGCTCATTGAAGCGAGCGGCTCAAGTGTGGACGCCTGAGCACGCTCACAACGAACGACAGCGAGCGCGCTCTGGGAGAGCCGATCGGTTGTCGGTTTTTTAGAATGCTCAAAGGCGAGCCAGTGTGTGTTCGGTGCTCTGTGTGGACGGTATTTGGCGGGTTCTACAATGAGCGCGAGCACGTGGGACAATAAAACTTTCTTAACTCTAATTGATGCGTATGAATCAAAGAGGGTGTTATGGGATAGCTCCAGTATTATAATCGAACTAAAAAATAAGGTGCATGGTGTGAAATCAGCGAGATATTAAACTTTAGTATTGATGATGTAAAGAAAAAAATAAAAGCCACCTAGGGTCATTCAGGCGAGGACGATCAAAACAGAAGAGAACTTCTACAACGTGAAGTGGTAAGTCTTTTTTAATAGTATTTCTCACAGCTGAACGGATTTTGAAAAAATATGGTGTTACGTAATTCAGATCCTAAATGCCTAAAACACATTGATTTTGTGCCTGGCTAATTCATCTATGACAATATAATGGTTTTACCTAATTTTTAATAAAAACATGAAATCAATGCCATACTAAAAAAACATAAAAATAACCTTTAAATCTATGTTTCTAAACAAAAATTAAAAATAGGTACCAACGTTTATATAATTTTG
The DNA here is from genome assembly GCA_031002005.1 of Vandiemenella viatica. Lineage (NCBI taxonomy): Eukaryota > Metazoa > Arthropoda > Insecta > Orthoptera > Morabidae > Vandiemenella > Vandiemenella viatica. The sequence goes on from JARYHS010012519.1 coordinate 18,972,358, forward strand.
GAGTGACACAATAGTGCCATCAAAGACTACCCATACTAAACGGCTGATGCTTTATTTATATACTTTGAAAATATACTGCACGCTTGTGTAGTGACTTCCTGAGGCTAGGAATCTTAAAGTTATCATTAATTTTATCTTCTGGTGAGATCACCTCACGCATAGGCGTATCGTGCATTTTAATATGAGGTCCAACTAATGACAGCAAATATTCGCAACCGATCTCATGAAGTTTTGAAATAGCTCATTGTCACCTTCTAAAGTCAATTCGCGAATTAAATTATTAAAATTATTTCTTCGCTGACGACGACTTTCTCTAATCCACCAGTTTAGTGGTTTTCTTCTCTGCTTTGACATCGTATGGATGATAGTAATAATAAAGGCCGCAGCTACCGCGCGTACACGTGACAACACGTCAATAGCCGAGCGTTTTTTGAGCACTGAAACCAGGCTCGTTCGACCAAAATTTCCTTTACCTCGAGCACGCTCGAACGAGCGCGCTCAAATGAATGAGCCGCTCATTCGCCTGAGTGTGCTCAAGTGGATACGAGGCTTAACACGTACGCGGCCATCACTGCAGGAAACGTGAAAGTGGGATTAGTCCGGAAACACTACATTTCCCCGCTGACGTAGCCTGTGACGGCGTTCACGCGCCCTCGCAGTGTGAGGCGCTTGTGGGTGGTTTCAGGTCAGTGGAAGCCATCGCCATTGTGTTCGTGCCACCAGTCCAGCCTTCACCAGATGGCTCCGAACCATCGACGCAGATATGCCCACATCCGCTGCAGTGCTCCAACGTCAAAACGACTCCTACACGCAACCACCGGTTTTGGTGTAATTTGGACATTTTCTTCTAGGTGTTAGAATTTTCACAAGCACAAGTACACATAAACAATAGGTAATTTGATTTATAGCTTTACGGGCTATGCCGCGTCGTTTATTGGATTATCTAAGCTTTCGGCTGTTATACTCCAGCCTTCTCCAAGGATACTGTTTATACTTATATTGACATAGCAACAGTCGCCAAGCATCGCAGAGGAAAAGGCCGCTATCTTCGTTGATGTTGTTGGAATTCCTTAAGATATCTGCTGCCTCTTTCACCCGTCGGGGCCACCACTGATCTTCTCTCCACAGTAGCCTCGTGTCTTGAAATTTTATTTCATGCCCGGTGTTAATAGCATGGTGAACGACGGCAGATTTGTCGCTGTTGTTGTATTTGTAGTGGCGGATATGTTCTTTAAGTCTCTCCGTCACTGTGCGACCTGTCTCTCCGATGTATACCCTGCCACAGCTGCAGCGGATTTCATAAACACCCGTAAGCTGATGTGGGTGTAATCTGTCTTTTACCCTGGATAATGACTGGCCAAGTTTGCAGTGAGCATTATACACGATTCGCACCGCCTCCCGCTTAAACAGTTTTCCAATCCGGTCAGTGATACCATGTATGGAAGACAGGCGAATTTTCTTGGAAAATTGGTATCATGAGATAAGTTGACGTCTTCCATGGTTTTTTTAGGTCTGAAAAACCTTCTGATGGCTGATTCACTATAGGCGTTGGCTCGGAATATTTTTGTAAGAGTCTCCATTTCTACCTTCAGACTTTCTGAGTCACATACTGTCCTCGCTCTTAAATTCAGTGATATTAATACGCCTCTCTTCGTTGCCGGGTAATAGTGCGACATGGCGTGCAGATATCTATTGGTGTGGGTCGCCTTGCGGTACATCGTATGACCCAAACGTCCATCACCTCGCTTTTGAACCAGGACATCGAGGAATGGCAGTTGTCCATTTTCTTGTACTTCCATGGTGAATTGGATTCTTGGATGGGCACTATTCATGTGGTGTAGGAACTCCTGCAAATTCTCCTTACCGTGAGGCCAGATGACATAGGTATCATCAACGTACCAGATCCACATTTTCGGTTTTAGGCGTGCATGGTTAAGGACCTCCATTTCGAATGCTTCCATAAATATGTTGGCAGCTACAGGTGAAAGTGGTGAGCCCATGGCCGCGCCTTCAACTTGAGCATAAAGTTGACCACCGTACTGGAACACAGTTGACTTAGGGTAGAACTCTGTCAGGTAAGCCCACTCAGTAGACATTCATTGTACATGAAGTTTAGCACCTATTACAGCAATGGCTTCGTCTACCAGCACGTTAGTGAATAATGAAACAACATCAAAACTCACCATTATGTCAGTCATTTCTAGTGGTAGATCATCAATTATTTGTATAAAATGAGCTGAGTTCTTTACAGCTGATCTTATATCTCCAGTAAGATGTTTGAGTTTTCTGGCAATCGACGTGTGAAAGGGCAGCAGAAATATTAAGGAATTCCAACAACATCAACGAAGATAGCGGCCTTTTCCTCTGCGATGCTTGGCGACTGTTGCTATGTGAACATAAATATAAACAGTATCTCTGAAGAAAGCTTAAATAATCCAATAAACGACGCGGCATAGCCCGTAAAGCTATAAATCATGTACAAAGATGGCCGCGGAAGTCTTAAGAATTGGTTATTTGTGTCGTGACAAATGAAAGTTAAACATCACACCAAATCCCCAATAGAAAAAAAAAAAAAAAAAAAAAAAAAAAAAAAAAAAAAAAACAACAACAATAGTGTTTATATTATTTTGGTCTTTGGCTTACTGTGGGCAACCTGAAATATTTTTTTATTCTTTAAAAAAAATGTTCCTTCTATACAAATGATTCTTTTTTTTTTTCGCTTTATTTGGTATCTGTCACTGTAAAACATTTCTTCTTTCCTTCCATTCATTGTCCTTTTGTTCTTTTTTGATTCAGAAAATCATGGGATTTCTGTTGTGTTGCTAATATAGGTATAATCGAAATGACCTGAAGGCTGATCCTTTGACACCAGAAACTTTACTAAAAAGGAGGAAAGTGGATCATGAAAGAACTCAGCCATTACATTGGGCATTTACCACACAGGCAAAGACTGAAGTCCAGGAGAAGTTTCCTGAGAACATTTCAGGAACTTAAATCTACAATTGAGAAAGTCAGGTTACAACTGCGGCTAGCTAAGGCTCTCCTTCCCCATGGCTGGGAAGATTGTCTGAATTTTTACCACCTGGCTAACAGGGGATGGTTGATATTGAAGTCTCTGAACAGGCTAAGGTCAGCCTAGCAAGATGAGGCTACCGTGAGGTCGATGTCATCAAGTGCGACTGCACATGCTCCAGTGTCGACTGTGTCCAGCATCCTGCTCGGAAGATGAGGCCCCAAGAAATGCACTCGAAGTAACCAAAAAATTGATGTTTGTATCTGTGTAACAATGTGCTTGTGACCTGAAATAAACAAATAAATAAAACCAAATAAACTTTTTTAATTCTGTGTGGACCAAACATCAATAAAAAGTAGTTCTTTTTAAATTATCTGAGTATATGCCAGAGTTTTTCTGTTCCAAAATTTTTTTTTCCCCCCTTCCATTTATTGCCATTACTTCCGATGGTGAATTATTTGCTTATTCAAATAATTTTTTAATTTCTTCTCTCTTAAGTGAAGCTATACTTTCTGCGGCATAAAGATATTCCAAATCGATAGCTGTATAGAAATTTCTCTTTTGTTGTTATTGCCACTTTGTCGTAATGCTCTTTAATATTATTCATTCAATTGCCATGGAGCACACGCCCAGTGAAAATTTCCCTAATCGCAAAATTTCACATTTCATGAATTTTTATTTTAAATTATATCACTGCTTCAAGTTACGTTTCCAGCAATTAGCTTGATATTTTTTTCCAGTAAACTAACTCCCTAACCTCTGAAACCCAGCGGTAGTTTTATGGTCATAGTTATCCATTTCCTTCCACATTCTACTTCTAAGTCTACTAACGGTAACCATTCTCGTACTCACATTGTAAACTGCAGGTTATACAGATTTTTCTTTCATTTGGCTCGTTATGTAGACCAGTATTAATTAATATACATGTTATACCAGTGTTTCCCAACCTTTTTTGGGTCATGTCCCACTTTTAACTTTTTTTTTTTTTTTTTTTTTTTTTTTGCCCCCATACATAATTTTAATAGAAAAATTATTTGTTATTAAAGAAACTCATATAGGGTGGTTTTTTGAAAGAAAACACTTTAATACTTTCATAAAACACAGTAAGTAAAATTAAAAAACATATAATGAAATACTAAAATTCAAAAGATTTTTAATAAAGATTTATTATGGCAATTTAGTGTGATCCTTGCGCTTGATGCTTGCTACATAGAAATTTTATATTAGGATCCAATTTAGTAAGCTTTAATCTCATGTCTCCACATTGTGTTATATCAAGTCGATTTCTTTTTTTTATCAGTAAATCATTTGCTGCACTAAATCCAGATTCGGCTAAATATGAAGATGGAAAAATCACGAACAACGGCGTTATTGGCGCGTTTTAAAAGGTCCGGGTTCCCGAGACAGGCGGAACATTACGCGGCGAATCCCAAAAAGATCAAGTTGACGACTCAAATCATCCAGATGATATATTTTGCTAACATCAAACGAAACTATATCTAATAATTATTTACAGCACTGTTTTAAGAATTTGCTTCTTTGCTATATTTTGAACCTATATCTAGCATTGCATTTAAATAACTCGAAGAGAAAGCGGTAAAGTCGTATCAAGTCAATTTCTAAAGTGCCCCCTAAAAAAACAAAATTGCCCCCCTGTGAGGCGTGGGCCCCACGTTGGGAAACACTGTGTTATACAGTAATTTCCTCTTATGATGTTAACATTCGAAATAGAATTTAAAAAAATATTAAAAAATTAAATAATAATTCTTTAGTATTAAAACAATAACCAATACCGCAATATTTTTTATATTTATTTAAATTTGATCAAGAAGCATACACGAAAGTCTTTGATTATTTAGTAACGGATCAGCAACATTTATCTACGAAGTAATAAACTGGGATTTCAATTTAAAATTAAAAATGACTCTACATTTAGATCCTTTGCATGTTACTTAGTATCAAAACTCTATCTGATGCTCGGTATATGGCATCCATCAGCTCATATTAATCCAGGCAGGAGAACACTAACGCGAGATCTTCCCCACTTTTCAGGTTCTCGCTATATGTTGTATAAGGTCAATGTTCCCATTATGCGGCTTAATTTTCGACTCAGTCAATTTCAATTTATTGTTAGGGCAATAAAAGAAATAATCCCGGTCCTCGGAATCGTTCAGGTGACGTCAGATCCTTTCCTTCTCACTGGCGCAACAATTTTCTCTTTTTCCTTACCCCAACCAAGGACAATAGGTCCCTTAATCCACTCTTTCTTTATCCCTAGTGGGCGTTTTACGATCCACCATCTCGGCTAATCCCGGGATTCTTTCCTTCCTGTGGTAATATCGCCCCAGGTTACAGGTCACGTGCACTTTCCTTTACCGGGGACTGCGCTCTCCTACAACTAGTCTTCGTTAAAACAATTATAGCTTCTTGCACTAACTTCGCAAAATGCAAAGCGAATTGATTCACGGTCTTTCTATTAGCAAATAGGTAACTATTGAATTAAGGCAATGTTCTAAGTGTGCTCTGAGCAAAAGCGTTATAAAGAAATGTAAAAAATACTGTTAGAAAGTAGCTGAAAACTTTTGCACTGTGGTTCAAGAAAGCATTGTGCGACGAGTGAGAGAAGTGTAAAAACGTTAATATATAGTAATAGTGTATTTTGATGTGTATTTGTAATATGCTAGCATTTCCCCGCTGCTTTGCACGCGTGAGTCTTGGCGTGAATAGAAATGATCTACCCTTTTTTAAGTGCCAAATATTAACTTCGAAAATTAAAAAGCATAAATTTTATTATTAAAAAATCCTTTCTTTTTGCTATTACCTTAGATTCGATTCTCTTAATATTGCTCGAAAGTTTTTTTGTTATATTTTAAAACAGTGTAATATATGAAATACAAGAAATTAAAGCTACATGAAACATTATCCCTAACGCTCTGATTATAATAATTTTGTGCGGTCGTAATGACCTGGTGACAGGGTTTTTGCTGGCTGCTCAATCCGCGCCTGTGGTAGCCGCCTTGACCTAACCCAGTAATCGTACTGGGTATAGGGGACCTACTGGTTAACGTGGAATCCGAATCACGGGAGCGCTCTAGTGTACTTTACATTACGCAGCGGGTTGAACCAGAGGTGAAGGCCGGGTTTAGGACCTATGAAAATCCGCGCCAAGACAGGTATTCGAACCGTGGACCTTTCGACCTCCAGTCAGACGCCTTAACCACTGAACCACCATGCCGTTCAACGGTCTCATAAGGGCATATTAGATTCGGTTGTCCTTTTAGTCAGAAATTCGGATCACACTTTCCTGAGTATAAGTAGTGCATATTAAAGCAAAAATAAACGTATATTAGACATAAGGCAACACGAAAGTTACCGGTTTTGATGGTGTTAACAGTACAGTCGATGGCCATTTCCAAAAACATCTTTGCTGCCAACGATAGCATTTGCTAGAACGAAACTGAAATCGCTGTCAAGCTTTCGTAATACCATATTTAAACATTCTTATGCCATTGGTAATAACAGGTATTTCTTGCTTAATACCTTCTATGCATCTACCAAAATTTCGAGCCATCTTTCTTCATCGTATCTCTAAATTGAAGTGGTTTGAAATGCTGCCTGGCCCGGCAAAAACATGTCGCTTACGCGGAAATATAGGCTGGACATGTTAAACGGTTAATTAGTTTTCGGGAGTACACGTCATCACTAACGTGGCACTCATTAAAGTAGCTTGTTAATTACTAACAATAATTGGATTACTCATGCCTTATGTTTTATCAATTATATTCTGGTCCTGGCTGCATTTCGATCTAACTACAATCTATGCTGATATTGTTACTTCAAAATCAACCATGCAGATACACCTAAACGCATGAATGCATCGCTAAATACATTTTTGGTAATGACAAGATTGTTTATTTCAGGATTCAAAATACGCGTACTATAAATTATAACAATTAATTTCGCAATATAATTTCAGTTTGAACTGCAATAGTGCTAAAACACGCGCAATAATACATTTACTTATCACGATGTAAAGTTCAATCTTGCTTTCTTCCTTGCGTTTGTGATTAGATTGAAATGGTCTGCACCAGATTAAAAACGTTGCCAAAGGCACAAGGAGCTCTAGATATAATTGATTTTTTACTTCCGATATCTCGAGAACTGCCGGTAAAAGCGATATATCACAAAACTTTATTCTTCACTTTCGAATTGTCTATCACTATTCATTATCAACTTGCGGTGACACGGTACCTATCGTGAAAACCATTTACTATCGATATTAGGCCTGAGCATAAAATCACTTACCGTAAATATTACAATTCTGTTACTCTTATTGAATAGTTAATATATTATGTAGGGTTTTGAGTAATTCCGTTTACTTTTCCAAAAATTGATAAAACCGGGAAATTATAACCAAAGACAAATATAATACAAACAATCCAAAGATCAGTATATTCATCTTTGGTCAGACGTTTCATTTTTACAGTAAATTATAAGTTAGTAATGCTTATTACGTCTGATTCAGGTATTATTTAGCGCATTCTAGAAAACTGAAAAACTAAATATTTGAAAGTCAAAATATTAAACAATTACGTTGAGCGATATTTTTAAGTTTTTTGTGCAAGGAGTGAATATCTCAATTACAGTGTGATCCAGTGTAGCCCATAATTACTTATCTAGAAATGTATTTAATTATTTCCTCCGTCCCTCGGTACACATAAGTCATTAGCTATTTCCACAGATTTTAATTCGGACCACTAGCTCTAAAAAATTTAAAACACCATCGACATTTGCTGTTGTGGTTATTGCGTAGTTCTCGTTGAAATAAGGAGACTCACGCACCTTGCTTACAGATTTATAATAGTATAGATTTATTTTTCAATTTGCTCTTATTGCAGCTAGAGCATGATTTTAACTTGATTTAATATAGGTAATTAAGTAAAACCCTTCAATAATTTTATCCAGAATGATATGTCATTCCTTCAGTTGTTTCTTCCTACCTGTTTCAGTAACCGCTTTTATTAATAGTTTCTGTTAGTGTTGGCTCAGAAATAACGCTACAGTTATATTACACGATGACTGAAAAGGTCAATGAAAGAAAGTAACACTGAAAATACAAATGGTGAACGCGGAAGATTTGCAGCATTCTTAATTAAAATTCGTTCGATGTTGATTTTTTTATACACTCTGGACAGCTATACCGTTGTTACAGTAAGCTAACAAATATCTTTATTACACCATTTTCAAGATAATGAACGTTATTTGATGAAAATTGTACTTACGTCAACGAAAAAAACAAATTGCTAAAATACTGTATTCAACATATCATTTTTGACGGGCTTACAAGATATTTATATCAAATGTAGATATTTGAAGTCATTTTTATAATATAATGGAAGGGATGATATTGCCAAAACACTGAAATAAAGGCATGTACTGCGTTTAAATTAATATATTAATTATTAGTTGCTTTTATTACTGATGTAACTATACCAGATACATGTAAATATCTCCAGTATGTTAAATTTAGATCGCAATACATTGAATGTGTTCGTACACGGTTAATAGCATCTATGAATTTTGAACAGTTTTTTAAATTGTTTTCATGTGTGTTCTGTTACTTAAATCATTACTTCGTTTTAACTATAGTAGTTCCACACTGATCGTGATCTATACAGCATATACTATAATAAAACTAATATTACGTGGAATGACGTAAGATATTAAGATTTATTTTTCATTTCCGTTGCTTTTACTGATGCCATATTTCAGCCGCATGTAACTCTGTCAGCCATTCAAATGTTGTAGTATCTTTATGAATCATGAATTTAAAAAAAAAAAAAAAAGTTGTAAATATTCATGAAGATTTGTGATAAAGTTTATATCGCCATGTACTAATATACCAGTAAATGACTTATTGTTTTTCTGGCTGCAATTTTAGCGTAGTTTGTGGTTGAAATGATACCTGTACCAGGATGAGAACTGAAAGTTTTTGGTACGGCGCATGGCAAGAGGAATTACATTGAACTTTATTTTGTTGTTAAGCAACTGAAAATAAATGAATTGCGAGAACACTGAAAGATTTTGATTTTTACGCCTCGTCGATGGCTAAGGTCTTTGGAGGCGGGATGGCATTGGGGACAAGGAACGGGAAGGAATTCAGCCATGGCCTTTTGAAGGAAGCATCCTGGAATTCGGCTGGAGTGATTTGGAGAAACCATGGAAAAGCCAAATGTGGATGCCCTGACGGGGATTAGAACCCGCGTCCCCCCCGAATGCGAGGCCAGAACGTTAACCGTTCACCCACCACGCTCGGTGACATTGAAAGAAAAGTATGTATTTCGTTTAATTCGGCATGTTAATTGTTACTTGCTACTTTTTACTGAAATCATTACTTGATTTGAATTAAACTAGTTCCAAATTGAACGCTGTCTATGCGCACTACACCACAATTGAAACTAATATTACATGGCTTAACGTAAGTAGTAAAGGTTTATTTTTAGTATCTTTCGTTTTCACTGACTTCCTATTGCTGGGTTCAATATTTCAGCAACACGTAAGCTGTGTCAGCCGTTAAAATATTGATTTGCATCACGGATATCAAAAATAAAGATATAAGAACCTGTGAAGATTTTGAATCAGGTTCATATCGCTATGCATGATAACATTAATATACGATACAGAGAACATATTAATTCACGTGTGATTGCAACTTTGATTTTCTAGAAACAATAATAGCGGAGTTTGAAGTTAGGCTGCAAAACAACCTGTGCCAAGCTGACAACTGTTCTGCAATAGCACAAGGGACGAGGAATCAAATTGAGATTTATTTTATAACAATACTATTTAGCTATGCAACAGAAAAAAATGAATTGCCAAAGCACTCCATTCAATTCATCATTTCTGACGGCCTTTGGGGCTAGTAGGAGTACAATTAACAAAGTGTCAGTGTTTGTTAAATTAATACGGTCACACAAACATAAGGGGTTCAGAGTGTAGCTCAGATATAGGGGAGGGATTGATGGAGGACTACGCTGAAATGCCACATGTTTTGCGATAGGACCTAACATCGTCCCCGAGGGTGGTGGTGTAACGGTTAGCGTTCCAGCCTCGCATTCGGGAGGACGGCGGTTCGAATCCCCGTCCGGGCATCCAGATTTGGGTTTTCCATGGTTTCCCAAATCACTCCAGGCAAATGCCGGGATGCTTCCTTCAAAAGACCATGGCCGAATTCCTTCCCATTCGTTGCCCCCCATCCTTTCCCGTCTCTAAAGACCTCGCTGTTAAGAGACGTTAAGCAGGAAAAACCTGCGTCGCATTGACTAAATAATCCTCCACAACCGAACCGTCCACAATTGCGAAAGTGTTGACGGAGCAACTTGTTGTACACTGACTGACCTTTTGATCATGTCTCATATATATTCTAATGGATTCATGTCTGGCAATGAAGGTGGCCAAATAATTTCCTGGAATTGTCCAGAACGTTCCCAGTAAGTTCGATCAGCTACGTGCCAAAGTGGAAGAATCAACAATGCAGAAGAATGGGGAAGAAGCTAAATTCGTATTCCGAATTCAAAGGTGAAAAGACAATTGTAGTTATTGGTGGGGATTTCAGATGTCTACTGTATAAATAGGTTCATTAACAAAGGGAACAGTGATTTGAAAATCACTGTAGATTATTAATGAAAAGAGCTATTACGCAAGTAGTACAGCAGATCACAAACATGTCTGATATTTTTCGTTCGTAATAAAATCAGATGATATACTTTAGGGTCTCGAGTTTCTGAAGGATTAAGTGATCATACAGCAGTGGATATTAGAGCGTTCAAGAAACCAGTGGCCAAACATTCTCGAAATGCCTGAAACACAAACAATTTTTACGAGCAGTTCGTTTTTATACTAGTTTTTGTACATTTTCTTTTAAAATTACTTTGAGAAAGTTGATAGAAGTGAAGTATGTCTATAGTTCTCAGTGTATGGGCTATCGCCCTGTTTACAATGACGTTGAATGCCTCAAGAAATATAACTTCTTCAAGAGAACTTTTACCAATATGGCTGACAAATACGCTAATCCTATACCTACCGAGTTTCAGTATACAGGAGGATAGCTTGTCACAACCAAATGATGTTTTATTTTTGGTGAATTTAGAGAGATGTTTTATTTTCTTTTGTATGGTGTAAATAGAGACATTTATTTTGCTTTTGTTGCCAACGATTCTAATATTACAGCATTCGTATCAATAATAAATGTTCCTTTTATTGTTTCAGCAAATGTTAATAAGTAATTATTGGGATAAAATCTAACAGAAGAGTGAACTTTAAAAGTTTATTCTAATGCGTAAAGTTATAAATCCTGTCCAGACGATTTATCGCAGTTCCTTAATCCGTCGTACATACCCCCATCACCTTGTCCAGTACGTAGGATATTTAAATGTTACCCCTTCATCCAATGTGACTTGCCCAGTTTGTTTTATTGCATGCCAAGATATTTACTTCAGTTTGAGGTCATAACAAACAATTCGTCCTCCACTCTAAGCCATACAATTCAAAAAAATTTATGTGTTCTTAGTAATCTGGTTCCTAATTGCCAGTGGTCCTGGGTTAACGGTCTTCTGATGTTTAAATGTTATCATACAGCATTACGTCAGCTCCGCGTAAATTAAGTTAAAAATGTCGGCGTAAACCGACGAGAGAATCACACGGGGCAGCTGTTTGCCTTGAAAAACTAACGACGCTGAGGCGGTTCAGGTTTACTTACGGAACGCGATATTCAACTTCCACTGTTGATTGTACTGAACTACTTTTTTCTGCCATTATACGGATCTCAGTGAAAGGAAAGATAAAATCAAGTCTGGCAAGTACATGTAAAGATGTTTTTGTATAACATCGTGTCATTGTGGATTTGAGAGCACAGAAAAAAGTATATTTACGTGTATTCTAGAGAAATAGTGAAAGCACGAATGCCAGAAAAAAACGAAAAAAACAATAACTATTAATTATTGTAATCACTTAACTACAGTTACATCTGATTATAAGTTAGAAGAGAATTTCTGAAACTTCCTCAACCTTGCTCATCGTCTTCATTTACATAATAGATCTTTGCTCTGTGCTGGCGCATCTCAAACTCAGTCTTCCAATACTTCTATTTCCTCTAGATTTACATCAATAAGCTCCATAGAAGTTGCGCCTCCCTTTAATATTCTAGTATAATCTGCAAGAATTAATCGAGAATTCACATCTTTTTTTTCATTTTGTACCAGACATTGGACAAAAGGTACTAAACAGATTCCATCTCTATTTTACTCATAGATGGGATACAATTTGACGTTGTTACGAAAATTAGAAGTTTTACTAAACATCAACTATGGGGTCGGAAAAAGTAAAAAGGTAGAAACTAGGCTTTTGAGGCACGAAAAAAAGAGATTCAGTTAAAATTTGGCCTAAAGATTAAGCACGTTACTCTCGAACATTTTTATTTTCCACTATCGCCCTGGTAAATCTCTGAGATGGAAAGATAGGCAAAAACTGAAAATTTTGGATCGGTTTTTGCAAAAAAATTTGAACACGTTGAGGAGGAACAGATCCCAATTTGATGCAAAAATTACTCGTATGTTACAAAACTATGGGATGTTGCCAGAAGCAAGGTCAAAGATAAAAACCGGATTTTTTAAGAAGGTTGACAAGCAACCTTGAAAAAAAAATTATCGTTATTATTTTAAGCTGGATCAATTTATTGAAGGAAATAGTATTCTGCAGCGAGATCGAAGTGGAGGTCGTCCGCAAGTAGCGGTCAGCTGTAAATTGTTGCTAATCGAGTCGTTCCACAGGAAGCTGCGGTAGCTGCCGCTGCGCAAGTGGAAATCGAGGCAACAGCTTAAAGAATACAAGCAGCAGAACAAATGGCAGAACTCCGGCAGATAACAAAGTGGCTTGTAGACACACTGAAGAATTTTCTGTTCCCAGGGGTTTAATCCTATTGTTTATGCCAGCAATGGATGTCCTGCAATATCAGAAATTATCTCCGGACAAAGAAGGGCTTGGTGAACGGAGCATTTAGAGCATTTAGAGTATGGACTAGGCGAATCACCAGAAAATGAGAGTGGATGAAATTTAGTAAAATATCAACACTGAAGAAGCAGTTTCAGCTAAACAACTTACAAGGAACCTCAATAATTTCATCCTGTCCATCCGTAAATCACAAGTTTCATCTATTTCCGATGAAAATCAAACAGCCTCGTAATTCTGCCATCTTTGCATAGTCTGTGATAAAAATTTACAGGACGATATGCGTAAAAGATTTTAGTTTTAAAATGATATTTCGCGTACTCCACCGTGTGTGGTGTTCTTGAACAGATATTCAAAGCTACTATCAAGTTTGTGTCGGAGCATTTTCATTTAATTGCGGGATAAAAACTCGCATAGTCGTTTCTAATGTATTTTCTTAATTTTTCGGTCCATGTAACAATCGGTCTCTCTAAGTGAAAACTGTTTATTTATTGAAATAAACGTTCGGCTAGTTCGATGGTTAATCCTCCAACCTTGATTCAAAGCTAGATCAGTTCAGGAATTTAGATGGGAGTTTAATACGAAGTAAGGCAACGTGAATTTACTTTACTTATCTAAAAAGCATACACCACGGAAAAGCTTTTAAACAATTATTCAATTTCATAAAAGAAAAGAAGTAAAGCTGATATAAATTATGAAACACTGGGGAATGTGTGTCCGGCTTGGACAACGGAACATTTTACGTATCTTGGTTGAATAATATTGGTTTCCCGTTCTTTGTGGATTTGCGTCTCCAATACATATTAATAAAATGTAAGAACGTGTGACTGAAGAGTAATATTTAATAGTTATAAACTCTTAAAGTTTAGAAAACTATTTATTTTTTATTTTTTTTTTGCTTCTTTCAGTTCTTAGAGATTATATAGAGTTTAAATCTCTCGTATAAGTTTCTACTGTGTTTTCTGATGTGTAAACAGTTACCTGCAGCGCCATAAATCACATTCAAGTTGTTTGTTCCGTGTTACATTACTTTGATTGTATCTTTACAATCGTTTTTCATTAGTTTTACGATTTTATAAGCAAACTGGAAGAGATAGTACATTTGGACAGATAAAGTACGAAATAAACGAGTTTTGAAAAGCTTGTGGAAGAGTCTTACAAAAAGAAGAGACAGGATGATAGGTTATATTATGAGACACGCAGGATTTGTTAGTGAAGGAACAATAGAGGACGAAAGAGATTAGAATATATTGAAGTGTCACGCTAATTGCGACATCAGAAAATATTTAATTAATTTAATTTATTAAAAACTTATCAATTATTAATATTTATCATGATGGATGTGAATTGATCATCAAGGCACCAATTTAAAATTACTATTTATTAGATCACTCATATGGATGTATTAATTAGACGTGATTCAGAGATGTGATTTGTTATTGTAAACTGTCCGGCATACATTGTTGTTCATCAGGGTCGTTACTGGGCTAGTGGACGCGGTAGGTGGACGCACTCAACACACACAATACCGTTTGTTGCTCCTGTGACGGCAGCTGCGGGCAGGTCCGTGGTGGCGCTTCTTACGACACGACTGCGGGAAGTGGTCTGATCAGCTCACGGGAGGTGTCGTGTTCGCCTCACGTTCGACGCAGCACAGACGTAGAGTGACCCCTCAAGCAGCTAGGACGGGACGACGAACCTGCTCCTTGCAGATACGGACTGAAAAGACTCTTCCAGCAGAAGCGCGAACTCACACTCGCACTCGCGTATTCTTCCAACGTCCGTGCGTACAGCCACGAGGTGCACACCCGAGTCTCGCCTCCAAGCGAGTCCCCACGCTACCCTTCCGCCTAGCGATCCAGCGGATTAGGGGAAATACGAGGGGTAGCCACATTCCTGTGGGCGACAGTTACCTGTCTTGTCTGGCTCCTAACAAACTTACGTGGCTGCAACATCACACGACTGTAATGTGTCATTACAATATGAAGCAGATAATTGAGGACGTGGGTTTAAAAAGATATGCTGAGATGAAGATGTTGGCACAATATAGGAAGGGAGGATTGCATTAAACCATTTGAGAGATTGATGACAGTAGAAAAAAAAATAGTAGGCGCTCAAGTATTTCGTGAAACAAATTGTTCGCAAATTGGTTGTAACTTTCTCCGCTGGCTCTTTAAACTGCCATTTGGTAAAGTTTCTCTTAGTTCTCCAATTTTCGAACACTTCAAGACTGCGATCTTGTAAATATATACAATATATCAATTTTTTATTTTCAGTATTTCACTGTACTTCCCAGTTACCTATATTTTTAACTCTCTTTTAAATCTGACGTGATGGTTCTTGGCTGTATCATTTATTACGAATATTTTGTTTTCTCATTCATCCCTTGTGTTGTCAGATGTTGGTTTACTGGGTTATTCCAGTTTGATGTGGACTACTGATAGTTTCTGGTGTTGTTCTTGTATGTTTCCTCTTCCGTCCGATTTTAACTATTTTTATTTTTTGTATAAATTTAATATTACGAGGCAGTGTTGTATTTCTCATCTGGTGTGACGTAAGCTAAATAAATCTTGCTGCTCTTGCCTTTCATTTGTGTAGTTAAGCGAAGGGTTTGTTGCAACAGGGATAGTACGCAAATTTTATCCGCAGTTTGAACACTTTGTAATCCCGTATATCACGCGTTGTAATTCTTATAACCCGATGGAGCAACAGAGAGATGTGTACATCTGCTCCGAAACAGACAGGGAAAAAAAATACTTAATCTTTGCTCTTTGGTTCTCGTTATTAATTTTTCATGATTATTTTGGGCATGACGTTTATAAATATATTAACCAGAGTTATCATTTTTTTTTTTTTTTTTTTTGATCTTACGGCCACATTCAAACTTTAATTTTTTACTCAATAAACCTAGAAACTGATAACATGGGACAGTTATTAACAATTTCTTGGGGTTAGTTATAATATATTTCAAAGTGCTCCTAATGTTTATTTTTGTGTGAGTGATTTTGTGTTTGTTTATTCAAATAAAGCATTTTTTTTTAACTTTTTACCATCGGAAACTATTAAAAGAAAACGTAGAGAGGTTCATAAAGGCCCTCCAGAGTGCCTGTGTGGGTAATATTCAGCGTCGGGGGCGCATGAAGTGAAAACATAAAATATGAATATCATCGCGCAAGACTTAATACTGACAGCTACAGATATACCTTTAACGTGTCGGTGACGGGAAGTCACGAGATTTTAACCTTCCAAATATCACCCGCCGCCAATTGCTGCCAACTTATCACATCTAATTCGAACGATAATAATTAATATAAATTTCTATTGTTTATATGTGGTATATATATATATATATATATATATATATATATATATATATATATAATTTCAATGAACTTATTATTCAACATTATTTTCATCGTTTGCATCATGAATTTCAACAATATTTAGGTTATTCGTATTATCAATCATTTCATTATATTCTAAAAAGGATACAATAGGCTTATGTTAAGCGAAATAAGAGAAAAAAATATTTTCAACCTGAAATTTCGAGAGTATATGCTAATACACCATAAATTTGAAATAAAATTGAATTCCATGTTTAGGTTTGAATTGCAAAATTTAAGGCTTTTTTTACGAATTTTTCAATCCAAATTTCGCTAATACGCTAATAAACAATAATTTTGCATTCGTAACCATATTTTCAAAATTGAACACATAAATCTAACATTGTTATACAATTTTATTGAATTTTAAAACCCTTAGCAAAAATACTATAGAACAACTAGAAAATTCTTTTATCACGCTAGTAAGATAAGTCCTAAGCCACTGTAAAATACTCATTACATGATGTATGGTGAAATCCAGCCGATACCTGGAACCTTCCCACCATACCGGTGTCCAGGCACAAAGCGTCCCTCGTACTCTAAACATTAGCATGTCGGTGACGCGAAGTCACATGGTTTTATCCATCCAAAAATCGCCCAACGCGACAAAACAAGCTTTCGCCCAAAAAATCTAACTTATTTCACGTTCCGAAGGTCTGTCGAATCTTCCCGAAGAAGAAGTACCACGCTATTGTGTCAGGGGCCCACTGTTTATTGTGGTATCAGAACCACGGAACGTCCCCGCGTAGCTTATATAAGGAAATGCAACTCCTAAAAATTCAAGCTCATCACAGGATTTGAAACCACGAAAGAAGAGAGAACTTTCCTGAAGTAATCGCCTTAACCCCTGAGCTACCAGTACACGTGTGCTAAGCACCTACTGTCAAAATCGGATGAGAGCTGCGGTATTGGGACAGAGTACGTACGTTGACGTAAGGGGTCTTTCAGATTCAGCCAACCAGTCTTCTGTAAAACAAAATCGCTTTTCATTTTGGTCGAAAACATCATGCTAGTAACAGGTTTGATTTCTAATTATCAGGAAATGGGAGAAAGCTGCGTTCATCAATGTGATAAAAAGGAGAGAGAATATGCTATAACAGGACTGTTGGTGAGAGATGGGAGCAGACATCCACTCATAGTAATACGACTTGAATTTAAGATGGTAACTGCAAGGAAAATTCTTACAGCATTTAGCTTACATACTGGCTGCTTCGATGTTGTTATTGAAGATTAATAAGCGCGGGACTTCGGACAGCAAAGCGACGACATCGCAACTCGATGTTCATAACACACATCAAGATGTGCCACATCCATATACTACACTTCTTACCTTCGCATGTCTCGAAATGAGACCCACAACCCTGTCTCTTCTTTCTGTAAGATTGTTCCGTAACTTCTTTCCTCACTCATCATATCTAATACTAGTTCCTTTCGTACTTTATCTGAAGGCTTAATTTTTATTATCCTTCAATAGAACTATATATATTACAAATGCTTCTATCTTCCTTCTTTGCACTTCGCTACAATAGGGTGCTGTGTTCCACAATAGCGTTTTAAAATGTTCTTTTAAAGTCCTGAATTAACATCTGAAAATAAAAAAAATCTTTAAAAAATATAATGTCTTTTTGCTATTCTGGTTTTCACATCATATCTGCTTCAGCCATGTAATTTTAATTCCTAAGCAACAAAATGCACTTACTTCTGTTACTGCATCTGATCCTATTTTTATATTTAATCTACCTTTATTGCTATTATTTCTGCTACATTGAATGACTTTAATTTTGCTTTGGTGTATGTTTAGACCAAAACATTCCATCAGGAAAATCTCAATATCCCCACTTTGTTCTCTTAAAAGGCCAATGTGCATCAGCGAATTGTAATATTTCTCCTTGAGATCTTACACCACATTCAAATTTTTTATTTCCTTCATTACTTCCTCAAAATACACGTTAAATATTAATTGGGATAGACTACACCATTTTTAACTAATGCATGTCTATCATGATTCTCTGCTTTTATTACAATCACTTCGTTCTACTATATTGCGGACTTATTTCCTAGTCTACCAACTCTGCAACTTTAATATCACGTGATATCATTCCAATGTACTCACTTCCAGTCTAATCTGCCTGTGTTGCTTCTTTATTCTCTTGAATTGCAGCCTTCACTTCATAACTATCAGATTGTGGTCAGCTCCTGCGTATGCTTTACCATCAAGAACCTGGTTGCTGCATCTTTGTTTGACTATGGTATAATCTAGTTTATATCTGCCCGTATTCCCTGCACTTGTCTACACAACAGTAGATAAAATCGTTGATAATATAGCATACGAGGACTACGTGTATTTTCCCCTATACTCTCCAGTATGCCAAGTAACGCACGGAAGCTAGTTATCGAGAAATGTACAGTTTCACTGAAACAGTCTGCAATCACGTTTCTCAGTCAATAAATCACCCATCAATTAGTCTGAATAAAGTTCAAGACGGTGTTTATTTGCTAGATTATGAAATAATATTGTATTGCACGAAATAGCCACTTGTATTCAATGTTTGTACGAGGTATGAAGTCTGCTAATTGACGGGTTATAGGTAGAACTATAAGTTGTTGCAACATGTTTCCAGAAACACATAACGACGAGTTGACTCTGAAGAACGTCGATGCAAGGATACAAATTTCTTGCCTTCAGAGGTACAACCATTAGGCAGAAGAGAATGGACAATGGAGTAGAAATAGGGCTATTCTACCAGGGCGATAACGGTAGAAACCATTTAACCGTAAAAATTTTGGAAGAATTATAGATACGTCGACCACGTTTCACAGGGCAGGGAAAAGAGGCTTTCTTAGTGGCTCTATATGTCCGATTGTACCGGTTTGTTCCTATCTTTAACGATCATCACGCATTAGTTGAGAGTTAAGTCGACGTATTGGAAAATTAATGTACACCCCAAGTTACTAATGAACGTGCAATCATAAGGAACTGCAAAGATGGAGTGGAAGTTCTTATGATTTTCATTTTAATTTTTTCTTCAGTGTCTGAAATTTTTTTGCCCAATATGATCTACAAAATTCCGGAGATATCCAGCATTAACGAACATTAAAAAATCATGAAAAACATTGTGTCTTCGCATTAGCACAGCGAAATATTTCTGGTAAAGGAAAGGAGATTTATTTCATGCAAAATGGTCCTATGAGGATTAAGTAAAAACTTGGTAGAACTAGCCTTAACTTCAAGCTCAATATAAGATAACTACAGAAGAAATATTTGAAAAAAAGAATGTAAGATGACACTAGATGGCAAGAGAGAAACATGAGGGGAAGGCAGAGAGTAGTTGATGAGGAGAGAATGCGATGAAGAGAGTGAGGTAGGAAGGCCAATCCGTTACCTCTTAACAGATTGGACATTCGCTGATCCCTCGGAGATAGCTGCCCGGCTTAAAGGGCTGAGCCAACCAGCCAATTAGTCAGTGGTTGGCCTACGGCTTAAGGCGTTGCTAAGCGCTCTATTTGGATGGGGTTCGTAATGTTGATGTCTGTCCTGAGGTTTCCTAACAGGATGAGAGTACCTACCACATGACGATGAAGATTTTTGGAAATGAAAAATTGGTGGAAATAATCAGGAATTTCCAGAGAAGCTAAATGAAGCAAGGAAGGACGTCGTCTCCTGGATACAAAGGCGACTGATTTCAAATCTAATTGTTATATGTAATGGGGAATCTTATTTTATTAAATTAGATAAAAAAATTATTTTCTTAAGAAGAAGTGCCAAATCTTAAGTACTGGAAGCAACGACAAGATTGATTCACAGTTTCTGAGAGTAAAGCAGATGCCTCAAGTTCTCTATATTAACACATATAAGATTCCGCTACGTTTGGAAGAAATCGTATGACGGAAACGAGATGAAAAACGACGTTGATCCAGTTAATAGCGAGTTACGTTCCATCAGCAGCAGCAGCCACGCCAATTTACTGCCTATTAGTTTCCGGCAGAGGGTTTTGTCGTTAAACATTTCCTCCAAGTTTGTTAGGTGGCTGTAGGTGTGTCGTCAGTTTTGGCGTTCTTTCTTGCCTTTCCTGGATTCGGTGTGTCTAATAGTTCATAATGAGAGCCATAGGTCCGACATAGGGTCCTAGCCCAGTTGGATAGTTCCCCAGCTCTTTTATTAGGGGGTTTGCAGAGTTTTGCGCTAGTTTGTAAATCTGAACAGGAAGTTCTTGGAATCTATGTCTTAGGGTTTAGAGGCCTGTAGCATCATGTATGGCGTTAGTGGGGAACCTGCTATCTACGTGCAGGGCTCTCTTTAGTGCCCTCTTTTGCACAGTCTGTCAGTTGTGTGTTGGCAGCGTAACCCCATGTCACTCGAAGGGAAACTTTTTGGAACACGAAGAGAGTTAAGCTGCGAGAATCTTGTAAATCAAGAATGTAAACAACATTCTGGTAATACAGTCAGAAGAAATAAAGATGGCGAAAAGGCTTCGTACGGTGGTCCAACTGATAATCTGGGCAGTGAGTGGTATAACATATCACGTGTACTTGTTTTCTGTCCAAGCCAGGTTGGAAATTATACTCCTACCTAAACACAAAATAACACATCATTTGAGAATTTGAGAGAGTATCATTGGCAATATGTGCACGGAATCAGTAGAAAATTTGTGTTGTTTCAACACCTTCTGTTCTAGTATAAACTCAACAATGAGAAGTTGCACAATGGTGACATGAACGTTTTTTCGCATCGTTATGAAAAAAAAAAAAAAAAAAAAAAAAAGAAATACGTGTGTGTGCAACATTACGTGAGCTAACGCAGTCATACCATACGAGCGTCATAATCTTCTCGCACGTATCACAAAGGTACCCAAAGAAAACCGGTATTATTTTTTAAAAGATATATATATTGAAAATTTATACAAAACAACCTTATCCCCTTCAAAATACTCTCCAATTACATTTGTCCCACCGGTGCTTCCAGTGTTCGAAACATTGGCTGACAGCTGCTCCCTCGTTTTCATCTTGACCTCTTCAATGTTGCCAAATTGGTATCCTTTCATGTCCATTTTGATGCTTGGAAACGATAAATAGACGCACGGAGTCAGGTCAGGCGAGTAAGGTGCGTGGGGCAGCGGAACCATGCCATTTAAACTGCCATACAGAGACAGCTGTGTGTGCAGGTGCGTTGTCATGGTGGAAGAACCAGTCTCCCGTATGCCACAAATAGGTTGTTTTTTTTTGACGAACACTGTTGCGTAATCTTCTTAAAACTTCCAAATAAAAGGTTCGATTGACGGTATGATGTGGGGGAACAAGCTATGAATGAACTACGCCCTTGGTATCAAAAAAGCAAATGAGCGTTGTTTTGATGTTTGATTTGACTTGACGACATTTTTTTTGGACGGGGTAGCAATGACGTCTTCCATTGGCCTGACTGTTGCTTTGTTTCCGGGTCGTAACCATAGCACCATGAGTCAACAACAGTTCGCTGAACCGAGCTCCAAGTTAACTCACTAATCTCTGACAGTTGATCAATTGTCTGTCGACGGTCTGAGAGCACAAGCTCTAAAACAATTTCAACTTTTCGTCGATTCTGACAGTCCATCAAAAATGAGGTTTGTCATCAGTCGACACGTCGCCATTTTTAAACCGAGCGAACCACTCGTACACTTGAGTTTTTAGCATAGTGTCATCTTTGTAAGCGGTTTTCAACATTAAAACAGTTTCAGTAGCATTTTTACTGAGTAGAAAACAAAATTTCAAGTTCACTTAAACTTTCAACTATCAAAAACGAAACAGTAACAAAACAACGCTAGCGAAAACAGTCACTCCAGATTAACAGAACAAGCCAGGTCGAGAACACAGGCGGCACTGAATTGACAATGAGTTGCGCTATCAACGCCTAGCGGCAGAAACGCGTATTACATATACTCCGCCCACGGTAATGCTATTCCGGTTATTTTTGGGTACCCCTCGAATGTAAGTTACTTTAGAACATAGTACCCAAAATTTAATGAACTTCCTATGCTAGAGCCATACATACAGTGACCGGAAACACCTGCCTAAGGGAATAATTTACTTCACTGTTCATTGCGTACCGCGGCGTTATTATGAACAGATCAAGTCTGCAAAGTCAGCATATCGTTACAAATGCCTTGTTACACCCTCATGCCTCGCGTCTTAAATATTCTGCCCGTCTGCTTATAAAAATCCACATTGTTATTTGCTAAGCAATGTTCGATAAGATTGCCGAGCCTTGTGGTTAGCCATAACCTAACGGTCTTCGGGTCTGGAGGACTCGTCCGACCATCCAGATTTCCGTTTTCAATGGTTTCTTCAAAAGCTGATTTCCTGGCCGCCCACTGTGCCTAATCTCTCCCATAAGCCATAAGCCAAAAAGAAAGGAACCAAAGACTCGTTGTCGAAAAGGACTTGCAGGAAATGAATGAGTAAATGAGGTAAGGGGATAGTTAATTGGATGAGACAAAAAAGCAGGTAAGATTACCTGAAATTAGATTTCAAACCAAACGAAGTTAATTAGATGAGAATAGAAGATTTACATTTCTGTATTACTGGAGAAATCAGGCACAAAACAGCAGCAACCAAATCAGTCCTAAGCTCATTACTTTATTTTGAGTAGTATTCAAAGGGAGTTTCATTAATAATTTTTGAAAGGAAGATTGAAGTTCAAAATTCGCGTTAGTTGATCACGCACCCGAAGGGGCGCACGTTCATAACTTCTCCATATCTTATACACCAAAGTCTTTGCTTACTCCGCTTGTGTTCGATTGGCATTCATATATATTAAGTTTCTGGTCTGAAAATATAATTTAGTTAAAAACTAGTACAAATTGGAAATAAAGTTTCACAGTAACACTAGGCCGGCTGTTATGATGAGAGTCGTTCTAATGTTCGTTGTACTGTACGTACCTGTGTGTTACTGTTCGTAAATGATAATGTCATCGTGTTTACTGGATTACCTTTGCTGATTTCGCAGATATATTCAACCGGTTTCTGCAGACTACTTCTAATGGTCTAGAGCAGCGGTTCCCGACCTATGTGTCGCGACCCACTGGTGGGTCGCGGCGTGTGTTTTGGTGGGTCGCGGAACCATCTAGGTTTTTGCCACAAAAATATATCTTCTACTTCATCTGTTTTTGAAGATGAACATTTGAAAGGCCCAAAACTCTTAACAGCTGAAGAAAACTCGCTAATATAACTATCTTGCGATTCTTCTTTAAAGACAATTTTCATGGTAAAATCCTTAATTTCTTTCTGAATGAATGTACAAGCAGAGCATCCAGAAATCTCTAAATTATCTGTACTTGTGTGAACGAGTTTTTATACGTTATTGTTTTTGAAAAACAAATACAGAAATAAACTATGTGTTAACAAGTGTTAACCCTGATATCGATGCCCTCGTCAGTAAACACGAGTGCCAGAAATCTCACTGTTTGTGAAGTTGTGATTTTAAAATAGTTAAACGTATTTTTCATTATCTTTGTAATAAAGCGGGAGGCAGCTGCACAAAGCACCACCTCATCAAGTTGAAGGCTGAAATTCCAGGATTAGTTAAACCTCTATTTGCACATTAAAATACCATTGATGTGCCAAGCCATGCCTTGGTCTAAAACTCCTACAAATCCCATTTTAATGGTTGACTTGTAAGTTTACCATTGTGTTATCCTGCTCCCGGTCTTCCATATTTTCATACATTTGCGTGCAGTAAAACACAATGATAAACCCACCAATCAACCACTAAAATCGGGTCTGCAGGTGGTTTCCACCAAAAAGTGACTTGGCAGGCTAGTTGCCTTTTAATATGCTGATCGATTTACTTCTAATCGTGGAATTTCAGCAGTCAACTTGATGAGATTATAGTCTGTGTATTATATATTTGTTGTTTTATGTATTATCAATTCTTGTTTTTGTTGAAAATATAGCCTTTGTACGAAATTTGCCAATAGGATAGTCGATAGCGTATCGAGGTCATACAACAGTTCCAATTCTGATTTTAGATAGACTCTCATATTAGGTGGATCGCAAAAAAAATTTTCCTTAAAAGTGGGTCGGGTACCAATAAAGGTTGGGAACCGCTGGTCTAGAGATTGCACGCGGTTTCCACGAAAATTCTTGGCCGTTCCCCCGAATGCATAATTTCGTTAATGAGTTATAATACTTTAAAACTGATCAAATTGTTGCAGAATTCCACAGACTGACAGAAAGCATTTCCCGAGAATGCATGACTTGTTGGTCTATATCAAACTGATATTGTGAAAGGCAACCTCGTGCTAAGTACCCTGGTTCGATCTCTAGTGACACAATTTCAATGCATTTTAAACATTTACACCCTAGAATACACATCAGTAAGATCGAAATTAACGATATATTTCTATGCTCAAGGTAACTTTTTTGATGTTCGCGACGGAATTTTGATGAAATCGCTATGCAACTTAAAGTTGTACCCGCCTATCATTAACCTTGCGTGCGTGCTTAGGTTCAGCGGTTAAATGTGGCCGAATTTAATGATTTTTCAACATTTCACCACACTAGATATAAAGCTATACTCGCATTACCAATAGTATCAATAGTCCAGAAGATAACGTTCAGAAGCTAAAAAGAACGTTCGGTGCTGACGAGAAGAAAATTGATTGCACCATATTCTAAGCTTCAAAGAGCCTTAACTACGAAATACGCGTCATGTCCATACAAATTACGTCTGATTTTGTCAAAAAGGTTAATATCTGCAGCTCCTCTAAACGCGTCGCGACCTGACACTGCCCGCTTTGAAGTGTTTCATGTTTAGCCGTCTTTATAAGACCTATACACCCCAGTAAATTTTACCAACTTTTTCGGTTAGTTCGATTAGTTTCCTTACTTAACGTCTCTCCGAACTTTCTCCTGAGAATAAGTTGAATCTGGACAGTAATGTCAAACTATTTGGTATTCGTCGCAAAAGGGTTGTGTGATTGAGGAAATCAGTTGTCTAAGAGGGTTTGGAATTGCACGTATCACAAGGTTTTTAACAAAATTTCAATGATTTTCCATGGTTTCGCGGAGTTATTCCTGGCGAAAATGGGGATGACTCCATCAAAACGGAATCATTAAATTCCTTCGCGTTCCTTGCTCCCAGTCCTGTCCCTCCTGTAATGACATCGACGTCCATGAGGTATAAAGCCATAAGCAAAAAAATCAATATCCAGGGTCTTGATTTTTTTGCGCTTTATGGCGTCAGAAGTTTACGTTTTCCCCTAAAACACATAATCCTAAGTCCTTCAAGTATTATACGTCATCTCAAAAAATATTCCAAATTCCCGTAAGTAACTGTCTTTGAGACTTTTTTCTCTCAATGCTTCTCTGCAATAGGCTAGCACTCATTTCCCGTGAATTTCAAATTAATTGGCTTTTTAATGGTAGTCTGATCTGTGAACATATCTGAAAGTGAGGAGTTGGTGAAACTGCACGTGTAGGGCACGGCAGGTCACCTACCTGTCGACCTTTCTAGATCACCCGGGCACGCGACGCCTTGTGAGGTGGCCAGATCCCTATCTCAACACCCTCTCCTGCTTTCGGGGATAACTCATCGCTTTCCACCCGTCCGTGACTTCAACCTTGTTTCTGGTCGAATCTGGAAGCGCCTGATGCAAAGCAATCGTACGACTAGCGATCAGCACATCTCGAGGAATCCTACTTGTTGTGACTATTGTTACTGGGACAGTTGTGTATATGTTAATTGAGTTGTTTGAAAATAGAAGTACTAAAGAAATTTTTCACTTCAATTATGCGTTAAATTATAAAGAATTTTGTTTTAAATGCAAAGTGATTTTACTTTTCTCCATTTTAATGGCCTAGATTAGCTCTAAATATTGGTTCAAAATGAGAATTCTAGATAGGTTGAGTGAATAACCGCATTGTATCCGGACAGCCAAAATTGTCACAATTTTGAGCAGATACGATGTTCCAAATTACTAGAAATTCCATGAATTTGTGAATTGGAAAACTTGTTATAGAATACTTTTATCATTAAGTTGAGTACTGTTTCTAGATTTTTTTAATTCTGTAGTGTAGAAGCCATTGCAAAGTGTAACAAGAGAAGATATAAATCCATTCTACGTTATAAATCTCCAGAAACAGAATATTTTATGTTGAAACACAGTTACTGCAAGAAATTCCCTAGCTACTGGTATCTTAAATACAAGACATGAGGCTAGTTCCCTATCATTTATGGTTATACCATCGGCTAACTATGATGATGAAACGGAACTAACATTTGGTGATAAGCCAGCTGCCAACAAATGAATTTGTTGAATTTTCAGATCTTTGGGACTGAAAGTAACTAATAAAATAATCTGGCGTCAATGCCTAAAATTTTTCATACGATTTATTTACAATAAATCCTTGAAAAGTCATTTAATCAAAAACAACATTACTGTTTTCGAAAATTTCTTTCCGTTACTAACAAGCTAATTAAATTTGAATTACACCACTGTATTTATACAGATACATTACCTAAAATGTTGTCTTCACAGGTTCTCCACCGAACAGAATTGACGAAAGACAAGCTGTTGGCGGCTAGTGGAGAACCTATGGACTCAACATTCCAGCAATACGCCGGGAAAGTCTTACATTACCTGTTTGTTAAATGACACATGTAAATCAATTATGCCGTACTGAAACGAATGTTTATCATCTCTCTTTTCATCATAAAACAACCATGCATAACAGGATGTGATTGGAACGCGCCGTTGATATTCTTTAGCCATCTTCACGAATGCTGGGATTATTCCCACTTTCCGCATCAAAAATAATATCTCACCCAAACAGTACACCACAAAAATTTGACTGTACAGAGCGTACATGATTAGTAATAAATTTAGAAGAAACTGTAGAAGAAAAATGCACTAATTTCCAACAAAAAATAAAGCAAATATCACTTTTAGCGTGGAGTATGAAGTTAAAAAGGGTGTGAGACAAGGTTGTAGTCTATCCCCATTAACATTCAACTTGTAAGTAGAAGAAGCAATAAAGAAAGTCAAAGAAAAATTTCCTTGTGGCATAGGTATTCAGGGAGAAAAAATTAGTATGCTACGATTTGCCAATGACATTGTCTTGTTAGCAGAAAGGGCTGAGGATTTTGAGAAGTTACTGAATGGCATGAACAAAATACTGAAGGAAGATTTTGGACTGAATATAAATCAAAGAAAGACAAAAGTAATGAAATGTAGTAGAAATGATACCAATACTAGTAGATTAAATATAAAAATAGGATCGAATGCAATAGGAGAAATAAGTGAATTCTGTTATTTGGGAAGTAAAATTACAACCGATGGCCGAAGAAGGAATGATGTTAAAAGCAGAATAGCACTAGCAAAAAGAGCCTTCATGAAAAAGAGAAACCTTTTAGTTTCAAATATTGATCTAGGAATTAGAAATAACTTTTTAAAACTCTTTGTGTGGAGCGCAGCACTTTATGGTAGTGAAACATGGACTTTAGGAATACCGGAAATAAATAAAATTGAAGCATTTGAAATGTAGTGCTACAGAAGAATGCTGAAAATTAAGAGGACAGACAAAGTAAGAAATGAACGAGTTTTGGAAATGATGGGTGAGAAAAGAAGTTTGTGGAAGAAGCTTACGAAAGAAGAGACAGGCTGGTAGGTCATATTTTGAGACATGCTGGATTGGTTAAGTTGTTAGTGGAGCGAACAGTCGAAGGTAAGAACTGTAGAGGAAGACAGATATTAGAATATATGAAGCAGATAATTGAGGACGTGGGTTGTAAGGGGTATGTAGAAATGAAGAGGTTAGCACAGGATAGGAAAGGATGGAGGATTACATCAAACCAGTTGAAAGACTGGCGATAGCAAAAAAATAAATAAAAAAATAAATTTAAAAAAATATAAAAAATGAAGAGAAAGTACCTAGTGTAAAAAATTTCATATGGTTCCTGGGTTTGCACGTGAATAATAACCTGAACTGGATTCAACACATTAAACAACCAAAAGAGCATTGTTCTGTAATTTTCTCATGAAGAATAACAGCTCAAATAGCTGAAACAGATAGATAGATAGATATGTTCACTTTGATCCCATGTGAGAATAATCTCGGCGATGTGGAACAGTACATACACTTATTTTGAATGTCAATATTACTATATAAGTGATAATATTATCATACATTGACAAGTTAGCTACATCCCATTAGTATAACCAATATCTCCTGTAATCTACACATACAATCCCGAGTTAATTAATACTTATTATGTGGAACAGTGTATACACTTGTTATCAGCATCTAATAACCAGTTATTTTCTTACCAACCAGTTCCCATGATAAGTTTCACTCTAATTTGTGACTTCATTTTATATCATGTTAGTTGCTATTTATGTGAAACCACACACACACATATTAACAATATCAATTATATTACCAACAACTCATAGGCTGTCAATTACTTAAAAACCTGTTAGTATGATGATTTTTCACAGCAGTTTTTGAGTGCATGCTATCCCATGTTAGTTACTATATATGAGTGAAATTTTGTAAACAGTGTAATTACTTCATTTGTCAAAAGTTTCAACAGAAAGAAAAACAACCATATATCATTTTAGTAATTGTGGACAACTTTGTCACCTTCCCCTTCCATACACCATATATACTATTTTATCAGTCATTCTTAGTTACCAAATTCCAAGAAGAAAATTCTTTCACAGAGTAAAATGGGTAATGAAGCAGAAACTCTTTCAGTTTGGATTTAAAGTAGTTGGGTTTTTGTCGATAACATTTAATTTCTGTTCGTTAGACAGTGATTAAGGAAGCTCCAGTAAATGTTAACCCTTTCTGTACAATTGACAGGGATTTGTAATCCTTGTGAATATTATTTTTATTCCTAGTATTATGGCTATGTATGTCAGCATTAAGATTGAAGTGTTCAGGATTTTTCACTACAAATGATAACACGGAGTATACATACTGTTAGTACACCCATGTTTTTAAATAGATTTCTCCACGACGTTTGTGGGCTTGCTCCACAAATAGTTCTTATAGCACGCTTTTGCAATTTAAATACCCTCTGTACTTGTGACGAGTTTCCCTAGAATGAGATGCCATACGTGAGCAGGGAATGAAAATATGCAAAATTTACTAACTTTCTGGTTTCTATATTAGCTATTCTAGATCTTACCCTCAATGAAAATATTGCAGGATTCAGTTTTTTTTTAAGAAGTTGTTGAATATGTTGTTTCCAGTTCAATTTGTTATGTATATACAGGGTGTTACAAAAAGGTACGGCCAAACTTTCAGGAAACATTCCTCACACACAAACAAAGAAAATATGTTATGTGGACATGTGTCCGGAAACGCTTACTTTCCATGTTAGAGCTCATTTTATTACTTCTCTTCAATTCACATTAAACATGGAATGGAAACACACAGCAACAGAACGTACCAGCGTGACTTCAAACACTTTGTTACAGGAAATGTTCAAAATGTCCTCCGTTAGCGAGGATACATGCATCCACCATCCGTCGCATGGAATCCCTGATGCGCTGATACAGCCCTGGAGAATGGCGTATTGTATCATAGCCGTCCACAATACGAGCGGTGAATCGAGGAAGTACAGTACATACTAACGAAACTAAAATGAGCTCTAACATGGAAAGTAAGCGTTTCCGGACACATGTTGTAAGAATACACAGACTCTTAGTTTTTTTTAAATAATTAATAATTAATATGTGTGTGTTGCTAAAAGTGTTTTATATCGTGTTATTATTATGTCTTAAGTATTGCATCCAAGAATTTCAAGCATCGTTATTACCAGATGAAAAGTACATTAAAATCTCTGGACAGTACAGGAGGAGGAAGATCTTGGTCGTAAATAGCAGAGAAAGAAGCAGAGATCGTGTGGAGTACGGAAGTTTGGATGTAATTGAGAATTGTGTTGTTAATGTAAAATAACAATAAAAGAAATGAAAGTTTAAAATAATAATAGTAATTTTACACGTGGCGACTGTGACCGCGACACAGAGCTAATTATTTAGCTCGTAATAAAAGAAGTCTGCAATCTTCGGAAAGGTAGGAGAAGAAAAAACCAGTTTTAGATATTGTGAATGGAAGACAAAGTTATTAATTTTGAGTAAAGACTTGCAAGATAAATTTAAAAGAGAGAAATTGATTAAAAGCATAATGTTTAAAATATGAGATTTAATTACGCATACAGGTTCTTAAAGATAGTTTTAAAGATTTATGTACAGATAATGTGTGTGCTGTTGGTGTTTGGTTGATAATACGGCGTTGTAAGTCACAAAAATCTGCGTTAATTGATATTTCTCGTTTTTCGAAATCCACACCGGATTTTTTTTTCTCTCTCTGTGTATGATTTTTGTGAAGTGATGAAAATTTTGTAAATAACAATGGATGGAAAAGATTCGGAATTAGTTGGGGAGCGGGTAGTTACCGAATTGGATGGTGATGATGATTCAACAACTGGCATCGCGGGGAAAAACCCGTGGAATGACGACAGTAATTCTATAAAGGAAATGTTAGCAATGATTATGAGAGAACAAATAGAAACAAAACGCGAAATGCAGAAAATGAATCATAATCACCAACAAACGATAATAGAATGGAGAAAGGAAAGAGCTAATATTTCTCATGAAATTAACTCTCAGATAGACAAAGTACATGAGCATATTTCTCAACGTGAAGATTTAATGTTTAAGAAGGTACAAAAGTTAATACAGATAGAACAGCAGAACCGCGAGGAGTCGGTGAAGATAGCACTGGACGAGCAGAGAGGGATAAACAGTGAATTTACGAGTGACATTCAAGAAGCCAAACATGAAATTTCACTGGTACAAACTAATATTAAAGAATTGGAATCTGGAATGGTTAACTTGCAGGGAGAAGTGGAAAGCTATAAAGAGACGGCCGTATATCAATGGGTAGAGCTGAATCAGCGAGTCGACAAAATTAAGAACGGGAAAGGGCACGGTGTCGGCAACAATGTAGTACAGTCAGTACAAATGAAATTGCCTGAAGTGAGTTTTGTACCTGGCGGCGAGATACATCCCTATGTTTTTGTGGAAGTGTACAGAGACGCATTTCCAAGACAGTGGCCGGATGAAGAGAAGATAAAATACGTTAAGATGATGATGAAGAATGAGGCATTGGAGTGGACGTGTGAATTGGGTGGAGGTAACAGAAGTTACGAGGATTTTTTGCAAATTTTCCTGAGGAAATATTGGTCCGATGAAAGACAGCGGCGAGTGAAACAGGAATTTAGAAACAGTGCACCCTACAAAAGGCAGCAGGGCAGTTTGAGAGATTATTGTGAGAAGTTATTGAAGAATCTTAAGTATTTGTCGTTGCCCATGGAAGAGGATGAGGTTATAGAAATATTGGAGCGGAAGATGCCGCGCCAAGTACAAGAAAAAATACTGTTGATGCAGTGGAAAAACATACATGAATTTCTAGAAGGAGTTGATAAAATCGATAGGTGGGATGCAATGAACGAGAAAGAACCAAACATGTTCAGGAACACCGAACCCGGAAAATTTCATACTGGGACAGGATACCAACAACAGGCCAATAACACATACTTCGAGAAAAGAGGAAATAGAAGCCTATATGCAAAGCAAGGTTTGGCTGATACACGACCGGTGACCGAATCAGGAAATGAAAATTCGCCTTCGCAATATGGTAACATCCAAGTAAATGGAAGTAGACGAGAAGGAACATATAATAAGGGAAATTAAGAGCGGCTTTGGAAGGGGTCCGTTCTCAAGCCGGGAAGATTAGAGGACCAGAAGCTGTATGGAAACCAAACTGCATGCTAATGAAATTTAATAGAGATGAGGTAATTAAGCAAAGAAAAGTCGTTTTAGAAGAAGTTGCGACATATTTTGAAAGAGAACGGGCTGAAGAAAAAATTCAGGACAATTCGATGGAAAATATTGATAAAGACGCAAACGTGAGAAAAAGTTGCGATAACGCGGTGAACAAAGGAGCGGAAGGGGAAGTAGGAAACTGGATAAAACAAGTTAGGAAGGCCTGTAAAGAAAAACTAGAAATGGAGACTGAAGGAGACGGAACAGAAAATGACAGCGATGATAAGCGAAGGTTTAACAAGAAATTGAACCCAATGTCTGATAACAACGGACCACTGAAATGGTGGAATTGTTTAGAACAGATACAAGAGATCAACGAGTTTAATAATGTTGAGAAGAGGAAGGCAGAGCAAAATGAGATAATTGGCCTTGCAAATATGAAAGAATGGGAAGACGGTGACCAGAAAATAAATTATGAGCTGGAGGCGGAAGAAATGGACGAAATTATTGAAGATGGGGAAGATTATAAATATACGGAAGATAATGAAAAAGAGACAAGCAAGGAAGAAGAGAAGGCAGCCTACGAACCTTCGATAGATAGAATGGCGAGTAAGGAAGAATGTGGAGAAGAAGAGGAGGTGAAATGTTTTCTAATACGGAAGAAAGAGGACGGAAGATGTAAGGAAGATGAAGCTACCCAAGGGAAGGTGAAGATGAAGGGGAGAGCATGGTCATACCGTGAAGTGGAAGAGGACCTATTAAAAGAAGATGAAAAAGAAGATTGGAGTAAAGAGATAATGCAACCTTTGGTAGAGGTAGGAGTATTTGGAATACTGGAACGAGCATTAGTGGACACAGGAAGCGATGTGACTGCAATTTCTGAATCATTTTTTAACCAGTTAAAGAAAAGGGGAAAGATGACAGAAATGCCAGCAAGTAAAACACAAATTGTCGGTGCCACCGGAAAACTAAGCAAGCTAATTCGCCAACATGTATATGTGACCATGACGATTGGGAAGATGACAGTGGACCATGATATGCTAGTGATACCCGGGCTAAGTGTTAATTGGATCCTGGGGATGGATTGGTTGGGAAGGTATAAGGCAATAATTAACTTCAATGAAGAAAGGATGGAATTTGAGAAGGGAGACGTGAAATACGCAGTGCCGTTTGAACGGAAAATAATTAAGAACAAAGAAAGAATGGAAAGACTGAAACTAATAGCAACGATTAAAGAATTGATTGGGAAGCGGATGAAGAAGATGATGCATTGTATGATCAGAGCCAGGAGGCTGGTCAACAAGAAATAGTAAAAATCGTGGATGCCATAAAACATATATCATACGGTCAAAAGCGGCAATTAGAGGAAATATTGATGGAAAACTCAACAGTGTTTTCCGATTGTCCAGGGCGTGTAAAGGGATTTGAATGCAAACTGAAGGTAAAAGATCATGAACCATTTTTTGTAAAACCTTATTCTGTACCATTGGCAAGCAGGAAAGCGGTGGAAGAGGAATTGGCAAGAATGCTTAAATTAGGGATAATCGAACGAAGTGATAGCAAATACAACAGCCCTTTAGTGGTAGTAGGTAAAAAGGATGGCAGTGTTAGACTGGTGTTGGATGCTCGAAGGTTGAATAAAATAGTGGATCGAGAAAGTGATAGGCCTGAAAATTTGGAGGAGTTACTGCAGAGGTTCTATGAGGTTAGGTACCTAACCAGTTTGGATTTAACTGCAGGGTATTGGCAGGTTCCTTTGGCCAAGGAGTCACGGCAATAAACAGCATTCCTATACGGTGGTAAGTGTTACCAGTACTGTGTGGTTCCGTTTGGTCTGAACATGTCGGTGTCTGTGTTTATACGAGCCCTGGACTAGGTATTAGGCGATGAATTGTTGCGGAAGCTCACTATATATGTAGATGATATATTGATAAGTGCAAAAACTTGGGAAGAGCACTGCACACTACTGCAGGAGGTATTGGTAGCATTGAAACTTGGAGGAATGAAGTTAAAGCTGTCAAAATCTGAGTTTGTAAAGGAAAAGATAAACTTTTTAGGACATATTGTCAGTGAGAAGGGAATAGCACCGGATCCTAGGAAGTTAGAAGCAGTAAAAAATTTTCCTACGCCAACTAGCCGAAAGCAATTGAAATCATTCCTGGGCCTTTGCGGGTTTTACCGGAAATTTGTTTCTGAGCAACTACTCAACGATCCAGCCCTAAATGTTTTGCTAAAGAAAAATGTTTCCTGGTTTTGGTCTCAAGAGTGTCAAAATAGTTTTGATAAGATTAAAAAGGAATTGGGAAAGGAAAGATACTTTATCACCCAAATTTAAAACTACCCTTCTGTCTCACATCAGATGCAAGTGATTACGGTATTGGTGTGCAGTTATTTCAGGTAGTGAGAATGAATAATGTGGAGGAAGTCAAGACGATTGCTTTTGCCAGCCGTGTATTAAATACCCATGAGAGGAACTATGGAATTTGCCAGAAGGAGGCATTGAGTATTGTGTGGGGTTTTAAGAAATTCAGATATTACCTGTGGGGTCACAAGACCATAGTATACACTGATCAAAAAGCACTGAGTTTTTTGCAGGAGTGCAAATTGCTCCACCCGCGACTCACAAGATGGGCCCTATACTTACAACAGTTTGACTACGAAATAAAGTACATAAGAGGAGACGAAAATGTAGTGGCCGATGCGTTATCCCGTTTACCTTTAGGGAGCGAAGGAGATGAGGAGAAATCTACTAATATATTTAAAATGTATTATATGAAGGGTGTTGAATACGAAAAGGATGTCAAGGAGATATGTCAGAAGTTGAGGCGACTACAGAATGTCGACGAGTGTTTAGCCCTGGTAAAAACAGAACTGGGAAGAAAGTCAAATGATAAGTTGAGGAAATTTTACATGATATATGAAGGTATACTATTCAGGAGGAGAGCCGAAAATTCTGATGATTGGAAGATTTGTTGGCCAGAAGAATATACCGAGAAGATTATAGATTATACCCATCTAAGTCATGGGCATTATGGGCCAAAAAAGTGCTTAGAAAAATTAAAGGAAATCGTGATCTTTAACAATATGGCGAGACAGGTTATATGCAGGATTGGTAAATGTGATAGATGTCAGCGAGTGAAAGATTCCACAATGGTTCAGAGGGGATTAATGAAGGCAATAATACCGTCTGGGGTATTGGACTTGGTGGCTGTTGATTTATATGGACCACTTCCCAAAGCAAAGGGTGGATTGGTGTACGTTTTTGTGGTTTTGGATGTGTTTTCCAAATATGTTAAGCTATATGGGATCCGAAAGGCGACGGGGAAGACATTAAGTAGCCGTTTGGAAAAAGATTATTTTGTGAATTGCGGAAAGCCACAACGCATATTGAGTGACAACGGTAGTCAGTTCATCTCTAGGAATTGGACAGAGTGTCTGGACAATGCAGGAGTGAAACACATAAGGATTGCGGCTTATCACCCGGCGAGCAATCCAGCGGAGAGGGTAATGCGTGAGTTGGGTAGGTTGTGCCGAACATATTGCCATAAACAGCATTCGAGATGGGCAGAATACTTGAGTAAATTTGAAGACGTGATGAACAGTGTTGTACATACTGGGACTGGATTTACACCATATGAAATTATGTGGAATCGGAAACCAGACAACATTGTGACGAGCTTGGTAAAATTTCCGCCTAGAAAAGAAATGAATAAGCAGGAGCGCCTAACACTAGTGCACGAGAACCTGAGAAAGAGAGCGGAGGAGCGGAAGAGGATATACGATCGTCGTGCAAGAAATGATGAGTTTGAACTGGGTGAGCTAGTATTGGTGAAGTCTCATGGAAGATCTAGCAGCATTAATGCAGAAATAAAAAAGTTCTTTGACGTGTATGAAGGACCTTATATAGTTGTAGGGAGACCACATCAGCACGCATATTACCTCCAGTATCCTAAATCAGGAAAGATGTTAGGATTAAGAAATATATGTGATCTAAAGTTATACCGGGAGTAGGTAAAGGAAATGAATGAATGTAACTATATATTGAAAATATATTGTGGTGAATGAAATTATATCACACAAAAATTTGACAAATTTTGGTGACAAATTGGCCGAGGGGATGTGTAAGAATACACAGACTCTTAGTTTTTTTTAAAAATAATTAATAATTAATATGTGTGTGTTGCTAAAAGTGTTTTATATCGTGTTATTATTATGTCTTAAGTATTGCATCCAAGAATTTCAAGCATCGTTATTACCAGATGAAAAGTACATTAAAATCTCTGGACACTACAGGAGGAGGAAGATCTTGGTCGTAAATAGCAGAGAAAGAAGCAGAGATCGTGTGGAGTACGGAAGTTTGGATGTAATTGAGAATTGTGTTGTTAATGTAAAATAACAATAAAAGAAATGAAAGTTTAAAATAATAATAGTAATTTTACAATGTCCACATAACATATTTTCTTTGTTTGTGTGTGAGGAATGTTTCCTGAAAGTTTGGCCGTACCTTTTTGTATCACCCTGTATAGAACCAGGAATTTTGTGAAACTGCTTTCACTGCTTGCTTTTCCTTCTGATATCTCATTATAGCTGTCCTTTGTTTTATTTTTTGTAACAAACTGAAGTGACTGTGTCTTTTCTACATTAAGTATTAGTTTGTTGGCATTAAACCACCTGTTAATTTTCTTTATAGCATCATTTGCTGTGTTTTCGAGGTTTTGTGCTGATGGGTCTTTCAACGATATGCTAGTATCATCTGCAAAGAGCACCATATATTCATTATTACCTAGTATATATGGGAGATCATTTATATAGATTAAGAACAGCAGAGGGCCAAGAATTGAACCCTGAGGCACACCACATTTAAGTCTACATATTTAGCTTACTTTACATTCCATGCTTACTGGTGGCATCTCCTAGAGGGGAATTTATTCACAATAAAAAATAATAGTTCATTAGCAAAAACAAAATCCAACTCTTAACTTTGAACTAAATCCACAAAAACAGTGAGTCTGTTTATAAATCTAGGTATACTTACAACATCGATACAAAACATATACTCACTACTGTATTTTGTATTAGATAATACCGAAAAATTTAGTTTTTGTGTTGAAATACACTTCCATATCAACAGCAATGGAAACAAACACCACAAAGGCAAGAAATCAGATCGACTGTTCAAAGGGGGATTAAATTTCCTGTAGCTTTATGTGTCATTGCCATGTAAAAGAAACCACATGCTTTTTACATTTGTCTGGAAAGTTTACGTCCAAAGCTATAGAATTTCTGCTCCAGAACCCACTTTATTTCGGTACTGAACTAAACTGATGTATTTTAATTTGGAGATTTGCGTTAATGTAAAAACAGTGGATGGTGTTTTGAGAGTGATTTAATAACTATAGATATTGTATGTAAGAACTGACTTGTACACCACATCCGGTTTAAAAATGGTAAATAATTAACGTACTAGATGACGCGTGCGAAAATTCTGCAAATACGATGAAGGGGGCTGAAGGGCGCGTCGACAACTTGGTCATTAGCGTACGATAAATAGAAATGTTGGTGGTTTGTAATAGGATGTAAGAAGAATCGCCTCATTTTATTTGTTTAGTG
Source organism: Vandiemenella viatica (assembly GCA_031002005.1). Lineage (NCBI taxonomy): Eukaryota > Metazoa > Arthropoda > Insecta > Orthoptera > Morabidae > Vandiemenella > Vandiemenella viatica. The sequence continues at coordinate 19,010,178 of JARYHS010012519.1, forward strand.
TAATATGTAAGTAATAGGTACATAAAAAAAGCAACGCCAATGAATCAGTATATTAATATCTCTGTGATATGTGCTGCTGCTATCTAGCGAAATGGATCTGAACTGTACCAAACGCGCGACTTTCAGTTTCACAGTTATTACTTTTGTCCTTCAAGGGTCAAATTCCAAAAAACTTCGTTGTTAATTTATAATTTTGCCTATTACGTGGAGGCCTTAATCTTTAAACTGATAGCTCGTTTATTGATTTCGGTTAAGAATACAGGAAGGTATGTGGTTCGTACTACAAAAAACCGCATTTTAGAACAATTGACATTTTTTGCCCTTTAATGGTCGAATTTGAAAAAATTACTTTCTTAAAGTATGATGTGACCAAAGCAGATACCTTAATCTTTAAAATGATACCACATTTATCAATTTCGGTTAGGTATGAAGTGAGATAAAGCCTTGTGACAAAAAAAAACACCTCATACAAATAATATATATGATTAATAATTGTTTGATAGTATAATGCCACTGAGTATCTATCCTTCCTTGCGTAAGATCTTCCCTTTTAAAATATGCAGATACGTGGAGCATTAGAAAAAAAGATTATTTACCGCTTTATTTCATAACTGCAGGTGGTATTTAAGTAATTCTAACTCCAACAGAAACATGATAACCCAATTTAAGGACGATTTAATTACTGACTAAATTTAGCGGCACGGGAAGAGGGGTACGAATCTCAGAGGCATCCAGTTTCATATTCATACTTTCCGAAGAGCTTTTTATTCAAAACGTGAGTGTACTTCAGTTTTTATTTAAATAGAGACGCAAACGAATGAATTACTCGCAGTTCCCGCACAGAAGTTTCGCTCCACCCTGTCTCAACTCTCTCGGTAATCTCCGGAATAATTAACAATCTGCATTTCACACTACGCCTCTCATTAACTGTGTAAAGAGCTGAAGGTACTTCCGTCGTTTCTGATCTCTTACGGGAATAGTGGTCACACGAGATGTAGCAACCGTTCACTTTCAAACAAAGTTCTCTGCCTCAGCAATAAATTATTGTATAACACGTTCTCGATACTTGTTACAATCTATACTATTATATATCTGTAAGCAAGCTGCGTTTGTCTCCTTACTGTAACGGGTATCGCACAATAAGTGCTACACCTGCACAATATGTTTCTCATATACATTAATGATTCATGCTACATAATAGGGGGGCTGAAAAGATTATTTGCCGATGATGCTAATTATTTATCGTGAAATCACAACCCAGGACGACTGCGCTTTGTTACAAGACGATATTATGAAAATAATTGCGTGGTGTAAAGATTGGCAGTTGGAGTTAAACGCTAAAAAGTTCCAAGCCATGCGTGTTAGTAAAAAGGTGACACCAGTTAACTATGAATATAAAATTAATGATACTGTCCTTAGAACGGTAGATTCCGCTAAATAGCTCACTTAGAATATTGTTGTTCTGTATGGGGTCCCCATCAAAAGGGTTTACTGGAGGCGTTAGAGAAAGTCCAAAGAAGAGCCACCCGATTCGTGACAGGTATATATAGTTGGAGGGAAAGCGTAAGTGCGATATTGAAGGAGCTAGGTTGGGAAGACCTGGAACACCGAAGGCGTTGCTCTCGACGGAAGCTAACTGAAAAATTTACGACTGAGGTATTTCGGAATGACAGCCAGGAAATATTGCTACCAGCAACATTCATATCTCGGAATGACCGCGGAAATAAGATAAGATAAATCAGGGCCAAAACCGATTCATTTCTGTACTCATTTTTCCCAAGAGCAATTAGGGAATGGAATAGAAAGGGTTTACCGGGCGAGTAAACATAAAATCCGACAGGAGTAGCTTTCGCTAAAGCGCTCCGACCATCCTGATCTTGGTTTTCCATGGTTTCCCCAGATCACTCCATGCGAATGCTGGGATGGTTCCTCACAATAACCCATGGGCGCCTCCTGCCATATCCCGTATATCCCTTCCAAAACATTACCCTTTCGGATAGGTGTAATGCACCCTCCGCCACACACTTTTAGTGAATCGCGGAGTAATAATAATAATAAGTACCGCAGCAATTTGGATGTGTTTTTCACGTTTTTTGAGCTAATTGTGCCAGTCAAGATCTGGAAAAATAGTTAATGAGTTTTAAGACCGTGGGAAGGAGCAAACAATAAAAAAAAAATTAAAAATCTTTCTGTATCGAAAATTATGAGCTACAAATAATTATGCACTTTCAGAAACGCACTACTTTAACATAAATCTAACGAAAATTCGCATAGCTGAACAAATGTTTCTGTTTAATATTTTTACTTCGAATATTTAGTTTTTCAGTTTTCTGGGCTACAGTAAATCAACGGAATGCTTGAATCAAACGTAATGATCAATACTAATATTTAATTTACTGTAGAAATGACGCGTTTCAGAGTTTGACCAAAGATGAATATACTAATCTTTGAACATGGAGGAATATTTCCTTCCACCATGTCTTTGCATTGTTTATGCAGCATTTGTCTTTGGCTGTAATTATTCGATTTTCGGAATTAGCTATTCAAACTGCTACATAATATATTATATCGTCAATAAGAATAATAGAATTTTGATATTTACGGTAAGTAACTTATTGCTTAATATGTGTGTTAAAGGGTTTTATTGCCGCTGCAATTTGATTGTGAAATCCAGGCCACATTTCAACTTAACCACAACCGCTAACTTTACATTGCAATACAGTGGATTTATTATTGCAAGTGTTTTAGCCCTGTTGCAGTTCAAAATGGTGTATTAAGAAATTGGTTAATATAATTTATGCTCCTAAAATAGACAATGTTATCATTACCCAAACTGGGCGATCCTACGATATCCGAGCTACTGAAATTTGATAAATTTTATGATCGATTCGTATATATCTCGACGAGACAAATCAAAAGTAAAGAATAATTTATATATATATATATATATATATATATATATATATATATATATATCATTCAGTTCTCGAGATATCGTGTGCCACACTTGAGGTGGTTAGGTTGAAAAGTGGCCTGGAACTCGACGAGACAATTCGAAAGTAAAGAATACCATTTTTTGATACTTCTCTTAGTTCTCGAGATATCGAATCTCAAAATTAAGGTGATTAGGTTGACATGCTGCTTGGAGCAGAAAACAAATTTGCACTAGGAACTACACGGTGAACATGCACAATAGGTGTTTTGTAATCTTACGAGCTGTGGCCGTAGGGTTGAAATACGCCCCGGACCAGAAGAAAAACGTCACCAAAACAACAAGGAATTGTAGGTACCTACAAATGATTTTTAACATTCGATATCTCGATAATTAAGCGAGATGTCAAACAAGTTTATGCTCTGCTTTCGATTTGTCCCATTGACATATTTAGGAATCAACCATTACATTTATCAAATTTCGGTGGCTCGGATATCGTAGTATTGTCCAAAAAATGTGGTTAGTGAAACATTTAATGTTTTTACGTGTATCTGAAATGTTTTATTTTGTAAGGGCCATAGGTTGAAATACAGCCTGACCCAGAAATTTCTTGCAAAAACATATGGCATGAGAAATTCAATTATTGTTAATTAATAAGCTGTTTTAATGAATGCCATGTTAATGATGACGTGTATCGCGAAGTAAGCTACTCCCGAAAACAAAACAGCTATGTGCTTGTCCAGAGTGCAGAAGGAATTTCCCGTAAACTTTTTTCTCGTGGTCCAGGCTGAATTTTAACCTATCTAAGACCTCTATAACAAAACGAGACTGTTTAGGTACCGATAATTTGTGTCAATTTTACAGTACTGGCAATATTTCGCGGTTGCGTACTCATATTTCGACATTTTTAATTTAGTATGTGGCAATTTTTCCGAAAAAGGAGAGTGCAAAATGTGAAGTGGAAATTTTGTGGAAGAAGTTGTTCCGAATTTCAAAAAGTTAGTAAAACTTTCGGAAAGAGGCAGACCACACGAATTTCTACACACGTTAAGTTCCGCGCCTGCGAAGCAGCGGGTAAATGCTAGTATCAAATAAAATCAGATAATGTTGTAAAAATGAGATATTTATTTGTGGAGAGTCTACACCCAAATCATAGCCTCCGGACTGCATGGACATCAACGGTCGAGATGGAAATTTTTCAGACCAACCATAAACTGTGGATGGCCGATGGGACTGTCAGTCGTACAGTAGTTTTTATTTATTATTAATTTACTTACTAGCTGATATCCACAACTTCATTCATGCTTGTAAAGAATTTGGATTGACAGCTACCGACATCTAACAACCATCGAGCACGATGGGAAACTTGATGCTATTACCACACACAAATGCCAGTCATCTGCGCTATGTAGTTCAGGCAGCAAAGTAAAATTTACGGACACACATTTCTTTGGACGAAATACGAAAATATCTTTGATCGACCACTTTCAACCACCATATCTCCCACACACCCAAAGTTACCGAAATTTGGCAAACGTTGTGAACGATAGGTGACTCTGTGTTACTACCACACACAAAGACCAGTGATCTGCGCTTCATAGTTTTGGCTGAAAAGTGATACCCAGGGACACATACGTTTTTTGTAGAAACTTGAAAGTGCCGCAGGTCGACCAGTTTCAATCCCCATATCTCCCACACTCCGATAGCTACCGACATCTAACCATCATAGTGCACGACAGGAGACACGATACTACTACCACACATAAATACCAATGGTCTATGGTATGTAGTTGTGGCAGAAAAGTGACAAATGCGGAGACACATGTCTTTCGTTATAATACGAAAATATCCTTGATCAGCCACTTTCAACTACCATATCTCCCACACTCCCACAGTTACTGAAATTCGGCCAACGTTGTGATCGAAAGGTGACTCTGTGTTACTACCACACACAAATGCCAGTGATCTGCGATAGATAGTTTTGTCTGAAAAGTGATGCACCAAGATACATGCGTCTTTGGGAGAAATATGAAATTGCCGCAGGTCGACCACTTTCAACCCTCATATCTCCCACACCTCCATAGGTACCGACATCTAACAACCATAGTGCACGATAGGAGACACGATTCTACTACCACACACAAACACCAATAGTATGTAGTTGTGGCAGGAAAGAGAAGTATAAGAGACACAAATTTTTGGTCCAAATATGAAATCACCCTGCATTGATCAACTTTAATCATCATATCTCCCACATCTCCACAGCTATCGGCATTCGGTCAACTTTGTGCACGACATGAAACTCCATGCTAGTTCCACACACAAACACCAGTGATCTGTGCTGCTTGGTAGTGGTGGCTGAAAAGTGAAATATTGGATAACACAAGTCTATATATATATATACTGTATATGCGATTGCTGATGGCTTTACGCCTTGCCTACGTCGTAGCCATTTTATGCTTTTATCCTTTTATAGTCGATTTTAAACTGTGAGCTTGCCAACAAAGGATAAGAAATAGGAATTCTGTAGAAGAGTTTACTAAGATCGAGAGAAGCCAGCGGAGCGATGCTTCAACTTACGCGACCTGACGTTGCTTTAGAAAAGGCACTGTCTTTCGTAACCATCCTAGCAAACGCCTTCTGACAACCATGTGTTTGTGTACGGAACTGAAGTTGTTTAATAATTGTATTCGTACTAAGTGACACCATCCAATATTCACATACAGATATGTCAGTCCCCGATGAATTTTAATAGAAAGTTGTTCCAAAATTACAGCATAATTTTTGCTGAATTTTATAAATGTTATGTAGCATCAAACGCTAAATAAATAAATTCCAATAGTAGGCTTACGGATTATTTATACATCAATTCTAATAGTTCTTACTTAAAAGGAAATATTGGATGAACATCTAACAAATAATATTTAAAAAGAGTCAAACTCGATTCGAAAATTAAAACACTGCTACTCAATGCATATCACGGACTAATTACTTTCAATGTAAATATTTCCATGAAATTAACAATTAGTTTAAAGAAAGACTAGATAAGGGATGGCCTACCCAAATGATCTTGTGGGCCATTTTAGAAATGTATCATTACTCCGCGGGCCGCATATATAATTATATATCCCCGTATTAGATATAGACTTTTTTTGGAATGAAAAATTGAAACATAATGAGTTATTATTATTGTGTTTACTAATATCCTTAAATACAAACATAGATAATATAATAATTATACAAAACGCACATTGTAAAGAAATACATAACATTAAAAATGAATTATAAAAAATATTTTGTAAACGTGTGATGAATCTCGCGGGCCTGAGATGGTAACTATCCACAAGTAGATACAATTACTCGTAATTTACAAACCCTTTTATTAGAATACCGTTTTTAGTGAGTAAAATTTTAAACTCTCCAATCAAAGATGAATTATATTCTCCCATGCACGAAAAAACAAAGACTTTACAGAATCAACTTTAAAATGAACAAAACGCATAGATATAGTAGCCCGTTATCGATATCAAAGAATGGTACTAAAAAGTCGTTATATAACATTTTGTAATTGTGCTAGGTCAACAAACCATTCATTCTGATATCAAGGTAAATTCTTCTTAACTTTTCTGTTTTTCTTGTTTGTGTATGGGATCAAGTAGTAAAAAATAAAATTCCCTTCTTCATACGCTCAATTATTTCCCAACCTTCTCAAGTGCTGCCTCAATGTTTTGAGCCATAACTGATTTTTACTAGAAGTCTCATGGTGTTTATTTAGAATTTCTGGAATTTTTTCCAATTTTAGTACTACAGCTGTACGCTTAAGTAAGGTTTCTTTTTTTCTTTAAAAAAAAAGGGAAATAGATCTCTAAGGCTCGTCTGTGGATGGTTATTATTTCCAGGGAAGACAGTGAACAAGGAATGAGAAGAAACCTTCCTGGGCTTGGAGTGATTTCGGGGAACCTCGGAGAACAGAAATCTAAATTGTCTTTCCTGGAGCGGCCAGGAATTTGCTCTCTGGATATGAGATATCTCTGACGCCCGGCAGTTCGGATTCCACGTAAAAGAATTGTAGGTCCAGCGACGACAGAGGCCTCTGGTCTTGGAAGTTCGCAAGAGGGGAGCATTGTACTGGCTTTTTTTTTTCTTTTTATTGCTGTCATCAGTCTTTCGACTGGTTTGATGCAATCCTCCATCCCTTCCTATCTTGTTCTAACCTCTTCATCTCTACATATCCCTTACAATCCACGTCCTCAATTATCTGCATCATATATTCTAAAACTTCCCTTCACTCGGATCTCCGGGAAGGGAATACATTGAGAGGGAATACCTTTAAAATATTATAGACAATATCAAGGAAGACGGCAACTACATGGTTCTTAAGAAAAAGGCAGGAGATAGAAGATCATGGAGAGCAGCCAAGTGAAAGCCTGCCCGAGGGCAGAAAACTAATGATGATGATGATGATGATATATTCTAATCTCTGTCTTCCCATACTGGCTAAGGAACGGAAATCTGGAACAGTTGGAGAAAATCACGGGAGCACCAGCAACAACAGCTGCATAGGTAAACAGATTGTTATTGGAAGAATGGCAGCAAAGGTGGAACGTTAGCATAACAGATAAATAATATTGTAGTTTAAAAAACTAAAAACACGCTTTCGTAGTAATGTGAACTAATAGGTTAAAAATAATCTTTAAATATAAAGATTTTGTTTAACAATGATGGGAAGTCCCACAATACAGGATAATTTTTTTTTTTAATAAGCTTAAAGAATAAAGTCACTGATTACAAAATTAACTTTAATGTAAAAAAGCGTGGGGTGCTATATAAGTTGTCTTATATTTTTTGTCGTTCGCTGTTTGTAAAGGTAGAGTCATTGTCAAAAGTTGTATAGAGAGCACCCCACGCTTTTTTTTTTTTTTACACTAAAGTTAAATTTGTAATCAGTGACTTTATTCTTTAAGCTTATTCAAAAAAATTAATTTATCCTGTATTGTGGGACGTCCCATCACTGATAAACAAAATCTTTATATTTAAAGATTATTTTTAACCTTTTAGTTCACATTACTACGAAAGCGTGTTTTTAGTTTTTTAAACTACAATTTTATTTTTAACTTTTTAGTTCAGATAGTTTCAAAAGAATGTTTCCTATTGTTGGCTTTTCTTCACCAATCTCTCTTTATCTTTGTGTTGTAGCTTCATTTTTAATTATTACTTCCACGAGTTAAATACAATTAAATGGCAGCTCAGCCAGAGGTCCAATAGCAGGGTAAATGTGGAAGACTACTCTTCCATAATAGTACGAAGTAATGTTTCGAATACTCACTATTCAACATCACGTTAAGTGACTGCAGACAGAGAAACCTTTCTGGATAGGAGACAGTGGAAGACGATCGTCGTCAGCAACCAAGGCTCGTAAATCACACCCGGGAAACTGGAGATGGTCAAAGTAACGAGAATAGCAGGACGTTGCTAAGAGACTGCTGTATTGTCAACGGTTCTTAAAACGTGTGCAAATTTTTTCTGTTTTTACTTTCAAAGTAATTATAATATCACGATATAGCTATTAAATTATTGTATTGTAATCAGTTATCAATACATCAGCAAAATTTCAAACAATTCGGACATCTGGAATTGGGTTAAAATAAATTGCAAAATTTCACGACATTCAACCATTTTTCTTTTGTTACTGTCAAAGTAATGAGAATAGCAGGATATAGCTATGAAATTCTTGTATTGTCACCGGTTCTTAATATGTGTGCCAAATTTCAACCAGCTCGGACATCTGGAAGTGGGTCAAAATGGAGTTGTAAAATTCCGTTACATTCATACATACATACAAGTCAAGCTAATATAAAGCGTGTAAAAAATGGACTTATGATATGTTTCCAAGTGTCCGAAAGGCTCAAAATGACGCATCTTCTCCCATCGCCTGGACTGGTACACTACATAACGGGTCATGGTCCGTAGACCAGTGAACTGCAAAGAAGAGGAATAGTGGACAGTGGAAGCTGTCACTATGGAAACGAGGGCACTCCGGAACATGTTGTATGGGAACGTGTTTCAACAGCAGAACAAAGAACGACATACCAGCAAATATTACAGGGCAGGCGCATTTTTGACATACTGCGCGACAGCGAATTATGGTACTTTCTTGATGCAGCTTGTAAGCTGGCCTCACAAGCAGCCAAAGATAGATTTTTGGCATTTAGAAACAGTCACAACTGACAGAAACAGTTTCAACTGACAGCCACCAACGACCGAGCAGTGATCATTCCTGAAGCAAGATACTCCCGGTGGATCGAAGGAGGACACCTGTACTTCCAGGAGTCACCTCCTGATGGTGGTAAGTTATTCCGAAGTGGCTGTGCGGGGAGTAAGTGTTATAAATGTGCAAAGTGAGAAACAGTGAGCCAACAACAATCTTGTAAATTATATGTGAATGGTTTGTATGTTTAATTACATGTAGCAGTATCTGTGTGTGTTTACGTGTTATTCTAATTACTAATTTATAAATATTTTTTTTTTAAAACCTAACACCCAGCAATTACATTCTTTCACATTGTTAATTTAGTTGAGTAACTGACATTCATGAAATTTGATAAGTTTTTATGTAATAAATTAGTCTTACATCCTGAACAATATTCAACTGTTATTATGAAATTAGAATTTAATCTTATGTGCTTGTTGTAATATACTGGAAATATGGGCGCAGAGTAGATACTAGGGCCTGATTATGTATCATGATATAAAATATAATTTAAAAAAATCAACTGACACCATGTGTACTAAAGTATGAGCTACAGTTGTAAGTTTTAACAGCGAACAAAAGGCAGAATAATTACTCTCAAGAAACGGTCAAACTGAAATTGTTATTTTGTTTTGTTTTTTAGTTATATGATTATGAATTTTCCACATAAATAGCAGTGACTGGTATGCTTGTTATAGATAACATGTAAAACCTGTTGAAGAATGCACATTGTTATTCACAAAACTTGCTCTCCAGCCTTTGTATGAAGAAAGACATATTTTTCGTCAAAAAGGATGGTGAACGAATTAAAAGATATTCAAGCCACAGTCGTCTAGAGTGCAAGTCTATTAATTTATGTATGTATTAAGACAGCTCATTCATGGCTTTGGTATGAACCAATTTCTTCTAATCGAGATTTTTAGACTGGGGTGTATTCAATGAAATATTAATATTGAGTTTGCAACGTAACGCCATACAGCGGTTTTTATTGTTAGACTCAATGTTTATAATGTTTTTGTACTGAATTTCTGTTTGAGTAGAGAGCAGTTATAAGATCTCTGTGAGACCTCAGTGAAGGAGAACCTTTGGTTGCTATCACCAGAGGAGTTACGCGAATTGAACTGCAGAAAGGAGCAAATCGCAAGAGGAGCAGATGCAAAAATGTAATAAATTATTATTTTATTAGGCATAATACATAAGACTTATTTGTCTATAAACAGAATTGAATTAAAATAATTGTACGACCAGTGAATTAATTTGTGAATAAGTACAGAGCAATAAGAGAAGTGTTCATGTTTAATGGAAGTTTGCTTCTTTTGCATAATATAACGTAATAATGTTACAATCAGTGTAACAAAAAAATTAATGCTGTTCTGTAGGAAAGCGCGACAAATGATAAGAAAATTCTTGGTAGACAAAAGCAGTTGGCGTTAAGCGGTGTGCGCCTGTGGCTGAGAGGAGTATACATTACAGACACCTGGAGACGGGAAAACATCCGTGCGGTCGTGTGTCAACAGGTGGCAACCACAAACAGTCGCCGCTTACTAGTGCACTGAGCCCAGGTATGTCAACCGGTCTCCTCAGTCGGTGAACCAACACTCAACATTTACTAATTAAAAAAATAAAACTTATGCTCTATATTCAGCCAAGATTTTAGTATGTTTAGTTTGAATCAATTAAGTATTTTACACTTTAAGATGGTTTTTTTTTTTTAATCTAAGGTGTAATTCCAATGTGATTTGCCATAAATGGTCATACACTTTCAATACGGCAGCCATCCAATTTAATGAAACGTGTTTCAATACATAAAGGACTCCCGTATTACATGTTACTCGAGGAAATAAGAAAGTATGAAAACTTGTCTACCGAGACAAAGTATTACTGTTATTAAGATAATCAAAATGGTTTTAATTCACTTCAGCCTCGTTCCCATACTTCAAACGCAGAATTATTATTCAGCAAAATAAATAAATTCTAACCCATCAAATATAGTTTTTTCATTTTCTATCACGTAAGGGTATTTTTAAGATCCCATAACAACTGAATGACCGGCGATAAGCGAGCAAAATCACTAAATTGTTCGTCTGTTAAAGACCAATATATTGTAAAGCCCATCAAATAAACACTAATGTGAAAAAAGAACTGTTTTATTTATTGTTATTCCAAACGCGATTATAAACTAAATATTGGGGATTTAAGAAAACTGCTGCGTTTGGTTTTTAGATACTATTGAGATGTATGAAGTGCAGCGCGGAGTGTAATCACAATCATCGGGATAAAAGTTCTTCAGGCTGCAGTAAACAAACACTCTTTCACCTAACACGTATTATTTTTCTGTAACTTGACAAGGTAAACGATCGAACACTGGTGAGAAAATACTTACTGCAACTCGTTTACCTGTGAACTACACCTTGCACTTGTAAGGAAACGCAGTCTATTAGTTTTTAAATAATTAATAATTAATGTGTCTTTTTTCCTTTGTATGTTATCCCTATAGGAAGTGTTTATAGGCAGCGGTATATTCGAATCACTATTTTGTTTCTGATTAATTTTAAGCTGATTATAGATGTATGTTGTTAAAAAATGATTTATATCGTGTTATTATTATTTCTTACGTATTGTGGCAAAGAAATCCAAGCGTCGTCATTACCAGATGAACAATGTATATGAAAATCTTTGGCGATAAACTGTGAGTGTAGAAGAAGATCTTTGGCAGAGAGAAAAAAGAAGTGCGTGAACACGGCTGGTAACACTTAAAAACTGCGTGACTGTACGTAAAACTGTTGATTAAAGGAGATTAAAACAAACTAAATGACGTTTTACTGTTTCATTTTGAAATGATGAAGAGTAAAGACAAAATGCACAAATATCTGCAATATTAATAAGAAGAGAAGGTTAGTATTAAAGCAATATAATAATTGTTTTAAAAAACATAAAAACCGCCTTAAAAAAAAGCACTAAAAATATTAAAATAACTTTATACCTTGCTTAGGAAAAAGTAAATCTAAATAGACAACATTTTACATTACTTTCATTGAAATGTTGACATTAATTAGTTATTTTTGGAGTCGGTGCCAGCTGTCAAATCGCGAAGATCGAATTACTGAAAATCTTTTGGCGTTAGAGGCGAAACGGGGAGTATGAACCAAAATTCCCTATACTTTACAGCATGTCCTGAGGCAGATAGTGTTATTGTGGGAGACAGCTTAGGGAAACAAATTAACAGTATTTTAATCTGTGGCTTGGCCTTATTGGTCATCCAGGCATATCTCTGGCGCTACAGTGTCAGTTGGTAGGTTGCATCATGCAGTAAACGCGTTACAGTTAGTATAATATAGGCGTATCATCTGTATGTTTCAGTTTTGTTGAAACATGTTTCTAGGATTAATTGTAGGTAAGCAGTAATATGATTTTTTATGTATTATTGTTATTCCTTATTGTTTTTATGTTTTTGTTTTTCTTGCTTTCGCTGGCACCGACTCCAAAAATAACTAATTAATGTCAAAATTTCAATGAAAGTAATGTAAAATGTTGTCTATTTAGATTTACTTTTTCCTAAGCAAGGTATAAAGTTATTTTAAAATTTTTAGTGTTTTTTTTGAAGGCGGTTTTTATGTTTTTTTTAAACAATTATTTTATTTTTAAATTTTTAGTGGTATTATAATTCGTTTGGTATTTTAAATATGCCGCAGCAGTTCCCATTTTGCGAATTTCCTGGTAGCTCAGAGATTAAAGCGCTTGCTTTCAAAGAAGAATTCTGTTTTTATATACCACAACCACTTCCAGAACGGGGTGAATTGGGCGTTGTGTTAAGGAATGTCATTCTATGTTTCGATCTTATCATAACATCTGTTAAAGCTACTGCTCGATAACCAAAACATGTAACATCTGGGCATTAATACATACCACTTACAGAAATCTCTCTGGAATTTATCTGTTTGCTCCGGCATCAGATAAAAAATATAGATTTTTAATTGGTTTTCACAACGTGAAATCTTGGGATCAAAGTTGAAATCTGAAGTACATGTTGAGACATTAAGACACATTTATTTTATAAATATTATGCCATGACTTAAAAATATCTTAACTGATTTTGACGGGATTTAAAACTGTGGATTTTTGTAAAGAACATTGGAAATTAAAAGGGGTGAGGGTAAAGGGGAATAGGGATTGAGCTTATGTATACCAAATGTAGACTGCCTTTTCTGATTGATTTAAAGTATATGTGTGTAAATTTCTATTGATATCAGATAATACTGTAGGTATGTGTAAAAAACAAAAACAAATAAGGGGTGTGGAGATGAAGAGTAGTTTGGTTTTTGTAAAGCTAGTGTGGTCAGTATTTTTCTCTTTGTTTTAAAGTAGGGGAGACTGGGTACGGTTGTGCCAGGTTACGGTTGTGACAGTCGTCATATTAGCCAAACTATAAGGAATACCGGGATGAGGAGGGGGTAGAGAGGAGCGGCATGCCTGTTAGAACGTGTTTCATAGTATCGCGTCAGCCATCGCGTGACATTAACAATCGTAGAGGCTTACATTATTTTTTAATAGTCAAAAGTAAGTGTATTTATTAGATTTATTTTAATAATTGTTATCATATATGTTCAGATAGGGTAATGAGTGTTTTTCCTCGTTATAAGTTAAACATTAGTAGTTAAATAGTAGTGATTAGTTTGCAAGTAGTTTATTTTGTATTGCCATGGCGATTGTTGTTTTGCGATGGAGTGCATTGGGTACGGTTGTGACATATTTTCTGGGTACGGTGGTGACAAGTAATTTTTTGTTTTTGTTGCCGAGAAAACGCTTGAGAAAGACCGACAGTTGTACGAGGCACATTAGTCACGGTTAGTTTTGCAGCAAATGACTTCGGAAATACTATCCCTCTTTTACTTATATTTCCAAGGGTTAGTTATCACGTTCATTTTGTTAGCGACGGGCAGGTAAGATCGAATGGAACTGCAAATCCTTCAGGCTGGATGCATTGTTCCTAGGATATCTCGAACATTTTAAGAAATTTTCTAATGCTTCTCCAACGCATTGAGTCTTGTTAGTGGTGGATAACCATTCCTCGCATATCCACATTAATACACTGTTTCCTCCACACTGCTCGTACAACCTGCAGCTCTTGGATGACCTGTCTTCCGACCCTTAAAAAAATCTTCTACTACTGATACTACTTGTGATGGATAGATGCGGAGTCACAGTGACAATATACGATAGAGCAGGTATTATCAAAATAATCTAGATCAAGACTTTTATAATAACTATTGATGCTACAATGCCTTATTAGTTATAAGCCATTAAGGTGTTCCCAGATTAATTTCTATTGTTATGTAAAAATTAAAATTTTCCAGAAGAAGATTATGTTACATTATGTTTGATATTATTTGAAATAATGGTGATTTTAGACCATTTTGTAGTATTTTTGAACCTGTCACTACCAACACCAAGCACTGTCACAACCACTCCTGGGATGTGGTCGGTTGTGACATTTTACCTTTTTTTTCTCATTTGTTGCTATGACTTTACTATTGTACTTAGGGACAAAACTTAACTATTTATATGTAGGAAAATGTACATTTCACTATAAAAATCACCTTTCTTCCGAGTAACTGGCATACTAAGAAAATTATGAGCGACCAAATGAAAATTGTCACAACCGTACCCAGTCTCTCCTATACACGTGCAAATTTCCATCGAAACCAGATAAAAACTGTAGCTTTGTGTAAAGAACATTTGCCAAAATTAAATGGGGTAAGGGAGTGAGTGGTAGGGTTTTGTAAACAGAATGTAGACACTATTTTTCTGTTTTTTTTATTTTTATTTTAAGTATACATGTTCAGTGGTCCATGGAAATCTGATAAAACTGTGGGTCTCTCTAAAGAACATTGGAAATTACGAGGGGTGGGGGTAGAAGGGAAGAGGGGTTCAGCTTCAGCAACCTAATTTAAACACAATTGTTTTGTATGTTTTAAAGTATACGTGTGCAAATTTCCTTCAGAATCGGATAGAAACTGCAGATTAAAGGATGTAAAGGAAGGAGCGGTGTCTGGACTCTCGAAACCAAATGTAGACAGTATATTTCTGTTTGTTTTGCAGTATGCATGTGCATACTTCCTTCAAAATCAGAAAGAAACGGTAGCTTTGTATAAAGAACATTGACAGTAAATAATCGGATAGAAAGGGGGATAGGGTTTGCATTTTTGTGAAAGCTATGTGGACAGTATATTTCTTTTTCTATTTGTTTTAAAGTATACGCATGCGAAGTTCCACCGAATCGAATCGAAATGTTGGTTTTGTACAAATACTAAGGGATGGGGAGCTAGGGTAGTTTTTTTTTATTTTTTGATCAGATATCTTATCCATAAAAATTACATATATATGTGCCAACTTTAATAAAGATCGGTCAAATGGTGTCGACTGTAGCTTTCTAAAAAGAAATTGACAAAAATCAAGGGGGTGGAAAAGAGGAGAGGGGTCATTTTTTGCAAACCAAGAGTTGGCATCATTTTTCTCTTTGTTTTATAGTAACAATTTGCTAAGTTCTGTCTAAACCGGATAAAAACTGTGGTTGTGTATAAAAAATTAAGCAGTTTAATGGGGTGAGGGGGTGGTTTTTAGATCTTTTGGTCAAACACCTTCTTCGTGAAAAAAATACATATAAGCACCAAATTTCATGGTAATCGGTCAAACGATTGCGACTGTAGGTTTTTTATAAAGAACATTGACAAAAGTTAATGGGGTTGAAGGAGGAAAGGGGTTGAGCATTGGCAAACCAAATATTGACTGGATTTTTCTCTTCGTTTTAAAGTATACATGGGCAAAGTTCAATAAAAATCAGATAAGAAATGTAGATTTCTATAAAATTAAGGGGTGTAAAGGGAGACATGGGGTGGTTTATTTATTTATTTAATTTTTTGATCAGAAAACTTCTCCATGAAAAATTACATGTATATGCCAACTTTAATGGAGACCAGTTAAATGTGTCGACTGTAACATTGTATAAAGAACATTGGAAAAAATTTACGGGGTAGATAGGGGGAGAGGGCTTTTGTTTTTTCAAAACAAAAGTTGACAGTATTTTTCTATTTATTTTTTACTACACATGTCCAATGTTTCATCGAAATCGGATAAAAAATGAGGGTTTGTATAAAAATTAAGGGGTCTAAAGGGGAGAGGGGTTGTTTTTTATTTATTTATTTATTTGGTCAGATTCTCCATGAAAAATTATATGTATATGCCAACTTTGATGATAATGGGTCAAACGGTGTCGAGTGTAGCTTTTTATGAAGAATATTGACAATAATTAAAGGGGTGGAAGGAGGGGGGGTTGAACTTTGGAAGACCAAATATTGACAGGATTTTTCTCTTTGTTTTAAAGTATACATGGGCAAAGTTCAGTAAAAATCAGATAAGAAATGTAGGTTTCTATAAAATTAAGGGGTGTAAATGGGAGAGGGGTGGTTTTTAATTTGATTTTTTTGGTCAGAATCCTTCTCCATGAAAAACTACATGTAATTGCCAACTTTAATGGAGATCAGTTAAATGGTGTAGACTGTAGCTTTGAATAAAGAAAAATTGCAAAAATTAAGGGGGTGGATAGGGGGAGAGGGGTTCAATTTTTTTATACCAAAAGTTGACAGTATTTTTCTCTTTATTTTTGGCTATATATGTCCAAAGTTTCATCAAGATCGAATAAAAAACGTGGATTTGTATAAAAATTAGGGGGCGGAGGGGGGGTAGAAGGGGTGGTTTCTCAATGAAATTCATATGGGACCACTTTGGAGGTATACCCTATCCATTTCATTTAAATCGGTTCAAAATTGGTGAAGATATCGCTGGTCATACATACAAAAAAAAAAAAAAAAAAAAAACCAGACGAATTGAGAACCTCCTTTTTTTGAAGTCGGTTAAAAATATTATACGTGGCGTCCCGTGACCCAGACACAAAACTAATTAATTAGCTTGGTAATTAAAGAAGCTGTAATCTTCGGATTCAAGAACAAAGGTAGGAGAAGAAACAAAACAATTTAAATTTGAGGAACAAAAGACATAGCGCATAAATTAAAGACAATTTTAACAAAATTAAGTAAAAATATCGAAGCTTTGTCAACGCTAATGACAAAAGTTTTATTAAAGTGAATAATAGTAATGAAATATATTAATTTAATAGGCAAACTTTAAAGTAAAATCATAAGTGATTTGTCGGAGTAGTAATCGTAAATGCTGATTGCATGAAAGTAAAGACGTGGAGAATAAATATAAAGAAATTGGTAAAAAGTGTAACGATAATGTATAAACTTGATTTTTGGCATGTTCATAGAGATAATTCATTCTGTTTTGAAATTTATGTGAAGGTAATGTGTGTGCTGATGGTCTTTGGTTGTCTATACGGCGTTGTGAATCAATAGAATCTGCGTTGATTGGTATTTCTCGTTTTGCGAAAGCTATATTGGAATTTTTTTCTGAGTTTGATTTTGGGAAATAAGTAGGTAACGTAGGGCGAAGAATTTTTGTTTAGTTTTTAAAATAACTATCGATGAAAAAGATTTGTAAGGAGCTGGGGAACGGACAATTACCGAAATGGGTGGTAATACTGGTACGTTTCATGAGACTTCTACAAGAAGAACCTATCCAATGAAGAGAGTAATTCCATAAAAGAAATGTTGGCGATGATTATGCAGGAACGACAAGAATTGAATCGAGAACTGAAGAAATTGAATCGAAAAATGCGGGAAATGAATAAAAAATGGCAGGAAATGAAACAAGGACAGCTAAAAACGAAACGAGAAATGCAAGAAATGATTATGGAAGAAGTAAAAGAAGAACTGAAAAAATCGGAACAGAGGATTGATCAGAATCATCAGCATATAATGCAAGAGTGGATCAAGGGAAGAAATTATAATAAAGCTATGGAAAAAGAAGTGGAACCAGAAGCAGAAGGCTGGATAAAGCAGGCGAGAAGAGCTTGTAAAGAAAAGCTAGGAATGGAGACCGAAGAAGACGAAAGGGTGTGACAAGAAATTGAATACAATGTCTGACAGTAGTGGACACTTGAAATGGTGGGAGTGTTTGCAGCAGATACAAGAGAACAATGAGGTTAACAATGATGAGAGGAGAGAAGTAGAGCAAAATAAGATAATTGGCCTTGCGAGAATGAACATATGGGAAAACGACTACCAGAGGATAAACCAAGAAGCAAGAAAAATAGTGAAATGAATTATACTTTCACGGATGATGATAAAGGGGATTACGAGATGGAAGCGGAAGAAATGAACGAAGAAACAAAAAATGGAGAAGATTATGAAAATGCGGAAGAAAGTGAAAAAGAGACTAGCAAAAAAGTAGAGAAGGGAGACCACGTACTTTCGACGTACAGAGTGGTGAGTAAGGAAGAAAGTGAAGAAGAAAATTAGATAAAAAGTTGGCTAATAAAGAACAAAACAGTGGGAGAAGCTGATAAGAATGAATCAACCAGAGGCAAGGTAAAAAAGAAGAAAGGGCTCGATATGTACCACGAGGGCCACAACATTGTAAATTACGAGAGGGAGAAAGGTTGCGTAGAGTGCAAGGAAGATGCAACGAAAGGGAAAGTGAAGATTAAAAAACTAATACATGAGAACCTGAGAAGAGAGCATTGGAGCGGAAGAAAATATATGACAGTCGTGCGAGAATGAGTTTGAACTAGATGATCTAGTATTGGTGAATACTCATGGAAGATCCAGCAGCATCAGTACAGAAATAAAAAAGTTCTTTGACGTGTATGAAGGACCTTATATGGTTGTAGGAAGACCACATCAGCACGCATATTACCTACAGTATCCTAAATCAGGAAAAATGTTAGGACTAGGAAAAATATATGTGATCTAAAGTTATACCGGGAGTAGATAAAAGAAGTGAATGAATGGAACTATGTTTAAAAATATATATATGGGTGAATGAAGCTAAATCACAAAAAATTTGTCAAAATACAAATTTTTGTGACAAATTGACCGAGGGGATGTGTAAGGATACTAATATTTAAAGCATTAATGATTTCATTTTCTTATGTGCTTCTTGTTTAGTTTAATATTTTTTGTGTGTAATAGTTTTTCCGTTTATTCAATTTAAAAGAAAGTTATCTCTGTGGAAATTTATATGATAATCTCTGAACAATGAACTGTGAATGTAAGAAGAAGATCTTTGGAAAGAAAAAAAGAGACGTACATTTAGATAAACGGCGAATTGTATCTGTGCGCGAAGAAGTAGTAAGTTAAAGGAAATTCAAATAATTAAATAAGTGGAGTTTTTTATTTGTTTACATTTAATGAAGGGTTCGAGCACAACGTCAGGGTCCCAAGAAGTAAATGTGCTATCGGTCTGAAATTTACTACACACGTTCCTAAATGCATATTATTTCATAAAACGGTGCATATGAAGCCGTCAAGGGTATGAAAAATGTATAAAGTTGTTTGAAATATGGGTAGCTCGTTAGAAGTAATCACGCAATAAATGCACGTTACTAGCTGTTAATATTTATTCCACGTGTTCTTAAGTCTTCATTATTGGATAAAAACTGCTTTCCACCTGCAAATTGCCTACACTTGATAAGAAGAAAATCATTAACATTTACAATTCATATGTGCCTGGCGACATATTGGATTTCAATGCTGAGATTTATTGCATGGCAGCCTACCTTCCAGGGTAAAACATGGCGCTACCGTAACGGATGTTGGATACAGAGAATTTAAGTTAGTTTAAATTTTTGATAATAGCAGTTGTGGTTAGGAACGTGTGTAGTAAATTTCAGACCGATAGCACATTTACTTCTTGGGACCCTGGCGTTGCGCTCGAGCCTTATGAAGAATACTGAAGAAATATTAATCTTCAATACTAACAGGAAAGGTTAGTAAAGTAATAATATTATATGTGGCGTCCCGTGACAGAGACGAGGAGCCACATATATAAGTAATTAATAAATATTATACACTACACATGTTCCCCCGCTTTGACGCTTTGCTCCTAATTGGCTAGTTGACTAAATTTGAAAAATAGCTCAATACTTTACCTTATTTTACTAAAAAAAACGTATAATTTTCAAATAATCGTACATTTAAATTATGTATTTTGCTTTTTAAAAAACGAATTTAAATTTACCGCGAATACGCTCAAGACTGTCATGGTGTCTTGAAAGACGTCACACCACCCGAACCAAAACAATGCAGTTGTGTATGTATAAGGCAGGTGTCAAGTGTTCTATAGTTAAAAATAAATTTCTCGTTTTATAAGTACTGTGTACTGCCCCAGTGTAAAAATAAAAACGCCAATGCCTGGTAATTGTTGGTTATGCGTCCTACATCAGGAATTTCCTTGTTCATCACTCTCTCCTGGCTAACTGTGAACGTTAATATTGCCCGTTCCCGGGCTTTGTTGGACAGTGTTTCCAGCCTGTGATCTGTAGGCTGCTTGGTTTCTCCCTACCAGTGGATTCCGTCACAGTTTGCCCTTTCGACTGACCAGCCAATAGTTTCGTTTCCAACTCTAGCTCTGAAGGACTGGAATCTACAGGAATCGCGAGAACTCAAAGTATAGCCGTCTGATTTATAATAACCAAAGTTTGACCTACGTGTGTGGGTAAATAACCCCCTCCCCAGCTGTTATTAACCTAAAAAAAATGACTGATATCTAGAGCTCGAATCATCATGACCAAAGAAACGTGCATGCAAATATGACCTTAAAAAAACGGTAATTATCACCTATAAATGACAAAATATGACCAAACGTTTCAATTTACTATACATCAAAACATGATGTTATACGTCATATATTTTATACAGCAGTGACTTTCACTTTAACTTGCTTCCCTTCATTCACTGCAGCATTGGAAAATTAAATTTTAAATCGTTTGTTAAAGTCGCATTAATTTCACATAATTTACATAAAATAACTCTTTAGTTAGTACTAAACTACTCCTCTCCAAATTCCTTTAGGTAACTCCGTAACATCGCATTTTCAGAAAAAAAAAACCAAAAAATCTGCATGGTGGTACTTACTGATCCACAGCAGATTTAACAATGACTGAGGAATTATTTTCAAAATTATTGGCAACAATGAGACACAGGCATTCTGCTGCTGCATTGTTGAGATTAAAAGAAGGGCGGAACATTAACGTTTAGAGAGTGACAATAATGAATTTTAATTCTTCACCGGTGAATTCTGACCAATTCATTGACAATTATCTTAATTGGTTCTCTTCTATAACATCTAGTGAATTCCCGGTATTATTAAAAATTACCATATTTTTTCAAAATATGACCATAAATATTATTGTAATATGACCAAAACTAGGATAATGGCCTGAATATGCGTTTATATGCTATATAAAATGCATTAAAATACAATCAGAAACGTTCAATCAGTATTTAATTCAGCATTAGGCTCAAAAATAAGACAGGATAAAAATATGACTTGTACTAAACATCCGAAACCTACTGATAACCAATAAAACAAAAGTTTTAAAATAATGTTATGTAAGAAAACCGCGCAGTGTAGCTGATTGCGTCAAGGCGTCGCGTCATATTCTGCATCGGGGGAAAGATTTAGATCCTTACCCCACGTACCTAAGTGAATCTCCATCTCATAAACTACAATCATCATACAGAACATAAAAATTAACATGTTTCACAGACAAACGGAAGAACAGACTTTCCTCGTCTAGGTTATTACATCAGGTCTAACAAACCCGTCCTTCCCTCCCTCTCCCCGCCCCCTCTCACGAGCCACATTAGCCCATGTGTCCAGCAGGGGACCCGGGTCACGTGGTCCTTAGTCGACAGTATGTAGGGGAAAAAAATATCTATGCAAGAAGCTTCCTCACTTACTTCCTCATCTCGAGCATTACTCAACCTCTGCGAAAAGCTTAATCTATGTTTTGCGGGTACTTTATTTTAAAAACCCAAAAAATTAAAATTACTTGAAAGTACACACAAATTAGCCAAACCAAATCGAATATCCATTAGCTGCAAAGCCAAAGTAAAAAACAATTTTTACAGAATCCTAATTCAAAATTAATCGAAAATGTAAAGCCAAAGTATAATCAACTGAAAGGAATCACATCGACATAGGTCTAAGCACACGACACAGCCCCCACAGAATAAAGTAAGCGCAATTTAGCATCCAACTGGCGCCATCTATCTGTCACCTTTTAAACTAAAAGGCATTAGTTAGAGGCCACACTAGACCGCATCGAGCCCGCACCATCACCGCACCGACGGTCGGCCAAGTTTTCGCTTCCCCCCGTCCTCACTGCTCCGTAGCTAGTCCGTGTGACGAACGGGTTCCTACTCCATCTTCAGTCACTTTTGACGTAAACACTTGTTTGTTTCTCGGAATTAATGTTATAAAATTACCATAAAAGTGATTTGGGGCTCGTAACTGCGACTGCCACCCGCGTGGGGGTACTTCATAATCTACAAAAATAATAAAGTTTTAAAAAGCAATCATCAAACATTTAACGTGTTTGTTTTGGTTGAGGTTCCTTTCGATTAACTCAATATTTTTTTAACAAAAAAGAATAAGATTGTTGTATATTTTAATTTAAATACTGTCCTCAAAGATTCTGTAAAATAATAATAATTTCATGTGATCTAAAAATTTCAGTCACAGAGTTTGTTATCAGCCGCGCATTACACCTCTATCGTTTGTAGGAGATTAAGAGCAATATGTTTTATCTTTGAACTAGAAGTTACGGTTATCTATGGACTCTGTTTAGTTAGTTTCGTTGTAATCAGAGACCTTAATAAAGAGTTAAAGCGTTTCTTTATAGTATTTAATACACAACATTTATGGTGCCGAAATCTCGGGTAATAAGCATTTTGTTATAAGAAGCACGATTTCCATACGCTGTCTTTGCTACGAAGATATTTGAGAGGAAGTAAATTAAACGACAGCTTCTATCCGGACCTACGACACGTAACTTCCAAACGCTTTAGCGAGCTTACTATTACAAGCATCCAGTAATTTAATTGCAGCGCAAACTTGAATGCTTTTATTTTAACATACGCGTAAGCTGCGATAGTACAATCTGCATGTAACTGTGAAACAATACAACGCTTATGCTATTTGTAAACTTGCATCGAAACAACGTCGCTACCAGCGCCATCTCTTGGCTAACTGTAGAACTATCAAAATTTACTAACGAACTGCAGCTGTTCGACATGTTGGACGAAGCTGAACAGCAACTACGCAATTTCAGGCGGAAACGGATGACAGAAAGGAGCTTAATCACGAAATTCAGTACCGCAATTAGTGACGAGACTTCCCAAGTGTGCAGACTTGAAGAAGCGTTCAGAGATCTTACCATCCTTGATGACAAAATTCATAACTATTTGTCCGACGATGAATACAACGAGGATGCGATACGTTGCGAATAATACGTGGACCTCGCTAAGAGAGCGATCCTCAAGGCAAAGCGAGCGATGGGAGAAAAACTAAACGAATCGCCTGTCTTATCTGCGACGCCTGTTCTATCTGTTCCAGCTCAACCATCAACCTCTCCAGCAACTCACACTATCAAGCTATCGGCCATTAGTCTGAAACCATTCTCTGGTGATGTCGAGACGTGGTCAAGGTTCTGGGAACAAATTCAATCCTCAATAGACACGAACCCGTCGGTCTCTGTAGTCGATAAACATGTCTTCCTGCGTGGATACTTGGTTGGAGAGCCTAAGAACTTGGTGGAAGGCATTCCAGTAACTGCAGAGGCCTATGAGGAGACAAAGAGAATTCTTGTTTCACGCTATGGGGACAAACATCGAATCATACAAGCCCATTTTGACTACTTAGAAGGGTTGAAGCCTATATTAATCGCATCCCCTGAATCATTGAATACGATATATATTGAGTGTAATCGTAGGATTCAAGCGTTGCGAGCCTTGGGCGAAAGGGTTGATGACTACGGGAGAATGTTGGCTCCAAAGATTTTACGGGCCTTCCCTGTGGATATCGTCAGACGCTGGATCATCCACGCCAGAAGAAAGGGGGTTCCCGAAGGCCACATCATGAAGCTGTTGGAATTTTTAAATGAGGACGTGGAGGGAGCCATGACGACACAGAAGATAAGAGGGGATCACGACTTAGTAATGCTTTCCTCCACAGCTGCTGCCCTTCAAGTAGCCACGAAGCAGGAAAGGAGGGGAACAAGGCCGAAGAAAGTACTGTCAGTTTGTGTCTTTTGTGAATCCCAAGGACACTGGGCGCAAGATTGCAGAAAAATCTCTGATGTGAATGAACGATTAGAGAATCTAAAGTCTGCATATATATCAATTTTATGAATAATTGTAACGCCAATGCAATTGAAATTGTTGTTTTATTTTCCGAACGCGTTTCGCTTCATTTGCGAAGGATCTTCAGCGGTTCTGTCTGTGGGTATTTATACATATAATTACATTTGTTCTATTTTACAATTGAAACATGAAAATTGTGGGTTACAGATTTAATCTTACTTACATTTTTCTTTGGTTACACATGCTTATAATTGTACAGCCTTTTAGCATCAGTTATGTTTGTAACTGCAGTATATATTACACAAGTTGGTTGCATTTTAGCGATTATTTGCGTAGCACTGTAATACGTTGAGATCTGATGTCATACGTTAGTTACTGTACATCGCTGATTAGCAGGTTTGTTTACCGTTTGTCTTCTGTTTTACTCGGTGGGTAGCGCGCTTTTAAATATGTGTTCGTGTTTAGTTTGGTGTATTATTATTATTGGCTGTGTCCTTTTGTGGTGTATGGTTGTGTTTATTATTTGTTTTTGAGTACTGTGTATAATGTTGGGTCCGTCAGGTTCGTGTATTCGTTTATTATGTTCTTTTCTTCTGCCAGTGCTTTGTGGATGTGGTAGTTTTCCTGAAATGTTAGTAGTTGTGGTTTGCTGTTGTTAATGATTAGTATTTGCATATCTGACTCTATATTCGTGGGCTGGTGATTATGTTCTAGTAGGTGTTCTGCGAATGTTGAGTGGTTATTGTATTTTAGTGCTCTTAAATGTTCCTTATATCTGGTTTCAAATTTCCTGCATGTTTGGCCTCTATATTCTGCATTGCAGTCATTACAAGTTAATCTATATATACCTGAATTGTGGAATTTATTGTTTGATGTGTTGTTTTTGATGTTTTTCTGTAGTGAGTTGTCTGTTCTAAATGCTATCCTGAGTCCTTGCTTTTTCAGAATGTTTGCTATTTTGTGAGTGTTCTTGTTTATGTATGTTAATGTGTGCCATTTTTCTGCTTTTGTTTGTGTGGGTGTTATGTTATTTGCTGTTGCATTCATGTGGGTGTTTGTATTTATTTGTTGTGGATTTGGTATAGTGTTTAGTGTTGTTCTTGGTATCTGCTTTTTGATGGTTTTGTTCATTTGGTGTATTCTGGTTTCTTTGTATCCATTTTTGGTGGCTATCTGTACATAGATGTTTCTTGTGTCTCAATCGAGGACACGGGATGAAGGTCTGCAGCAAAGGGAACAAAGTTACTTGTGCCAAGTGCAAGGAGCCACATCACGTCTCAATCTGCAGTGACAGTCAGCAGGTAACAGTAGGAAAAATTGACATCGAATCACCACAGTTCACATATCATCAGACTGCTTCTGTTCATATAACCGGCCCAACAGGACTTTGTGAGCGTACCCGCTGTATATTCGACGCCGGAAGTCAGTATGCAACTGGTAGGGCAGCTCAAGTTAGATGTGATTGACCACAAAGAACTATCTGTTACTGGGTTTGAGTTAATGCAGGCAGTGCCAAGAAGTCGCAGACTTGTCCGCTTCAGTATCGGGGGGATGTGGACTAATGCGACAGTAAATACCACTGGGTTCGAAAGCGGAAATAAGTATTCATCACATCCAGCAGCTCCACAAGACGTCCAGTCACTCACACAGCTAAGAAAACTACAGCTTGCTGACCCGAAACAAGATGGAGAAGACCTGGATATCGAAATTCTAATAGGTGGAGACCATTATTATTATTATTATTATTATTATTATTGCAGCTATATCGATCCTTTTTTCAGGATGTAGCCTCTTTAAGCCTGTTGAGCTATAAATTAGAATTTAACTCTACATAGTTTTGCTGTAGTTCTTTCCAGGCCGATCGATCCTGAGCCACCCTCTTCCAGTTCACGACTGTAACTCGACGTATATCCTTATCCCAGCGATCCGGGGGTCTTCCTCTTGCTCTTTTCAGGTTTCTCGGTATCCAATCCAGCACTATCGTAGTCCATCTTTCATCTATTTTGCGAGCAACATGACCGGCCCATTGCCATTTTTGGGTCATGACTCTTTTTAAGATGTCTGTTACTTTAGTTATTGAACGGATGTGCACGGCCCTTTTCCTGTCTCTTCTTGTAAACCCTAGCATTGCTCTTTCCATACTTCGCTGGGCAGTTCTCAGTTTTTGCTTCTTGTGGCTATTTAGGGTCCAAGTCTGGCAGGCATATGTGAAGATAATGAAAGATGAGCCACCAATTCGTCTGTCACATTCCGTAGTGCTTCTCCCATAGGAATTCGGCTGAGTTTTAAGTGGCAACAAATCTGGCAGCACAGTAAATAAAATCATGGTGAGCCACATAAAAGTAAACGAGTCCGTCTTAACCGATAATGACATGAGAAATTTTTGGGAGTTAGACGTCGTAGGAACCACGCCGCACCAACAAAGATGGATGAGTGGAAGTGATTTGGCGATCCACCAGAACTTTCTCGACTCCTACCTTATCGAGGATGGTAGAAGAGTGGTCTCTCTCCCAAGCAAGGCTGGTATAAACATACCGGACAATCACCTCAACGCTGAAAGACGGTTCCATTTATTTGCAAAGGCGACTCGAGAAATACGAAGATCTGAAGGACGTGTACTACACACAGATGCTGAAGTACATACGGAATGGTCACGTCGAAGTAGCAGAATCAGAGGTAGACGAATGTTACTACTTACCCCATTATCTGGTGAAGAGGGAAAAACGTGGAAGTATCAAGTGGAGGATTGTCTTCGATGGGTCCTCACATGAAACGAACTCGCCTTCACTCAATGACGCCAGAAATGTTATCTGTTCTGCTCCGATTCAGAACGTATCCCATAGCTATTATTGGAAATGTCTATCAAGCGTTTCTGCTGCTCTTTCTAGATGAGAAGGATAGGACTTATCCAGATTCTTCTGGTATCGAGTAACTGATAATGGTGACCATCAAGAAACCACACGTGATGTGACGACATATCGTTTCCGAAGACTTCCCTTTGGCCTGACTTGCAGTCACTTGTTGCTTGCAGCTACACTCCGCGAACTAACTGAGCATAATAAGGAGACATTTCCTCATGTTGCATCTCTTTTGGATAAGAGCACATATGTCAATGACTTCGCTGCAGGTGCTCAAAACGAAATAGAAGCAATAACGTTGTACTATGAGCTTACTTCCCTCATGAAAAAAAAATCCACTGGTCCATCGTTAAGTGGGCCTCTAACTCATCGCAGTTGCAAGAAATATGGATGGCTGAAGGACGAGAAATCGATGCAAAAACGCAAGTGTTGGGTCTTGACTGGATTACCACAACTGACACGTTTTTCATCAACCACGAGGTCCTTACAGACAAAGTAATGGAAGGTCCCACAACGAAGAGAAACCTGCTGTAGACTATAGCCACATCTTATGACCCGCTTTGTTTAGCATCTCCAGTCTCCATCACTGGAAAAATATTGTTTCAAGATACTTGGTGCATAGGAATCGGCTGGACAACGGTGGCATACGGGGGTGACAGCACTTCCGTCACTATCACAAGTGTTTATTTCCCACCTCACAGTGACTAATTGTAATTCTCACATCCACGTCTTCTGTGATGTATCGGAACGAGCATATGGAGCTGCACTGTACTCCAGGACGGAAATCAACGCCAGAGTTACGGTTCAGTTGATTTTTTAGCAAAAATAGACTTGCTCCCGTCAAGAAAGTGATATTGCCACTACTTGAACTGCTTGCAACTTTGGTGGGCACACGCATTCTGAAATACTTCTGCAATGCAACTGAATACGACATTAGCTCATCCGGCATAAGCCGAGATCCTTGAGACCATACCAGCCTTGACCTCCGAATAGTCATATATATAAATAAACCCTGGACCGATTCGTAGCGAACACAGAGAATATGATACTAATAAGCCACAGTGTGTTGTGACCATTTTCAACAAACCACAACGCGCTGTGGCCATGTTTTTCACTCAACGAACGTTTTGGGTCTTTGAGCGTAACATATATACAGGAAGGTCAAGCATCCAAAAAAGCATATGTTGTACACTGTGATTAATTGATTATAATCATTAGAATAGTATCTATATTTTTTTCTATTAACATAAATATAAGTTGATTATAACAAAATACTGCAGCCTTAAATTAACAATTGGATTTTTTATATGAAATTATTCATCAATGATCGATCACTATAATATACAATCCATATAAAAATAATGGCATAATTTCCCAAGGGGTGGTTTGATTTCAGAAATATTATTCTTGATAAAACATTAGTTGCTGACTTTGACGTAGCGTGAGCACTCGCGGTAAAGTTAATCACAGAGGAAAGAGAAACGACACTACGAAATGTCTACAACCATTGCTTCATCAGCTCTACCCAGTAGCCTACAGGAGGAAACAAAACATGAGTTTTAGGAGTTCCTGGCGGAATTCTACAGAGAGCTTCAGTTCCAAATACTGTTTTCGTTCTACTGGATCAGTGCGCAGAAAATAAAACCTACCGTCGGACTTGGACTAGAAAGAAAGAAACTGCTGATAAGCAACAGTTTGTTCCATCACCTCCTGGATCAAGAAACTGAACGAACGAAAGAGTTACTCCTGCAAATCAAACTTTTTACATTGAACAGAGAGCTACTATAATAAACTACTTGGAAAGGCACTGCAGTTTGTGTTTCCTGCTGGTATCAGCATCTAGAGAGGTTTTACTCTGAGCTGCATCTCCTCATACTTTTTCTACAGATACAAGATAAAACCTATGTCTCGAACTATCTGTAACCTGTAAGGGAAGAGATGTTCATAAGCTGACAGATGATTTCAGGCGAAAGGCAGTGTGAAAATTTTATAATTAATGGAGTTAGCGATTGACGTAAATTACCAAAGGCAATGAAGACTGACTTACCAGAAACACTGAAAGGATTTAAAACTAAAATTAGTAAAGAGCAAAAGTAGGTACCGGTGGCGAAATTTCCGTCAAAGAATTTAGGATTAAAATGTAAAAAACAAATCGTTTAAATAAAAAAGCGGCCCTATATCGCAATTAAATTTACAAAATCGTTGTCTGCTTTTACAGTTCTTCCCTCGTCTATGATTGAACTATTTATACTAACTCTCAAGTGCCAGAAAAAATGTTCTTTTTGCTAGTATTTTTCTGATATTATTATTGCTCTGGTAATGGAGGAAACACACTGCAAGACAAAAAAAAAAAAAAAAGTGAAACAGCTTCAAGCGGACGAGGAAACGAAATGAATCTTTTCGAATTGAGAGGGTATGTAATGTGATTTCATTGAATACAATATCGAGTCAAATGTCCAAGAACTTGAAAGAATGAGCCCACTTATCAGTATCATCGCCTTTGGCCTTTGATTCGTTTGGGATGGCTGTCATAAAGCTGTTGTATCCTCTCCTGAGGCAAGCTGTTATAACGCGTCCTTGATATAGTGAGTACCGCACCTGGTACGACACAGGAACTATAGAGGACGATTGTCCTGTTGAAAATGGCAGCACGATAGTGTCGCATGAGGAGACCGTATGTCCATGATATGCCCTTGTGCCGTCAAGTTTGTTTCATCATTACTACCCGTGACCTGAAGTCACACCCGATGCCTGCCCCCACCATGACGCCGCTGTGCCTCTCACAGGCCGCTGCCATACCAGTGCTACAATCGGAGCAATTTTCTCCGGAGGAAGCTGTTCGCGCCATTTCAATCGGTGACCATGTAAACATGACGGTGGTGTAATGAGCGCTTGTTTCTTTCGTGACCTCAATTGATAAGAGAGGCTAGATCTCATGTATTGTATAGTTACTGTGAATGATTTGGTTAAATATTTTGGAAATATTAAACAATATTAAAATTATATCTTCCTCCAAAGTTATTTTGTATAAGTAGACAAATGTACTTTGTGATACTGCAATTTTCATGTATAATTGATGAAATCTTATTCTAATTGATATGAACACATTTCAACCACAAACTAAGATGAATCAGTACTAATAAAGAAAAAATTAAATGAATTATCCACATATGAGAAGCTGAAACCAATATTTGAAGAAGGACACAACAAATTACGGCTACAAAAATAGAGACCAAATTTATGTCCTGCATTATGGGTCACTGTACAGAAGCTCTTGTTTTTTTTCCGTCTTACTATTTAGTAGAACGTGGATTTAGTTCAGTTATGAGCCTCGTTACAAAAATTATAAAATGACATGAAATTAGTGCTCATGGAGACTTATGGATGTTACATAAATAATTTCTTATCATCCCGTCAGGTTCATCCAGATCATTGAAAAAATAATGAGTAATTTTGTATTATAATTTCAATAGGAACTACTTTTAACATTAAAACATTTTGCTTTATTTTATTTTTACGCCTCCATTTACCACTCAAATCACCAAACGCAAATTTGTTATTTCACCCGGGGTTCACGGTCAAGTTGCTGCTATAAAAAGAAGCCCATGGGCATGATAAGTATGGAGACCACTGGTTTAAATGAACCTTCTATTTCCGCTTAAGATGATTGTTTATCCCCAGTTGAGTACACTCAAAGGCAAATTTTACTCCTTGCCGATTTGCTATTACCATTTCAAAAAATATCCACGCATTAAGTGCACGCTTAACTGCTATTTCTACAGATAAGAAAACCGAAGGAGACGAACGAACCAAAATTACCGGGGCTGTATTCACCAAGTACAGGCGAAAAGCGGAATGAGATAAAGTATAGTGATATTGCAGGTGTTACTGATAATTATTTTAACAATAATGGTAGTTAACTGTAATTAAATGAAACAATGAGACGGCTTGTTAGAATGAACTCTGGGGTATATGAGAATGAATTATGTAACGATGAGTAGGACCGAGAACGAGAGAGACGAAGAGAGAGAGAGAGAGAGAAAATATATACTAGGAAAGTAGTAAAAGGTGGCAGGGTTTCTAATATAAGGTTAACATTGTTGGAGGGAGGGGATGCATCAAGGAGTTAGTCCTATATAACGCTAGATATGGTAGCATTGTTTCCGAGGACTAACCATAACAAACACAAACCAGATTAATTCAGTTCATTCAGTTTGACGGAACTATTAAATAGATGCTCCGTAGAACCGGCTTTGTGTTTTCTTATTTTTCGGCTTCTCTAACGGATGGGGAAAAAAAATATTAAAGACGATGCATCCACTTCCTTCATAAAATTGCTACTGCGGTTAAAATAGGAATATGCAAACAAATTTTATCCTCAAGACATGATTCAATATACGAAAGTTTGAAGTGAAAAGGACATTATGTGTAAACGCGAAAAATGTGTGCAGACTTCCTGGGTTGAATGCAGAAACTTGTATCAATTAAGATGCTAAAATCTGCACGTAAGTAGTTCCTAGAAGTCAGATAAACGTATGGTTGGTATAGTAATTTGATTGTAGTGCGTGTAAATCGTTTCACGCTATGATCAGCGTTTTAGAAACACAAGTGGGTTATCCTGCTGATGGGGTCATCTAATACGTGGGAACCTTATGACTCTCAAAACACCGCCTACCCTCTCAGTGCTAGCAATATCACTCCCCCGCAATGACACTACCCAGTTACGGCGCTGTACGGATTACCCATTTCATTACAGCTCAGAAAGAATGCAAACACACCAAAAAAATAACAAAAGAGAAGCACTTTTAGTTTTAAAATATAGGCGTTTGCTAAGAAAAACTTATTACCTCATTGCCATTTGGGTAAACTTTGTTTTTCATTGTTCGAGTTTAAGGACCAACTGGCAGATAGCTTACTAGCACTCTTTTGACATTCCTAACAGGTAGTTAGATGCAGAGCATGTATTTATTCCCGTTTATCACAAGATTCCTTACAAGTAGTCAAGTAGCTTTGAGTGTCATAAACTGACATAGCATTTAGTTGTATATAAGTTTGCTTAAATGTACATACACATAAACTACTGGAGAGTAAGTGAGTCATAGAATCACAGTCATAGATGTTCATACTTCATCGTCCATTTGGCACGCAAATACATGACAATCCACACACTTATACTCTTTCGATGCACATAGGCAGGCTCCGTCCGCGGGCATTTTATTAGCAAGGTTCCTGCAGGCTTATCCACCGGGAATTTCGATTAAAGAAAACCGCATAAGGTGGCATAAGTTGACCTGGTTATTGTTTATTATAACCGCGCAGTTATCACAACTACAGCATGTGGAGAAACTGTTCATACAACGAAGGCTATCGTCCGAAAAACTAAAATTCTTTTTGAGTTACGTTTCACTGAGCACATTGTCTCTTTACTCTAATCCTATATTACGGGACATTACACAATTATAACAACGCAGCCGTCACTTCTACAACATGCGGAAAAACTTTGAATGCAACGAAGGCTATCGTCCGGAAATCAAAAATTCTTTTTAAGTGACTTTTTACCAGGCCAATACCTCTTTACTCTAATCCTAGATTACGTGAACATTTCACAGGTCAAAACTACTCATTTTACTGCTGTTCGCAAATTATCACAATTAATAACAGCCTCTAAAACGTAAAGTCTTAAGATGTACGTGAAAATAGTAACCATGGTTTCTGAAATACTTCTAAGCAGTGTTGGTTAAACTTCTACACGATTCGTTTGAAGTTCCATGAATTACGGGGATGTAAAGTTCTTAGCTTCGACCCCGTCGAACTCGTCAATCAATATTTGAATGAAATATTCTCAGTCATCGTTAAATCTGCAGTGGATCAGTGAGTAGACCTACCGCCGTGCCTAAAATAAAATTTTCTGAAAGTGCGAAGTTACGTAAGGGAATTATGAGATGAGTATTTTAGTACATAATTCTGTAAATTATCTGATATTAAAGTGACTTCAACAAAACTTAATTTAATTTGTCAATGGTGCAGCGAGTGTACGGAAGCAAATTATGCTGTCTACATGAAAGCGATACTACTAGTTAAAAAAATGATGTGTAATTGAGAACGTTTTGATGTATAGTAAAGTTAAATGTTTGGTCAAATTTTGTTATTTTTAGGTCATATTTACCCATCTTTAAGGTCACATTTGACTGCATATTTCTCTATTTATTTGGTCATAAAGATAAAAAAACAAGAGGTTAATTATGAATATAAGGTGGGGGAAGAATTGCTTCCTGAAGACTTGAATTGTAAATATCTTGGCATTACATTTGATAACAAGCTTAACTGGTCACGACACAATGGACAGGTGGTAGGAAAAGGTTTCAAGGTTCTGCACTTGTTGGAGAGAGTAATGAGGGAATGAACGAGAGAAGTAAAGGAACTGGGTTACAAAACTTTGGTCAGACCATTTCTCGAATATGGTAGTGTAGTATGGGACTCACATTTTGAGTATCAAATACAGGAGTTGGAGAAGGTGCAAAGAAGGGCTGCTAGATTTGTTCTTGGAAATTATCGCAGAATGCAATCAGTGACAGATATGATAAAGGAACTGGAATGGGATTCATTGCAAGACAGGAGGAGGATGAGGAGGGTCATGGGAGTGTACAGGGCGTATACTGGCGATGAGGCATGGAAAGATATTGCAGTAGGTATGAAAAGTATTTCATGGAAGGGAAAAGATGATCATGACCACAAGCTGGCACTCGATTTCAGGCAAGGTAAGGGTGTCAGGGATTGGAATGAGTTACCAAGGGGAATGATGAATAACCTACCGAAAACATTAAAAAAATTAAATTTAAAATTTGTAGAGGGCAAATGTAGGTGAGTGAAGGATAGCGGGAAGTTGGGTGTGTAGGGAAATTGTCACCTGAGCGTGTGCTCCATTGCAATTAAATTAAATCAGAACCCTACTTATATCCAATTGTCCTACTTCTTTTTCGAGAATGTCTGCATTATCCTTATGTTTCTTGCATTTAAAAAAACGTGGAAAAAATCGGTTAAGAACACGAAGTCGCTTTTATGTGGTTTGGCGGTTTTTCGATACCAAAATATCAGATTCATTACCGCGTGGCCTTCTGAACAAGTCATCCCGATGTTTGTCTAGAGCAAATTTTGAACATCACAGAAATCTGAATGCTGGAACCGGGAATCGAATCAACCAACGTCCCCTCCAATGGCTTACCCGTCGAACTCGGTTGCTTAGTCGCATTGACATAACGGGGAAGATTATAAACGCACATTATGTAAGTAGCTTATGATCTACCATGGTTGAACGTAAACACGAAAAGTTCCTGTCGTAATCTTTAAAATCTATACCTTTTATTGTTATAATTATTTTCAAATAAAACCTTTATCGTATTGTTTAAAATCAGGTGTTATTCGAATTTAAGTTTAACATATAACAAAAAGTTTTGAATAGCTTCACGAAGCATACTTATAAATCGAGTGTAAATAAACATCAAAATCATATGTGGTATAAAAATGCTGAATATCGTAGCATCACATAATTTTATGCAATTTTTAAAAAGTCCTAGAAAAGTTAATGATTAATTTTTTGTAAAGTATCCATGCATTCACATGGTTTTACAATAGAAAAACAAATTACAGAAGCTCATTTTTAGTCACTCTCCAATAGTTTCATAACGGCTAAATTAATCGACCGAACAACTGGTTACTAACTTAATTGATGAGAAAGGGTACAATGTGCTGAATCTATTGAGGAGGGAATCTGTAAATCTAGGGGTGCCGCTTTATTCACATTAAATACAGGATTTGGAAGGATTACAAAGAAGTAAGATAAATATGTGTGCCGAAATTGACTCAGAACAATTTCAGCAATTACATTTTAAAAAATGATTTGGGCATAATATTAATAAGCTACAGTGAAAGAATAGATTTTTTTGTATAATTTGTTTCTGTTTTCCTGTCTCTCTCTTTCTTAATGTGTGCTGACTGTCTGCAAGTTAGGATGAATGGAATTCGAGCAAAAACTACTGGCCCAATTTTGAAAAGATTTGCAGGTTATAATACGATTTGTATTAATTTGCAACCCGTGGTCCCGCAGATAAAATGAGAGAGCTTAGATTTTGATGTGATATCTAAAGGACAATAAAATAAAAACTGCTGCCGAATTTTGATGAGGTTTCAATTAATGTGGTCCCATAGAATAAGGTATGCTTTATTCTGATGTGGCACCGATAAGCTGTGCAAAAATTAGTATCCCTTTAAAGGTAAGTTACTTTCCGTAGCCGATTTGTTTATCGTGATTTGAGCAACGCCGTGCTGTCCACAGGAATAAAGAGAACTGTCATGCAGAACGAGGTCGCGTTCAGTGAACCACGTAGCCCTCGGCGATGTTGGTTTTCTCCGGTCTATACTGTCCAGTAAACAGTCCAAGCAAACGATTTTGCTGTTAACAGCCAGCAACAAACAAGTTTAACCCGAGGTGGATTCGAGTGTCCTGTTGCAGTAACAAGCACACAGCTTATTTAATGATCAAGAGTGCTAATTATATGTCATAGCAGACCGCTATCAGTGTGCAGATTGTGCCGTATGATAATAACTCGGGGAGATCAATCACAGCGGCCCTACGCTGCGCTGTTGATATTATGCATTTACATGAATCAACAGATATATCCAAACATGTTCGACACGCACAATTCTGGCGGAGCGACATGAAGCCCGATTGGAGTTAAAGGGGCAGATAAAAATGAGTAGATACGAATAAAAATTCTTATTTGCCTCTTATGGGAACTATCGAACGTACGTAATCACTTTTTAAATAGATAATAAATAGCAGTTTGTTGCAGAAAGCAATTGGCAATAGTGTACGGAAAAATAGGAATACGCTTCTCTGCTCTTACCCAACCACATGAAGGAAGCATGCCTCCATTTTTATAAACTCTATAACCGATAAAAATATCAACAAAATATAAAAACTAATCACCAGAAAAAATTTGGAACGAATTATCACCTGTTGATAAAAAATAGAAACAATGCGATACCTGTTGTAAATTATATGCCTATCCTCGATACCACTGTGGTCGGCACAAATGAAAGGGATTTCGCAGACTGTCCTTATTTCTGCCTTCCGACACAGTTCTTACCCTCGACTGTTCCCTCCACTAACAAATTAAGCAATTCCGAATGTCTTAAAGTAGGGCCCATCATCCTGTATCTTCTTTCTATGAGACTCTTTCACAAACTTCTTTCGTCAAACATTATTTTCAAAACACGTTCATTTCGTACTTTATCAGTCCACTTAATTTTCAACATCCTTCTGCAGCACGACATTTCAAATGCTTCAATTTTCCTTCTTCCTAAATTCGCAAATTGTATGTTTCACTACCACAAAGAGCTGTGCTGCGCCATTTATTTTTAAAAAGTTCTTACTAATAAATTAATATTTGAAACTAAAAGATTTCTCTTTTTCAAGAAGACACTTTTCGTTAGTGCTATTCTGCTTTTAACATAATTCCAGATTGGGCTATCAGTTATAATTTTATTTCCCAATTCAGAATTCACTTACTTCTCCGATTGCATCTGATCATATTTTTATATTTAATCTTCTTTGATTGCTATCATTTCTGTTACATTTCATCACTTTTGTCTCTCTTTAATTTATATTTAGTGCAGAATTATCGCTTACATTTTTTCATGCCATTCAGTAATTTCTCAAGCTCCCCAGACTGTTCTGTTAACAGGACAATGTCGTTCTTGTGTTCTCTGAAATATTAATAACTTGTTATTACGATTATTAACTGCAATTGAGTTCATTGCTTCATTGTCAATTTCTCAAAAAAGCTAATTATGCGTCGGATGTTTTAAATATTTTTCGCTGTTTGGAATATATTGTTCTATTCCTCCATCGACTAATTTTTTTCGCAGCATACCTTCCCCAACAAATGAAATCCATTCCACCATTTTAAGCCCAATCTGGAACGTTAATTAATAGCCATGGTCTCCTCCTTTTCGGAAATCCTTCTCAAACGTAAGCCTCAAACACCCCTGCAACTTCGTGTTTTCACATGACTTCTACCAGAGATTATGATATTGCTTTAGCGTTTGTTCGTACTGCATACCACCACCGCTTCGGCTCCTCGCTCAATTCCCTTATTTCTCCATATAGTCTACCAGTACTATTTTTGTTTTGTGCACGGCTATGAAAACCTTACTAGTTTTTACAATGAGAATAGGTTAAACTTTTTGATAAGAAAGAGTTTTATACATAAAGAACTATTATTTTTATTCAATGATTTGTTTCTGAAATTCTTAAATTAAAACAGGCGATGCTGCAGAATATACAAATACTAGATTATTATCACTATTCCTGCCACAGATGGAGAAAAGGAAACAGGAAACAGACCCCAGACACCATTTTTTTGGACACGAACCTCAACCCGCAAGGCTTAAGTCAAGAAAGAGCTTCTTACAGTCAACTACAGCCATAATATCTTCACCAGGAGCACGCCTTCTAGAACTATGGCGAAATTCGTTGCCTGAAGGGCACTGGAGGAATATCAAAGAGGCACCGGCCGCAGGGTGTAATCAGCCATATGTCATATGGAAGGCACTAAACAGATTAATAACTGAAGTGTCCCGATGCAGATCTAATATCAAAAATGGGGTTACACCACTGAAAACGCAATATGTGAATGTGCT
Source organism: Vandiemenella viatica (assembly GCA_031002005.1). Classification (NCBI taxonomy): domain Eukaryota; kingdom Metazoa; phylum Arthropoda; class Insecta; order Orthoptera; family Morabidae; genus Vandiemenella; species Vandiemenella viatica. The sequence continues at coordinate 19,048,182 of JARYHS010012519.1, forward strand.
GAGTTGCAGGACCCACAACATCTTCTGGTATATAGGAATCTACCTGAATCCTCCACTATCGACGACCTTTTTATGGCAAATGAGAGGGCCATCAGGATTGCAGAATACTGGTCGCAGTACATTTTATTGTGTTTTGTAGTCTATAAGCTTAATATTAATTAATTAATTTTATTTGTTTTGTTTCAACTTGTAATGTTATGTCCTGGACACGAGAAATAAATATATAAATTATTCCTGCGTCAAGTACTGATGTCGCAGTTCAGAGGACCACAAACCAAAAAGTTACAACTCATGCCAATCCACTTGACAGCACGTTAACAAGTTTGAAACACAGAACGAACTTATCAACTATTCCGTGGTCTCCTCGATTATGTTGAAACACCAGTCCTCAGCCACCTCCTTCCATATTACCGTCTCGAGTTACTTCTCCAAACCCAGCGACAAAATCACAGCGAGCTAAAGTAATCATACTGAACCTAAATTTTAATCTGTTGTTTGTTTTCCGTTCTCATTTTACGCCTTGCCAACGTCCAGTTCATTAGTGGTGGGAGAGGACAGGGGGCAAGGAATGGGGAGGACTTCAGCCATGAGCTTTTTCAAAGAACAATCGCGGCATTTGCCTGGAGTGATTTCGGGAAACCATGGAACGCTGTAATCTGGATTTGCCGGACGGGGGATTCACACATGCGTCCTCCCGAATGTAAAGCTAGAGCGTTACCGCTCACTCACCTCGCTTGGTTAATTTATTGTTACTCACTAAACCGATTATTTGAGCAGTACGCCTCCTTATTTTTTTGTATATTCACATGATTTGAATTCCAATAAAAACTGATATTGTAGGAACATAGGACAATATTAGAAGAAAGAATGTCCATGGTAAAGCAGACCTACGTAGGGCGCTGTAATTTGTAATTTGGTGAATAAGTCCTGAAAATTATTGCACTCATATCACCAACAGTCTTGTGAAAAATACTTCAGAATCTCTCACTTAAATATTTTTTATCACCTTTACGGATAATATTCTCCTCATTCATTTAAATATCTTATTTAAAATTTTGATGTGTTTGCCGTTACAGAATACAAATTCCACTCAACTTTATTGGGCGAATTCTGACTAACCCAGCTTATTTAAAAAAAAAAAAAAAAAAAAAAAAAAAAAAAAAAAAAAAAAAACTTTCTATATTTGTCATCGGCTTTCGTTACGACATCTGACAATGAAATTGAATCGTGTCCCAAAGAAGACTGATCTTTATGGTAATTACCACTTGTCAACCAAAAACAAACGAACTTGCTCCCAAACTTCTCGGTCATGTAGTCTCGGGGACCTAGGGACATATTTTCTCACCGCCCTCGCAAAGCGCCTCTATCGCAGCCGCCGAATCCTACCAGCTGAACAGGACCGACAGTTTACCGTGGAATCCGAACGACGGAGAGTCCTAGTTTCACCTATTAAGAAAGAAAGTGTTTCCGGAGGTGGAAGTCAGTTCTAAGACCCGCAAAACTTCCTCCCGGCACGGGGGACCTTCCGCACCGCAGTCGCGCGCTAACACCCTATGAGCCGCGAGACTAGTGATACCTCATTGATGCAATCGATGATGTGGCCACTATTAATAACTATGAGTTTAAAGGTATCATCTCGCTTTTGATTAATGCTTCGTTGCTCGTGTAATGTTTAATGTACAGTGTAAAGAGGAGTCACCTGTAGTAAGTGTGACGTACACACAATCTTCAATTCATTCTTTTAGTAAAGGAAACGTAAAGAACAAGAAAATCAAAGATACTTTCTTGGCGTTTATTGATTTAGAAAAAGCTTTTGATAATTTTAGGTGGAAGAAGATATTCAAAATTTTAAACAAGTCAGGTCTAAATATCGAGATAGTAGAATTGTTTATAAACTATATAAGAATCGAGTGACTATAATAAAGACAGGGTTGTAGTCTATCCCCGTTAATATTCAACTTGTATGTAGAAGAAGCAATAAAGAAAGTAAAAGAAAAATTTCCATGTGGCAAAAGTGTTCAGGGAAAAAAATCACTATTCTCCGATTTGCTGATGACATTGTCTTGTTAGCGGAACAGGCTGAGGATATTGAGAAGTTACTGAATGGCATGAACAAAATACTGAAGGAAGATTTTGGACTGAATATAAATCAAAGCCAGACTAAAGTGATGAATTGTAGCAGAAATGATACCCATCACGGTGGATTGAATATAAAAATAGGATCGGATGGAATAGGAGAAGTACGTGAATTCTGCTAATTGAGAACCAAAATTAAAACCGATGGCCGAAACAAGAATTATGTTAAAAGCGGAATAGCACTAGCAGAAAGAGGCTTCATGAAAAAGAAAAATATTTAAGTTTCGAACAATGATCTAGGATTTAGAAGGAACTTTTTAAAATTCTATGTGTGGAGCAAAGCACTTTAAGGTAGCGAAGCATGGACTTTAGGAATACCAGAAAGAAAGAAGAATGAAGCATTTGAAATATGGTGCTACAGAAGAATGCTGAAAATTAAGTGGAGAGACAAAGTAAGAAATGAACGAGTTTTGGAAATGTTGAGTTAGGAAAGACGTTTGTGGAAGAAGAGACAGGATGGTAGGTCATATTTTGAGACATGCAGGACTGGTTAATTTGTTAGTGGAGGGAACAGTCGAAGGTAAGAACTGTAGAGGAAGACAGAGATTAGAATATATAAATCAGATAATTGAGGACGTGGACTGTACGGGATATTTTGACATGAAGAGGTTAGGGATGAAGGATTGTATAAAACCAATCAATAGACTGATGACAGCAAAAAAAGAGATCTTTTTGTTATGACCAGTTATAAGTGATAGTGGTGAGACAGACGCACATAGAGCCCTACGTTTCCCACCGAGACTTTAAGGTGGGATAGATATGACGTAATCAGCATCATAGTGGATGTTAGATAACATTTCGCGTTGAGTGAGATTCCAGTCCGTAATTCCAAAAAATTCTCGCCGCTGTCAGGATTTCAACCCCGGCCGTGCAGTTTGTAGCTGCTTTTCTGGCGGTGCTGCACGGTTCGCGAGTTGGTTGTTTCGCGCGGCGTAACCACCTGCTAATGACAATTAAATGCACGCTGCACTGCATCACAAAAAAAATCACTCGTTTCCACCGCAGAGAAAAACACACCGCGATATTAATTAATTACTGCCTTTGGTAAATTAGCTGAAACTACAAAACAAGTCCAGTGTCTCGTTATAACCTAATTTGAAAAAATTTGTGCGGTCGATTGTGCCTTTTACCAGTACCGGATTATTCAGTTGCCATTACCACTTCTCGTGGTACGTGGACACACTGAGAAACAGCTTGTAGGGCCCTATGTGCGAATCGTTTCAATATAGTTGTTACTGTACAAATAGTTATTTTAAGCTGAAACTGTCTCGTGCAATTCAGAAATGGTATATATATTATTCAACAAATGCTTTTCATAAATAAGGGCTTCTGTAATCAGGATGAAAAGGTTACTTGCTGGGTAGAGGAATTCTTAAAAGCCAGAAAGCAATGTGTTAGAGTAGGAAATACATTATCAAAACAGTTGGAAGTAAATATGGGCGCGCCACAGAGTAATGTATTGGGACCGTCGCTGTTCATTATTCTAATAAATGACTGTGTTGATGGATTACGGTCAGAGCCTAGATATTTTGCAGATGATATAATGCTACACAATAGGATCAAAACACGCGAAGACTGTGAACAGCTGCAGGGTGACCCGGATAGAATATCTAAATGGGTAGGTCAGCACGGAATGAAGATAAATGCCAAGAAGAGTCAGCTTATTAGGTACACAGATAAAAAAGGTTATTATGATTATAGGGTGGGGTCAGAATTGCCTGTTGAAAGCTTGAAGTGTAAATATCTGGGCATAACATTTGTAAACAAATTCAATTGGGGAGAGCACATTAGTCAGGTGGTAGGAAAAGGTTACAAAATCCTTCATTTGTAGGAGAAGGTGATGAGAGGATGTACAAGAGAAGTTGGGTTACAAAACTTTGGTCAGACCATTGGGTGAATATGGTGGTGTAATTTGGGAAACATTTTGGTTATCAAATAAAGGAGTTGGGCAAAGAAGAGCATCCAGAGTTGCTTGTGAAAATTATCGCCGGACCAAGTCAGTTAATGATATGATAAAGGAGCTAAATTGGGACTCACTGGAGGAAAGGAGGAGGGTAAATTGAGTGCTGGGAATGTACAGGGCATATGTTGGTGATGGGGCTTGGAGGTATACTGGTCAATGAATTAGGAATAGTGAATGTAAGGGGAAAGGCGACCATGACCACAAGCTTGCGCTCAATTTCATGCATAAGGCAGTGGGAAAATTTTCTTTTATAGGTAAGGGTTTTAGAGATTAGAAAAAATTAACATGTGAAGTGATGGCGATGAATCCTTTATACTACCGATCTTTTTACTTATAAATCAATCTCTACGATATTGGTGACTACGTCTCGGGTTACCGCAATCGTTTTCAACTAGCAAGTCCAGTCCATTCCATTTCGGAAGTAGTCTTCCTAAAGAGACTGCTTCGTCTAAAGCATGCTGTTATGGTCCGTCGTATTAAGCCTCCTTTTTATCATATTTCTCATTTGATACTGCCATACAGTACTTTTTATTCCTAATCTTGAGAGTTATCTATAACTTTTCGAAGAAAAATCTAAACTATTATTCTTGTCATCAGTCTGAGATACTGGCAGTATCAAGGAGATTTTGAGTCAGTCAACTGCTGTTTACACAATCGTGTGCAATGGGGTCACAGAAAGCGTACAAGGCCTCGTGAATATAGCATGGTCGGTTCTTTTCCTCCGTATGTTTCTAGGAGTTCCTGTATGTTTTTACATATGACTGTGATGAAATGTTAAGAGCAGTATGTATTTTCGTATTGTGTAAATCATGATGGAAAAACTTAAGTGATCAAGCACGGTTCCTGCCCTTTCATACCTACCATCCTGAAGGACACCATGGGGCGCCAGATTTTACGTCAATTTGCTTACTCGATACACGCTACACAGATCCTTTGCAACTAACCCGTGGTATTAATACACAGTGATTTAACTGCGTGGCACCATATCTCCTACACACTTGTCCTATTCCTCCTTTCTCGAACACCAAGCATAACTACAGTATACTAGTAACACCGGCTTTCGCTTGAACAGTGTGACGATTATATAATCAATCTTATGCTGCAGCTATATACGTGAGAAGTCAGCCCAACCTTCTTTTATATTATAGCGCAAAACGCTTCGCGCTATGTTGTTGTACGGCTTCACGTATTGTCTAAAGCTATGTCATTAGACAAGATCTTAAATGCTGTCAGGTAAATAGTATGAATGTCCGATCACTTAAGGCACGAAATATCCCGGCTTTGTGTGATAATCTGGAGAAATCATAGAAAACTGAAATCTCGATGTCCAGACCTGAAAGCTGAAACTGGGTGCGGTCACTGTCAGTAACTCCCAGGATCCATCGTCTGAAGTCATGACCGAGTCAACTGGCTCCATGTAATTCTTGATTTTGATTACTGTTCGATCTTTTAAAGTTGATTTCACCTAATCATGTGTTTCAGAGTGTATAAAAGTGACAAACAACTAGCTTTTACGCTAATAACCACGATGTTGACGCACCCTAAAGCCCCCCCCCCCCCCCCGAACTAGTTTTTAGAGACCGAAAATGAGTTTCTGGAGTCGAATGTCATGACCAAGTGACATTGTTGGACATCTTACGGTCAATTTGAAACAAAAATGCATTTGTCCCATTGTGGTTATCTTCTGTTCTACATACTTAGGGTTATCCCTGAAATAACTCCTCTGTTCAACGCAGAAGATCTAGAGCACTGTGACATCGTAACAGTAAAGTTCTTTTTTTTTATCCTTGTCTTACCAGTCATATACTGTTTTACATTCTATCACATATCGCTCCAGCAACATCTCACCATTTGCTCTATCCAGATATTTTCGGCACTTATTATTCCACCTAGATATCTAAATGTATCTACTTCGCCTTCAACCCCTTGGTTTCTTTAATGTTTAATTCATTCGCTTGTTTGCTGCTAACTAGTACTTCAGTCTTCTTGATCTTAATAAATAATAATTCTTAATCTTTGCTCTAGTTTATCTTGCCACAGGTAGACACTCTATTGTAGGTCTTTTTTGGTGTCTGCTATAATTACTAAGTTATCAGCAAACAGGATCTCCCATCTGCCATCATCCCTGGTTTGCTCACTAATCACATCAATTACCAGCATAAATAGAAATGGACTTAGTGCTGAGCCCTTATGTAATCCTACTTTGATGTTAGTGTTTCCATATTGCGTATTCACTGTTGTTAAAGATCCGTCATACATTTCCTGGATCATACTGGCCATCTTTTCCGTAACTCCTTTCCTCCTAAGACACCAGGACACTAGACCGCGCTTGGCAGACTTTTATTTCCTTCCAGTGTCTTCTATTGGAATTGTCACACAATAAACAAAGGATCAGATATACTCTTTCCTTTAATAATCCTGTACTGGAATTTAGTTATTTCACGACATTTCTAAGCCTGTTGTCCAGATTCTTTCAAATACTTTCAAGAGATGTTTGGTAAGTTTTTTCCTCTGAAGTTGTCACACACAAGGATATCACCTTTATTCTCATGTATGGGCATCAGTATCTCCATTCGTGAGGCATCTTCCCTTCAAGCCATATTGTCTGCAGGATATCATGTACCCAATCTGCACCATAATCTACCAATTCTATTGTAACATCTTAGAGTCCCGTTGCTTTCCTGTTTTCATTTCCCCGACAGCCTTTTCTACCTCTTCTCTTTCAATCACCATTTCTGATCCCGACACTTTCGGTAATTCTTCTAGTTCTTCTCTGTTGTTTTCTTCATTCAAAAGCTCCAGGAAGTAGTCGCTCTATCTACCTTTACTAAACTTATCTTTCCCAAATCCTGTCCTTTCTTATGCCTTGTTTTGGTGATCCTATCGATAGCTTTTTCTGGCTCTAATGTCCCAAGTTTTTTGTACCATTATTTGATTGTTTCTTCCTTTACTTCAGTAATTGTTCTCTTTGCTTCCTTATTAGCTTCCTTGTATCTTAATCTTGCATCTTCAATTTCAGACAACTTCCATTCATTGAACAGTTTTTTCTTTACTATCAGAATATGCTGGATTTCGCTGGTCCGCCACCAGGTATCCCTATCTGTTCTTGGTCCCTCTTTGGTACACCTTACGGTTTCCTTTGCTACCCTCATAAGAATCTACTTGAAATTTGTCCATTTTATTTTAAATACATTTTGTTTCTTGTGTTCGTTATTTTTTCTCCACTACGTTTTGCTTATGACTACCTCTATTTCTTCCTTTGAGCTTCCATGTTTTAATTTTCTGTTTTCCAAATTCTGTACTTTATCTCCTTTTTATTTAGTATATCTTAAACCAGTAACCGACGTTGCTTTACTCAGGCTTCTACTGTTATGACTTTGAAGTCTCTCATCTTTTTCCTGTCTCTCTGTCGGAGCAGGATGTAGTCTATTTGTGAAGAAAAGCCTCCACCCGAGTAAGTACAGAGGTGTAGCTCCTTTTTGATGTTGGTGTTTACAAAGGTGAGCTCAATATTTCCTTTCATATGTGGGAGCGTGCATAAACCACGTAGCTCCATTTTGGCCTCCTGTGAACCCCCCCCCCCCAACCCCTCCACGTAGCACGTAGCTTTTTAACAGACTTCAAAAAAAGGAAAAGGTTGACAATTCGTCTGTATTTTTTTTTTTTTTTTTTTTTTATGTTTAGCGATATCTTCGCCAATTTTGAACCGATTTAAATGAAATTTTTTTTAGTGGATAGGGTATATCTCCAAAGTTGTCCCATATGAACTTCATTGAGAAACCACCCCTTTTACCCCCTTCAACGCCTTAATTTTTATACAAATCCACATTTTTTATTCGATCTCGTTGAAACTTTGGACATATATAGCCAAAAATAAAGAGAAAAATACTGTCAACTTTTGGTTTAAAAAAACTGAACCCCTCTCCCCCTACCCACCCCCTTGAATTTTGCCAACTTTCTTTATACAAAGCTACAGTCGACACCATTTAACTGGTCTCCATTAAAGTTGGCATATACATGTAATTTTTCATGGAGAAGGTTTTTGACCAATAAATAAACCACCCCATGTCTCCCATTACACCCCTTAATTTTATATAAATCTATATTTCTTATCCTATTTTTATTGAACTTTGCCCATGTATATTTAAAACAAAGAGAAAAATCCTGTCAACATTTGGTTTGCCAATGCTCAACCCCTTTCCCTACTTCAACCCCATTAACTTGTGTTCTTCATAAAAAGCTACATTCGCGATAGTTTGACCGATCACCATGAAAGTTGGTGCTAATATGTATTTTTTCACGAAGAAGGTGTCTGACCAAAAGATCTAAAAACCATCCCCTCTCCCCATTAAACGGCTTAATTTTTATACACAACCACAGTTTTTATCCAGTTTAGACAGAACTTAGCAAATTTTTAATATAAAACAAAGAGAAAAATAATGCCAACTCTTGGTTTGCAAAAACTGAACCCCTCTCCCCGTTTCCATCACTTTAATTTTGTCAATTTCTTCTTAGAAAGCTACAGTCGACACCATTTTACCAATCTTTATAAAAGTTGGCACATATATATGAAATGTTTTGTGGATAAGATTTCTGACCTAAAAATCAAAAAAACTACCCTAGCTTCCCTTCACGTAATATTTGTACAAAACCCACATTTTAATTCAATTCGGAGGAACTTCGCATGCGTATACTTTAAAACAAATAGAAAAAGAAAAATACTATCCACATAACTTTCACAAAAACGCAAACCCTATACCCCTTTAAGTACTTTAAATGTTCTTTACCGTCTCTTTCTAATTTTGAAGGAAGTATGCACATGTATACTGCAAAACAAACGGGAAAATACTGTCTACATTTGGTTTCTATCCGATTCTGCAGGAAGTTTGCACACGTATACTTTAAAACATACATAACAATTATGTTTAAATTAGGTTGAGGAAGTCCAACCCCTCTTTCCTTCTACACCCACCTCTCCTAATTTCCAATGTTCTTTATAGATACCCAAATTTTTATCAGATTTCCATGGAACATTGCCCATGTATACTTAAAAACAAAGAGATACATAGTGTCTACATTCTGTTTACAAAACCCTACCACTCACTCCCTTAGCTCATTTAATTTTTGCAATTGTTCTTTACACAAAGCTACAGTTTTTGTCTGGTTTCGATGGAAATTTGCACATGTATGCTTTCAAAAAAAAAAGATAAAAATTACGCCAACACTAGCTTTACAAAAACCAAAATACTCTTGGTCTCCACACCCCTTAATTGTTTTATATTCATACCGACAGTTTTCATCTGATATCAATAGAAATTTACACATGTATACTTCAATTCAATCAGAAAAGTCAGTCTACATTTGGTATACAAAAGCCCAATCCCTCTTCCCCTTTACCCCCACTCCTTTCAATTTCTAATGTTCTTTACAAAAATCCACAGTTTTAAATCCCTTCAAAATCAATTAAGCTATTTTTAAGTCATGGCATAAAATTTATAAAATAAATTTGTCATAATGTCTCAACATGTACTTCAGATTTCAACTTGGATCCCAAGCTTTCACGTTGTGAAAACCAATTAAAAATCTATATTTTCTGTGTGATGCCGGAGCAAACAGATATATTCCAGAGATTTCTGTATGTGGTATGTATTAATGCCCAGATGTTACATGTTTCGGTTATCGACCAGCAGTTTTAACATGTTATGATACGATCGAAACATAGCCTGGACCAAAATGTAAACTGACATTCCTTAACACAACACCCAATTCACCCCGTTCTGGAAGTTGTTGTGGTATATAAAGACAGAATTCTTCTTTGAAAGCAAGCGCTTTAATCTCTGAGCTACCAGGAAGTTCGCAAAATGGGAACTGATGCGGTATATTTAAAATACAAAAAAACTCTAATACCACTAAAAATTTAAAATTAAATAATTTTTTTAAAAAAACATAGAAACCACCTTAAAAAAAAAGCACTAAAAAATTTAAAATAACTTTATACCTTGCTTAGGAAAAGTGAAATAAATAAAAGTAAATGGAAAATATTTTACATTACTGTCATTGAAATTTTTACATTAATTAGTCATTTTTGGAGTCGGTGCCAGCGAAAGCTAGAAAAACAAAAAGATAAAAACAATAGGTAATAACAATAATACATAAAAAATCATGTTACTGCTTACCTACAATTAATGCTAGAATCATGTTTCAACAAAACTGAAACATACAGATGATACGCCGATATTATACTAACTGTAAATCGTTTACTCCATGACGCAACCTATTAACTGACACTGTAGCGTCAGAGATATGTCTGGATGACCAGTAAGGCCGAGACACAGATTAAAATACTATTAATTTGTTTCCCTAAGCTGTCTTCCGTACTCCCCGTTTCGCCTCTAACACCAGTAATTCGATATTCCCGTCTCTAAAGACCTCGCTGTTGAGAGACGTAAAGCAGTTAAAAAAGATCCGATCTTCGCGATGTGACAGCTGGCACCGACTGCAAAAATAACTAATTAATGTAAAAATTTCAATGACAGTAAGGTAAAATATTGTCCATTTAGATTTACTTTTTCCTAAGCAAGGTATAAAGTTATTTTAAAAATTTTAGTGCTCTTTTTTTTTTTTTTTTTTTTTTTTTTTTTTTTTTTGAAGGCGGTTTCTATGTGTTTTTAAACAATTATTTTATTTCCCTTTTGATTTCAGAAGACATTTTGTACTGTTTTCTCGTGTCAGACTGTTGTAAATTACTAACGGAGATAATTAACTGAGGGAAATAAATATCCGCATGCTGTTGTGTGTTCTGTTCCTCATTTTAACTGTGAAAAATGTTCTGAAAGGAAAGCTACTGGCCTGGCTCGGAAACCCCCCTCCCCCCACGTAGCCCAGCGTAGTCCAGCCCTCCCCCCCCCCTGGACCGAGCCACGTGGTTTGTGCACGCTCCCTATCCATAGCCTCCAGGATCTTCATGATACTTATCACTCGTTCTTCCTACTCATCCTTTCAAATCCGCTTTGATTCTGGGATATCTCTGTTGGTTTCCTCGAGACATTTCCTGAATTCATCATTTTCTTTCTACGTACATCCCACTTGAGCAACATATATCGACAAGATATTCCAAACATTTTTCTCCGCCATTATTCTTCCATTGATCAGACTGTCACTTATTCTTCTTGAAATTGTTCTTCCATTCCTTATATATGACTACTCCATCTCCGTTTCTTTCTTTTTTTGTGTTTTTTTTTTTAGTGCGACAGTAGTAGATTTTTTATGCTTCTCTCAGTTCATTTGCCTTTTTCCTTTCCACTTTTACACACAAAATGGTAATTTTTCTTACTTCCATTACATCTAGCAGCTCCCTTCCTTTTCTAGTCATAGATCCTACATTCCATGTTCCTATCCTGAGGATTTCCACTAGCTTCTTTATCTGCAGTCGTGGTTTCTGCATTACTCCTCGCCCACTTGTCACGTCTATAGGCGGATCTGCACGCACATCACTTAAACGAGATTCACTAGCAATCCTCCGGCACTCATTTCTCATCATCGCCAGTCTAGGCCGTGACAGTCAGCTTTCGACAGCTGCAAGGGACCTGATACCTGATGAAGACAGCAGGACTAGCTGCCGAAACGTCGTGTTTATTCACCACTATCAGGCTAGGCACCGGAGAGGATTTCATTGTATCATTGTTATGCTCCTATCTATTCAATCGTAACAAATTCGCCAAATATTTCCGTCGCCCGAGAACCGTATCAGAAGCATGGTGGTGAAATCCATAGTGGAAAAGATTTTTTATACAGGGCGTTCGCCGGGAAACGCAACCCTCCCAGTCTGTTGCCGTCGGCAACTTGCTCGGTCAGTGGAGCCAGCAGTTTCCGCCACACGCCACCGTGAATCACCGCACTGTTTAACACCTCCGCTGCCCCAACAGTGTAGTGCAGTGACCCTTACATTGTTAAGAACGGTTTCTTTGCATTGTAGATAGTTTGTGACTTCAGTCTCTTATTAATCAGTGTTGTGAATAAACGTTTCTTCGCGGTTTGGCTGGTTTGGAGCTTCATACTCTTACTAATCTGTACCGTGTTTGAGTGTGAGTAAAATTATGGTACGTTACAGTTTGCAACAAAGAATATTTCTCTACGATACATATGTGAAGAAGAAGTCGTTTAAAAAGTGTCGCAGTAAATTTCGTCGCGAATTTCCTGGCGCTTTACTGCCAGCTAAATCAACAATTCTGCGTCTGGTTAAAAAAGTAAGAGAAACGGGTTCATTTTTTAACAAAAAGAGACTGTCGGTCAACCGTATTCTCACAGAGGAGAAAATTGACGATATCGCTTTTCGACTAGAACAGTCACCCAAAAAATCATTAAGTCAGTTAGGGCAGCGTGTGTCTCGAAAAATGTTCAGAAGATGTGAAATGTGCATTACACAAGAGGGTCAACACTTCCAGCATCTTTTATAAGGTAAGCTAATGAATTACGTCACATTTAAATGCTTAGCACATACAAGTTTATGAAGTCTATGAAGCGTAATTATTATGAAATAGTTCGCGGCCGACGGTAGAACAATGCCGGAAGATGAGCGCTCGCTCGCCGGGAGCAGTTTCTTCCTTGTAGCGCTAACAGTGGGTTGCGTTTCCCGGCGAACGCCCTGTATTATTCTTTTGTTTATGGCTATACGCCTCGTCGACGTCGATGTCGTTAAAGCAAAGATAGGACTGGGGAAAGGAACGGGAAGGAATTTGACCATGGAATTTTGAAGGAACCATCCCGGAATTTGCCTGTAGTAATATGCATAAGCCATGGAAATCTTGATACCCGGACGGGGCGGGGATTCGAACCCGCGTCCTCCCCGAATGCGAGACCGTTCACCCGTCACGCTCGGTCACTAGAGAAGCATTCTGCCACGGGACAGCACATCCGCCGTTAGTAAGTTCCACTTTACTGAATTTTTATTTCGTCCATCTCACCATAGATTTTTACGTTTCCGTTTTCTATTTCCTTCATTATTTAAAGAAACCACCTTTTCTTCTCTAAAGTAGCAGCATGTTTCTACCACATTTGCAAGTCTTCATTAGACTTTCGACGTCGTATTTTGATATTTCTGCTTCTGCAAAGCTACTTAATTTTCTTTGTTGTCATTAATCTGCAATCATTTACTATCGAAATAAGCACAGTCAATTTTTATTTATTTTTTAGCCAGCTTGTTGTTGAAATAAAACTACATCGTCGTATTTTTTTTCACTGTTTAATTCATCAGTTCTTCTTTTGTTTTAACACTCTCATTTGATTTTTCTAGTTCAGCTTTCATTCTAAGTGTTAGATCATGGTTTGCCATATACTAGCTACGAATATCCAGTTTTTCTTCTCCCTATTTACGTCGAGTCAACGGCGGCACTGCCTATCCTTTTCTCGAAGCGATTGGGCCAATTTTGTACCACAATTTGTTTGGTCGTATTGAAGCTACATGTCCCAAATTTCTATTACGTATAGATATCAAAAATCTCAGCTAACATACTAAGTTTTATTTCGTTACTGTTCTTAGTTCGGATGTTATTAACATGCAAATTTCATCGAATTGTCACAGACTCACTGATGATCATAAAAATTCTAAGGCACTTCTCGTAGTCATAGAAACCTGAAATTTGGCACACACATAAAATTTTACCCACATATTACGAGAAAAGTCTTAGGCTTGTAAATTTCAGTACGTCAACCCCTTACCTTTATAACTTTCCACCTTTATAACTTTATGTACTTCAGATTTTTGCTGTAGAATTAGTTTGCTAAGTTTAACTAATGTGTTAAATTTTACTTCTTTCCTCTCCTTACTTTGGAAGTTCGCGAAATTCAAAATTTAATTTCGACCATGACATAATTTGTACTGAAATACTTTTCAGAATCGAAAAAGTCCGAAGTAAATCTTGGCATTTAGGTATTTGTAATTTTGATCACGAGAGACATGCATCAGTTAAAAAGGGTGGGAGACAATGTTGTAGTCTGTCCCCGTTAATATTCAACTTGTATGTAGAAGAAGCAATGAAGAAAGTCAAAGTAAGAAATGAACGAGTTTTGGAAATGATGGGTGAGATAAGAAGTTTATGGAAGAAGCTTACAGGAAGAAGAGACAGGCTGGTAGGTCATATTTTGAGACATGATGGATTGGTTAATTTGTTAGTGGAGGGAACAGTCGAAGGTAAGAACTGTAGAGGTAGACAGAGATTAGAATATATTAAACAGATAATTGAGGACGTGGGTTGTAAGGGGTATGTAGAAATGAAGAGGTTAGCACAGGATAGGAAGGGATGGAGGATTGCATCAAACCAGTCGAATAATAATAATAATAATAATAATAAAAGTTTGATAAAGCAGTGCATATAAAGCATTTATTTTATATAGGTTTATTAAAACATGGCATGCACAATGGCCAAGTCACCAGGATTTTTTAAATTCTAAATAAACCATCTATGACACCGAGGGAAACTATTCTGTTTAACAAAGTGGAGTTAATACACACTGTAAGGCTCAGAAGAAGAACTCATAACTTTTTGTCACTACACGAGCACGAGACTTGGCATATTTTTAGAAGAATTGTTTTTGTGGGATCGCTTTTTCCATACCGCTAAGCTTTCAACTACTTTGTTTTAATTATTAACTTATTGTAACATATAGTTATCTGTAATCTCTGTAACTACTAATTCAATGATTCTTCTTTGAACCGTTGCTTGGTGTTTCCACATTACTGTAATATTTATTTTTGGTAACTCGATGCATTAACTTACAACACACTATAGGATTTATTTATTATTATTGTTTAGAATAACTGTAACTGCGTATTACAAACGTTAGTTAATTTTATTATTTTATGGCCAGCGAGATTTTCACGTTCTTTTCTGCATGTTCAAACCTTATTCGTAACCTCGTCACATATTGTTTTGTCCACATACATTTCTCCTTTACAATTTTACTGACATTGGTATTAAATAATAATTGAGTTTTGGAGTATTACTGAAGAATTCATTTCATATTTGTGATGAATCTGCTGATTCATCATTTGAAGAAGAACAAATCGGAGGAGAAATTTTCGTAATCTTGTAGAGGTGTACGATTCCAGATAACCAAATTGTATACCAAGGCGTGGGTGAAGTATCAAACCATTCCGCAGTGAGTATGGGGTGAGAGAATGTGATTCTGGTGATGGTGATGGTGATTCATGCGTGGAGTTGGGACGCTCAACTTGTACCCTAACCGTTATTCGAAAGAATACGCTTGTACGAACTGCCATAGGGTTTCAGCCTCTTCGTTCTTTCATACTAATGCACTACAGACTTCTAGTCACTCAGAGAAATATACCCACACTGATATCTACACACTCAACCAAACACAAAACACACGCACCCGCACGTGACTCGAGACAGGCAAACACACACACATACACAGAATAACCAAATATACCATACACACATAGATAGACACCCACACACAGATACACAAACACGTACA
>JARYHS010012519.1:19064776-19104639 GCA_031002005.1 Vandiemenella viatica
GCATTTTGTTCATGCCATTCAGTAACTTCTCAATATCCTTATCTTGTTCCGCTAATAAGAAATGTCATCAGCAAATCGTAGCTTACTGATTTTTTCTCCCTGAACACTTATGCCACATGGAAATTTTTCTTTTGTTTTCTTTATTGCTTACTTTACATACAAGTTGAATATTAACGGGGATAGATTAAATTCTTGTCTCACCCCTTTTTTAACTGATGCATGTCTTCAAGTTTATCTACTTTTATTATGCCCACTTGATTCTTATATGATTTATTTCTACTATTTCGATACTTTAGACCTGACTTCTTTAAAATTTTGAACATCTTGTTCCACCTAACATTATCAAAAACTTTTTCTAAATGAACAAAAGCCATAAAAGTATCTTTGATTTTCTTGTTCTTTACGTTTCCGTTACTAAAAGAATGAATTCAAGATTGTGTCTACTTCGCAATTATTACAAGTGACTCCTCTGTAAATCGGTTTTCACTATACCGTACACACTGCACGAGCAATGAAGTTTTAATCAAAAAGCGAGATGATTTTGCCAGATAACTTTAATCTCATAGTCATTAATAGTGACCACGACATCAGGTATAATCAGTCTCTGCTCATTGGTTTCAGAAAATTAACTAACACCTGCATAACGTATGACGTTGACTTTTGAGACGAATAATATTGAATCAAAGTTCCATGAAATATAAAAGTAACATGCTAAAAGAAATAGAATGAGTATAATGTGGAGTATGGGAAAAATATACTGCTTGCAGTGAGGGTAGTTCCTGCCTGTATACTGCAGACATATTAGACTGATGGTTGGGGGGGCGGGCAGGGCGGTGATACGTCGTGAGTGTGGCAGGCCCGTCTCGTTGCAAGCTGTTAGGGTGAAAAATAGGTAGTGGTTAATGTTCCACCAATTATATAACAATTCCAACGACTTTCTTCAAAATCTTACTAAAAGATACGAGTATCTTTCCTTTCCGAGACCACGCTTATAGTAACAACAATGTATTACTAATATATGACTGAGTCTTGATAGGGTGATATGTAGTCTGCTTTTCACACAGAGTGCAGCAGAAGTAACGTTTACTATATGCAAGCAGGGCGGGCGGCATGTGTGATGCAGAAGTTGACAGTCTATTACGGGCTGCTGCTGACAAGCATAATAAACCTAGACTTACAACTGACATGAAATATCTGGGACTTGTAGAGCATCAACTAAGCCGAAACTTGGTTCGATCCAGATACACTCAAAGGATTCAGCAGCTAGAATATGAAGATTGATTTTGAAATATATTGTGCCATTTCTGTAACGGTGTTGTGTTTCTGCACTGTTTCCTTCACTACGTTTTTAATGTTACAAACATCCTCACAAAATTCATCCACTTCTCACAACGGGTTAGTTTTTATTTTTTTTCTAATATCAACCATTGACCCATAAGTAAAAGGGTCATCTTGCTAACAAAATGACTTGAATAAGTCGAATTTGCTTTCTTTTACTTTTTGATTCTAGCTTTACGGCTCGACGACGTCGAGTTGGTAAGAGGCAGGAAAGCACTGAGGGCGAGGAATGGGACAGAATTTTCCTGTGGTCTTTTGCACGAACCATTCCGGCATCGGCTTGTAGTCTGGGGAAACATTATTGCTTTAATTGAATTAGTGCTTGGTTTCTACAACATATAATTCAAAGCTTCTCCGCGACACGCACAACAATCTTTTATATTTTTGAAACTGTTTCATCCGAATTTTTAAAATAAATCTTATATCTTTAAACGAGCAATATATATATATTAGGGAGGTTTTTGAACAAATAGTTGTATTAAAATCAATGAGATAAATAACATACAGAATAAATGAACACTAAAAGTATTTTATTTTAATTAAAGTATTTTGAAAATACCTATTTTGTATTTAAATACCTACATCTTAAACTATTTAGCATTTTGTATTTGACATACAAAAAACAAGAAGGTATTTGTATTTTGTAATTAAATGCTTTTTACAAACTATTTTGTACATGACAGTGGTGAGTGTTGTAGGGTGCAGTGTGTTTGTTTCGTGTGGTGTATGTGAAGTCGAAAGAGGATGAATCAACGTTCAGGCTTATTCTTCAGATGGGCGGATCGGATTTAAGTCCTCAGCCATCAGACGAATCACGAGTCCACTATACACTGCCTTCAGTCCATGGCCATTGAAGAGAGGATTGTTGTATACGGTATCCCGGTAGGAATTGTGTACCAACGTCTCTACAACTTTAATTCCCAAATCCAGAATGATGAATTATTTTTCTTCACCACCATGGCTTGAACGAGCTCGTATCCGAGATTAACCCCATCGCTGACGATTTGGATATAAAGCCAATACTGATTTTAAATAAGAATATAAACTTAGAATTTAGATGAATGAAATAGGCTGAAATTTTTGTAGCAGAATTTTCATCATAAAATAATCAGTCTAAGGTTAGCAAAATAATGATAGTCAGTTATATGTCAAAATAACACTTAAATAGGAGCAGGGGACAAGTTATGTTACTGAACTATGCTAAATTATTTCAGCATTAAATCATTTAGCGTGATGAGTGAACGGCAACGGGTTGCAGTGTAATTCTGGAGGGCGCGGGTTCGGCCATCTTGATAGAGTTTTCCATGTTTTCACAAAATCACCTCCAGGAGAATGTCGGGATGTTTCCTTCAAAATTCAACGCGCGAAGTCTTTTCCACTCCTACTCCCGTACCGTATCCTGCCTCTAATCACATCGATGTCAACGAGGAGTAAAGTCATAAACGAAAAAAAAAAATCAAATCATAGTGCTAATGCATAATGTATCCAATTTTTATCCATATAACACTGGTACAAGTCATACAGTTCTACTATCTTCGATGAGGTATAAGTTACAAAGTACCTTCGATCCCCACCATTGCAAAGAAAAAGCAAATAGAAATAGTGACTAAAATAAATAGCTGTCAGTGAACATGTAAGATAATCACAAAAACTCTCAGAGTAAAGGCCAGGAAAGAGATGCATATGAAATTCTAGGAAGTAATGGCAGTCTGCAAATTACTTTACGGATCTGTTGGCTGCGTGCAAAGGAGAAACTCTTAAAGCAAATACAAACATCCGAAACGAAGTTTCCAGATCACTGTACACAGAATTAGCAATAAGGCTAGAACGAGAGGCTATAACGATAGACACACAGAACGAAATAAGGTGGAGAGAACATTTGATGCAGGCTGAAAGACTCCCAAAGCAAGCCTTGTGTTACCCGAAAAAGCACAGATGATGAAGCTGAAATATGATATTTAATCCTAATCCTAATGGAAGAAGAACATTTAACATAAATAAAATTAATTTTGTCTGGTGGAAAGGAAAGCGTGGAATCTCGTTTGTGTTTATGTCAGTGAACTTTCGTTGTAGATCCATTAATCTGGCTTTGTTTTAAAAGTAAGCGATCAATAGTCTTGACACTGACAGACAAGGAGGCTGTATTGAAACATTTTTAGATTGTTCGTTCAGTTTTTTTTATATATATATAAACAGGAAAAACTGTGAGAGTTAGGGTGGGAAGTGAAAAACATGCCAGAACCGATCGGAGCGGTGCAATATTTATAAGCCTTCGCCGACCACCAGAGCGCAACGCATTAATTACAAAGCGCCCAACGAGGCGGGCGGTTATTAATCACATTCAGATTTGTGCGCCCGGAAACGAGGCCTTGTTGAGGATGCCCGGACTGGAAGATCGCTGGCTTATGACGCCCCGCTGTAAACCACAATAAAGCTCAACACTGCACCACACGTGTTCCACAATACCTAGTGATTAATTACAACAATAATAAATTGTGTTTATGTTAATTCCCTGAAATCTGCTTTCAGTTCTCGGCGCTTTACACCAGTTTAGTTGCGGGAACCAAATAATTTTTGCGTTTCAAATTGAACACACCATGTGTAGTGATTCCACGATTTTTAATTCTGCCATTAATGTAAGGCATAGTTGCAACGACATGAAATTTAGTCGATCATAAACGGTGTTCTAGTGCTAGACAAGTTCTTATCCTCCATTTATCTTGTGTGTGTATGTCTGTTACTTCGTTTGGGTATGTGTATGCGTATGTGTGTATGCGTCTGTGTGTATGTCTGTGTGTGGGTGTATCTCTGTGTGTGCATTGAATGTTGGGTTCATGTGTGTGTCTCTGTGTGTGTGCGTTTGGGTGTCTCTCTGTGTGTGTGTATAATATGTTAGTCTTGTTTGTGAGTGTATATATCTGTGTATGGGTGTCTCTATGTGTGTATGGTATTTTGGGTTTGTGTGTGTGTCTGTGTGTATTTCTCTGTGAGTATCGAATATTGGGTTTGTTTGTTTGTGTTTGTGTGTGTGTGTTTGTGTGTGTGTGTTTGTGTGTGTGTTTGTGTGTGTGTGTGTGTGTGTGTGTGTGTGTGTGTGTATGTGTGTGTATAGTATTTTTGGTTTGTGTGTGTGTCTGTGTGTGTATGGTATGTAGGGTTTGTGTGTGTGTGTGTGTGTGTGTGCATGTCTCTCTGTGTGTATGGAATGTTCTACATCTACATCTACATATATACTCTGCAATTCACAAAATTGTGGGTGGCAGAGGGTGCTCAGCACCAAAGCTAATCTCTTTGTTGTGCATTCCAATACCTAATGGTACGAGGGAAAAAAGAATTCATATAGGAATCTTTGCGGCACCTTATTTCTCTAATCTTATCTATCCTGTCATTCCGGCTCAAATAGGTTGGTGGACGAAGTGGGTTTGTCTGTGTGTGTGTGTGTGTGTGTGTGTGTGTGTACGTGATTGTGTATCTGTGTGTGGGTGTCTATCTGTGTGTGTATGGTATATTTGGTTGTTCTGTGTATGTGTGTGTGTTTGTCTGTCTCGAGGCACGTGCGGGTGCGTGTGTTTTGTGTTTGGTTGAGTGTGTGGATATCAGTGTGGGTATATTTCTCTGAGTGACTAGAAGTCTGTAGTGCATTAGTATGAACGAACGAAGAGGGTGAAACCCTATGGCGGTTCGTACAAGAGTATTCTTTCGAATAACGGTTAGGGTACAAGTTGAGCTTCCAAACTCCACGCATGAATCACCATCACCAGAATCACATTCTCTCACCCCATACTCACTGCGGAATGAATTGATATTTCACCCATGCCTTGGTATGCAACTTGGTTATCTAGAATCGTATACCTCTACCAGATTACGAAAATTTCTTCCACCGACTTGTGTTTCTTCAAATGATGAATCTGCTGATTCATCACAAATATGAAATGAATTCTTCAGTAATACTCCAAAACTCAATTATTATTTAATACCAATGTCAGTAAAATTGTAAAGGAGAAATGTATGCCGACAAAACAATATGTGACGAGGTTACGAAGAAGGTTTGAACATGCAGAAAAGAACGGGCAAATCTCGCTGGCTATAAAATAATAAAATTAACTAACGTCTGTGATACGTAGTTACAATTATCCTAAACAATAATAGTAAATAAATAATAATAAGTAAATGCATCGAGTTACCGAAAAGAAATATAACAGTAATGTGGAAACACGAAGCAACGGTTCAAAGAAAAATAATTGAATTAGTGGTTACAGAGATTACAGATAACTATGTGTTACAATAAGTTAATAATTAAAACAAACAATGTAGTCGAAAGCTTAAATTTAGCGGTGTGGAAAAAGCGATCCCACAAAAACAATTCTTGTACAAATATGCCAAGTCTCGTGCACTTGTAGTGACAAAAAGGTGTGAGTTCTTCTTCTGAGCCTTACAGTGTGTATTCACTCCACTTTGTTAAACAGAATAGTTTCTCTCGGGGTCATAGATGGTTTATTTAGAATTTAAAAAATTCTGGTGACTTGGCCATTGTGCATGCCATGTTTTAATAAACCTATATAAAATAAATGCTTTATATGCACTGCTTTATCTAACTTACAAATACCTAAATGCCAAGATTTACTTCGGACTTTTTCAATTCTGAAAAGTATTTTAGTAAAAATTATGTCATAAAATTTTGAATTTCGCGAACTTCCAAAGTAAGGAGAGGAAAGAAATAAAATTTAACACATTAGTTAAACTTAGCAAGCTCATTCTACAGCTAAAATCTGAGGTACATAAAGTTATTAAGGTGGAAAGTGATTTCACGATAGGGGTAGGTAAAGGGTTGACGTACTGAAATTTACAAGTTTAAGACTTTTCTTGTAATATGTGGGTAAAATTTTATCTGTGTGCCAAATTTCAGGTTTCTATGACTACGAGAAGTGCCTTAGAATTTTGATGATCATCGGTGAGTCTGTGACAATTCGCTGAAATTTGCATATGAATAACTAAAATCCGTAACTAAGAACATAACGAAATAACACTGTATGTTTGCTGAGAGTGCTGATATCTATACGTAATAGAAATTTGGGAGATGTAGCTTCAATACGACCAAACAAATTGAGGTACAAAATTGGCCCAAATCACTTCGAGAAAAGGATAGGCAGTGCCACCGTTGACTTGACGTAAATAGGGAGAAGAAAAACTGGATATTCGTAGCTAGTATATGACAAACCATGATCTAAACACCTACAATGAAAGCTGAACTAGAAAAATCAAATGAGAGTGTTTAAACAAACCAAGAACTGATGAATTAAATATTGAAAAAGAAAATAAGACGATGTAGTTTTATTTCAACAACAAGCTGGCTAAAAAATAAATAAAAATTGACTGTGCTTATTTCGGTAGTAAATGATTGCAGATTAATGACAACAAACAAAATTAAGTAGCTTTGTAGAAGTTGAAATATCAAAATACGACGTCACAAGTCTAATTAAGACTTGCGAATGTGGTAGAAACAGGATGCTACTTTAGAGAATTAAATGTGGTTTCTTTAAATAATGAAGGAAAAAGAAAACTGAAACGTATGAGAGGTGAGAGGACGAAATAAAAATTCAGTGAAGTGGAACTTATTAACGGCGGATGTGCTGTCCCGTGGCAGAATGCTTCTCTAGTGACCGCGCGTGACGGGTGAACGGCCTCGCATCGGGGAGGACGCGGGTTCGAATCCCCGCCCCGTTTTGGCATCAAGATTTCCATGGTTTATGCATATTACTACAGGCGAAATTCCGGGATGGTTCGTTCAAAATTCCATGGCCGAATTCCTTCCCGTTCCTTTCCCCAGTCCTATCCTGCCTCTAACGACATCAACGTCGACGAGGTGTAAAGCCATAAACAAAAGAATAAAATAAAAAATCTTTTCCATTATGGATTCCACCACCAATAGCCTTCTGCTTCTGATACGGTTCTTGGGCGACGGAAATATTTGGCGAATTTGTTACGATTGAATAGCTAGGACCAAAACAATGATACAATGAAATCCTCTCCGGTGTCCAGCCGGATAGTGTTGTATAAACACGACGTTTCGACAGCTAGTTCTGCTGTCTTCATCAGTTGTCAGGTCCCTTATAGCTGTCGCAAGCTGACTGTCACGGCAATGATGAGAAATGAGTGCCGTAGAAATGCTATTGAATCTGCTGTAAGCGATGTGCGTCCAGATCCGCCTATAGACGTGACAAGTGGGCGAGGAGTAATGCAGAAACCACGACTACAGATAAAGAAGCAAGTGGAAATGCTCAGGATAGGAACATGGACTGTAGGGTCTATGACTTGAAAAGGAAGAGAGCTGGTAGTTGTAATGGAAGAATGAAAAATTGCCATTTTGTGTGTAAAAGTGGAAAGGAAAAAGGCAAAAGAACTGTGAGAAAGATACAAAATCTACTACTATCGCACTAAAAAAAAAAAAAAACAGAAACGGAGATGGAGTAGTCATAAATAACGAGGGAAGAACAATTTCAAGAACAATGAGTGACAGTCTGATCAATGATCAATGTACGAATAATGGCGAAGAAAACTGTTTGAAATATCTTGTCGGTATATGCTGCTCAAGTGGGATGTACGTAGAAAGAAAATGATAAATTCAGGAAATGTTTCGAGGAAACCAACAGAGATATCCCAGAATCAATGCGGATTTGAAAGGATTAGTAGGAAGAACGAGTGATAAGTATCATGAAGACCCTGCAGGCTATGGATATAGGGAAGCAAATACTGAGCTCACCTTTGTAAACACCAACCTCGAGAAAAAGGAGCTACACCTCTGTACTTACTCGGGTGGAGGCGTTTCTTCACAAATAGAATACATCCTTCTCCGACAGAGAGACATGAAAAAGATGAGAGACTTCAAAGTTATAACAGTAGAAGCCTGCGTAAAGCAACGTCGGTTACTGGTATAAGATATACTAAAGAAAAAAGGAGATAAAGTATAGAACTTGAAAAAATAGAAAATTTAAACATGGAAGCTCAAAAGGGGGAAATAGAGGTAGTTATAAGCAAAACGTAGTGGAAGAAAAATAACGAAAACAAGAAACAAAATGTACTGAAAATAAAATGGAAAAATTTCAAGTATATTCTTACGAGGGCAGCAAAGATAATGGTAGCGGGTACCAAAGAGGGTCCCAAAACACACGGAGATACCTGGTGGTGGACCAGCGAAATCCAGCATATTCTGAGAGTCAAGAAAAAATTGTTCAAGGAATGGAAGTTGTCTGATACTGAAGATGCAAGTTTAAGAAATAAGGAAGCTAATAAGGCAGCAAAGAGAACAATTACTAAAGTGAAAGAAGAAACAATCAAAGAATGGCACAAAAAACTTGGGACATTAGAGAGAGAAAAGGCTATCTATAGGATCACTAAAACAAGGCATAAGAAAGGACCGGATTCGGGAAAGATATGTTTATTAGAGGACAACAACGATAAATTTATCCCTAAAATTGACAAGATTCAAGATAGGTAGAGCGACTACTTCTGGAGCTTTTGAATGAAGAAAACAACACAGAAGAACTAGAAGAAATACCGAAAGTGTCGGGACTAGAAATGGTGATTCAAGAGAAGAGGAAAGGCTGTCGGGGAAATGAAAACAGCAAAAGCAACGGGACTCTCAGATGTTACAATAGAACTGGTAAAGGCATTGGTAAATTGGTAGAATTGGTGTAGATTGGGTACATGATATCCTGCAGACAATATGGCTTGAAGGGAAGATGCCTCACTAATGGAGATACTGATGCCCATACATGAGAATAAAGGTGATATCCCTGTGTGTGGCAACTTCAGAGGAAAAATCTTACCGATCATCTCTTGAAAGTATTTGAAAGACCCTGGACAACAGGCTTAGAAATGTCGTGCAAATAATTAAATTCCAGTACAGGATTATGAAAGGAAAGAGTACAACTGATCCTTTGTTTATTGTGCGGCAATTCCAATAGAAGACACTGGAAGGAAATAAAAGTCTGCCACAGCTCGATCTAGTGTCCTGGTGTCTTAGGAGGAAAGGAGTTACGTAAAAGATGGCCAGTATGATCTAGGAAATGTATGACGGGTCTTTAACAACAGTGAGTACACGATATGGAAACACTAAGGCGTTAAACATCACATTAGGATTACATCAGGGCTCAGCACTAAGTCCGTTTCTATTTATGCTGGTAATTGATGTGATTAGTGAGTAAACCAGGGATGATGGCAGATGGGAGATCCTGTTTGCTGATGACTTAGTAATTATAGCAGACACGAAAGAAGATCTACAACAGAGAGTCTGACTGTGGCAAGATAAAACAGAGGAAAGGGTATTAAGATCAAGAAGACTGATGTACTGGTTAGCAGGAAACAAGCGAGTGAAATAAACATTAAGCACACCAAGGAGTTGAAGCCGAAGTAGATACATTTAGATATCTAGGTGGAATAATAAGTGCCACAAACAGCTGGATGGAGCAAATGGTGTGATGTTGCTGGAGTGATATGTGATAAAAGGATGCCGAAAAGTAAAACAATATATGACTGTGGTAAGACAAGGATAAAATGGAAGGACTAGTTAAGAAGGACCTCCAGAACATAGGCCGCTGTAGACCGTGAAAGTTGGAGCAAGCCTAACCCTAATGTTGGGAAAAGGTACGGAGAAGAAGAATAAATTTAGAACTGTTCCAAAAAAAGGACTTTACTGTTACCATGTCACAGCGCTCTTGATCTTCAGCGTTGCACAGAGGCGTTACTTCAGGGATAACCCTCAGTATGTAGAACAGAAAAATAACCACAATGTGAAAAATGCATTTTTGTTTCAAATTGACCCTAAGATGTCCAACAATGTCACTTGGTCATGATATTCGACTCCAGAAACTCACTTTCGGTCTCTAAAAACTAGTTCGGGGGAGGGGGGGGGGCTTTAGGGCGCGTCAACATCGTGGTTATTAGCCTAAAAACTAGTTGTTTGTCGCTTTTACACATGATTGGGTGAAATCAACTTTAAAAGATCCAACAGTAATCAAAATCAAGAATTACATGGGGGCAGTTGATTCGGCCATGACCACAGACCATGGATCCTGGGAGTTACTGACTAGTGACCGCACCCAGCTTCAGCTTTCAGGTGTGGACATCGAGATTTCAGTTTTCTATGATTTCTCCAAATTATCACACAAATGCCGGGATATTTCGTGCATTAACTGATCGGACATTCATACTATTTACCTGACAGCATTTAAGATCCGGTCTAATGACATAGCTTTAGACAATACGTGAAGCAGTACAACAACATAGCGCGAAGCGTTTTGCGCCATAATATAAAAGAAGGTTGAGCTTATTTCTCACGTATATAGATGCAGCATAAGGTTGATTATTCCATAATCGTCACACTGTTCAAGCGAAAGCCGACGTTACTAGTATTTTGTAGTTATGCTTGGTGATCAAGAAAGGAGGAACAGTACAAGTGTGTAGGAAATATGGTGCCACGCAGTTAAATCACTGTTTATTAATACCACGGGTTAATTCCAAAGGATCTGTGTAGCGCGTATCGAGTAAGCAAATTGACGTAAAATCTGGCGCCCCATGGTGTCCTTCAGGAAGGTAGGCATGAAAGGGCAGGAACCGTCTTTAAGCACCTACGTTTATCAATCATGATTTACACAATACGAAAATACACTCTGATCTTAACAAGTCGTCACAGTCATATGTAAACACATACAGGAACACCTAGAAACACACGGAGGAAAAGAACCGACCATCCTATATTCACGAGGCTTTGTACGCTTTCTGTGACCCCATAGCGCACGATAGTGTAAACAGCAATTGACTACCTCAAAATCTCCTTGATACTGCCAGTATATGAGACTGATGACAAGAATCATAGTTTAGATTTTTCTTCGAAAAGTTATAGATAACTCTCAAGATTAGGAATAAAAAGTACTGTATGGCAGTATCAAATGAGAAATATGATAAAAAGGAGGCTTCATACGACGGACCATAACTGCATGCTTTAGACGAAGCAGTCTCTTTTGGAAGACTACTTCCGAAATGGAATGGATTGGACTTGCTAATTGAAAACGATTGCGATCACCCGAGACGTAGTCACCAATATCGTAGAGATTGATTTATCAGTAAAAACAGTGGTAGTATATAGGATTAATCGCCATCACTTCACTTGTTAATTTGTTCCATTCCCTGACACCCTTACCGACAAAAGAAAATTTTTCCACACCCTTATGCATGAAATCAAGTGCAAGCTTGTGGTCATGGTCGCCTTTCCCCTTACATGCACTATTCCTAATTCTTTGACCAGTATCCCTCCAAGCCACCATCACCAACATATGCCCCGTACATTCCCAGCACTCAATTTACTCTCCTCCTTTCCTCCAATGAGTCCCAATTTAGCTCCTTTATCATATCATTTACTGACTTGGTCCGGTGATAATTTTCACAAGCAACTCTACCTCTTCTTTGCCCAACTCCTTTATTTGATAACCAAAATGTTTCCCAAATTACACGACCATATTCACCCAATAGTCTGACCAATGTTTTGTAAGCCAACTCCCTAACTTCTCTGGTACATCCTCTCATCATCCTCTCCTGCAAATGAAGGATTTTGTAACCTTTTCCTACCACCTGCCCAATGTGCTTTCCCCAATTTAATTTGTTTACAAACGTTATGCCAAGATATTTAAACTTCAAGCTTTCAACAGGCAATTCTGACCCCACCCTAAAATCATAATTAACCTTTTTTATCTGTGTACCTAATAAGCTGAATCTTCTTGGCATTTATCTTCATTCCATGCTAACCTTCCCATTTAGATATTCTATCCAGGTCACCCTGCAGCTGTTCACAGTCTTCATCTGTTTTGATCCTATTGTATAACATTATATCATCTGCAAAATATCTAGACTCTGACCGTAAGCCATCAACACAGTCATTTATTAGAATAATGAACAGCAACGGTCCCAATACATTACTCTGTGGCGCACCCATATTTACTTCCACCTGTTTTGATAATGTATTTCTACTCTAACACATTGCTTTCAGGCTTTTAAGAATTCCTCTACCCAGCAAGTAACCTTTTCATCCTGATTACAGAAGCCCTTATTACTGAAAAGCATTTGTTGAATAATACATATACCATTTCTGAATTGCACGAGACAGTTTCAGCTTAAAATAACTATTTGGACAGTAACAACTGTATTGAAACGATTCGCACATAGGGCCCTACAATCTGTTTCTCAGCGTGTCCACGTACCACGAGGAGTGGTAATGGCAACTGAATAATTCGGTACTGGTAAAAGGCACAATCGACCGCACAAAATTTTTCAAATTAGGTTATAACGAGACACTGGACTTGTTTTGTAGTTTCAGCTAATTTAGCAAAGGCAGTAATTAATTAATATCGCGGTGTATTTTTTCTCTGCGGTGGAAACGAGTGATTTTTTTTGTGATGCAGTACAGCGTGCATTTAATTGTCATTAGCAGGTGGTTACGCCGCGCGAAACAACCAACTCGCGAACCGCGCAGCACCGCCAGAAAAGCAGCTACAAACTGCACGGCCGGGGTTGAAATCCTGAGAGCGGCGAGATTTTTTTTTTTTTTTGAATTACGGAATGGAATCTCACTCTACGCGAAATGTTATCTAACATCCACTATGATGTTGATTACGACATATCTATCCCACCTTAAAGTCTCGGTGGGAAACGTAGGGCTCTATGTGCGTCTGTCTCACCACTATCACTTATATTTGGTCATACCAAAAAGTTCTCTTTTTTTGCTGTCATCAGTCTATTGATTGGTTTTATGCAATCCTCCATCCAATCCTATCTTGTGCTAACCTCTTCATGTCAAAATATCCCATCCAACCCACGTCCTCAATTATCTCCTTCATATATTCTAATCTCTGTCTTCCTCTACAGTTCTTACCTTCGACTGTTCCCTCCATTAACCAAAACAGCATGTCTCCAAATATGACCTACCATCCTGTCTCTTCTTCCACAAACGTCTTTCCTAACTCAACAGTTCCAAAACTCGTTCATTTTTTTCTTTGTCTCTCCACTGGTAATCCTAATCCTAATCCTAAAGTCCATGCTTCGCTACCATAAAGTCCTTTGCTCCACACATAGAATTTTAAAAAAGTTCTTTCTTAATCTTAGATCAGTGTTCAAAACTAAAACATTTTTCTTTTTCATGAAGCCTCTTTTTGCTAGTGCTATTCCGCTTTTAACATTATTCTTGCTTCGGCCATCGGTTTTAATTTTGCTTCTCAAGTAGCAGAATTCACGTACTTCTCCTATTCCATCCGATCCTATTTTTTATATTTAATCTACCGTGATGGGTATCATTTCTGCTACATTTCATCACTTTAGTCTGGCTTTGATTTATATTCAGTCCAAAATCTTCCTTCAGTATTTTGTTCATGCCATTCACTAACTTCTTAATATCCTCAGCCTGTTCCGTTAACAACACAATGTCATCAGCAAATCGGAGCATACTGATTTTTTTCCCTGAACACTTATGCCACATGGAAATTTTTCTTTTACTTTCTTTATTGCTTCTTCTACATACAAGTTGAATATTAACGGGGATAGACTACAACCCTGTCTTTATTATAGTCACTTGATTCTTATATGGTTTATAAACAATTCTACTATCTCGAAGTTTTGCGGGTCTTAGAACTGACTTCCACCTCCGGACACACTTTCTTTCTTAATAGGTTAAACTAGGACTCTCCGTCGTTCGGATTCCACGATAAACTGTCGGTCCTGTTCAGCTGGTAGGATTAGGCGGCTGCGATAGAGGCGCTTTGCGCAGGCAGTGAGAAAATATGTCACCGAGACCACATGACCGAGAAGTTGGGGAGCAAGTTCGTCTGTTTTTGGTTGACAAGTGGTAATTACCATAAAGATCAGTCTTCTTTCGGACACCATTCGATTTCATTGTCAGATGTCGTAACGGAAGCCGATGACAAATATAGAAAGTCCTCAAGTATTGAATGCAGCACTGTTCATAAGCGTTTCATAAAAAAAAAAAAAAAAAAAAAAAAAGCTGGGTTAATCAGAATTTGCCCAATAAATTTGAGTGGAATTTGTATTCAGTAACGGCAGACGCATCAAAATTTAAAAGAAGATCTTTAAATGAATGAGGAGAATATTATCCTTAACCCCATTCTTTGATATTATATCAGCATCGGGACACTTCAGTTCTTAATCTGTTTAGTGCCTTCGATATGGCATATGGCTGATTACACCCCGCGGCCGGTGCCTTTTTGATATTCCTCCAGTGCCCTTCAGGCAACGAATTTCGCCATAGTTCTAGACGGCGTGCTCCAGGTGAAGATGTTATGGCTGTAGTTGTCTGTAAGAAGCTCTTTCTTGACTTTAGCCTTGCGGGTTGAGGTTAGAGTCCAAACAAAGGGTGTCTGGGGTCTGTTCCCTGTTTCCTTTTCTCCATCTCTGGCAGGAATAATGATAATAATCTAGTATTTGTATACTCTCCAGCATCGCTCGTTTTAAGAATTTCAGAAACAAATAATTGAATAAAAATAATATTTCTTTATGTATACAACTCTTTCTTATCAAAAAGTTTAACCTATTCTCATAGTAAAAAACCAGTAAGGTTTTCATAGCCTTGCACAAAACAAAAATAGTACTGGGAGACTATATGGAGAAATAACAGAATTGAGCGAGGAGCTAAAGCAATGTCATAATCTCTGATAGAAGTAATTTGAAAACACGAAGTTGCTGGGGTGTCTGAGGCTTACGTTTCAGAAAGGATTTGGGAGAGGAGGAAACCATGGCTATTAACTAACGTTCAAGATTGGGCTTAAAATAGTGGAATGAATTTCATTTGTTGGGGAAGGTATGCTGCGAAAAAAATTAGTCGATGGACGAATAGAACAATATATTCCAAACAGCGAATAATATTTAAAACGTCCGACCCATAATTAGCTTTTTTCAGAAATTGACAATGAAGCAATGAACTCAATTGCAGTTAATAATCGTAATAACAAGTTATTAATATTTCACAAAACATAAGAACGACATTGTCCTGTTAACAGAACAATCTGGGGAGCTTGAGAAATTACTGAATGGCAAGAAAAAATGTAAGCGATGATTCTGGACTAAATATAAATTAAAGAGAAACAAAAGTGATGAAATGTAACAGAAATTATAGCAATCATAGAAGATTAAATACAAACATATGATCAGATGCAATCGGAGAAGTAAGTGAATTCTGAATTAGGAAATAAAATTATAACTGATAGCCCAACCTGGAATTATGTTAAAAGCAGAATAGCACTAACGAAAAGTGTCTTCTTGAAAAAGAGAAATCTTTTAGTTTCCAATATTGATTTAGGAGTAAGAACTTTTTAAAAATCTATGGAGCAGCACAGCTCTTTGTGGTAGTGAAACATACAATTTGCGAATTAAGGGAGAAGGAAAATTGAAGAATTTGAAATGTCGTCCTGCAGAAGGATGCTGAAAATTAAGTGGACTGATAAAGTACGAAATGAACGTGTTTTGAAAATAATGTTTGACGAAAGAAGTTTGTGAAAGAGTCTCATAGAAAGAAGATACAGGATTATGGGCCCTACTTTAAGACATTCGGAATTGCTTAATTTGTTAGTGGAGGGAACAGTCGAGGGTAAAAACTGTATCGGAAGACACTCTGCGAAATCCCTTTCATCTACGCCGACCGCTGTGGTATCGAGGCTAGGCATATAATTTACAACAGGTATCGCATTGTTTCTATTTTTTCATCAACAGGTGATATTTCGTTCCAATTTTTTTCTAGTGATTAGTTTTTATTTTGTTGATATTTTATAGAGTTTATAAAAATGGAGGCATGGTTCTTTCATGTGGTTGGGTAAGAGCAGAGAAGCGTAACCCTATTTTCTACAACAAAATGCTATTTATTCTCTATTTAAAAATTGATTACGTACGTTCGATAGTTCCCATAAGAGGCAAATAAGAATTTTTATTCGTATCTACTCATTTTTATCTGCCCCTTTAACTCCAATCGGGCTTCATGTCGCTCCGCCAGAATTGTGCGTGTCGAACATGTTTGGATATATCTGTTGATTCATGTAAATGCATAATATCAACAGCGCAGCGTAGGTCCGATGTGATTGATCTCCCCGAGTTATTATCATATGGCACAATCTGCACACTGATAGCGGTCTGCTATGATATATAATTAGCACTCTTGATCATTAAATAAGCTGTGTGCTTGTTACTGCAACAGGACACTCGAATCCACGTCGGGTTAAACTTGTTTGTTGCTGGCTGTTAACAGCAAAATCGTTTGCTTGGACTGTTTACTGGACACTATAGACCGGAGAAAACCAACATCGCCGGGGGCTACGTGGTTCACTGAACGCGAACTCGTTGTGCATGACAGTTCTCTTTATTCCTGTGGACAGCACGGCGTTGCTCAAATCGCGATAAACACATCGGCTACGGAAAGTAACTTACCTTTAAAGGGATACTAATTTTTGGACAGCTTATCGGTGTCACATCAGAATAAAGCATACCTTATTCTATGGGTCCACATTAATTGAAACCTCATCAAAATTCGGCAGCAGTTTTATTTTATTGCCCTTTAGATATCACATAAAAATCTAAGCTCTCTCATTTTATCTGCGGGACCACGGGTTGCAAATTAAACCAAATCGTATTATAACCTGTAAAGCATTTCAAAATTCGGCCAGTAGTTTTTGCTCGAATTCCATTAATCCTAACATGCAGACAGTCAGCACACATTTAGAGAGAGAGACAGTCAAACAGACACAAATTAAAAAAAAAAAAATCCATTCCTCCACTGTAGCTTATTAATATTATGCCCAAATATTTTAAAAAAAATAATTATTTGCTGTAATTGTTCTGCGTCAATTTCGGCACACATATTTATCTTGCTTCTTTGTAATCCTTCCAAATCCTGTATTTAATATGAATAAAGCAGCACCCCTAGATTTCCTGATTTCCTCCTCAATAGATCCAGCACATTGTACCCTTTCTCATCAATTAAGTTAGTAACCAGTTGTTCGGTCGATTAATTTAGCCGTTATGAAACCGTTATGGAACTATTGGAGAGTGACTAAAAATGAGCTTCTGTAATTTGTTTTTCTATTGTTAAACCATGTGAATGCATGGAGTACTTACAAAATGTTAATAATTAACTTTTATGGTACTATTATAGATGCCTTTTTAGAAATTGCATAAAATTATGTGATGCTACGATATTCAGCATTTTTATACCACATATGATTTTGATGTTTATTTACACTCGATTTATAAGTATGCTTGGTGAAGCTAACGAAAACTTTGTGTTAAACTTAAATTCAAATAACACCTGATTTTAAACAATACGATAAAGTTTTATTTTAAAATAATTATAACAATAAAAGGTATAGATTTTAAAGATTACGGCAGGAAGTTTTCGTGTTTACGTTCAACCATAGTAGACCATAAGCTACTTACATAATGTGCGTTTATAATCTTCCCCGTTATGTCAATGCGACTAAGCGACCGAGTTCGACGGGTAAGCCATTGGAGGGGACGTAGGTTGATTCGATTCCCGGTTCCAGCATTCAGATTTCTGTGATGTTCAAAATTTGCTCTAGATAAACGCCGGGATGACTTCTTCAGAAGGTCACGCGGTAATGAATTTGATATTTTGGTATCGAAAAATCGCAAAACCACATAAAAGCGACTACGTGTTCTTAACCGATTTTTTCCACGTTTTTTTAAATGCAAGAAACATAAGGATAATTCAGACATTCTCGAAAACAGAATTAGGACAATGAGTTATAAGTAGGGTTCGGATCTTTATGACTAAAAATTAGAGAAATATGCAGGTAAATATGACCTTAAAAATCGGTAAATATCACCTAAAAATAACAAAATATGACCAGACATTTAAATTTACTATACATCAAAACGTTCTCAATTATACATCATTTATTTTAACTAGTAGTATCGCTTTCATGTAGTCAGCATAATTTGCTTCCGTGCACTCGTTGCACCATTGACAAATTAAATTTTTTATCGTTTTGTTGAAGTCACTTTAATTTCAGATAATTTACAGAATATAACTCTTTAATATGTACTAAAATACTCATCTCTAAATTTCCTTACGTAACTTCGCACTTTCAGAAAATTTTATTTTAGGCATAGCGGTAGGTCTACTCACTGCAGATTTAACGATGAATGAGAATATTTCATTCAATTATTGATTGACGAGGATCGACAGAGGCATGCTTCTGCTTCTATTTCGAGATTAAAAGGCGGGCGGAACATTACGTTTAGAGAGTGTAACTTTAATTCTTAACTGGTGAATTCTGACCACAGTGAAAATTGGTTGTGTTTTTTCCGCCACCTGTATATTTCTTCTCATCTATATCTTGTGAATTCCCGGTACTACGAGATTTTTCCTCAAAATAGGACCATATGACCATAAATATTATCGAAATATGACCTTAACAATGAAAATGGTTTGAATATGAATTTATATGCTTTAATATAAAATACATTTATATACAATCAGACACGTTGAATCGGTGTTTAATTCAGCATTTCAGCTCAAAAGTAAGGCAAGATAAAAGATATGACTTATCCTAAAGATCCGAACCCAGGTTATAAGATATCCAACTAACGCTGAAAACCGTCTTGTTTTGGAAAAAAACTTTGTTTCCAGTAACATAGTAGAAATATACTAATGTGGGGTCTTAATATTTTTCTCTTCTAATTCGTTTTATTTTCTATTTAGTGTCTCAAAAGGAAAAATAAAGTTTATGGAAATTCCTAACAATGCTCTTAACTTTATATATTCTTCTATTCAGATCTCTTAATAATCACAAATTTGTTGTAAAATGTTTGTAACGTTTTCTATCACTGAAATAAAGTCTTGTGTATGAAAACAGCTGACTAACTTTCCTTCGTTCGTTCGTTATTTGAAAAGAAACTAACTGCAATACGTATGGTGACTGTATATCTTACAGGCACGTTGTTAAATGAATACATTTGCAACAAAGTATCTGAATACGCATAATTTGTGGTTACTTTTAATTAAAAACTACACTGTCTGTCTATTGTTGTTATATTGTCATTTATTTTTACATAAAAAAATATCACGATTTTCATCAGAGGCATGGTATTTTCTAAACGCTTTGACACTATTTGCAAGATTCTAAAATACGAGTAGAATTTCCACAATTCCTCCTATTTTTGCATTAAAGACGACGGAGTGTATCACTGACAGTTACGTGTATCAATTACATCACAGTGCAACCAAATGTGAAGATCACCATTGCTGTGTTGTACCATTGCCTGCAATAGACGCAGAAAACGATATGCTGTTGGCGAGTATCAAAGTTACCCTTACTTCAATACACTAGTTACAATCCTACAGAACCGAATGAAATCGCCAACACAGGATTTAAGCAGCTTACTTCCACGACTGTATGCTGATGCCCGAGGAACCGCACTTATATACGGCCGTCATTGGCGGGGGGAGGAGGAGAAGCTTCACACTCCTTGGCAGTGGCTGCGGCGGCGTCACTGCTGCTATCGTGTGGCGTACTCTGCTGGTACGGTTCAGGCCCGCCGCTAGCTGTTTGAGCGCCCGCGTGCAATACCGATTATGCCGCCCCCTGTCTAACTACAGCCAGTGGTGGATCTCGAAAATTTCCGAACCCGGTCAAAAAACTGTGAGGTTGCCGCCCCTTTGAGCATTTTTTGCCGCCCCCATTGTTGCCGTCCCGAGTGTCGCCGGCCGCCCGCCCGCTACATAATACACTGCAAATTTCGTCGCGGCGACAATGGAGTGGCAACTATCGCGGGGCGGCAGCGACTGTCGATCACTCGTTTTGCCGCCCCCCTCGATGTGCCGCCCGCGTGCGGTGGACGCCTTGCATGTCCGCTTACGGCGGCCCTGGTGCGGTTACAAAGTCACGCGGGGGGTATGAAACGCCACGGAACTTGTCATTCTTGAGGTGATATAAGTAATCTGTCTTTTTGCTGTACCAGAGCTGTTATTCTCCTGAAAGAACCTGCCAAATTTAACGACCCTGTTCGTCGGATGAGTCATCTGATGACCTTGACGTCGGCAAAGGACGTCGGCAAGTGCACGTGGATGGACCATCATCATAAGTGCCGTATCGACTCAGGCCATGGTTATGGGGGGTTTAGAATTTAACACAAAATGTTTTACGCAATATGTTGATCGTTCGCCACACCTTGGTTATCATGGAGTATTGTATTTATTTATATATCTTTATATTAGTCAAGAAATGTATAGAAACATTTATTTTTTTTACAAAAAAAACTTTTATGACATTGTAGATCTCCGTGGTCTATGCTAAGAACTTTAAATCCCAGTACTTCATAGAACTTCAAACGAATCGTGTAGAAGTTTAACCAAAACTGCTTAGAAGTGTTTCAGAAACCATGGTTACTATTTTTACGTACATCTTAAGACTTTACGTTTTAGAGACTGTTATTAATTGTGATAATTTTTGAACAGCAGTAAAATGAGTAGTTTTGACCTGTGAAATGTTCACGTAATCTAGGATTAGAGTAAAGAGATATTGGCCTGGTAAAACGTCACTTAAAAAGAATTTTAGTTTTCCGGACGATAGCCTTCGTTGCATGCAAAGTTTTTCCACATGTTGCAGAAGTTATAATTGTGAAATGTCCCGTAATGTAGGATTAGAGTAAAGAGACAATATGTTCAGTGAAACGTAACTCAAAAAGAATTTTAGTTTTCCGGACGATAGCCTTCGTTGCATGCAAAGTTTTTCCACATGTTTTTAGAAGTGACGGCTGCGTTGTTATAATTGTGAAAGGTCCCGTAATGTAGGATTAGAGTAAAGAGACAATATGTTCAGTGAAACGTAACTCAAAAAGAATTTTAGTTTTTCGGACGATAGCCTTATGTATGAACAGTTTCTCCACATGCTGTAGTTGTGATAACTGCGCGGTTATAATTGTGTCTAGCGATGAACCAATACAATAACCAGATCAACTTATGCCACCTTATGCGGTTTTCTTTCATCGAAATTCCCCGTGCATAAGCCTGCAGGAACCTTGCTAGTAAAGTGCCTGCGGACGGAGCCTGCCTATGTGCATCGAAAGAGTATAAATGTGAGGATTGTCATGTATTTGCGTGCCAAATGGCCGATGAGGTATGAACATCTATGAGTGTGATTCTATGACTCACTTACTCTCCAATAGTTTATGTGTATGTACATTTAAGCAAACTTATATACAACTAAATGCTATGTCAGTTTATGACCCTCAAAGCTACTTGACTACTTGTAAGGAATCTTGTGTGATAAACGTGTATAAATACATGCTCTGCATCTAACTACCTGGACTATCTGCCAGTGGGTCCTTAAACTCGAACAATGGAAAACAAAGTTTACCCAAATGGTAATGAGGTAATAAGTTTTTATTAGCAAGCGCGTATTTTTTTAAACTAAAAGTGCTTCTCTTTTGTTATTTTTGGGTGTGTTTGCATTCTTTCTGAGCTGTAATGAAATGTTGAATCCGTACAGCGCCGTAACTGGGTAGTGTCATTGCGGGGGAGTGGTATTGCTAGCATTGAGAGGGTAGGCGGTGTTATGAGAGTCATAAGCTTCCCACGTATTAGACGACCCCATCAGCAGGCTAACCCACCTCTGTTTCTAAAACGCTGATCATAGCGTGAGACGATTTACACGCACTACAACCAAATTACTATACCAACCATACGTTTATCTGACTTCTAGGAACTACTTACGTGCAGATTTTAGCATCTTGATTGATACAAGTTTCTGTATTCAACCCAGGAAGTCTGCACACATTTTCCGCGTTTACACTTAATGTCTTCACTTCAAACTTTCGTATATTAAATCATGCCGTGAGGATAAAATTTGTTTGCATATTCGTATTTTCAACCGCAGTAGCAATTTTTGAAGGAAGTGGATGCATCGTCTTTATTTATTTTTTTATTTTTTTCATTCGTCAGAGAAGCCGAAAAATAAGAAAACACAAAGCCGGTTCTACGGAGCATCTATTTAATAGTTCCGTCAAACTGAATGAACTGAATTAATCTGGTTTGTGTTTGTTATGGTTAGTCCTCGGAAACAATGCTACCATATCTAGCGTTATATAGGACTAACTCCTTGATGCATCCCCTCCCTCCAACAATGTTAACCTTATATTAGAAACCCTGCCACCTTTTACTACTTTCCTAGTATATATTTTCTCTCCCTCTCTCTCTCTAGGACTAACTCCTTGATGCATCCCCTCCCTCCAACAATGTTAACCTTATATTAGAAACCCTGCCACCTTTTACTACTTTCTAGTATATATTTTCTCTCTCTCCTCTCTCTCTTCGTCTCTCTCGTTCTCGGTCTACTCATCGTTTATACGTCTCCGCATACCAAATCATCCATAATTCATTCTCATATACCCCAGAGTTCATTCTAACAAGCCGTCTCATTGTTTCATTTAATTACAGTTAACTACCATTATTGTTAAAATAATTATCAGTAACACCTGCAATATCACTATACTTTATCTCATTCCGCTTTTCGCCTGTACTTGGTGAATACAGCCCCGGTAATTTTGGTTCGTTCGTCTCCTTCGGTTTTCTTATCTGTAGAAATAGCAGTTAAGCGTGCACTTAATGCGTGGATATTTTTTGAAATGGTAATAGCAAATCGGCAAGGAGTAAAATTTGCCTTTGAGTGTACTCAACTGGGGATAAACAATCATCTTAAGCGGAAATAGAAGGTTCATTAAACCAGTGGTCTCCATACTTATCATGCCCATGGGCTTGTTTTTATAGCAGCAACTTGACCGTGAACCCCGGGTGAAATAACAAATTTGCGTTTGGTGATTTGAGTGGTAAATGGAGGCGTAAAAATAAAATAGAAGCAAAATGTTTTAATGTTAAAAGTAGTTCCTATTGAAATTATAATACAAAATTACTCATTATTTTTTCAATGATCTGGATGAACCTGAGGGATGATAAGAAATTATTTATGTAACATCCATAAGTCTCCATGAGCACTAATTTCATGTCATTTTATAATTTTTGTAACGAGGCTCATAACTGAACTAAATCCACGTTCTACTAAATAGTAAGACGGAAAAAAAACAACAGC
Source organism: Vandiemenella viatica (assembly GCA_031002005.1). NCBI lineage: Eukaryota > Metazoa > Arthropoda > Insecta > Orthoptera > Morabidae > Vandiemenella > Vandiemenella viatica. The sequence goes on from JARYHS010012519.1 coordinate 19,088,266, forward strand.
TCAGCTTCTGTACAGTGACCCATAATGCAGGACATAAATTTGGTCTCTATTTTTGTAGCCGTAATTTGTTGTGTTTCAGCTTCTCATATGTGGATAATTCATTTAATTTTTTCTTTATTAGTACTGATTCATCTTAGTTTGTGGTTGAAATGTGTTCATATCAATTAGAATAAGATTTCATCAATTATACATGAAAATTGCAGTATCACAAAGTACATTTGTCTACTTATACAAAATAACTTTGGAGGAAGATATAATTTTAATATTGTTTAATATTTCCAAAATATTTAACCAAATCATTCACAGTAACTATACAATACATGAGATCTAGCCTCTCTTATCAATTGAGGTCACGAAAGAAACAAGCGCTCATTACACCACCGTCATGTTTACATGGTCACCGATTGAAATGGCGCGAACAGCTTCCTGCGGTGAAAATTGCTCCGATTGTAGCACTGGTATGGCAGCGGCCTGTGAGAGGCACAGCGGCGTCATGGTGGGGCCAGGCATCGGGTGTGACTTCAGGTCACGGGTAGTAATGATGAAACAAACTTGACGGCACAAGGGCATATCATGGACATACGGTCTCCTCATGCGACACTATCGTGCTACCATTTTCAACAGGACAATCGTCCTCTATAGTTCCTGTGTCGTACCAGGTGCGGTACTCACTATATCAAGGACGCGTTATAACAGCTTGCCTTAGGAGAGGATACAACAGCTTTATGACAGCCATCCCAAACGAATCAAAGGCCAAAGGCGATGATACTGATAAGTGGGCTCATTCTTTCAAGTTCTTGGACATTTGACTCGATATTGTATTCAATGAAATCACATTACATACCCTCTCAATTCGAAAAGATTCATTTCGTTTCCTCGTCCGCTTGAAGCTGTTTCACTTTTTTTTTTTTCTTTTGTCTTGCAGTGTGTTTCCTCCATTACCAGAGCAATAATAATATCAGAAAAATACTAGCAAAAAGAACATTTTTTCTGGCACTTGAGAGTTAGTATAAATAGTTCAATCATAGACGAGGGAAGAACTGTAAAAGCAGACAACGATTTTGTAAATTTAATTGCGATATAGGGCCGCTTTTTTATTTAAACGATTTGTTTTTTACATTTTAATCCTAAATTCTTTGACGGAAATTTCGCCACCGGTACCTACTTTTGCTCTTTACTAATTTTAGTTTTAAATCCTTTCAGTGTTTCTGGTAAGTCAGTCTTCATTGCCTTGGTAATTTACGTCAATCGCTAACTCCATTAATTATAAAATTTTCACACTGCCTTTCGCCTGAAATGATCTGTCAGCTTATGAACATCTCTTCCCTTACAGGTTACAGATAGTTCGAGACATAGGTTTTATCTTGTATCTGTAGAAAAAGTATGAGGAGATGCAGCTTTGAGTAAAACCTCTCTAGATGCTGATACCAGCAGGAAACACAAACTGTAGTTCCTTTCCAAGTAGTTTATTATAGTAGCTCTCTGTTCGATGTAGAAAGTTTGATTTGCAGGAGTAACTCTTTCGTTCGTTCAGTTTCTTGATCCAGGAGGTGATGGAACAAACTGTTGCTTATCAGCAGTTTCTTTCTTTCTAGTCCGACTCCGACGGTAGGTCTTATTTTCTGCGCACTGATCCAGTAGAACGAAAACAGTATTTGGAACTGAAGCTCTCCGTAAAATTCCGCCAGGAACTCCTAAAACTCATGTTTTTTTCCTCCTGTAGGTACTGGTAGAACTGATGAAGCATGGTTGTAGACATTTCGTAGTATCGTTTCTCTTTCCTCTGTGATTAACTTTGCCGCGAGTGCTCATGCTATGCCAAGTCATCGACTAATGTTTTATCGAGAATAATGTTTCTGACATTAAACCACCCCTTGGGTAATTATGCCATTATTTTTATATGGATTGTATATTATAGTGATCGATCATTGATGAAAAATTTCATACAAAAAATCCAATTGTTAACTTAAGGCTGCAGTATTTTGTTAGAATCAACTTATATTTATGTTAATAGAAAAAATATAGATACTATTCTAATTATTATAATCAATTAATCACATTGTACAACATATGAGTTTTTGGATGCTTGACCTTCCTGTATATATGTTACGCTCAAAGACCCAAAACGTTCGTTGAGTGAAAAACATGGCCACAGCGCGTTGTGGTTTGTTGAAAATGGTCACAACACACTGTGGCTTATTAGTATCATATTCTCTGTGTTCGCTACGAATCGGTCCAGGGTTTATTTATATATATGACTCTTCGGAGGTCAAGGCTGGTATGGTCTCAAGGATCTCGGCTTATGCCGGATGAGCTAATGTCGTATTCAGTTGCGTTGCAGAAGTATTTCAGAATGCGTGTGCCCACCAAAGTTGCAAGCAATTCAAGTCGTGGCAGTGTCACTTTCTTGACGGGAGCAAGTCTATTTTTGCTAAAGATCAACTGAACCGTAACTCTGTCATTGATTTCCGTCCTGGAGTACAGTGCAGCTCCATATGCTCGTTCCGAGGCATCACAGAAGACGTGGATGTGAGAATTACAATTAGTCACTATGTGGCGGGAATAAACACTTGTGATAGTGACGGAAGTGCTGTCACCCACGTATGCCACCGTTGTCCTAAGCCTGTAGGAAGGATGTCATCCCAGCCGACTCCTCTGCACCAAGTATCTTGAAACAATATTTTTCCAGTGATGGAGACTGGAGATGCTAAACAAAGCGGATCATAAAATTTAGCTATAGTCTGTAGCAGGTTTCTCTTCGTTGTGGGACCCTCCATTACTTTGTCTGTAAGGACCTCGTGGTTGATGAAAAACGTGTCAGTTGTGGTATTCCAGTCAAGACCCAATACTTGTGTTTTTGCATCGACTTCTCGTCCTTCAGCCATCCATATTCCTTGCAACTGCGATGAGTTAGAGGCAAACTTAGCCATTGGCAAGTGGATTTTTTTCATGAGGGAAGTAAGCTCATAGTACAACGATATTGCTTCAACTTCGTTTTGAGCACCTGCAGCGAAGTCATCGACATATGTGCTCTTATCCAAAAGAGATGCAACATGAGGAAATGTCTCCTTATGATGCTCGGCGAGTTCGCGGAGTGTAGCTGCAAGCAAGAAGGGACTGCAAGTCAGGCCAAAGGGAAGTCTTCGGAAACGGTATGTCATCACATCACGTGTGGTTTCTTGATGGTCACCATTATCAGTTACTCGATACCAGAAGAATCTGGTTAAGTCCCTATCCTTCTCATCTAGAACAAGCTGCAGAAACGCTTGACAGACATCTCCAATAATAGCTATGGGATACGCTCTGAATCGGAGCAGAACAGATAACATTTCTGGCGTAAGGTTCGGTCCCATCTGAAGAGCGTCATTGAGTGAAGGCGAGTTGGTTTCATGTGAGGACCCATCGAAGACAATCCTCCACTTGATACTTCCACGTTTTTCCCTCTTCACCACATGATGGGGTAAGTAGTAACATTCGTCTGTCTACCATCCGATTCTGCTACTTCCACGTGACCATTCCGTATGTACTTTAGCATCTGTGTGTAGTACACGTCCTTCAGATCTTCGTATTTCTCGAGGCGCCTTTGCAATAAATGGAACCGTCTTTCAGCGTTGTGGCGATTGTCCGGTATGTTTATACCAGCCTTTCTTGGGAGAGAGACCACTCTTCTACCATCCTCGATACAGTAGGAGTCGAGAAAGTTCTGGTGGATCTCCAAATCACTTCCACTCATCGATCTTTGTTGGTGCGGTGATTCCTACGACGTCTAACTCCCAAAATTTTCATGTCATTATCGGTTAGAACGGACTCGTTCACTTGTATGTGGCTCACCATGATTTTATTTACTGTGCTGCCAGATTTGTTGCCACTTAAAACCCAGCCGAATTTCGATGGGAGAAGCACTGCGGAATGTGACAGACGAATTGGTGGCTCATCTTTCATTATCTTCCAATAGTGGTCTCCACCTATTAGAATTTCGATATCCAGGTCTTTCCATCTTGTTTCGGGTCAGCAAGCTGCAGTTTTCTTAGCTGTGTGAGAGACTGGACGTCTTGTGGAGCTGCCGGATGTGATGAATACTTATTTCCGCTTTCGAACCCAGTGATATTTACTGTCGCATTAGTCCACATCCCCCCGATGCTGAAGCGGACAAGTCTGCGACTTCTTGTCACTGCCTGCGTTGACTCAAACCCAGTAACAGATAGTTCTTTGCGATCAATCACATCTAACTTGAGCTGCCCCACCAGTTTCATACTGACGAAAGTCGACTGACTTCCGGCGTCGAATATACAGCGGGTACGCGCACAAAGTCCTGTTGGGCCGGTTATATGAACAGAAGCAGTCTGAAGATACGTGAACTGTGGTGATTCGACGTCGATTTTTCCCACTGTTACCTGCTGACTGTCACTGCAGATTGAGACGTGATGTGGCTTCTTGCACTTGGCACAAGCAACTTTGTTCCTTTTGCTGCAGACCTTCATCCCGTGTCCTCGATTGAGACATAAGAAACATCTATGTGCAGACTTCAGTTTCTCTAATCGTTCATTAACGTCAGAGACTTTTCTGCAATCTTGCGCCCAGTGTCCTTGAGATTCACAAAAGACACAAACTGGCAGTACTTTCTTCGGCCTTGTTCCTCTCCTTTCCTGCTTCGTGGCTACTTGAAGGGCAGCAGCTGTGGATGAAAGCATTCCTAAGTCGTGATCCCTCTTATCTTCTGTGTCGTCATGGCTCCCTCCACCTCTTCATTTAAAAATTCCATCAGTTTAGTGATGTGGCTTTCAGAAACTCCCTGTCTTCTGGAGTAGATGATCCAGCGTCTAACAATATCCAGAGGGAAGGCCCGTAAAATCTTCGGAGCCAACATTCTCCCGTAGTCATCAACCTTTTCACCTAAAGCCCGCAACGCTTGAATCCTACGATTACATTCGATATAGGTCAGATTCAATGATTCAGGGGATGCAATTAATATAGGCTTCAACCCTTCTAAGTAGTCAAGATGGGCTTGAATGATTCGATTTTTGTCCCCATAGCGTGAAACAAGAATTCTCTTTGTCTCTTCATAGGCCTCTGCAGTTACTGGAATGCCTTCCACCAAGTTCTTAGGCTCTCCATCCAAGTATCCACGCAGGAAGACATGTTTGTCGACTGCAGAGACCGACGGGTTCGTGTCTATTGAGGATTGAAATTGTTCCCAGAACCTTGACCACGTCTCGACATCACCAGAGAATGGTTCCAGTCTAATGGCCGGTAGTTTGATAGTGTGAGTTACTGAAGAGGTTGATGGTTGAGCTGGAAAAGATTGAACAGGCGTCGCAGATAAGACAGGTGATTCGTTTAGTTTTTTCTCCCATCACTCGTTTTGCCTTGAAGATCGCTCTCTTAGCGAGGTCCACGTATTCTTCGCATCGTATCGCATCCTCGTTGTATTCATCGTCGGACAAATAGTTATGAATTTTGTCACAAGCATGACAAGATCTCTCAACGCTTCTTCAAGTCTTGAAAGATTATATACACAATCATCTTGGGAAGTCTCGTCACTAATTGCAGTACTAAATTTCGTGATTAAGCTCCTTTCTGTCGCCCGTTTCCGCCTAAATGCGTAGCTGCTGTTCAGGTTCGTCTGACATGTCGAATAGCTGCAGTTGTTCGTTAGTATATTTTGATAGTTCTACAGTTAGCCAAGATATGGCGTTGGTAGCGACGTTGTTTCGATGCAAGTTTACAAATAGCGTAAGCGTTGTATTGTTTCACAGTTACATGCAGATTGTATTATCGCGGCTTACACGTATGTTAAAATAAAAGCATTCATGTGTGCGCTGCAGTTAAATTACTGAATGCTTGTAATAGTAAGCTCGCTATAGCGTCGGGAAGTTACGTGTCGTAGGTCCGGATAGAAGCTGTCGTTTAATTTACTTCCTCTCAAATATCTTCGTAGCGAAGACAGCGTATGGAAGTCGTGGTTCTTATAACAAAATGCTTCTTACCCGAGATTTCGGCACCATAAATGTTGTGTATTAAATACTATAAAGTCGTGCTTTAACTCTTTATTAAGCTCTCTAACTACAACGAAACTAACTATAAACAGAGTCCATAGATAACCCTAATTTCTAGTTCAAAGATAAAACATATTGCTCTTAATCTCCGACAAACGATAGATGTGTACTGCGCTGCTGATAACAAACTCTGTGACTGAAATTTTTAGGTCACATGAAATTATTATTATTTTACAGAATCTTTGAGGACTGTGTTTAAATTAAAATTTACAACAATCTTATTACTTTTTTGTTAAAAAATATTTAGTTAATCGAAAGGAACCTCAACCAAAACAAACATGTTAAATGTTTGATGATTACTTTTTAAAACTTTATTACTTTTGTAGATTATGAAGTACGCCCACGCAAAATAAAGTACAGTATAATAAAGTACGGGTGGCAGTCGCAGCTACGACCCCCAAATCACTTTTAAGGTAATTTTTTAACATTAATTCCGAGAAACAAACAAGTGTTTACGTCAATAGGGACTGAAGACGGAGTAGGAACCCGTTCGTCACACGGACTAGCTACGGACCAGTGTGGACGGGTGGAGGGGAGGGGGGAAGTCAACACTCGGCCGACCGTCGGTGCGGTGACGGTGCGGGCTCGATGCGGTCTAGTATGGCCCCTAACTAATGCCTTTTAGTTTAAAAGGTGACAGATAGATGGCGCCCATTGGATGCTAAATTGCGCTTACTTTATTCTGTGGGGGCTGTGTCGTGTGCTTAGACCTATGTCGATGTGATTCCTTTCTGTTGATTATACTTTGGCTTTACATTTTCCATTAATTTTGAATTAGGATTCTGTAAACATTGTTTTTGACTTTGGCTTTGCAGATAATGGATATTAGATTTGGTTTGGCTAATTTGTGTTTACTTTCAAGTAATTTTAATTTTTTAGGTTTTTTTTAAAAAAAATAAAGTACTCGCAAAATATAGATTAAGCTTTTCGCAGAGGTTGAGAAATGCTCGAGATAAAGAAGTAAGTGAGGAAACTTTTTGCATAGATGTTTTTTCTCCTACATGCTGTCGACTAAGGACCACGTGACCCGGGTCCCCTGGTGGACCCAGGTGGCTAATGTGGCCCGTGAGATGGGGTGGGGGGGGAGGGAGGGAAGGACTGGTTTGTTAGACCTGATGTAATAACCTAGTCGAGGAAAGTCTGTTCTTCCGTTTGTCTGTGAAACATGTTAATTTTTATGTTCTGTATGATGATTGTAGTTTATGAGATGGAGATTCACTTAGGTACGTGGGGTAAGGATCTAAATCTTGCCCCCGACGCCTTGACGCAATCAGCTACACTGCGCGGTATTCTTACATAACATTATTTCAAAACTTCTGTTTTATTGGTTATCAGTAGGTTTCGGATCTTTAGGACAAGTCATATTTTTTCCTGTCTTCTTTTGAGCAGAAATGCTGAATTAAATACTGACTGAACGTTTCTGATTGTATTTTAATGTATTTTATATAGCATATAAACGCATATTCAGGCCATTATCCTAGTTTTGGCCATATTACAATAATATTTGTGGTCATATTTTGAAAAAATATGGTAATTTTTAATAATACCGGGAATTCACTAGATGTTATAGAAGAGAACAAATTAAGATAATTGTCACTGAATTGGTCAGAATTCGCCGGTCAAGAATTAAAGTTATTCATTATTGCCACTGCCTAAACGTTAATGTTCCGCCCTTCTTTTAATCTCAACAATGCAGCAGCAGAATGCCCGTGTCGATCCTGTAATCAATGTCTCGTTGTTGCCAATAATTTTGAAAATTATTCCTCAGTCATCTGCTGTGGATCAGTAAGTACCACCATACGATTTTTTGGGGGATTTTTTCTGAAAGTGCGATGTTACGGAGTTACCTTAAGGAATTTGGAGAGGAGTAGTTTAGTACTAACTAAAGAGTTATTTTATGTAAATTATGTGAAATTAATGTGACTTTAACAAACGATTTAAAATTTAATTTTCCAATGCCGCAGTGAATGAACGGAAGCAAGTTAAAGTGAAAGTCACTACTGTATAAAATATATGACGTATAACATCATGCTTTGATGTATAGTAAATTTAAACGTTTGGTCATATTTTGTCAGTTATAGGTGATAATTACCGTTTTTTAAGATCATATTTGCATGCACATTTCTCTACTTCTTTGGTCATAATGATTCGAACTCTAGATATCAGTCAATTTTTTTAGATTAATACCAGCTAGGGAGGGGGTTATTTACCCACACACGTAGGTCAAACTTTGGTTATTATAAATCAGACGGCCATACTTTGAGTTCTCGCTATTCCTGTAGATTCCAATCCTTCAGAGCTAGAGTTGGAAACGAATCTATTGGCTGGTCAGTCGAAAGGGCAAACTGTGACGGACACCACTGGTGGGGAGAAACCTAACAGCCTAGAGATCACAGGCTGGAATCACTGTCCAACAAAGCCCGGGTACGGGCAATATTAACGCACAGTTAACGCCAGGAGAGAGTGATGAACAAGGAAATTCCTGATGTAGGACGCATAACCAACAATTACCAGGCACGGAGTGAGTTAATGAAAGCCCGGAATCACACAGACAGAGAGCTTGTGTCCACTAAGAATAAATCGGACGCATAACAGTGTTTAATGATTAATCATGCTAAGGAGATAACAAAAAACAAAATTATTTATTAAAAAGATAGATTATTATTATTATTTTTAGAAAATAGTAAATTCGGCAAATTCAGGCATTCAGTCACGTGACTGCGAACGCCAATGAGAAAGCATTACGTCATGCCACCCGTGACGCCCTAAAGATGATATTGACATTTTCGTGGAACAGAACAGGTTACTTGGTTAATTATTCACATGTAGGAACTTTTGTGACGTTAGTACAGTTGTTCTCAGTTATATGCTGAAAGACAAGTGTAATTTGCTGTGGAATCAGGATTTAGCAAAGCAAAAAGTAGCAATTTGCCCAAAATTGACGCAGTAACACTTGGCAGATTTTTCGCGTCAAACATAGACTTTTGCTCATCGGAATTCCGCGATGTTAAAACTTCGATGCAAGTATATCAAGTATCGATTGTACATTATAAGCTTAAATAGCATTATTTCAGTTTTGTAACAATAACCTATTGCTTAGACGTACGTTTTGTAAATTTATTGGATACTGGCATGAGGTTTACTTTTGCGAAGCATAAGTAAGTGCTAAATAGCTAAACCAGACCGAAGACCTAAGCGAAATAACAAAAGATTTCGTTCTTCGCTTCAATACTATCTTTGGCGTGAATAATGTCATTGGATGTAGTTTGTTGTTAGGTACTATTATTTCTATGCCATGACCGTATCGTAACTTTTCAGTTGCATCACGTCTAAGATATGTTTCTTTCTGCTTTTATATAAACCTTTTCTATAAAGTGTATCCTCAGAAACAGGTGTGGCAAATTTATAGCTATGGCACTGCCAATTTTCAGGCTGCTCTAAGCTTCGTATCAGCCTATCATCACCTTTCAGTTATGATATCTCGAGAAATTAAAAAATTTATACATTGTTTTCGAATTGTTTCATCGAGCTGAATAAGAATCTATCATCAGATTGTGACCAACGGTAATGATAGTGCTGCTAGAGTGTGTTTATTATATTAAACGTAACACTAAAGAAAAATTATAAATCATAAAACCAAAACAACCTCAACGCACACATTATTATGTTGTCAAGTACTTGAAAAGTATTGGTTCTGCAAAATTCATCAGTTTTGTTTTAGATTTAGAAATATATTGTGCACAAACACTTCAAAAAGATCTTCACAGAAACAGATTCTTGAATCTACAGATAAACTGTGAGCATCCTCCCTCCTTGCAAGTTTTAACCACTTTTTCCGTATCTGTTCATTGTTTGGAACATATACAAATAACTTGTTGCGTTTTTATTGTTGTGCTTTTACACTGGAGCAGTACGCAGTACTTATAAAACGAGAAATTTATTTTTTAACTATAGAACAAATGACACCTGCCATATACATACACAACTGCTTTGTTTTGGTTCGGGTGGTGTGACGTCTTTCAAGACACCATGACAGTCTTGAGCGTATTCGCAGTAAATTTAAATTCTTTTTTTAAAATGCAAAATACATAATGTAAATGTACGATTATTTGAAAAATAATAATGTTGTTTTGAGTAAAATAAGGTAAAGTATTGACCTATTTTTCAAATTTAATCAACTAGCCAATTAGGAGCAAAGCGTCAAAGCGGGGGGACATGTGTAGTGTATAATATTTTTTACTTACTTATACATGTGGCTCCTCGTCTCTGTCAGGGGACGCCACATATGATATTATTACTTTACTAACCTTTCCTGTTAGTATTGAAGATTAATATTTCTTCAGTATTCTTCATAAAAAATAAACAAATAAAAACTCCACTTGGTTTTTATTTTATTATTTGAATTTCCTTTAATTTACTTCTTCGCGCACAGATACAATTCTTCGCCGTTTATCTAAATGTACTTCTCGTTTTTTCTTACTCCAAAGTTCTTCTTCTTACATTCACAGTTCATTGTTCAGAGATTATCATATACATTTCCACAGAGATAACTTTCGTCCAAATTGAATAAACATAAAAATTATTACGTACACCAAAAAATATTAAACTAAAACAAGAAGCACATAAGAAAATGAAAAGAACGTTAATCATTAATGCTTTAAATATTAGTATCCTTACACATCCCCTCGGTCAATTTGTCACAAAAATTTGTATTTTGACAAATTTTTTGTGATTTAGCTTCATTCACCCTATACAGTATATATTTTTAAACATAGTTCCATTCATTCACTTCTTTTATCTACTCCCGGTATAACTTTAGATCACATATATTTTTCCTAGTCCTAACATTTTTCCTGATTTAGGATACTGTAGGTAATATGCGTGCTGATGTGGTCTTCCTACAACCATATAAGGTCCTTCATACACGTCAAAGAACTTTTTTATTTCTGTACTGATGCTGCTGGATCTTCCATGAGTATTCACCAATACTAGATCATCTAGTTCAAACTCATTCTCGCACGACTGTCATATATTTTCTTCCGCTCCAATGCTCTCTTCTCAGGTTCTCATGTATTAGTTTTTTAATCTTCACTTTCCCTTTCGTTGCATCTTCCTTGCACTCTACGCAACCTTTCTCCCTCTCGTAATTTACAATGTTGTGGCCCTCGTGGTACATATCGAGCCCTTTCTTCTTTTTTCACCTTGCCTCTGGTTGATTCATTCTTATCAGCTTCTCCCACTGTTTTGTTCTTTATTAGCCAACTTTTTATCTAATTTTCTTCTTCACTTTCTTCCTTACTCACCACTCTGTACGTCGAAAGTACGTGGTCTTCCTTCTCTACTTTTTTGCTAGTCTCTTTTTCACTTTCTTCCGCATTTTCATAATCTTCTCCATTTTTTGTTTCTTCGTTCATTTCTTCCGCTTCCATCTCGTAATCCCCTTTATCATCATCCGTGAAGTATAATTCATTTCACTATTCTTTCTTGCTTCTTGGTTTATCCTCTGGTAGTCGTTTTCCCATATGTTCATTCTCGCAAGGCCAATTATCTTATTTTGCTCTACTTCTCTCCTCTCATCATTGTTAACCTCATTGTTCTCTTGTATCTATCTGTTGCAAACACTCCCACCATTTCAAGTGTCCACTACTGTCAGACATTGTATTCAATTTCTCGTCACACCCTTTCGTCTTCTTCGGTCTCCATTCCTAGCTTTTCTTTACAAGCTCTTCTTGCCTGCTTTATCCAGCCTTCTGCTTCCGGTTCCACTTCTTTTTTCCACGCTTTATTATAATTTCTTCCTTCTTTATCCACTCTTGCATTATCTGCTGATGATTCTGATCAATCCTCTGTTCCGATTTCTCTCAGTTCTTTTACTTCTTCCATAATCATTTCTCGTTTCGTTTTTAGCTGTCCTTGTTTCATTGATTCATTTCCCGCATTTATCGATTCATTTTCTTTAATTCTCGATTCAATTCTTGTTGTTCCTGCATAATCATCGCCAACATTTCTTTTATGGAATTACTCTCTTCATTGGATAGGTTCTTCTGAGTGTTGCTGGTTGTTGAAGTCTCATGAAGGTACCAGTATTACCATCCAGTTCGGTAATTGTCCGTTCCCCAGCTAGTTCCAAATCTTTTTCATCGACAGTTATTATTTTTTAAAAACTAAAACAAAACAAAATTAATTTCTTCATGCCACACTAACTACTTATTTCCTAAAATCAAACCCAGAAAAGAAAAAAATAATCCAATATAGCTTTCGCAAAACGAGAAATGCCAATCAACGCAGATTCTATTGATTTACAACTCCGTATAGACAACCAAAGACCATCAGCACACACATTACCTGCACATAAATTTCAAAACAGAGTGAATTGTCTCTATGAACATACATGCCAAAAATCAAGTTTATACATTATAGTTACACTTTTTACCAATTTCTTTATATTTATACTCCACGTCTTTACTTTCATGCAATCAGAATTTACGATTACTACTCCGACAAATCACTTATGATTTTACTTTAAAGTTTGCCTATTAAATTAATATAGTTCATTACTATTATTCACTTTAATAAAACTTTTGTCATTAGCGTTGACAAAGCTTCGATTTTTTACTTAATTTTGTTAAAATTGTCTTTAATTTATGCGCTATGTCTTTTGTTCCTCAAATTTAAATTGTTTTGTTTCTTCTCCTACCTTTGTTCATCCGAAGATTACAGCTTCTTTAATTACCAAGCTAATTAATTAGTTTTGTGTCTGGGTCACGGGACGCCACGTATAATATTTTTAACCGACTTCAAAAAAAGGAGGAGGTTCTCAATTCGTCTGTATTTTTTTTTTTTTTTTTTGTATTATGACCAGCGATATCTTCACCAATTTTGAACCGATTTAAATGAAATTTTTTTAGTGGATAGGGTATACCTCCAAAGTGGTCCCATATCAATTTCATTGAGAAACCACCCCTTCTACCCCCCTCCGCCCCCCAATTTTTATACAAATCCACGTTTTTTATTCGATCTTGATGAAACTTTGGACATATATAGCCAAAAATAAAGGGAAAAATACTGTCAACTTTTGGTTTAAAAAAAATTGAACCCCTCTCCCCCTATCCACCCCCTTAATTTTTGCAAATTTTCTTTATTCAAAGCTACAGTCGACACCATTTAAGTGATCTCCATTAAAGTTGGCAATTACATGTAGTTTTTCATGGAGACGGATTCTGACAAAAAAAAATCAAAATAAAAAACCCCTATCCCATTTACACCCCTTAATTTTATAGAAACCTACATTTCTTATCTGATTTTTACTGAACTTTGTCCATGTATACTTTAAAACAAAGAGAAAAATCCTGTCAATATTTGGTCTTCCAAAGTTCAACCCCCCCCTCCTTCCACCCCTTTAATTATTGTCAATATTCTTCATAAAAAGATACACTCGACACCGTTTGACCCATTATCATCAAAGTTGGCATATACATGTAATTTTTTCATGGAGAATCTGACCAAAAAAATAAATAAATAAAAAAACAACCCCTCTCCCCTTTACACCCCTTAATTTTTATACAAACCCACATTTTTTTATCCGATTTCGATGAAACATTGGACATGTGTAGTAAAAATAAAGATAAAAATTCTGTCCACTTTTGTTTTAAAAAAACTGAATCCCTCTTCCCCCATCTACCCCGTAAATTTTTACCAATGTTCTTTATACAATGTTACAGTCGACACATTTAACTGGTCTCCATTAAAGTTGGCATATACATGTAATTTTTCATGGAGAAGGTTTCTGACCAAAAAATTAAATAAATGAATAAACCACCCCATGTCTCCCTTTACACCTTTTAATTCTATAGAAATCTACATTCCTTATCTGATTTTTATTGAACTTTGCCCATGTATACTTTAAAACAAAGAGAAAAATCCTGTCAATATTTGGTTTGCCAATGCTCAACCCCTTTCCTCCTGCAACCCCATTAACTTTTGTCAATGTTCTTTATAAAAACCTACAGTCGCAATCATTTGACCGATTACCATGAGAGTTGGTGCTTATATGTATTTTTTTCACGAAGAAGGTGTTTGACCAAAAGATCTAAAAACCACCCCCTCACCCCATTAAACTGCTTAATTTTTTATACACAACCACAGTTTTTATCCGGTTTAGACAGAACTTAGCAAATTTTTACTATAAAACAAAGAGAAAAATGATGCCAACTCTTGGTTTGCAAAAAATGACCCCTCTCCCCTTTTAAACCCCCTTGATTTTTGTCAATTTCTTTTTAGAAAGCTACAGTCGACACCATTTGACCGATCTTTAATATAGTTGGCACATATATATGTAATTTTTTATGGATAAGATCTCTGACCAAAAAATAAAAAAAACTACCCTAGCTCCCCTTCCCTTAATATTTGTACAAAACCAACATTTTGATTCGATTCGGTGGAACTTCGCATGCGTATACTTTAAAACAAATAGAAAAAGAAAAATACTGTCACACATAAGTTTCACAAAAATGCAAACCCTATCCCCCTTTCTACCCGATTAATTACTGTCAATGTTCTTTATACAAAGCTACCGTTTCTTTCTGATTTTGAAGGAAGTATGCACATGTATACTGCAAAACAAACAGAAATATACTGTCTACATTTGGTTTCGAGAGTCCAAACACCGCTCCTTCCTTTCCATCCTTTAATCAGCAGTTTCTATACGATTCTGAAGGAAATTTGCACACGTATACTTTAAAACATACAAAACAATTGTGTTTAAATTAGGTTGCTGAAGCCCAACCCCTCTTCCCTTCTACCCCCACCCCTCCTAATTTCCAATGTTCTTTATAGAGACCCACAGTTTTATCAGATTTCCATGGACCACTGCACATGTATACTTAAAAAAAAAAAAAAAAAAAAAACAGAAAAATAGTCTCTACATTCTGTTTACAAAACCCTACCACTCACTCCCTTACCCTATTTAATTTTGGCAAATGTTATTTACACAAAGCTACAGTTTTTATCTGGTTTCGATGGAAATTTGCACGTGCATACTTTAAAACAAAGAGAAAAATACTGACCACAGTAGCTTTACAAAAACCAAACTACTCTTCGTCTCCACACCCCTTATTTGTTTTTTTACACATACCTACAGTATTATCTGATATCAATAGAAATTTACACACGTATACTCTAAATCAATCAGAAAAGGAAGTCTACATTTGGTATACATAAGCTCAATCCCTCTTCCCATTTACCCTCTCCCCTTTTAATTTCCAATGTTTTTTACAAAAATCCACAGTTTTAAATCCCGTCAAAATCAGTTAAGGTGTTTTTAAGTCATGGCATAATATTTATAAAATAAATTTGTCGTAATGTCTCAACATGTACTTCAGATTTCAACTTTGATCACAAGATTTCACGTTGTGAAAACCAATTAAAAATCTATATTTTTTATGTGATGCCGGAGCAAACAGATATATTCCAGAGAGATTTCTGTATGTGGTATGTATTAATGCCCAGATGTTACATGTTTTGGTTATCGAGCAGTAGTTTTAACAGATGTTATGATAAGATCGAAACATAGAATGACATTCCTTAACACAACGCCCAATTCACCCCGTTCTGGAAGTGGTTGTGGTATATAAAGACAGAATTCTTCTTTGAAAGCAAGTGCTTTAATCTCTGAGCTACCAGGAAGTTCGCAAAATGGGAACTGATGCGGCATATTTAAAATACCAAACGAATTATAATACCACTAAAAATTTAAAAATAAAATAATTGTTTTAAAAAAAAACATAAAAACCGCCTTCAAAAAAAGCACTAAAAATTTTAAAATAACTCCAAAAATAACTAATTAATGTCAAAATTTCAATGAAAGTAATGTAAAATGTTGTCTATTTTGATTTACCTTTTCCTAAGCAAGGTATAAAGTTATTTTAAAATTTTTAGTGCTTTTTTTTAAGGCAGTTTTTATGTTTTTTTAAAACAATTATTTTATTGCTTTAATACTAACCTTCTCTTCTTATTAATATTGCAGATATTTGTGCATTTCTGTCTTTACTCTTCATGATTTCAAAATGAAACAGTAAAGAACGTCTTTTGTTTTAATCTCCTTTAATCAACAGTTTTTTTACGTACAGTCACGCAGTTTTGTAAATAATACCAGCCGTGTTCATGCACTTCTTTTTTTCTCTCTGCCAAAGATCTTCTTCTACACTCACTGTTTATCGTCTAAAGATTTTCATATACATTGTTCATCTGGTAATGACGACGCGTGGATTTCTTTGCCACAATACGTAAGAAATAATAATAACACGATATAAAGCATTTT
>JARYHS010012519.1:19105639-19152647 GCA_031002005.1 Vandiemenella viatica
AGCGTTATTCGTAATGGAATCTCACTATAATTGTAATCACACAGTGCAACAAAGAATTTGAAGCTACTCTCTGATTAGTCAACAGATCAGTTACAATGTGACGAAACGCCGTTACAATCATTCTGTTCGACGGTAACTGTCCCTCCCTTTAGTCTTATCAGATTTTCAACTGGTTAAACTGTCTCTTCGTATTCAGCGCTAACCTATTTAGCTCAATGTACTCCAAAACAACCATCATCAACCATCAATTGCTCTGCACATTCTAATATTTGTTTCCTTCCTTTATTTACACTTTAACACGATATACCATCCTATATCTCTTTCTTGCTAGACTTACAGCATTATATGCAGAAGGCGAAGAACGCTATAACTATCGATTTGATTAGTAACAGTAAGATAAATATTTAAGATAGTTATTTAGGATAATTCACTGTGTAACTAGTAGCATATAATTAAAGGTAATAATAATAATTCCGCGTAGTCGTAATGACCTGGTGACAGGGTTTCTAAGGGCTGCTCATTCCGCCCCAGCCTTAGCCGCCATAACCTACCCCGCTAGTGCTACCAGGCACAGGGGACCTACAGTTTAACGTAGATTCAGAACCACGGAAGCTTTCTGGCGTACTTCACATTGCACAGCAAGCTGTAACAGAGGTGAAGGTCGGGTTTGTTCCACAGTCACCTTAACCTCTTTTTTTTTCAAGTATTACAATTTTTACAATCTGCTAAACACTTACAGAATTATTGTTTGACATGGTCAAAGTAAAATTGGGGTACCTTTTACCATGCTTTAATGAGATTTTAGTAGAAGTTTGCTTCAAAGCCGTGATATCCGAGGCAGTTCTGGGTTTTACAAGGTCTCCGTCATATTTCTTCACACAGTGTATGGTGCCCTATATTTGCAGTGCTGTATTGTTGTACGAAAGCATACAGATACGGGCCGTAATTTTTATGATTGTATTTTTCAGTTTTAAACCTCCATCTATCAATCCTAAGGATCCACCAGGCCGCTATAATTAAAGGTAACATAAATAAAATACGATTTAGTCATAGGGAAAGTGAATAAAGCAGTGTGTCTAAGGCAACATGGAGAGAAGAGAATTGTTTAGCGTATGCTGGAATGGAAAGTACTCGTAGTTTAGCGGTAGTCACGGGAACTAAACACGGGACGCTTTCGTCAATCCCTGAGATGCTAGCCTGTCGCCTCTATCGGGCTGCTACAACGCCTATCTGTGCAGAACAAACAAGGACCAGGAAAGAGGAGGAATCGACCAATATCTTTGAAAGTCTTATGCCGTCGTCCATAAAGCATAGATGTTGGGGAACTCCATGACTCAAAAGGGAGGGCTGGTAATATCGACAGTATTTGAAAGCAGGAAGAAAGGCAATACAGTCTCAAACAGGTCCATTTACTTCACGGCTGCTAAACCCTATCAGGGAGAAAGATGAATCTAATATATTTGGAACAGTTTACAAAGTTACGTGCAGATTATGTTTAATCCGTGGGCAATGCGATGCTGCCATACGGAATTGTTACGAGATATTAATCTGGATCAAGCGTGATGGGTAAGTCGTAACGCTCCGGCCTGGCACTCGGGAGGACGCAGGATCGAATACCCATCCGCCCATTCAGACTTGGGTTTTCCCAAAATCGCTCCATACGAATGCCCAGATAGTTCATTCAAAAGGCCATGGTTCAGTTCCTTCCCGTTCCTAGCCCAAAGTCCTTTCCAACCTCTAATGACCTCGACGTCGACGAGACGTAAAACGAGAACCAAAATAATTATCTTTATATATAAAGTGAATATATGTTTGTTTGTTTGTTCTTCATACAAACCCACAGTTTTCATCAGATCTCGATGAAACTTTGTACACTTATCCTTTGAAACAAGGAGAAAAATACTGTCTACATTTGGTTGAAAAATTTTCTGAATAAATAACACATGTTGTCTCAAAACTTCGAAATACGGCGATAGACAGACACGTTGGATATGGACGTCTCCGTACCGTGTTTCCGTATAGCGGACTGGCAGTTCAGTGGTTAAAGTGCTTGCGTACTAACGTCGTGGTCTCCGGTTCAAATCTACGTGGAGGCTAAGATTTTAAAAATTGTTTTTCATCGTAAGAGTCAGGCCTGGGCCGTAGGTTATACGGATTGAATTTTAAACTGTTGATATCACAAAGTTAGGGGTGCAATCTGAGGCAATTCGTAGGTAGTCTTGCAATACAGTAGATGTACACTTTTTTTACGTTATATTGATCCATCAGGGGTGATTCGTAGTCAGTGTGTGTGTGTGATCTGCAGTAGGAATACTATAAATGCTGAAGTAAGTCTCTGTCTTATGTTACGTTTTGACAATTAAATGGCTATATCGATATTGACGGAATTTGACGAGAAAATCTCTAGGGAGGGCACTGGACTTTGTATGTTCTTCATACAAATCAACAGTTTTCATCCCATCTCGATGAAATTTTGAACACTTATCCTTTGAAACAAGGAGAAAAATACTGTCTACATTTGGGTGAAAAATTATCTGTATAAATAATACATGTTGTCTCATAATTTCGAAATACTACTGGACGGCGATAGGCAGACGCATTGGATATGGTCGTCTGTGGACTGTTTTTCCGTGTAGCGGTCAGACAGCTATGTGGTTAAAGCGCTTGCCTAAGAACACGTTGGGGTCGTGGTCTCCGGTTCAAATCTCCGGAGAGGCAAAGATTTTTAAAAATTGTTTTTGATCGTAAGAGTCACGACTGGGCCGTCGGTTGTTCAGATTGAATGTTAAACTACAGATATCCCAAAGTTAGGAGTGCAATGCGAGGCAAATCGTAGGTAGTCTTGCAATGCTGTAGATGTGCACTTTTTTACGTTTTAGTGATCCGTCAGGTATTGTTCGCAGTCAGTGTGTGTGTGTGTGAACCGCAGTAATAATATTATAAATACGGAAGTAAGTCTCTGTCTTTTTATTACGTTTTGACGACTAAATGGCTATATCGATATTGATGGAATTTGATAAGAAAATCAGTATGAAGTGCATAGGACATTTTTTCCAGTATGATTAATAGTTGTAGTTACGAAATTTTAGACCTTATCGAATGGTGACAGAAAAATGTTGGAATTTGATTCTCTTCAAGAGACAGGTTCGACGGTAGAGTGATAAAGTGATAGCTTTCCTGTCATATTATGCCAACTCGATATTGTTTGGGACTAATCTTTCGTTACCAACAACTTTCTATATTCAATCCTGGAAAAAAATTCTTAATCCACGCGTACGAAGTCGCGGGTACGAGCTAGTAATGTAATAAATGTAAAAACTAAATGTTACCACAAAATAAGTTTTTACGCAGTTTTGTTATCCACAGGAGTATCTTTCATGTTTTTGATCCCTTAGCGCCGTAATAATCGTTTTTTATTACTTTGATTTACTATGATTAAAATTTTAATTACCATAAAATCAATTGTTTGGAATAATAATTCCACCAATGACTAAAGATTATTCTGGAATGAAACTTCTCATTCATGTAATTATGATATTTTAATTCGCCCTCATAACCAAAAGAAATTATTTTAGTAGCATCTATTAAAAACAATGGCATACATCACTTTCATTTTAATAATCATTAAAGTACAATTCCACGACTTTTAACTTCATATTGTGGTGTGACAGTGTCACCCACAATGAATATAATTAAATTATTATTAATTATATTCATAATTCCTTTTTTTTATATTCAAATTTATTAATTATTTAGTCTTGCAACGTGTAATTAATTGTAAATAATGAGGGTTGTCTGGATAGGTTAAATGTATGTTTAAAACCAGGGCGGCCAAAGGTATATTTTATTGTAAATCAATTTTTCTGTAAACGCATGGCTCAGAAGGGCTGAATATCGAAGGCTAGAAACTGCCATTTCGGCGGTTGAGAGAGGAACAATGGAGCAAGCGAGGCGACTCGATGGCGCCGGGACAGCCCGGCTTGAGTCCCGTTCGAAATCGGGCGGTGACCTACCCCTACCCCGCTACTACCCCGAAGGCCACGTAGGAAACGCGCGAGGAGACGGCGAATGCGACGCATGATATTAAACACGTGACGACGGAAATGTGTAGATAGCCAATCCTGAACATTTATTGGGGTCTACAATACTAATTCCGTGGAGTTCTTTTACATGTGGCGAGCAACTAGCCGAGGAAGAAGAAGGAGCCATTTTAGACATCACTTCTGTCCAAGACGAGCTGATGAACGGACGTGACTTGGGTCCAAGACGAGCTGGTGAACAGACGTGTCAGCCGGCACGCTCTCTGATGATCATTGTGGTTGATCATTTCTTGCTTTGGGAAAGCGAGATGTCGAGTGGCATGCTTGCCATTATTTGGAAGTTATGCTAATAACGCGGGCGTAGCCGCTTATTTAGCTTCCATTGCTGCAGTGGCATTGTGTTTGTCGCTCACCATCACGGCGATGATTCTATGGTAATGTACCAGAAACGACGGTCACTATTCAGTGGATTTTAACAGACTTATGTGCCCTTAAGCGACGCCTGGGTTAAGACTCTGCTCCCGCCACTTAAATTCTGAGCTAGCTGAATTTATATTTCGATTCAATTTTTTTTCTTAAGCATCTTGCTGTTTGTTAATTCAATTTTGATGCTTTTCATTCACTTTATACGGCGCCCCCTGGGATTTTCCTTTGTACAGTAAAATGTTAGCTTCAATTTGATGGCCTGTGTTGCCATGTTATTTCAATGTTAACTTTGCTGTTTTTATTACTTGTTTGAGATATTTCATTCAGTTTTGTTTGCTTACTCCGGCGAATTGTAAACGTCGGGTATTGCTTGTTTTTGCTGATCTAATTGTGTTTAACGTAACGTTAATTACTACCCGACCTTGTAAGGCCATAAGACTCAATAAATGAGGTTTTATTTTGTGTCTGAAATTCATGGTTCTAGTTAGTAACCTATTAGATCCCCTTTTAGCATCATTATTATATGTATTTTCCATTTTCAGGAATTATATTTTAGATTTTAATAATTCCCCCCTCCCTTTTTTTGGCAACTCACGTTTTCTTAACGGTAGCCAACAATGGTCTATTTACAATTGGCACCCAACGTTTCGGGCTTTTGCAAGTCGAAATTATTTTGAGAATTTCACAAGTCTAAAAAAATCCATGGATGTGACCTGTGTTGATTCATTTTATTATTTTAGAATAAATTTTATGTTGAAATTTGTTTGCTTTGTTTGCCATGCTTGATTTAAATCTAAATGTGTGATTTATTTCAATCAGTTGTTCAAGTATATTTTCGTTCACTTGCATCAAGCATGGTTAGTTTAAAATTAAAGATAGAGTCAGTGCTTTTGAAATTTTAATGCATGGTAAAAGTTAAGATTTTTCTTTATGCTGATTTTGCTCATGTGTTGAGGTATTTGTGTCGCATGAAACATCGTTGTTTTTCCTTGTTGTTTAATTTTGGATGGGTTTTATTTCATGTTGAAGGGATTTATGCGCGAAATTTGTTTAATGCTGTACTTTTCGAGTTAAATCGTGCCGGTTGTATTTTGTTTGTTGTCGATTGTTCAAATTGTTCGGAGTTGAAATTTTGTATCTTACGATCAAATCTATGAAGTTGAGGTCACGCACCATTAATAGGGCAGATCGATCAATTATTCATAACATTTCCGAGCAAACTAACGCGATGGATCAAGCACCGGAAGTACACGAAATGCCGTTGGCGGACGAAGAGTGTAATGATACTCCTAGTACGCGTAGCATCCATTCAAATGCATCATTAGATGGGGAACAGTTAGGGATTTTTCCAACCCCAGACAATGAAACCGTTCAAAATCCACCCATGCGGGCAGAATGTTGAAACACGTGCGTCGCAAAGCACGGTAGAATTGCCACCGGCGACCGCACAACCCCAAGACCAAAACCTGCTATTTAACATGCTGGCGGAGTTAAGTAAACAAATAGCTTCGCAAAATCAGAAATTAGATGAACAAGGAAAATTTATTAGAGAATGGAGAGATGAAGTGCGAAGGAGCGTCCAAGCAGTGGAAAAGCCTGCTGATGACGTTCGAGTAGTTTGTAATTCATTGGAGAATGCGAACGGAGGAGTCACGGTAGAGCTGAACACCAGTGTGACAGAAATGAGTAACTCTACCGCTGTTAACCTTGAAAATCACGGGCAAACCGCTGTAGAATTAGAGCATCCCCACTACAATCAATCTGAGGAAGAATTGCAGATTGCGAATGAGACGTTTGATGAACTCAACACTCAGCGTCTGATAAAGGAAATTTGCTGCTTAAAGGCAAAAATTTCTGAGCTCAGGAATTTCAATTGTTTGCTGTGATCATGGGCCGAAAGAAAAGGAACGTCAGTCGGGAAAATACAAGGACATTCCTAGGGACACGAGGCGAAAGATTTGCAGTACACGTGCTTCCTTCAAGCCAGAGAAGTGTCCATAAAAGTTTCATTGCTTTGAAGAAAAGCGAAACGGTCCACCGAGTTCGCGATTTCTAACATCGGGTGGAAATTTTCCGTCCGCAATGTCGAGTGCAACGGGAATCAATTTGTTCACTCCTTGCCCTCAGGGAATTCACGCTTACAAATGCGGGGTTTGAAATGTTTTTCTGAGTGGTTTATTGAAATTGATCGGAGTGAGGTGGTTTGTGACGTGGCACTGAGTACGCGAAACCTCGTGGTCAGCCGTGTCGGTGACCTGAGTAACTGTACATGTGCCGGAAACACCAAACCATCTGCCGAATCCGCTACCAAACACCTGCAGCTTTACAAAACGGTGTTTCGAGAAATTCCGTTGGCTGGCAGGTCGATACAAAGAGAAGCTTGGGACCTTGTAAGTCAAAAGTTTCGAGCCACCCGAGATTCTGTCGAATGCGGCAAAGACGCATATTCCGCAAACAGGCTCATTTTCCACAAGAAGGTCCATGGACGCCTCAAGGTCACTGTATAGGCATTATTATCGCATTATTGAGCATGCCGAAAAAGGATGACAAACGGGCGAGGTCTTGGACATATCGAATTTTGGAGTCGTAAAAAGGAAACGTTCATTCAGCGTTGAATCGCTGATTCCGCAGATTCACCCTTACAGCCGTGTAGAAGAATTTTACTTGCCTTCATGAGCGAACGAAAAGGATTTGATGGTCCACCGCAAAATTTTGAGAATTTGTCAACATAGGCGTCTAATGAACGTAGAAGATGACCGTTTTCTTTCAGTCATTATCAGATAATAAAAGATATGGTATGCATGTCGCGCAATCTTCAAGCGAATCAATACGGCATACGATTATTAAGAGCGAAGAAACCTTCAGAGTTTGGTTTGTAAAAAAAAAAAAACTCATCCTAATCAAGGAGAATACTTTGGTCCAAACAATGAGCTGACTGCTATATTCTTACCCATTTGGTCGTCTTGATACGTGAGTCCAAGGTTTTATAAAGGTCGTGTTCCATAAAATAGGTTGCGATGCTTCCTTCGGCGGTGTTAATGAATGAGTCCAAGGGTTTTATGCATATGTTTGCCGAGGCAAATGTGTTCGACTGTGGGATTGATCCACATCGTTCGGCAGTTTCTTGTTGAGTACCAGTTCTTCGTTGAAACGTGAGAAAATTTACTGATCAAATGAGTAGAGGATTTCTTAAGCACTAAGTAGAGCCGTAAATTCCGTGATGCCACGCGAGGTATACAATAGTATACCTGTGATAATGATACTATAATGACTTGCACAACAATTAGCGGTCCTGACAATCTAACAAGACGCGCAACATGAAGCAACGGGGTGTATAAAATTTATCAACGGACACACGCTGAATGACGAACAATTTACGGCAGCGACTGACGTCGTCTGTAAATAAATATATAAATAATTTAAGAGCATAGGCATAACTTTGATGATCTATGAATTTAGCTAAGTAATAGCATAGAGCACATGTTCAGAAAGTAAGAGTGTCAGTCTTGAGACACGTAATTGCCTAACAAGCGTAGCGCTAACGCAGCGAGAACAGGTAAAGGACGCTCAGCTGTTTGGATAGCAGCTGTGCCGACCGCCAGTTTTCCTGGAAGGATTGCAATCAGGTTAAACGAAAACAGGTAGCCTGAGCCGCAAGCTTAACGGGACAGCGCTTACTGACAACAACAGAGCGGGCAAAGTGGAAACAGCTGATCGCTTGGTTTCACCGCTATAATGTCTTTGCTACGAGTGTAGTTTGGAAAGCATAATATAGTTCATTTTGCGAGAACCGTCTTTCTTTTGTATTGTATGGATAATTATGTAAATTCGCGGAAGGATTAAATTATGTAAATTCGCGGAAGATTTTTCTTTTCCATTTGATTTTCATGTTATGTGGTTTCGGCATACTTGTGTCGGCCTTGATAATGGACATTCGGTGCATTCTTTATTCTTGTTGTTGCTGTATCTAACTTCAACACATGTGCTAGATTTGCATAGCCCGTTGTAAATAATTAATTGAGTTGTCTAGTTTTAATGTTAATATCTTGTGCTTACATCATTTTTGTTTATTGATTGAACAGATCTATTTTGTCGTTCATTTACATCTATGTACCTGTCAATGTTTTATGATGTTTTACTTTGCATATTAGGATAAGACATTTCATTATTTATGTTAACCAGAGTCTACGTGTCGTATTTACATATTTAAAGAGGTCACATGTATGCGATAGTTCGAGTGAGCTGGAACCATGAAACTATAGTGTAGGCAATGATTTTGATGCAACTGTAGGGTTACAATAGTTCAAATAAAATTATTGGCATAATTTTATTTTGATTGGGTAGCAGGTATATTGTGGGTGACGCTGTCACACCACAATGAATATAATTAAATTATTATTAATTATATTCATAATTCTTTTTTTATTATATTCAAATTTATTAATTATTTAGTCTTGCAACGTGTAATTAATTGTAAATAATGAGGGTTGTCTGGATAGGTTAAATGTATGTTTAAAACCAGGGCGGCCAAAGGTATATTTTATTGTAAATCAATTTTTCTGTAAACGCATGGCTCAGAAGGGTTGAATATCGAAGGCTAGAAACTGCCATTTCGGCGGTTGAGAGAGGAACAATGGAGCAAGGCGAGGCGACTCGATGGCGCCGGGACAGCCCGGCTTGAGTCCCGTTTCGAAATCGGGCGGTGACCTTCCCCTACCCCGCTACTACCCCGAAGGCCACGTAGGAAACGCGCGAAGGAGGCGGCGAAGTGCGACGCATGATATTAAACACGTGACGACGGAAATGTGTAGATAGCCAATCCTGAACATTTATTGGGGTCTACAATACTAATTCCGTGGAGTTCTTTTACATGTGGCGAGCAACTAGCCGAGGAAGAAGAAGGAGCCATTTTTAGACATCACTTCTGTCCAAGACGAGCTGATGAACGGACGTGACTTGGGTCCAAGACGAGCTGGTGAACAGACGTGCCAGCCGGCACGCTCTCTGATGATCATTGTGGTTGATCATTTCTTGCTTTGGGAAAGCGAGATGTTGAGTGGCGTGCTTGCCATTATTTGGAAGTTATGCTAATAACGCGGGCGTAGCCGCTTATTTAGCTTCCATTGCTGCAGTGGCATTGTGTTTGTCGCTCACCATCACGGCGATGATTCTATGGTAATGTACCAGAAACGACGGTCACTATTCAGTGGATTTTTAACAGACTTATGTGCCCTTA
This sequence comes from Vandiemenella viatica, assembly GCA_031002005.1. Lineage (NCBI taxonomy): Eukaryota > Metazoa > Arthropoda > Insecta > Orthoptera > Morabidae > Vandiemenella > Vandiemenella viatica. The sequence continues at coordinate 19,115,342 of JARYHS010012519.1, forward strand.
AGCGACGCCTGGGTTAAGACTCTGCTCCCGCCACTTAAATTCTGAGCTAGCTGAATTTATATTTCGATTCAATTTTTTTTTCTTAAGCATCTTGCTGTTTGTTAATTCAATTTTGATGCTTTTCATTCACTTTATACGGCGCCCCCTGGGATTTTCCTTTGTACAGTAAATTGTTAGCTTCAATTTGATGGCCTGTGTTGCCATGTTATTTCAATGTTAACTTTGCTGTTTTTATTACATGTTTGAGATATTTCATTCAGTTTTGTTTGCTTACTCCGGCGAATTGTAAACGTCGGGTATTGCTTGTTTTTGCTGATCTAATTGTGTTTAACGTAACGTTAATTACTACCCGACCTTGTAAGGCCATAAGACTCAATAAATGAGGTTTTATTTTGTGTCTGAAATTCATGGTTCTTGTTAGTAACCTATTAGATCCCCTTATAGCATCATTATTATATGTATTTTCCATTTTCAGGAATTATTTTAGATTTTAATAATTCCCCCCTCCCTTTTTGGCAACTCACGTTTTTCTTAGCGGTAGCCAACAATGAGCTCTTTACAATATACGAATTAAATATTCATGGTAAAGTCAGCAAACAACCATCATTTGAACGTTAATTGACATAGAACACAAAGGAACACGAACAGTATGAAATATTGCATAACAAGTCCGGCTAGCAAATACAAGGCATTTTCGCAATACTACTTGCGTTAACCATGAACAGTGAGATTTAATTTATCTTTCGGACGAGTAAGGATTCCAACCCGTGGACAGTGCGTTAGCTGCGACTATTCAGAAGTCAGATCAGCGTTTTCAGCGCGATGTCTTGGTCGGCATCTGGCAGGTATACTGACTAGGCTCCATTGAGAAACTGTTCTGAGGAATCCCCTAGGCTACACCGTTCAGTGCTTTCTAGTCGCTGCCGGCAGGGTGACAACTGTCGCAATACATTAGGCTAGCGATCATTTATTTCATGTAGTAATGAGTAGATTTGTCAAAATGTATCTGTGTTTATCGGTAATATATATGGAGTCTCAGTTCGATTAATCGATTCTTACGTAGTTGTACTGATCTCGCAGAACAATGGCGGGAGGAGCGGGATAACTTTGACAGGGTGAAATAATGTTTCAATGAGTGGTAGAGGACAAACCGGGTCTATGGATAGGTTTTCCATGCTTCCGCGACGGAAAAATAAACTCTCACTGTTGTCTTCGTATCGTTGTGCTAGCTAGAAGCTAGACGACTGTCGAATTATCTGCTAGGAGAAACTATACTGTGATTCTGAGGAGCCGTGATTGTTGTATAGCTGTGGCCAGATTAATTGGCGGGCCAGTGTGAACGCGCTGTTGCCGTACTTGGGGACAATCTCGCGATGCGCTCTCTTTCTATCACCTGAAATTTGCAACGCTGTGCGGCCTGTGTTGCCTAGTCCAAGTGGCAACAGCTCGCTACCCACCCCCAAACCTTCCACTTCCCTTTCACAAAAAATGTGTGAACCTGAGAATCGGAATTAGAAAGTGTCAGTGTGAGTGTGAACTTGCTCGGGAGAGGATTTTTAGATTTTTAGCGATTTACGATTTTTACGTGCGATTTAAATAATTCCTTTTGGTTATTTATTAATTATAGTAATTTAGTGTAATAATTTACCGAATGGAGAAATTGGAAATCAAAGAGAGGAAAATTTTGAGGAAGATCATGGGTCCCAAATTCCAGAATAACAAACAAGTTTTCTACAGAAACGAAGCCCTCTACGCAAAGTCTGAGAGACTCTCCGAAACCATGAGAAAAAAAAGGATTGATTTCTATGGACACATATTCCGAATGAATCCTAACAGATTAACAAAAAAAATCTTTGACTTCTTTTATAAAAAAAAGACTAAGCCCAACTGGTTTAAGGAAGTGGAAAAGGATTTGAGAGAACTCCAGATTACCGAAGTGATGTTAAAGAATGGTACAGCCAAGACCGTGACCAAAGACAAAAGTAAGAGGTTCCAAGTTGCGATAAACACCAGAAAACCGATTCAAATTTCAGAAGAGGAAAGAAGGAAGAGATCAGATAGAATGAAGAAATACTGGGAGAAGAAGAAAACGCAAGCATCCAAGAAGTGATTGATCTGACGTACCCCAAAGATGGGTGATTCGAAAAAAAAAAAAAAAAAAATTTACCGAACAAAAAGTGCAGTAACTTATAATTAGGGAAATTTAGCAAGAGAATCTTGCTACTAAAAATGGATACTTAGGAAGAGACTTATTCTCCTATTCCAGGTGTTCCCGAACTAACGACTCCCAACAAGACGCAAGTCATCGACAGCAGAACCACCGCGGCTGAAGCAGACAACAGAGTAAATCTATCATTCACAATGTTTATAAATATTTCAAATTTCTTATGGACAATGCTCGAGAAATTTTGTCTTCTACATGTACGCTAGTAGGAATAGACTTGAAAAATATGGACGTACTTGATATTGATGAAATAAAAAACTGTAGTGATTTGTTACCGCAAAAACAACCATATTGCGAAAAAATTATGGAATGGACAGGTTATTTGCGCTGCAGCTTGTGGTTGTCGGTTTGAGAACTGTCCAGCGCGTGTGTCTTGAGGGAAAATAACCTACGTTTGTTTCTCGAAAGAAACATATGAAACAATACAGCACTCTAACAAACCTTAGCGACTTTGACAGTCCTTTGTCAGGAGGACAGTACACGAATTTTTGCGATAGTGATGAGTGGTAATATATATACAGATAATTTTGTCGTTAATTATGCAAGTTTTTCAGTGCAGAGGATGATAAAATAAAATTTTGATTTTAGTTATAAATATACAAACTGAAAATAAAATTTAACACGTGGACTTTTAGCCACAAATAAAAGAAGAGTTTTTCCATAAGTTTCCTTAGTCTGTCGAGAATTTTATTTTTCTGCGCAGATAATAGAATAATAAATGACAGGTCTTTTGAAACCTCCAATTATATTAAACGCATCTGCAATGCATAACTTTCTTAACGAAATGACATGCATCAATATTCTATGACAGAATAGTGATCATAAATTACTTAAAACACGTTACAAACCATTACTACAAGTAAAGAGGTGAATACAACTGTTACGCGCACGGCTTGGCAACGGCGCATTTGACGCCACCCGCCAATTAATCTGGCCACAGCTATAGTAAACGTCAGTGCTATAACGGCGGCCTAAACTTTCTTCAGTTTGAACTTTTCTCTCGTAAGAGGTTTCGGATAGGTGCAATGCACCCTCTGCCACACACTTTTAGTGAATCGCAGAGTAATAATAGTAAGAGCTTGCTGTCTTCCGAATATAAATCTATCACAAATGATATGTGTTTACATCCATAAATTTTTCGGTTGGTGGCCAGTTTTATTTTATTAAAACTGTGCTAGTAAACGTGTGTGGTTATAACAGTTATTTAAATCGTATGCCAATTGTGTCCTTATTCCATCACTAATTTATCATCCAGGAGCTCTAATCATTGAATTAACCGTAAACACACCCTCCACCCAAACGTGGCGACCGGCTTAATATTTCAAAGATAAAAAAGCGAAGTCTCAATACCTTTCCTCAGGTGAGTCAAATATAATATATTAATGACTGTTAGTCATTAAAGGGTTGTTTTACAAACTGTACGTTCTCCTTCCACGATGAAATAGATTTTTCTGTATTATATGATTGCGCTTAGATACAGATTTTTTTATAAAGCCTCTTACACATTTGTTCACTCCACTGACTGCCCATAATCTCTTTTTCGCATATTCTCCAATAAATTCGAACCCAAGCTTCGTCGTCTGTCTTCCAAACTATCCCAGCCCAATCTTTGTATCAATTCAGTGACGCTTTCATAAGGCTTGTAGCAACCAGTCACGAATCTAGCGGCCCTCCTCTGCACCCTCTCCACTGAGTCAATCAGAACCTTGCGATACGGATCCCAAACTCCACAACAGTAATCCAGATGCGAACGCACTAATGTTCTATACGCTATCTCCTTTGTTTGAGCATTACAATTCCTTAAATTACAACCTATGAATCGCAATTTAGAATTCGCCTTGCCTACGACGGAAGTTATGTCCATGTCCCATTTCATGTTGCTTTGTACTATCACCCCCAGATACTTCAGGGAATCAACCATGTCATTAGTTGTATTGTTTATTTTGTACTCATGAACAAACTGATTCTTTTTGTTACTTATCCGCATTGCCTTGCACTTTTTGCAATTAAGTGTAAGCTGCCATTTACGGCACCAATCGAAAATATCATCCAAATCGCGCTGAATTTCTAAGCAATCGTCGGAGCACCTTATTTCCCTATAGGTAACTGCATCGTCGGCAAACTTCTTTTTGCTGTCGTCAGTCTTTAGACTGGTTTGATGCAATCCTCCATCCCTTCCTATCATGTGCTAACCTCTTCATTTCTACATACCCCTTACAACCCACGTCCTCAATTATCTGCTTCATATATTTTAATCTCTGTCTTCCTATACAGTTTTTACCTTCGACTGTTCCCTCCACTAACAAATTAACCAATCCAGCATGTCTCAAAATATGACCTACTAGCCTGTCTCTTCCTCCTGTAATCTTCTTCCGTAAACTTTATAATATCTCGTTGGCCGGGGTATTATTTTAATTTCAAAGACACCTTGTAGGGTGCCAGCTTGCAAAAGTTAATTTATTTTAATTCAATAATATTTATGATGGGCTTTTCACATGACAATTCTCAGGGGATCACACAAAAGAAATGGGTTCACATTAAAAGAAATTGAATTTATTTATTAAGACAAAATTGTTGTCATTTAAAGATCACAAATGTATGGCAAACATATGATAGGCACCCAGGCTAATAGCTCTTTAATTCTGGCATGAGTCACTCAGGGCAGTTTCCAGGGTTTTGAGATGTTGCAGAGTGTCTCTATATCAGCAGGCGGTACACATTACCCGGCAGGGACACTGGTCGGCGGCGGCGGCGGCGGGCCAGGGTTTGACCAGCGCGACCGGCTGACACACACAGCTACCTCCGTTTATCACTTGTAGCAGCAGCCACTGTCCACAACCTTGCTCTCGGGCGTCCAGCAACGTTCTCCACTCTCCCGACGACATAGAACATAGCAAAAGAAACACCTCGGAGGAGTAGATGCAATCCCCTCCATCCTCTGGCTGTCCCACACACTGCACCACATACGGCAAGCCCTCCAGAAAAAAACAAAAATATCGCGAGAAGAGAGGGAGGTCTGTGTCCCGCGCCCCTGCGCCAAACCAAACATGTCTCTGGGGACAGGCGTCTGCCTTCTATCATCGTCTGGCCCTCAGATACACACAGCTAGCCGACGTGCTCTGTAGGACATTACAGCTTCAACTGCCACCTCCACAAAAATTTGAAATTTCCTATTTAAAGTTCAAATTTTTCATTCAGTCCATGTGACATATCCTCTCACTTTGTCCCGAAATATTTCACCCTCACGCTCATTAGCCAGAACTGTCTCTTCAACCTATCGTTTGCCCGAGTCTTACAATACCTCGATAAAACCACCCATTTCGACGCTTCCCTCTGCTGAAAAGTCATGCGGATTGTCACCTTGGTCAACAACCACTGCAGTGACTGCTCGATCTTACACTGCGCTCCGCTACGAGCATGAACTCTCTCTGTGACATTCATTACAGTGGGCATGGCGTAAATGATACCAGTTGGGTCCAGCCTATCTTATGGCTACAGATACAACTTAAACAGTACAGAACATCTAAACAATAACACACAGTGTTCAGAAAAATACTTAATACTAAGAAACTATGGTCTCAGAAAATACATCGTTGTGCTGTTGTCCAGCCTTTCTGATGGTTCCAGATATTACGTAAAAAATACAATACATATAAAATACCAGCACACAGTGGCTCAAAAAAAAATTAATTCTACCAGATTGTGGCCTCACAAATCATCCTTCCTGTACTCTCTGTTAACAAAATTACTAATGAGAGTGCAAAAATGCTGAAGGATTAATACAAAAAACTCACAAAGCCATCACATAAAGGCAAATCTTTATCGTTCACAATGCCCATATCACCAAACCATTGTGTCCTAAAATAAGTGAGCAATAAATCAGGGCCATCCAGTAATGATTAAAAACCCAAAACCAAACAACTATTTTCATTATAGACTACTTATAACCCTAAATACAGCTTTAAATATCCATAAAAACTTAAAATCTTCAAACTTTATCTGACAATAACTAAGCTTAAACGAGGTGACGGCCTATTCTCTTCATACGTACACACTCCTTGCAGCTAACAGAATTTACAGTCGCATAGCTTCCACGTAAAGCAGAACCGACTTCATAACAGCCACCCTCACGCAGATGGTAAGGTGCCTGCCCCCAAACAGATGGGGCCCAGGTCCCTGCACCCCGGTGAAGTCAAGGACACCCTCTGCCTCAGCTGACACTCCCAGTTTCAAAACAACCCACACTCTTATGCTTCGGCTCCTAATTCGAAAGCATGGTTCACCGACCTATTCCATATCCCTTACTCTAAGAAAGTAAACTACTAGTATTCTACCAAATCTACAGCCTCATTAACCTATCGTAAAAAGACACTTTAAAATTCGCTTTCGCACTGAATAATGCGTACATAATCATAAGAAGTTCGTCGCCGTATCAAATACCTTGCGCCATATCTAACACCGAGAGGAAATAACTATTCTTGGAGAAATCGCACTGGAAAACTTTAACAATGTATAACTCGCAGGCATCCTCATCTAAATTAAATCTCGCGTCATGTCTGGCGCCGAAAGAAATACCTCCACTTAAAATCGAACTTCATTCCCTACCTTGCAAAACCTCAATTTTCTCTTAAAAATCTCAAATGCTGAAGAAGTAACTCCGCTAGGACACAAGTAAGAATACCTTCACTAATGTGCAGTATTCAACGACAATCTCTATCTGGGATTTGCATTTCCCTATACTCTCACCTGTCATGAATTATCTCCTCCGAACGGCACAATTACTTTGCTAACAGACGACTCTCAAAACAAAGGAGTGATGTCAGGGAACGAGTACCCGCTTGAGAAACATGATGCTGGTTTGACTTGGTGGAACCACATTATTCCCGCTATCATGGAAAAAATCCAGAGTGTACAAAACATCGTTATACCAGACTCGGCACACTTCCACCACCTCAAGCACAAATTAACGGAGCCCCAGGGCATAATTACCTTGTCCCTCATATGAAACGTCCACGACCTACTACCACCACATTAATTAAACGACAACCGGACTGCTTATGCGTCCTTGGCCTTCTATCCGTTGCCAAAAGGAACGTCTGAAACCTTCCAATCCATGCACGTCCGTTGTCTCTTCACCTTTCACCTTAAAATCTTGTCCTTCGCACGAGAAAAATGCAAATACAAATTGGGACTCATCCACTGACTCCTTTACTCCAGTCTAAGTGCTCTCCATACATCAGTGCCACTCTGGCTACAACTAACTCTCAAAAATACCTTCCTTTATTTTTTTTTTAAACTCGACCAACGTCAAAACTTCAAAATCTCTGGAAAATTAGGTCCACCAAGTATTCAGCAACTTCCTCACAAGAGCAGCCAGAGAAGTTTAGCAAAGAAAAAGGACGTACCATCTCATAATCACTCCCACAATCGTTAATAACCATTTCCTTCTCGCCTGACATCAATCATCGCATCGTAGCATTCTCCGCACAAAGTGACTTTTCTTCAATTCCATCCCATGTACCAAAGCAATTCAACTGTTTTTATGGCTCAGGTAATCTTCAATTACAACCAAAATTCCCTCTTCTCGCAACTCTGAGATGCTACCAGAATTTACTTTCCGTCCATTAGGGAGAACCACATTTTTTTGTTTTTTTCTTCCTCCGCAAACACACTTCTGCGAACTATCCACTATATGACACTAACATTACAGGTATTTATTACCATTATTATTCTCCACTTCATATCCTTGGGTATGTCTGCGGTCCAAACCAAGTCTCTTTTTTTTTCGGGGAGTGGCTAAGCCTAGTTAGCTACCGTTTTAAGCCTTCCGTGTACTACGCACATCCAAAACTCATACTTATCGCTGGCGTTTGTGCTTCGGAAATTCTCAGCAAATTCTTTCCTCTCAGTAAAGTATACTGATTGACTGTGCATGAATTTTAGCACTAATTTCGCCTCTCAGTTCTCCGCAACAATCTCTCTCTTCGAAACCTCCCACATACGGCTCATAATCGCACCCCTGCTGCTTTTCGCTCACACAGTCACAAAAAAGCGTCCTGCTCAGAGGGTAGCATGCGTTCGGAAAACATCGCTCGCCGCCTGGCACTCTCTCGAGGCCTTCGACCTGGAACAGATGTTCGGCATTTGTTCCCGCCTGTCCAAATATGCACAAATATCGCAGGTCTCGTCTCTCATGTCCGACAGTTGGCATTCTCGATGGTTTGGTCTGTCTGTCCGTTCTTACCGATTCCGAACACGCCGACATATGGATGTCCCGCTGTTTACTTGTCTGTTTCATCGAAAAGTTCTCTTGCGTTTCGCGCTCTGTTTTCAGCTTTGCAACGCTCACGCGAATTTGACTCATCTCTTCTCCGAGTTGGGTCAAATCCGCACTGTGGCTCCTCTCAATTTCCTCGACACGCGTTTCCAACATGTTACTCCTTTCTTCCGTCTCCTGACCTATTTCCGACGCGCGTCTTTGTACCTCCAACACCTGCTCCTTAGTACGGTCAACAGCACTGCTTAACGTTTTCTGCGCCATTTGTAGCGATGCACCGAATCCTTAATTTCGCCTACCCTTTTTTCCATCGCGGCCGTCAATTCCTCCCTGAACGCCGACAATTGCTCATTAGTTTTCTTTTGTTCCTCGTTAATGGGACGCAGCAGTTGCTGTAACATTAGCAAAATATCTTGTGGCGTCACCATATTGCTAGCGTGATTTTCCGGTGTCGGTACAAACCGTTTGCTCGTTTCTGCGGTTGGAGGAAAACTAGTAAAGCCTTATTTTCTGTCTGCTGAATGGTTTGCTCAACACTTCAAACCATGGCGTTGTCAACTAAATGATCGCAATTTCCCTCCATCGCGAATTCCCGCTCTTTTGGCTCTGGCGGATTGTAATTTTAGGCCATTCCAGTAGATTTCCGGACCTCAATCTCATTCAGTAAAACTAGCAAGCACTCAAAAGCAATAGAAAATTTAGAGAATACGTAAAACTAAAATTACACCATACTTTTCCCTCCACAATCCAATATTTATGACGGTATATTTCCGTGAAGCTTCGATAAATTCTCAAACGCACAATTATGGATGGAATGAACGCACCAAACTTTATTATGCAGCGCATAGATGCTCCGGGCTTTCGAAAAACATTATCCTCTATCCAACAGTAAGCAGAACAAATTTCCAAACACTATACCCATCACAGAGGACAGCCAAAAAGCAAGCAAAATTTTCCGACGCTGAGACGTTGTGAAAATCTTACCTACCTAGTTTCCAAACAATTTCCAACAACAGAATAACCATCAATACCAACAATTACAAATACAAGGCCAACCAGAACAGAAACAAAGACCATCACTTTAATCTTCCTTCACCAAACCTTCTAATCCATGCAACATCATATTTTTTTTATATACATCAACAACCCATGAAACATCAACCAACAGCGGTTCATATCACACACATGAACAGATAATCACCTTGCTCGGAACGCCCACAGGAGTCCTATGCTGTTACAAACAACAAATATTACATACACATAATCAATCTTATCATTATACATTGTATATGCTGGACCTCTGCTATCACTGCCACACCGCAAAAATGCTGAAAAACACATAGAGAGTTCTACTCGCTAAAACGAAACGTTTGCAACATCTCAAACAGTCAGGCCACAGGTTGGCGCGCCATGTTATAATTGCTTGTTGGCCGGGGTATTATTTTGATTTCAAAGACACCTTGTAGGGTGCCAGCTTGCAAAAGTTAATTTATTTTAATTCAATAATATTTATGATGGGCTTTTCACATGACAATTCTCAGGGGATCACACAAAAGAAATGGGTTCACATTAAAAGAAATTTGAATTTATTTATTAAGACAAAATTGTTGTCATTTAAAGATCACAAACATATGATAGGCACCCAGGCTAATAGCTCTTTAATTCTGGCATGAGTCACTCAGGGCAGTTTCCAGGGTTTTGAGATGTTGCAGAGTGTCTCTATATCAGCAGGTGGTACACATTACCCGGCATGGACACTGGTCGGCGGCGGCGGCGGCGGGCCAGGGTATGACCAGCGCGACCGGCTGACACACACAGCTACCTCCGTTTATCACTTGTAGCAGCAGCCACTGTCCACAACCTTGCTCTCGGGCGTCCAGCAACGTTCTCCCTCACTCCCGATGACATAGAACATAGATAAAAAACACCTCGGAGGAGTAGATGCAATCCCCTCCATCCTCTGGCTGTCCCACACACTGCACCACATACGGCAAGCCCTCCAGAAAAAACAAAAATATCGCGAGAAGAGAGGGAGGTCTGTGTCCCGCGCCCCTGCGCCAAACCAAACATGTCTCTGGGGACAGGCGTCTGCCTTCTATCATCGTCTGGCCCTCAGATACACACAGCTAGCCGACGTGCTCTGTAGGACATTACAACTTCTTTTCTCATCCATCATTTCCAAAACTCGTTCATTTCTTACTTTGTCTGCCCACTTAATTTTCAGCATTCTTCTGTAGCACAACATTTCAAATGCCTCAATTTTCTTTATTTCCGGTATTCCTAAAGTCCATGTTTCGCTACCATAAAGTGCTGTGCTCCACACAAAGTTTTAAAAAGTTCTTTCTAATTCCTAGATCACTATTTGAAACTAAAAGGTTTCTCTTTTTCTATGAAGGCTCCTTTTTCTAGTGCTATTCTGCTTTTAACGTCATTCCTGCTTCGGACATCGGTTGTAATTTTGCTTCCCAAGTAACAGAACTCACTCACTTCTCCAATGCAATTGGATCCTATTTTTATATTTAGTCTGCTAGTATTGGTATCATTTCTGCTACATTTCATCACTTTTGTCCTACTTTGATTTATTTTCAGTCCAAAATCTTGCTTCAGTATTTTGTTCATGCCATTTAATAACTTCTCAATATCCTCAGCCCTCTGTGCTAACACGACAATGTCATCAGCAAATCGTAGCATACTGATTTTTTCTCCCTGAAAACTTATGCCACATGGAAATTTTTCTTTGACTTTCTTCATTGCTTCTTCTACATACAAGTTGAATATTAACGGGGATAGACTACAACCTTGTCTCACACCCTTTTTAAGTGATGCACGTCTCTCGTGATTCTCTACTTTTATTACAGCCACTTTATTCTTATGTAGTTTGTAGAGTATTCTTCTATCTCGATACTTTAGACCTGACTTCTTTAAAATTTTGAACATCTGTCTAACCTAACATTATCAAAAGCTTTTTCTAAATCAACAAATGCCAAGAAAGTATCTTAATTTTTCTTGATCCGCCCTTCAAGGTTAAATCTTAAAGACAGAATTGCTTCCCTTGTACCGCGATTTTTCCTAAACCCAAATTGATCTTCACCTACTATCTCTTCTACTACCCTTTCCATCCTTCTGTATATTATTCTGGTCATTAATTTTGAAGCATGTGATGTTAGACTAATGGTGCAATAATTCTCACATTTGTCGGCTTGTGATCGTTTATTACATTATGAAAAGAAGTGGTCCTATTACACTTCCTTGAGGAACACCCGAAGTAACATTTATCTTAGAAGAGGCTTCCACGTCGACAACGACATACTGTGATCGATCAGTTAGAAAATCACGTATCCACTCGCAGATCTGAGCCGAAATACCATAAGCTCGAATCTTCGCTAAAAGTTGGTTGTGTGGTACAGAATCAAAAGCCTTCTGAAAATCCAAGAAATCTGCATCAACTTGCGAACCTGCATCGATAAATTTCATTACGTCATGGGAAAATAGGGCTTATTGTGTTTCACACGATCTCTTCTTCCGAAATCCGTGTTGACATGGTGTAAGTAACTCGTTCTCATCGAGCAACTTCATAATGTTCGAGCATATGACATGCTCCAGAATTCTGCTGCAGACAGATGTTAGAGATATGGGTTGATAATTCCTAGGACAACTCCGATCTCCTTTCTTGAAAACGGGAATTACCTGGGCTATTTTCCAGCTGGAAGGTACTTTTTTCTCTTCTAGTGATTTACGGAATATATCTGACAGAAATGGTTCAATATCCTCCGCGTATTCAGAAAATACTCTTACCGGTATACCATCGGGACCCGCCGCTTTACCCCACTTCAGGAGTTTTAATTGCTTTACAAAACCTACGCTATTAATTTCTATCGGATCCATCCCTAATTCCACACGATGTGGTAAAGTGGGGATGTTTTCCATGTTTTCTTGCGTGAATGAATTTTTGAATTCGGTGTTAAATACAGTAGCCTTGTCGCGGCTGTCTTCAACTTCCCGTCCGTCTTTTATTACAACTGGCTGATTGTTCCCACTACAACTAACTTTTTTTGCATACGACCAAAATTTCTTAGGGTTTTCAGTGAGGCTCTTAGAGAGAGAATTGGCACGAAAGTCATTAAAGGCCACACGCATCGAATTCTTAACATGTCCCCTTATCTCCTCTAACTTATCTAACTCAGTCCGAAGCATCGTCCATTTTGATCGTGCATGTATCTTCCTTTGCTTTTTGAGTAACCTTTTAACCTCCCGTGTGTACCATGGGGGATCGTTCTCTTCCCTGATTGTCCGTTTCGGTATATGCAAGTTCATACCTTCCCCGACTATACGTAAGAATCGATGCCACCTCTCTTCAACGGTACCTCCTGCTACTGAGAAGATATGGTAATTATGCCTGAAATACGCTCTAAAACACTCTTTTGAAGCCTTTTCGAATCTGTAAACGATCCTTTCTTTTCTGTTTTTGCGCGTCGTTGTTAGTTTTACTGTAGCAATTACAGCTTTGTGATCACGTATTCCCGCGGCAGCGATGCAGCAAATACTAAAATTTTTTCTTTCAAATATTTAATTACGATGTTGCTTTGAAAATATAAACTAGACACAAATTACTCTTGTGATAAAATTATACGTGTATGTTCATGACTAGAGTGAGCCATTATTTTTTCTACCTCATTGTGAGCACTTCTCCCAGTTGCATTGTTTACAGTACATAGAGCAGCTAGGTTATAGTGGAGAAATTGCTAATTACATATGATATAAATTTTTCGTACCTAAGATTTTCAACTTGACCACGAAATGCGCGTATTTCGAAGAAGAAAAAATTACTTCAAATGTTTCCTCCAAGTTGTCTTTGTGTATCTTCGCGGTGGAACCTGGGCGTTTTTCCGCTTGGAATTGCCCTATATGTAGATCCTGAATAATTCATTTTACCAGATTTTCTGGAGCCAATTCACTTAATAATGATACCAGAAAATAATTACCGATGGCATCAATTTATTCGCGGTAGCAAATATCAAGTCATGATCTGGAAGGGAAACTCTATTCTACATGTGCATCGAAAGTGGAACATATTTCAAATCTGCTTTAAGAACAATTGGATTTTTTGCCTTATGATATTGGAAAAGAAAACATAATTCACTGGGTCGAAGAAAAGAGGAATTTTTCATTCATTTTTCACCTGAATGTTCGGATGTGGATTCGAACCCGCGTCCTCCCGAACGCAAGCCCGTAGCGTTACCGCTCACCCACCACACTCCACCTTGACCACGAGTATCTTCACTGGCGCTGTGGAAACATGTTGCTCTCCTTCAGCGTTATCTAATGTCCGCGTAAAATTCGCAATCAGATAGCACCTCGTGTAAACTGAATGTCAACGGTCCTTAATTCTTGATGCAAAGTTTTGTGATTTTCAATTGTTTCTGTTCTATGTATTCGTCAATAGGACTTCCAAGCATTGCATTATTTTTAACTGCTCGAAGTAACTCATATTTTTTTCTATTAAATGTCGATGACCTAGATTTATTCTTAATTTCAGTTTGCTGCCAACCTCTGGATGCTCCACACAAATTTCGAGAACTTCGACTTTTTTGCTGCACAATCTTTTGCCTACCTTTCCGATGCCCGTTTGTTATATTTTTCCCCCTTTTTTTAAATATTTTCGTAATTTCATAATTTAACCATCAAGTCAAGGTTTTATCAACCAAGAATCTCTTTGTACAAGTAATGTTTTGGAATTCGTCTGAAGAAAAGAAAATCACTTCTTCTTTTTTTTCATAGGCTGGAGTTGGAGTGATTTTTGTACTTTGTTAGCTGATTTTGTGTTCTTTATTTTTGTTTTCTTAGCGGGAAATTTTTCTTGCTAGTACTTGATTTTTATCAAACCTGGTGGGAGAGTGGTAACGCTTGGCATTCTGCAATACACAGGTTCGAAACCACATTCAGCAATAAAGAGTCTGGTGTCCTAGTTCCCCGGAATCACTACAGGCGATTACAGAATGGTTCATGGCCTAATTCCTTCCCGTTCCTTGTCCTTAATCTTACCCCGTCTTTGACGAAGACGACGAAGCGTAAAGCCATAAGGAAAAAGAAATCCAGAAACAGATGTCTGTTAGCGAATGACCAAAAAGAAATAAATAGGAAGAAATTAATTAAGAATTGTTAACAACCCCAATTTTATTAAAGCATGTACCGTTTGAATTTTTTTTAATATTCCGCTCTCTTCTGTCGATTTTCCATCAGAAAACAAATGTTGCAGTGGGTTATCAATGCCGCCACTCAGTCCTTCAATCTTGTTTTATTTTGAGTGAATCTAATATACATCACACATGAAGTAAACAACCAACGATACCATATTTAATATGAAAATAGCGTGTTTTGATATTTTTTAATATGAATATTGGATATTTACAAATACTGTGCGCAATACGTTATTAATAAGAGTCTTCGGGTATTTGCTTTTTTTTTTTTTTTTTAAAAAAACAAATCCTACAGCAACGAACAAACATAGCACTTTTAATTTATTTCGAGTTACTTGCTGCTGGAAAATTTGAATTTTATTTTTTCGTTCGATTTTGTCTCTCATTTTATAAACATCATTCTTCTATACACATATTATTCATACTTTCTAGTGCCACCGATGTGTTATTTCTTTCTATAAACAACACAGAGTTCTTCAGGCAATTCTCTTCTTCTAGATTTACTCGCAATTTATTTGGAAACATACACTACACAAAGTAGTTTTGATATAACCACTCCAAAGCACAGAAAAAAGAAAACATATGCAAAGTCCGTAAACAACGAATGAAACAACACATTTAAAATTGGCGACAAGCACTCGCGGACACAACGGTGTTCTTTGAACTTAATGCCTCCTGCGCTGGGATTCAGAGTGCTATCTTTATGTCCCTCTTTCTCAAAATAGCTGAATCTGTGAAAACTATGAGTTTTCGTGAATATACAAATTTCTTTTTCTAGTTTCTGAGAGACATTATGGCATAACAGCGGTTAAAGCTGATGTGACAGGTGACGTTGTATTTGGTCGTCCTCTTCGTCACATCCTGTCACTTACTCTCCCATAAACCTTTAGTGAATACGTAATTTTATGGATGGCCTCTAATAGAAATTAATTCGGAAAATGTTGGTATCAGAAAGTCATAGCAAAATCATGAAAAGATATGCTTTTATTTTGCTGAATCAGAATTTTTTTTTTTACATGTTGGTAGTTTAGACAAAACATTATAATTAGATTATTATAATTCTAATAACCATATACGTAAAATAAATGAACACTCTGCATTAACGGCCATACTGGATTTGAATGATGGACGCGCCAAAAGGTATTAGTGATACAGAATGAAGCATAATGAATGATCATTGTAAGGCTCCAGTTCTGTTTAATTTATTCAGGAAATTTGGATTAAAAGATATGTCACGTAATCAGGGAGACGGAAAAATTGCATTAAAGTCTCAAAAGTTTAACGATAAACTTGTCTGTTTCGAGCGGCGCTTGAGTTATTCCGCAAATTCTCAGCCTACTTGCCATTCTTGAGGCGCAAGTTTTCTCTTCGTATTAACTTTACGCAGAATTTTTTTTACAAAGGTGTCTTAATTTCCACTGTCTCAGAGCTGTGCGAGCGAGACCTAAAGGAATCTCTTGAACTGCCCCTTCTATAGAAAATTATCTACTCTTTATTTGGATGAATGTCAATTCTTAAAAATCTTTCTATTCCTGTAACAACTAATATGTATGATGAGCTACTATTTAACTCTACAACATGCTACTTCTCAGTTATTGTATTCACGTGTACTATGTGAGTTGTTTGATCCAATGTAACCCTTGAAATCTTAAATTATTTGCTGCTCTATGGTCGTTAGAAAAATGTTTTACTGTGATTCATGTCAACTCGCTCCCTTTCTTTCTCAGATCACTGCAAGGATTTTCTAACTAGTTGGTCGCAGTATGTTGTCGTTGAAGGAGAAAGTTCTTCTAATCTAGATGTTACATCGGATGTACCTCAAGGAAGTGTAATAGGACCACTTCTTTTCTTAATTTTTCTAAACGATCTCGGAGACAAAGTGAAAAGCCTTTTTAGATTGTTTGCTGATGATGCGGTTATTTATAGGGAAGAAAGAAATTTGGACGATTGCTTAGAAATTCAGCGTGATCTGGATGTTATTTTAGCTTGGTGCGCTGAGTGGCAACTTACTCCAAATTGTAAAAAGTGAAAGACAATGAGCATAACTAACAAAAAGAATCCAATTGTTCAGAAATACGAGTTAAACAATACAGTTATTGATATGGTCGATTCTATGAAATATTTGGTAGTAACAGAACAAAGGAACATGAAATGGGACATACACATTAATTCGTTAGTAGGTAGAGCAAATTCTAGGCTGCGATTCATAAGTCGAATCTTGAAAAATTGTAATGAACAAACAAAGGAGACAGCGTACAAATCTCTTGTGCGTCCACATTTGGATTATGTTGTGCCATTTGGGATCCGTTTCGTAAGGGGTTGATCGAAAGTATAGAGAAAGTACAGAGAAGAGCCACTAGATTCGTAACCGCTTGCTACAGTCCTTATGATAGTGTCACAGAACTGATTAGTAGACTAGGTTGGGAGTCTCTGGTAGATAGACGACGCACGTTTCGTTTAAACTTTTTGGTAAACATGCGTACTCCCACTTTCACTTTTGAGTGTAGTGAAATACTACTTCCACGAACCTATTTGAGTCGGAAGGACAGGAAAGATAAAATTAGAGAAATAAGATGCCGGACTGATTCTTATATGAATTCTTTTTTCCCTCGTACCATTGGGGATTGGAATGCACAGCAAAGAGATTAGCTTTGGTGCTGAGCACCCTCTGCCACCCACAATTTTGTGTATTGCAGACTATATATGTAGATGTAGACTTCAATTGATATCTATATTTATAACGATGAATGTATGTATGTTTGTTCTTCATACAAATCCACAGTTTTCGTCCGATCTCGATGAAACTTAGCACACTTATCCTTTGAAACAAGGAGAAAAATACTGTCTACATTTGGTTGAAACATTATTTGTTTAAATAATTCATGTTGACCTATAATTTCGAAACATACTGAATGGCGATAGACAGACTCGTTGAATGTCTCTCTGCATTGCCTTTCAATATAGCGGTCGGGTAGCTCAGTGGTTACATTGCTTGCTTACTGCTGTTTGGACCGTGGTCTCAGGTTCAAATCTCCGTGGAGACAAAGATTTTTAAAAGTTGTTTTTCATTGTAAGTGTCACGCCTGGACCGTCGGTTATTCGGATTGAATGTTAAAGTGTACATATCACAAATTTAGGGGTGCAATGCGAGGCAAATCGTAGGTAGTCTTGCAATGCTGTAGGTGTACACTTTTTTACGTTATATTGATCCCTCACGGGTGATTCGCAGTGAGTGTGTGTGTGTAGTCTGCAGTAATAATACTATAAATGCGGAAGTAAGTCTCTGTCTTTTGTTACGTTTTGACAAATAAATTCCTATACCGATATTAACGGAATTTGACAAGAATATCTGTAGGGAGGGCACAGGACATTTTTCTCGGTATGATTAACAGTTGTAGTCACGAAATTTTGAGAACTTATCGAATGGTGACATAGAGACGGATGTTACGTCGCTTGCTCAATCTATGCTTCTCGCGCATTATGTTAGTGTATAATTTGTTAATAAAGGTCGTTTGGAGAAAAAACGTATTATTTAGACAGATGTCGACTTTCTCTGTCCTTTTACTTTGTGTCTGATTAAATGTTTCTGGTACCAGTTTATTATGCCTTCTTTTTTACATGTCTTGCGGGCGTAAACTGGCCTAAGTTGTAGCTCTAGTAGAGCACGAGCAGCTAAGATTTTTTAGAACCCAAGAATCGGATGCTGAAATAAAGCTGCTCTTAGTTAACACCCTCGTCCCTCCAAATCCCCTCTCATTCGTTTGTGTTTCTGTTTTTAAATATGTTGGAAATTGATTCTCTTCAAGAGACAGGTTCGATGGTAGAATGATATAGTGATGGCTTTCGGGTCATATTATGCCGACTCGGTGTTGTTTGGGACGAATCCTTCGCTACCAACAACTTCCTCTATTAAATTCTGGCAAAGAAATTCTTAATCCTCGCGTAAGAAGTAGCGGGTATCAGCTAGTACATTATATGCACCAGTATTTCATTACTAATGTCCTGTAACTAGCATCTTAACGTGATGTTAGCTGAAAAAATATTAGAGCATTTTTTCTTTCTATTAGAGCATTAAGAATTCCGTCCAATCACTCAAGAGTGTATCATTCTCCATCGATTTTTCTGGAAGCTGTAGTAGATTTTTAATTAGCGTATAACAGAACAGTCAGTATGTAACATTTACGTATAATAGCGGGGCAATTGCTGCATGGTTCGTACTTCCTCGAAGATTGACGCTATGTTGCCGATCGTGGTGTATCCTCGATACGTTACAAGCGTGTACTACCACGTTCTACTGGACAACGTACAATGACAATAGTCAAAATACACTGCTCTATTATCAGTCACTCACAAAGTGCGCACGAATACAATATCCGAAAAACAACTTGTTTTGGAGTTACCTCATAACAAATTACTTGTTACTGCATAAACACTTTCAACGGTTTCCCCAGATCACTCTAGGCGAATTCTGAGATGGTTCCTTTAAAAGGTTAAGTTGGAAATCCTTCCGATTCCTTGTTTCTGATCCTCTCTCACCACTATAATGAACTTGACGTTGACATTTCTTGACATCACTAAATATTGCGAAATTCTTAACAATTCTCAACACCGGCAGAGGAGGAGATCTAAAGGAATTTAGCTGAATAATATAATTTTATTTATCGGAGGTACAGCCACATTGACAAGAAGCCACAAAAAATAAATAAATAATATCATTTGCATGGAGATTACACCTTGGTGGAAATTTCTCTATACTTCTATATTTTTTCTTTTATCCTTACTTCTTTCATTGTACCTAACAAGCTGACTCTTCATGACATTTATTTTCATCGCAAGTCAACCTTTCCAGCTAGATAGCCTGTCTAGGTCCTCCTATAGATGTTTACAGTCCATTCCCATTTGAATCCTACAAAGCCTATGCATTATAATGTTATCTGCAAACAACATCACTGCTCACGGTAAACTGTCCACACAATGGGAATATTATACTTCACTTGCTTCAATACACTATCCTGTGCCACTTCACTTTTTTCACCTTTTTGATAATGTACTTGCTAACCCAACTCTTTGTTTTCTACCTTTTAAGAATTTCTAAATAAGGAAGACAATTTTTGATACACTCCAATTGTTTTCACCTTATTCACCGACGTTTTATCACTGTGTCAAATGGCTTAGAAAGATTTAGCGCAACACCATCAACTTGGCCGCCTTGTCTATTTAATCCTATTTAAAAATAGTTCTTCAGTTTGCACATTCTTGCTTATGTGAGAAACCCCACCTATGATTTTCCCTTCCATCGTTAAATGATATTTCCCAATGGTCTCACTAAACCAGTTACTTAATATCTCTGCCTTTTAAAATCCACAGTACCTTGTTCTCTATCCTTACCCAAAATTGTTACAATAATTTACCTTTCCCTTAGTTTTCCAACATAGCCGTGGATAGTTCTCGATGGATCCTTCATTCATCTTGAAATACTGATCATTATCTTCCTTTTTTGCTGCTATTAATTCCTTGCTTGATTATTTCAAGTGTTCCTTACTATCTTGCTATCTCTGAACTCTGTTGTCTACTCTTCTTACCAACCTCTTTTGCCTTATCATCTTCCCATTATAGTATGCTAATTCTGTACGTTTTTCAGTTTCTGTTTTGGAATAATCATTTATTCACATGCTTGTGTAATGCGTCCTTCCTTCAATAAACTATTTACAAATCTCTGTTACCTTATGTTATCAATCTTATTTCCTGCCTTTTCCACACCTGATAAATCCAATCTTTATAAATAAGGACCATTCTGATTTCACATCCGACCTCTGAATTGAGAATTTAATTACACACTAAGAACCTGATCTTCATTACTTATTCTTCCACTACGACAAGCAGCTAAGACACTAATTTTTGATGTCGCAGTACCGCAGAAACCAAACTTTATTTACTCATAAATATGATCCGTCTCTGTTAACCAGTATGAAAGTCCCTGGATCCGTTCTCTTTATTTCTGCAGGACTCTTCACTGCACTCTATAACCACAAACTGTGGTTTGAGTGTCTACATCAATTTACCCAAAGCTTTTATTTTGTTCACAGCACTCCTACAGTTCACTAGTAGTAGTTTAAAATCTGACTTTGCCATATTCTTCAGCCTTGGGTTATCTTCCTTACCATATTGCATGATGGGTAAAGTGTCACTTCCAAATTACTATTAGAGTTAATGAGCGACATTTAGAAGCGTCTGCAGTCTTTTTGTGTTCAGGTGATAACAGAATTTGCGAATACTGTTTAGTGAGAAAAAGCCAGAAACAATTGATGAGACATGAGAAATTGAAAAAAAATTGAATCGATCTCCGCTGGTTGAGGTTGCTAGAGAGATGATCTCACTCAGAGCACATCAGCACAGTGGGAGTGACCATCTGGTCGCACCCCGACCATTATTACAACTCCTGCTTCTGCGAAATTCCGCCTCGTCAATAGAATCGGGAAAGGACCGGGGGTGAGAAACGAGAGGGAATTCGGCCGTATCCTTTCATTGAACCATCCTTGCATTAGCCTCGAATGATTTCGGGAAACCATGGAAAACGAAATCTGGATGAATGGACGGAGACTTGGAACCGCGTCCTTCCAACTAAATAAGTGTAATGCTCAAATGAGAGTTTGTCACTCTATCACACATCGTTTTCTATACTAACAATACTAAATTAAATGTTTCTCGGGGCAGAATCTTCAAGTAATCGAGATGTAACGTCAGGCGTCGCACTCGGAACTGCAATGGGACCACTACCTTCATAGAATCTTACGATTGTCCTGCTGATATTGTACTTATCAATACGGAAGCAAAGATTTCTTTTGATCGTTCAGAGATTTAATGTGATTTCTACGTCATCAAAGTTGCAGATAGTGTGAAACGACGTGCCATGGCAATGAGAAAGATCTTGAGAACAAAGTAAGTTGCTTATTCCGATAAAACACTGATTCCCTGAAGTGTTTAGACATACACTCAAAATGTCGTCAGATCATTAAATAACCTGGAAATGAGTTAAGCTAACACTAGTTTGATATTCTAGGTCAAAATCTTTAATCCATCCGGGAAAGATCCGGAATCGGGCGGGTTGAATGGAGTTCCCGGTTAGAGGCAGATGGCTCGTCAGCGAAGGTAGGCTTTGAATATCCCTCGGACAGTGGAGAGTAACTACGAGAACACAGCGGATACAAGGATCAGGTTTATTAGACTCAGTCTCACAATACACAATGACAGATAACGGAGTGATGTTGCCTCGGTGGTCAGGCAGGAAGAGAGCTCCATGTGCTGTGCGCTGCCCTTAAGTAGCCCCTCGAAGATGTCACTGCAGTCACTGTGGCGCTGCTCGCTGCGTCTGTGGCGCCCTCTAGTAGCTAGCCCCATATTCAAGATCCGACATATTTATATATATATAGCGCATAAATTTTTTATACTTCTTGATCTAGAATTCATCTGTGCTGTTTGGAATCTGTATAGTAAGGATTTTATTAATAGTATCGAGAAAGAACAGAGAAGATCTAATGCTAAGAACTATTGCCACGGACTTTACGAAAGTATCTTTGACTTGATGTAAAGGTTGCACTGGAACTATTTGGCAAACAGACGTTGTAGCTTTCACTAGAATTTATTGTCAAATATGCGAAGATCCAATTTCATTTACTACTGCAGGGAAAAACTTCTTTTAGTAACAGAAGACCCAAATGAAGGGAACAAGAAACCGCACTGCCTCCTATATGTACTAATCCTTTCCGGTTGGCTTTAATGACTAAAGTGAACACAAGAGTTGTGAATTGAACAGTATGCCTGCAAATTCATTATAAATTAATTGATTTCTTTGTTGGCACTTTATGCAGCTCTGTTGTCAAAATACGAAGCATCGAGTGTGTTTTAAGCATTTATCTGAGGACAATTTTCAACTACATGTTATTGGGTTGCAATGTGAAATTGAGTTACTCATACCTTCATAACGGGCCTGCCACATTTAATCCCACAAAAACAATTCGTGTAAAAATAGGCCAAGTCTCGAATTTGTTTAGTGACAGTAATTTATGAGATCTTTGTTCTGAGCCAAGTCTACACATTACACTGTGTATTCTCTTCACTTTGTGAAACAGAATGGTTTCTCTCGGAGTTATAGATCGTATTTTAGATTACAAAAATAATTCGTGTCACTTGGCCATTATGCAGGTCATACATAACTTACAGTGAAATGAAAAGGCATAATATATATGATTTATTTCAAGACTTGTCAAACACGAAAGACGTTCGAGGGTATTTGTAATTTGAATAAAGCAACACGTTGAAGGTATTTATATAGGTCTGCGAAAACAAGACATACATAATGGCCAAGTCATCAGTAGATTTTTTATTCCAAATAAACGATCTATAACACCGAGAGAAACCATCGTGTTTCAGAAAGTGAAGAGAATACACACTGTAAACACACTTGACTCAGAACGATACCTCATAAATTTTTGTTACTAAACAACCACTAGATTTGCCCTATTTTTATAAGAATTGTTTTTGTGGGATCTCATTTCTATTTGTAAGTTGACGTTTATTCTGAGTCATTGCTCAAATATAACGATTCCATTTGAAGAAAAAAGGTGGATGAGAACATTTCAGAATTAAAGACATCGAGATACGCTGTCAACAATGCCGACTTACTCTTCGAACAATGAGTGTGCGCCACTGCCGAGCCCACCTGTTGCCGCAGATTTAAATACAACCATAAGTAAATAAAGAGTAATTTCCAAACTGAGCAAAGGAGGAAAGTAAAGTTTAATATGCTAGCTACACTAGAAATTTCAGGCACATAGTCTCATACAGAGCAAAGCAATTAACCTGCAAATATGGGCTAATTTTTTTTACGTCTTGAGTTGCCATTGAATAAATACCTGGAAAATCACCAATATTGGACTTTTCTTGTGATATGGGGATCAAACCATCCATTTGTACAAAATTTCATGTTTCTAGGATCACAAGATATTCAGTAGGATTTTGAAGTAGGTGTATCTTGATCTTTTTTCCCCATTAAATTCCAAAGTAAGGAAGATCTCATAACTTTTTGTTACTAAGCAACTTCGAGAATTGTCTTATTATTACACGAATTGTATTTTTATGGGATACCATTTTACTCTGTAGATTAATTCTTTTCTTGGAATTTGCTAAGAGGAATGAGAAAGTTTGTTTTGGTATATTGAAGAAGAAGGCAAAAACGTTATTTGCGGTCACTGACGTGCAAAACATTTAAAAAAAAAATGGTTCATGAAGTGTCTGTTACATTAGAAAATATTAAAACTTATATATTTTTTTTTTTTTTACTTGTCGCTCTGCTTTTCGTTGACGTCGAGGTAATTACAGACGGGATGGGACTGGGGATAAGGAACAGGAAGAAAATTCGGCCATGGCCTTTTGAAGGAAGCGCCTCGGCATTCACCTGGAATGATTTGGGGGAAAACGTGGGAAAACCCAAATCTTGATGCCCGGACGGGGATTCGAACCGGCGTCCTCCCAAAACTTAAATTTATGTGTATCTAGGGGAGCCAATTTCTAAGCTGTATTCAGTAAATTGTAATATTATTGGCTTGTGTAGAATCAAATATCTATTGTTCTCCTTCAACGAGACTGATCTCACACGAGATCAAAGTTAATATATCTGATTTAATCTGCCATTCATTTCATCTACATTAATTTGAAAACTATAACGTATATCAATTTCCGTATTAATATCTGTGAGATAATCACAAGCTTGCATTATCATTTACAGCATTATTCTCAAATCAGCGTATATGTGCGTTTTGTGTGCACGAAGTCAGAAACTTGACTGGTGTGTCCTTTCAATGCGGTGAATCAACTCCACTCTTCCAGTGTAGTTTCTTCACGTACCAAGATCTTTCATACCTGATGAAACGCGCTCGCTTTCATGTATTCACCCCATTCAGAATATACCTCCTTAACGATGTCTCTACACCGGGAGATTTCCTTCTTAAGTTTTTACGTAAATGCTCACAATCCTGTTGCAAGATATAAAAACAGCAAGAGGTATCGATTACAACAAGTGAATTATGACAGAAAAATTCTCATAGTTTGTGACTTGCTATGAGCTGGATGTGTTGGTTCTTAGTTTGATCTTTGTCAACCTCAGCTGTAACGGAACTTATTAAACGTTAAATGAAAACATACGTGTGTGATGTCGAAAAATCTTGTGAATGTTTAGTAGTATGTTTGGCCGGTTACGCGGCCAAAAGATACATTGTATCAATCTATTGTTATGCTAATTAGGCTATTGTTCTAATTGGATACATTGTATCATTCTATTGTTCTCCACCCTCCCACCTGTCAATCATTTTCACACCTATTGTTCTCTCCCCTCCCACTTGACTGGAGGGTCACTTGACTAACCACTTGACATGTATTATCTCTGGTTCTATTGGCCACTTGACTTGAGGGCCACTTGACTTGAGGGCCACTTGACTAACCACTTGACATGAGGGCCACTTGACTAACCACTTGACTAACCTCAGTTATACCCCTATTGTCCTAGACCACGCACCCCTCTAGCCGCACCAGGTGTGACGCAGCCGTTGCCAGACCACTTGAGCGAGCAACTGGACTTTTTCGGACAGATGTCGACATGCCGCTCCTCCTTTTTCGAACGAGGAATTCGCGGAGGTATTTACCAGTGCGTGCGAGGCAAATAACAGGTACATGCCGAGTGCGTCCATTAACTACGTAAGTACATTTTGGCCGAGTACCGACCAAACCACTTGAGCGAGCCCAACCGCACCAGGTTGTGTACTCTGCTGCTTTTGTCGTTCTGTGAGGTAAGAGAATTCTGCGGTATGAACAGAGAAGTTCACCGGAATAGCATTGCCATGCTCGAAGCTTGTGGACTATGCGTTTCTACCGAGAGTGGTGGTGTAAACGGTTAGCGTTCTCGCCTCGCATTCGGGGGACGGCCGGTTTCGAACCCCCGTCCGGACATCCAGATTTGGGTTTTCCATGGTTTCCCAAATCACTCCAGGCAAATGCCAAGTGCTTCCTTCAAAAGACCATGGCCGAATTCCTTCCCATTCCTTGCTCCCATCCTTGCCCCGCATCCTTTCCCGTCTCTAAAGACCTCGCTGTGAGAGACGTAAAGCAGTTTAAAAAAAAATACGCGTTTCTGCTGCTAGGCGTTTATGGCGCAACTCATTTGCAGTACAGTGCCGCGTGTGTTGCCGACCTGGCTTCTGTCAATCTGTTTCTGCCAGCGCTGTTTGTTATTGTTTCGTGTTTTTGGTGATGTAAGTTTAAGTGAGTAACGTGCAGCTGAGAAACTTTGTTTTCTAATGAGATAAAATGCTGCTGAAACTCGGTTCACTAGGCTTAAAAATAGTGACATGTTGGTTGATGACAAACCTCGTTCTGCACGTCCATCAAATGTACGAATCGACGAAATGTTGAAAAAAAATTCCAGAGCTTTTGCTCTTTGACCGTCGACAGACAATTTATCAACTGTCAGAAATTAGTGGGTTATCTTGGAGCTCGATTCAGCGAAATTTAACAGAAGATTTGGGAATGAAAACGGTTGCTGCCAAGTTTTTTCCTCGGGCTGTGACTAACAATAAAAAAGAACGTCGACTTGAAACATGTCGTGCTTTGAAATTGATCCAGATTTTCTGTCATTATTGGTGACGAGTCATTGCGCTATGGTTACGACCCAAACACAAAGCAACAGTCAGCCAATGTAAGGCGTCAATGTCACCCCGTCCAAAAAAAAAAAAAATATCCTGGTATGGACTGTGTTTTACGTAGCATGGATTGACCTCTCATCAAACTGAACCGAACATTGACTTGAAATGGTTATATTCTGTTACTTGTAGACCATTTGCAATCATATGCCAGGATGCTTCCTTCAAAAGGCCAGGGGATAGACTACATCCTTGCCTTGGCCAAGACTTACTAACTGCGATAAGTTCGGCGAAAGACGTTTGTGACGGCGAGTGTTTTGGACAAAGTTTTATGCATATTCTTACGGCTCATACCGAGCGTGGTGGGTGAGCGGTTAACAGGGAAATAGTGTGAACTTTGACAAAACATCTTTAGCTGGGACGCTGCATGTTAGAGACTAATACAGTAACTCTAATCAACTACACAATCTTGCTACTTATCCCGTTTCTTTGGCAGAGGTATATTGCATACTGTACTGCAAGTGACCAAGACTTACTAACTGCGATAAGTTCGGCGAAAGACGTTTGTGACGGCGAGTGTTTTGGACAAAGTTTTATGCATATTCTTACGGCTCATACCGAGCGTGGTGGGTGAGCGGTTAACAGGGAAATAGTGTGAACTTTGACAAAACATCTTTAGCTGGGGCGCTGCATGTTAGAGACTAATACAGTAACTCTAATAAACTACACATTCTTGCTACTTATCCCGTTTCTTTGGCAGAGGCATATTGCATACTGTACGGATATTGAGTGACCAAGACTTACTAACTGCGATAAGTTCGGCGAAAGACGTTTGTGACGGCGAGTATTTTGGACAAAGTTTTGTGCGTATTCTTACGGCTCATACTGAGCGTGGTGGGTGAGCGGTTAACTCTCTGGCCTCGCATTCGGGAGGACGCGGGTTCGAACCCCCGTCCAGGCATCCAGATTTGGGTTTTTAATGGTTTACCTAAATCATTCCAAGCGAATGCCGGGGTGTTTCCTTCAAAAAGGCGTCGGGAGGACGTGGGTTTGAATCCCTGCCCCGACCATCAAGATTTCGGCTTTCCATGCTTTTTGTGAAATTACTGCATTCGGTGCTTAAGCCCTCTGACGGGAAAGTGAAAAGCCCTCAACCTGACCTTCACATCTTTCACAACTTGCGTCGTAATGTAGTTACGCCTTAACACTTCCGTTGTTCGGTTTCAAGTTTAAACTGTAGGTTCTCTACAATTATGACCATTACATTCTCGCATCACCATAGAGGGGAATGCGAAGGCAATAAAAAACCCTGGTCATAATGACCAAACGAGCCATTACTCCGTACTTCAGGTGAATGTTGGTTGTTCCTTCAAATACCATGCCTGAATTCGATCCCGATCCTTGCACCAGTCCTATCACACCTCGTGATCGGTAAGATCTGGCCTAGCATTTGGGAGGCGTGGGCTCGAATCCCAGTCCGGGCATCCAGATTTGAGTTTCCATGGTTTCCCCAAATAACTCGAGGCGAATGACGGGGATGATTTTCTTCATTTGCCATGGCCGAATTCCCCACCGTTCCTCGTCCCTGTCCTTTCCCACCTCTAAGGCTTCGATGTCGACGAGGCGTAGAACCCTAAAAAAAAAACCACGACCACCAACTCCAGATGAATGTCGAGTTATTCATTCAAAATACCATGCCCGAATTCCTTCCCAGTCCTTGCCGCCAGTCCATACTATTATGACCATTACATTCTCGCAATCACCATAGAGGGGAATGCGCAGGCAGCAATAAAAACCCTGTCATAAGGACCAAACGAGCCATTACTCCGTACTTCAGGTGAATGTTTGGGTTGGTTCCTTCAAAATACCATGCCTGAATTCGATCCCGATCCTTGCACCAGTCCTATCACACTTCGTGATCGGTAAGATCTGGCCTAGCATTTGGGAGGGCGTGGGCTCGAATCCCAGTCCGGGCATCCAGATTTGAGTTTTCCATGGTTTCCCCAAATAACTCGAGGCGAATGACGGGGATGATTTTGTTCATTTGCCATGGCCGAATTCCCCACCGTTCCTCGTCCACTGTCCCTTTCCCACCTCTAAAGGCTTCGATGTCGACGAGGCGTAGAATCCTAAAAAGAAAACCACGACCACCACTCCAGATGAATTTTGAGTTATTCATTCAAAATACCATGCCCGAATTCCTTCCCAGTCCTTGCCGCCATCCATACAATTATGACCATTACATTCTCGCAATCACCATAGAGGGGGAATGCGCAGGCAATAAAAAACCCTGGTCATAATGACCAAACGAGCCATTACTCCGTACTTCAGGTGAATGTTGGGTTGGTTCCTTCAAAATACCATGCCTGAATTCGATCCCGATCCTTGCACCAGTCCTATCACACTTCGTGATCGGTAAAGATCTGGCCTAGCATTTGGAGGGCGTGGGCTCGAATCCCAGTCCGGCATCCAGATTTGAGTTTTCCATGGTTTCCCCAATAACTCGAGGCGAATGACGGGGATGATTTTCTTCATTTGCCATGGCCGAATTCCCCACCGTTCCTCGTCCACTGTCCTTTCCCACCTCTAAAGGCTTCGATGTCGACGAGGCGTAGAACCCTAAAAAAGAAACCACGACCACCAACTCCAGATGAATGTCGAGTTATTCATTCAAATACCATGCCCGAATTCCTTCCCAGTCCTTGCCGCCAGTCCATACAATTATGACCATTACATTCTCGCAATCACCATAGAGGGGGAATGCGCAGGCAATAAAAACCCTGGTCATAATGACCAAACGAGCCATTACTCCGTACTTCAGGTGATTGTTGGGTTGGTTCCTTCAAAAGACCATGCCTGAATTCGATCCTGATCCTTGCACCAGTCCTATCACACCTCGTGATCGGTAAAGATCTGGCCTAGCATTTGGAGGGCGTGGGCTCGAATCCCAGTCCGGGCATCCAGATTTGAGTTTTCCATGGTTTCCCCAAATAACTCGAGGCGAATGACGGGGATGATTTTCTTCATTTGCCATGGCCGAATTCCCCACCGTTCCTCGTCCACTGTCCTTTCCCACCTCTAAAGGCTTCGATGTCGACGAGGCGTAGAACCATAAAAAAGAAACCACGACCACCAACTCCAGATGAATGTCGATTATTCCTTCAAAATACCATGCCCGAATTCCTTCCCAGTCCATGCCGCCAGTCCATACATTATGGCCTTTACATTCCTCGCAATCACCAAATTTTAGTGCCAATCGATTTACAGTAACCTATCAACGGTATTGTCGGTATAAACAGCCTTGAAACGACGATGAATCGCAGTAGGAATCATTTTGTCAGCAGTTAAAAATTCGATAACAGCACGATGTTTAACTTACGTTGACACAACACTAGAACAGTTCTCCATAATTCCGGCAACGAATCCTTACTTCTCAGTACTTTCAAATAAAATGTAATGCCTAAGAGACCGGTATTTTGCGCGGCCTAAGAAGACCGAAATTTCGCGCGCCGGTTTTCCGGATGCAACGCGTTTGTATTTTTCTATACAGCAGCAGCTTACTGTGGGGCCCAAGCCACCTCAGCAAACACTTTTGGATATCCATGTATCAGTGGCACCATGAGATGGTGAGTTGAAATAACCTAACCTTAATTTACTCTAACCAACTATAACAAACACTTTAACATTCTGTATTAACCAGACTTTCTGTCTCAGAAAGTGCCATAAGTTTTTAACCAATATTTTGCTATATTTGACCAGTATTCCCGAATTTTTATCTATTTTTCACTTTTTAAATGAAATTCATCGAAAGTGGCACTTACTAACTGATATCTAACATAATTTATGTTTCATCTGGTATTGAGCCCATTATGTTTCGGTCTTGTGGAGGGTCGTGTTGTTTAATGAAACTTGTGATGTTCTCATCTTCTGCATGCTCTGGTTAGTTCAACTTCAGTACTTTAGTGTGACTTTCGACAGGTATGATACTACTCAAGTTGTCCGATGTCATATCGGGCCGTGAACAGAATGAGTTTCATTTATGATGGAACACCGCATCATGTCGCACGTTTTTTTTCTATTTTGGTGGATGCACTCAATACACATCGTATGGCATGATGGACACCTTCTAACCATGTAAACCGATGACATCTTTCGTATAGTGAAGTGGTATAATTGCGGTGATGTTTTACCTGTTTTTCACGATCTTTTCCGACTGTGCACTTCCTCTGACGTGTCTATATTGATGGTAACGTTATGCGTGTATGTGAGAGAGAGAGCCATTGTCTTTAAACGCAGACTGCCTTCCGTGTAACTGCGTTAAGTCAGTTTCTGCACACATATACGTTGTTTCACCTCGTTTGGTACAAACACTAGGCTAGTATATATAGTTATCACCCTGTGCACTTCCTCTGACGTGTCTATAATGTTGGTAACGTTATGTGTGTTTAGACTCTGCATATTATTGTTATGAAAATAAAGAGTGAGCAAACATGTAATTCATACAATTTACGTTTTTTGTGGAGGAAATTTAAAGAGTACTCCATATACACATGTGAATGCAGCATCCGATGCACTTCCACTGACACGTCTATCATGATGGTTACGTGACGTGTGTGTTGACTCTGGAGAACTCTACCAAGTTTCGTTATTCATCAGAAAATATTTATTACTAAAAAAAAACCACATTTTAGTTTATCCGGTGACTGCCATTACACTTTTTTTCCCCATATAACACGTATTTCTGTAATCCACACACATTATATGAACGATATTGTGATACACGCAGGTGTGATTTTTATGTCAACCATTGACTTCATTCATGGACGAAATTTACATTTTTACCGATTTTTGTTATATATGACCAAATTTCTTGATTTTGTACATTTTCACACTGTTTTTTTATGATATTCATAGAAACAGCCGCATACGTACTTATATCCAACAAATTTATGTCTTTTCGAATGTTGGCGTCTATTACAATTCGCTCTTCAGACCAGTATGTAAGTGATGAAGCGTCACGCCACTACAAGAACTCATAAAAATAACTCTGTAAAGGGTTTTATTAATGGAAAGTGGATAAAATAAAACAAATTGAATAACTTAGTATGTGTATTTTATTCACACTGTTCACATCAATGTAGTATCCTGGGTTATAATTCTTAATTACTACATTGTTAATAACAGGTAATACAAGTAAATTTTTATATGCAATAAGTTCATATTTTAGTAGATTATAGTCCAGTGACGAACTGGGGGCCAATTGAGTCACATAAACATCACGAATATGCATATCAACCAGTTTTTGCACTGTTGCCATATGATAGTCTCGTAGCACTTTACTAGATAAAATGCTCACAAATTCTGTGTAGTATCTTGCAACTAGGTATCCCCACCTCTTCTTGACGGTCAAGGCGCTGGACACTGCAGGCTGCGCGTCGATGAGGTTCTTCCAAGTTGAATCGCTGAAGAAGATGCCGCTGGTGGGGTCAACATTTGGGTAAAAACATACAGTTTTCGTCCTGGCAATCGTACGGAAGGAGACGGCGTTCTCACCAAGTGGAATGTTTGTCTGGGAGCTGCCTGTGTAGAACAAATCTGACACTACATCCAATACTTGAGTCAGCACGACCCATTCTTCATACGTTAGTATAACCTTGGTGCGGTATCCAACTTTTTCGAGCACTACTACTGGTCAAATTCGTGTTTGGACGATAAACCTATCGTCAAACGCTTAGAATCACAGCATTGAGCTGATACAGACGAAAACAACAGTACCGGGCTGGCCATCTCTGTACACTGGCACTAGCAGTCCATTTGGGTAGTAATCAGGTCTAGTCCGGGGTGGTGGGTAAAAAAAAATCAGTACCGGGCTGGCCATCTCTGTACACTGGCACTAGCAGTCCATTTGGGTAGTAATCAGGCTAGTCCGTGGTGGTGGGGGTAAACGTGTTCAGTCCTGTCCTTATGTAAGGCTGTTACGACTGAAAAACTCTGACGCCAGACATACATACCAAGCGGCATTACATTTTATTTGAAAGTACTGAGAGTAAGGATTCGTTGTCCGGAATTATGGAGAACTGTTCTAGTGTTGTGTCAACGTGAGTTAAACATCGTGCTGTTATCGAATTTTTAACTGCTGACAAAGTGATTCCTACTGCGATTCATCGTCGTTTCAAGGCTGTTTATACCGACAATACCGTTGATAGGTCTACTGTAAATCGATTGGCACTAAAATTTGGTGATTGCGAGAATGTAAAGGCCATAATTGTATGGACTGGCGGCATGGACTGGGAAGGAATTCGGGCATGGTATTTTGAATGAATAACTCGACATTCATCTGGAGTTGGTGGTCGTGGTTTTCTTTTTTTATGGTTCTACGCCTCGTCGACATCGAAGCCTTTAGAGGTGGGAAAGGACAGTGGACGAGAACGGTGGGGAATTCGGCCATGGCAAATGAAGAAATCACCCCGTCATTCGCCTCGAGTTATTTGGGGAAACCATGGAAAACTCAAATCTGGATGCCCGGACTGGGATTCGAGCCCACGCCCTCCCAAATGCTAGGCCAGATCTTTACCGATCACGAGGTGTGATAGGACTGGTGCAAGGATCGGGATCGAATTCAGGCATGGTCTTTTGAAGGAACCAACCCAACAATCACCTGAAGTACGGAGTATGGCTCGTTTGGTCATTATGACCAGGGTTTTTTATTGCCTGCGCATGGTGATTGCGAGAATGTAATGGTCATAATTGTATGGACTGGCGGCAAGGACTGGGAAGGAATTCGGGCATGGTATTTTGAATGAATAACTCGACATTCATCTGGAGTTGGTGGTCGTGGTTTTCTTTTTTAGGGTTCTACGCCTCGTCGACATCGAAGCCTTTAGAGGTGGGAAAGGACAGTGGACGAGGAACGGTGGGGAATTCGGCCATGGCAAATGAAGAAAATCATCCCCGTCATTCGCCTCGAGTTATTTGGGGAAACCATGGAAAACTCAAATCTGGATGCCCGGACTGGGATTCGAGCCCACGCCCTCCCAAATGCTAGGCCAGATCTTTACCGATCACGAGGTGTGATAGGACTGGTGCAAGGATCGGATCGAATTCAGGCATGGTCTTTTGAAGGAACCAACCCAACATTCACCTGAAGTACGGAGTAATGGCTCGTTTGGTCATTATGACCAGGGTTTTTTATTGCCTGCGCATTCCCCCTCTATGGTGATTGCGAGAATGTAATGGTCATAATTGTATGGACTGGCGGCAAGGACTGGGAAGGAATTCGGGCATGGTATTTTGAATGAATAACTCGACATTCATCTGGAGTTGGTGGTCGTGGTTTTCTTTTTTAGGGTTCTACGCCTCGTCGACATCGAAGCCTTTAGAGGTGGGAAAGGACAGTGGACGAGGAACGGTGGGGAATTCGGCCATGGCAAATGAAGAAAATCATCCCCGTCATTCGCCTCGAGTTATTTGGGGAAACCATGGAAAACTCAAATCTGGATGCCCGGACTGGGATTCGAGCCCACGCCCTCCCAAATGCTAGGCCAGATCTTTACCGATCACGAGGTGTGATAGGACTGGTGCAAGGATCGGGATCGAATTCAGGCATGGTCTTTTGAAGGAACCAACCCAACAATCACCTGAAGTACGGAGTAATGGCTCGTTTGGTCATTATGACCAGGGTTTTTTATTGCCTGCGCATTCCCCCTCTATGGTGATTGCGAGAATGTAATGGTCATAATTGTATGGACTGGCGGCAAGGACTGGGAAGGAATTCGGGCATGGTATTTTGAATGAATAACTCGACATTCATCTGGAGTTGGTGGTCGTGGTTTTCTTTTTTAGGGTTCTACGCCTCGTCGACATCGAAGCCTTTAGAGGTGGGAAAGGACAGTGGACGAGGAACGGTGGGGAATTCGGCCATGGCAAATGAAGAAAATCATCCCCGTCATTCGCCTCGAGTTATTTGGGGAAACCATGGAAAACTCAAATCTGGATGCCCGGACTGGGATTCGAGCCCACGCCCTCCCAAATGCTAGGCCAGATCTTTACCGATCACGAGGTGTGATAGGACTGGTGCAAGGATCGGGATCGAATTCAGGCATGGTCTTTTGAAGGAACCAACCCAACATCACCTGAAGTACGGAGTAATGGCTCGTTTGGTCATTATGACCAGGGTTTTTTATTGCCTGCGCATTCCCCCTCTATGGTGATTGCGAGAATGTAATGGTCATAATTGTATGGACTGGCGGCAAGGACTGGGAAGGAATTCGGGCATGGTATTTTGAATGAATAACTCGACATTCATCTGGAGTTGGTGGTCGTGGTTTTCTTTTTTAGGGTTCTACGCCTCGTCGACATCGAAGCCTTTAGAGGTGGGAAAGGACAGTGGACGAGGAACGGTGGGGAATTCGGCCATGGCAAATGAAGAAAATCATCCCCGTCATTCGCCTCGAGTTATTTGGGGAAACATGGAAAACTCAAATCTGGATGCCCGGACTGGGATTCGAGCCCACGCCCTCCCAAATGCTAGGCCAGATCTTTACCGATCACGAGGTGTGATAGGACTGGTGCAAGGATCGGGATCGAATTCAGGCATGGTCTTTTGAAGGAACCAACCCAACAATCACCTGAAGTACGGAGTAATGGCTCGTTTGGTCATTATGACCAGGGTTTTTTATTGCCTGCGCATTCCCCCTCTATGGTGATTGCGAGAATGTAATGGTCATAATTGTATGGACTGGCGGCAAGGACTGGGAAGGAATTCGGGCATGGTATTTTGAATGAATAACTCGACATTCATCTGGAGTTGGTGGTCGTGGTTTTCTTTTTTAGGGTTCTACGCCTCGTCGACATCGAAGCCTTTAGAGGTGGGAAAGGACAGTGGACGAGGAACGGTGGGGAATTTGGCCATGGCAAATGAAGAAAATCATCCCCGTCATTCGCCTCGAGTTATTTGGGGAAACCATGGAAAACTCAAATCTGGATGCCCGGACTGGGATTCGAGCCCACGCCCTCCCAAATGCTGGGCCAGATCTTTACCGATCACGAAGTGTGATAGGACTGGTGCAAGGATCGGAATGGAATTCAGGCATGGTCTTTTGAAGGACCCAACCCAAGATTCACCTGAAGTACGGAGTAATGGCTCGTTTGGTCATTATGACCAGGGTTTTTTATTGCCTGCGCATTCCGCCTCTATCATAGCCTACTTGAACTTAACAGGGTGTAGAGAACCTACAGTTTAAACTTGAAACCGAACAACGGAAGTGTTAAGGCGTAACTACATTACGACGCAAGTTGTGAAAGATGTGAAGGTCAGGTTGAGGGCTTTTCACTTTCCCGTCAGAGGGCTTAAGCACCGAATGCAGTAATTTCACAAAAAGCATGGAAAGCCGAAATCTTGATGGTCGGGGCAGGGATTCAAACCCACGTCCTCCCGACGCCTTTTTGAAGGAAACACCCCGGCATTCGCTTGGAATGATTTAGGTAAACCATTAAAAACCCAAATCTGGATGCCTGGACGGGGGTTCGAACCCGCGTCCTCCCGAATGCGAGGCCAGAGAGTTAACCGCTCACCCACCACGCTCAGTATGAGCCGTAAGAATACGCACAAAACTTTGTCCAAAATACTCGCCGTCACAAACGTCTTTCGCCGAACTTATCGCAGTTAGTAAGTCTTGGTCACTCAATATCCGTACAGTATGCAATATGCCTCTGCCAAAGAAACGGGTATAAGTAGCAAGAATGTGTAGTTTATTAGAGTTACTGTATTAGTCTCTAACATGCAGCGCCCCAGCTAAAGATGTTTTGTCAAAGTTCACACTATTTCCCTGTTAACCGCTCACCCACCACGCTCGGTATGAGCCGTAAGAATATGCATAAAACTTTGTCCAAAAAACACTCGCCGTCACAAACGTCTTTCGCCGAACTTATCGCAGTTAGTAAGTCTTGGTCACTTAATATCCGTACAGTATGCAATATACCTCTGCCAAAGAAACGGGATAAGTAGCAAGATTGTGTAGTTGATTAGAGTTACTGTATTAGTCTCTAACATGCAGCGTCCCAGCTAAAGATGTTTTGTCAAAGTTCACACTATTTCCCTGTTAACCGCTCACCCACCACGCTCGGTATGAGCCGTAAGAATATGTATAAAACTTTGTCCAAAACACTCGCCGTCACAAACGTCTTTCGCCGAACTTATCGCAGTTAGTAAGTCTTGGCCACTCAATATCCGTACAGTATGCAATATACCTCTGCCAAAGAAACGGGATAAGTAGCAAGATTGTGTAGTTGATTAGAGTTACTGTATTCTCTAACATGCAGCGTCCCAGCTAAAGATGTTTTGTCAAAGTTCACACTATTTCCCTGTTAACCGCTCACCCACCACGCTCGGTATGAGCCGTAAGAATATGCATAAAACTTTGTCCAAAACACTCGCCGTCACAAACGTCTTTCGCCGAACTTATCGCAGTTAGTAAGTCTTGGCCACTCAATATCCGTACAGTATGCAATATACCTCTGCCAAAGAAACGGGATAAGTAGCAAGAATGTGTAGTTGATTAGAGTTACTGTATTAGTCTCTAAGATGCAGCGTCCCAGCTAAAGATGTTTTGTCAAAGTTCACACTATTTCCCTGTTAACCGCTCACCCCCACGCTCGGTATGAGCCGTAAGAATATGCATAAAACTTTGTCCCAAACACTCGCCGTCACAAACGTCTTTTCGCGAACTTATCGCAGTTAGTAAGTCTTGCCAAGGCAAGGATGTAGTCTATCCCCTGGCCTTTGAAGGAAGCATCCTGGCATATGATTGCAAATGGTCTACAAGTAACAGAATATAACCATTTCAAGTCAATGTTCGGTTCAGTTGATGAGAGGTCAATCCATGCTACGTAAAAACACAGTCCATACCAGGATATTTTT